>CM069309.1:372500-982500 GCA_035609425.1 Epinephelus awoara
GTATGTATGTATGTATATACTATAACTCTTCATCAACCTCTGTCTCACTCACCGTGTCGTTCCAGGAGCGCGGCGAGGCACCTCCACGCAGCCGCCAGCCTCCTCCGCAGGCCACCGAGCCTGACCAGGAGGAGCTGGACTTCCTGTTTGATGAAGAAATGGAGCAGATGGCGCCCAGGAAGAACAAGTTCACCGACTGGTCCGACGAGGACGACTCGGACTACGAGCTGGACGACCAGGACGTCAACAAGATCCTTATCGTCACCCAGACCCCTCCTTATCTCCGAAAGCACCCCGGCGGTGACCGCACAGGAAACCATGAGTCCAGAGCCAAGCTCACCGCCGACCTCGCCAAAGCCATCAACGACGGGCTGTTTTACTACGAGCAGGACCTGTGGAAGGGGGAGGAGCAGGTGGAGTGCAGCAAGGTAAGAGAACATCGAACAGAGAGATGCTGTAGAAAGAGAGCAGAGCTCAGGCCGCAGATATTAACCTGCAGATCTCTACCAACATGGAGGACGTATAAATCTGAAATTACATGAATGACAGAAACGGAACCTTCATATAATAATATTAATAATACATTTTATTTATGTGGTGCTTCTCCTGACGAGGTCACCGTGCCCTCACAGGTCAGATTAATTAAAACCAACAACAGTAAAATAAAAACATTAGAATCATGAAAATAATGAAAGAAGATATCAATGATTTTAACTCATCATTGTCATAATGTCAAAATATCAGAGCTCATAATGTTGAGGCTGATTGTTAAATAAATAAACGAGAAATTGGAAAAGATTGAAAAAATTGTTAAAATGAAATTAGGGAGCTGATCACAGATGTATTGTCTCTGTGTTTTTACATCTGTTGGTGCTTTAATTTGCAGCTATGATTTTAATACAGCTGACATGTCATGACAGTCATGCTGACACTGTACGACGCTGCGTCAGGCTGTAATCAGGCTGATATCCTGTAGTGTGAACCTGGCATAAAACGAGGGGAAACACTGGTTTTGGTTTGGAAAAGACTCGGGCTACGTTCACTGTTTGGTTCAGTTCAGTCTAACTCAGGTTCGTTTGCCCCCTCAGTGCAGTTGTTTTGTGCAGGTGTGAACACACCAAAAAAACATTGTTTTCTAGTTGGAGCCGCGCCTCATTTTCAAACTGTGTGGTTTGACTAAAATGAACAATGACAGCAATATAGTCCACGATGGGCAGCGCTAAAATCAACCTGTGTAGTTGTCCCTCCATTGTGACATTAGAAAGTGTCACATTTATCTTCCAAGTGTACTCTTCTTCGACGTTTGCTTTACTTCCTGGATTTTTCCCACATGGAAATTCTGACCAATCAAGAGCAGCTTTCTCACACAAGGCATTTGATCTGGTCCTCTTGTAAATGCTGCCGTGAGAACACGAACCAACTCTAGGCAATTATACAACTTTGGAACAACATGAGTCCCTGATTCAGACCAGAGGAGACACTCTAGGGCTGACAGCAGCCATAGATACCTTCAGTGGTGTGTTCAGGGACACAGTCAGTGAAGACACATAGAGTGTGTGTGTGTTCACTGTGCTGGTGTTTGAGATTTCTCCTCAGAGCGGTTCAGTCTGACTCTGCAGAGGACGACAAAAATAAACCACTATTTATCACCCACTGCGTGCGTGTGCGCACACACACACACACACACACACACACACACACACACACACACACACACACACACACACACACACACCTGCTCAAGAACCCAGTGACCTGCTTGTATTACCTGCTGCCACGTCTGTCTGTAGGTTACACTCCGTCACACAGTCAGACTTCATCACTGAATCATTCCCATGTCTTTATTGTGATGTTCACAGATGGAGCAGGCTCATACATGAACACAAGTCAGAAATGGTCATATAGATAAATAAATAATCATTCCATTCCTCTCACAGTCTGCACAGACTCTTTCACTCATCGCCAACATTTGCAGGTAAAATATTTTTTAATAAACATGCTCATGAACATCACTGCAGAGAAGAACAGATCTGTCCTGTGTTCAGAGCTCAGTATGGTGACAGCTCTGTGCTGTACCCTGTGGTGTTGGGTGGAGGCAGCAGGTTAAACAGCTGAGGAGCAGGATGGAGCCAGTCTGTGTGTGTTTTCTACAGCAGGAGGTAACGGAGTTATCCAGGACAGGAAGTGATGGATGTGCTGTGTCTGAGTGTCAGGGTGGAGGAACAGTGGGGCCCCTGTGCTAAGGGTCAGGGTGGAGGAACAGTGGGGCCCCTGTGCTACAGGTCAAGGTGGAGGAACAGTGGGGCCCCTGTGCTAAGTGTCAGGGTGGAGGAACAGTGGGGCCCCTGTGCTAAGGGTCAGGGTGGAGGAACAGTGGGGCCCCTGTGCTAAGGGTCAGGGTGGAGGAACAGTGGGGCCCCTGTGCTACGGGTCAGGGTGGAGGAACAGTGGGGCCCCTGTGCTGAGTGTCAGGGTGGAGGAACAGTGGGGCCCCTGTGCTAAGGGTCAGGGTGGAGGAACAATGGGGCCCCTGTGGTAAGGGTCAGGGTGGAGGAACAGTGGGGCCCCTGTGCTAAGGGTCAGGGTGGAGGAACAGTGGGGCCCCTGTGCTACGGGTCAGGGTGGAGGAACAGTGGGGCCCCTGTGCTGAGTGTCAGGGTGGAGGAACAGTGGGGCCCCTGTGCTAAGGGTCAGGGTGGAGGAACAGTGGGGCCCCTGTGCTGAGTGTCAGGGTGGAGGAACAGTGGGGCTCCTGTGCTAAGGGTCAGGGTGGAGGAACAGTGGGGCTCCTGTGCTAAGGGTCAGGGTGGAGGAACAGTGGGGCTCCTGTGCTAAGGGTCAGGGTGGAGGAACAGTGGGGCTCCTGTGCTAAGGGTCAGGGTGGAGGAACAGTGGGGCTCCTGACAGACAGACAGGCAGATGTTGTGATCTACACTCAGGTCAGACATGTTGGAAACAGTCAGCAGGTCAGCTGGTGTTAAACAGCAGCAGTGTGTACGCCCCCTGTTGTTCCAGGTGGAGCAGTACAGTGTGGAGGGTGATGGAGATGGCGTCCTTCGTCAACCTGTTAGTTTTACAGGTGTATAGGTTCCTCCTAGACTACAAGTGTAGTGAAGTGTTTGTAGTAAAGTCTGTGTACTGTGTGGACGTGTATGAAGACCTAAAAGCTGAATGAAGAGACGTGTGGTTATTGTCGTTGAGTTTTCGGCGGCGTCAGCTTGTTTGTTGGATCAGAGGTTATCAATGATGTCGCCACATGTGGGAAATGTCATGCCTGAACACACACACACACACGAAGGTCACCTGGATGTTGTTTTTTCTGACGGTGGTGTGTAAAGGTCGGAGTCCGCTGCACATCTGCTGTGAGTCACACAGATTGTCCTATCAGGTACCTTCACCTCCAATCTGCTGCTCTTACCACTGATACTCTGAGGTCATATCTGAGGGCGGAGCTGTAACACATGATCAATATATGATCAATAGATTCTCTGATGAATAGATTTTCTTACTGGTTAGTTTATTTTTAATCACATATAAATCTGTAGTAAGTGAAGTCAGAGTTTATCATCAGTGACACCTGTGGGAGAGTCACTGCTCTGATACAGCAGCAGGTTGGGTTTAGTGAGTGGAGAGTGAAGGAGAAGATGCTCTCTGTTTCTGACCTCCTCCTCCTCCTCCTCCTCATCATCATCATCATCATCATCATCATCATCATCATCATCATCATCACCATCACCACCACTGTTCTGTTAGATTCAGGTTTTCTTTAAAGGCCTCTTGAAGTGTTTAAAGAGCAGGGTACTTAGGAGCACTTTTTCCCAGTGCTTCATAAAACAAGTGTTTTGTTGCTATATGTATCTTTACATTAACGTTAACGTTAGCTTGGTAGCTAATGTGAAGCTACATTATCAGAGGGTCATCTGCTCCCACAGACGAGTTTCTGTGTGTCTGTTGTGACAGTGTCAAACAGCTCAGGACAGACAGACGCTGAAGGAGAGGCAGTGACATCACCAGCGCCTTTCTAAAAAGATTTTTAGCTAAAAGCTCTCGGAGCAGCTGCACTAAAAGATATGAAAGAATATTATTATGAGTTTTAACAGACAACAGGTCACATGCTGACTGATGTGACTTCACAAAAAGAATTAAAAAAATTTCATGAAGCTGAGACAATAACCAATGATCAATTCAACTGATAAGGTATAGAATAATAATCAGTACAAATGTTTGATGTGTCTGAGGCTCTGCTGACTGCACAGCTGAGACATTAACAATGAGCAGTGCTCAGGATCTTTTTACATTTATACTCATCTGTGTTTCAGCTTTAAATGATACTAAAAACCTGCAGTGCTGAATACGCAGTCCAGAGTTTAGTCTGTGACGATACGTTTGAGTGGGTTACTCCGTCTGTAACGGCTCGTGTCCTTCCTCTTTTCCTCAGCAGGAAGTGGAGAACTTCAAGAAGCTGAACTTCATCAGTCAAGATGAGTTTGACACACTCACCCCCAAAGTGCCCGTCGACGCCAACCAGGAAGTCCCGCCTCCTGTCATGCCAGGTTGGTTTGTGTTTGAAACCAGTTGAACTTCCTGTTTGTGATCTTCCTCAAACTTCTGCCTTCGTTAGGACGGTTCGATGTTTGTGAAGATTCATGATGTGAGGTCAGTGTTTGTGTGTGTGTGTCCACACTTTACATAAAGTTTACTTAAAACTGAAACATGTAATACTGTTTGAGAGCAGTATGTATATTAATGACATCATGGGCTCTGTGTGATGATAAATGAATCTGACTGGTCTTTGTGTGTCGTCAGTAGACAGCGGAGCAGAGTTGGCCCGCTCTCTGCCTACAACGGTCCCAGAGTCGCCTAGCGCTCACCAGCCCCGAACCCCCAGAACACCTCGCACCCCTGGACGCCAGGACCCCAACAAGACGCCACGCTTCTACCCCGTCATGAAGGAGAGCGGCACCATCGATGGACAGGTGAGCTCAGAGACGCTCTCTGTGATCAGCAGCCTGTTTTATGTCAAAGGTCCTCAGTGTGAACTAGGAGGAGGTCGTTGTTGTTGTCGTTGTTGTTGTTGTGCAGCAGCTGTGACAGGTCAGAGCTGTAAGAATAGAAAAGGGATGAAAGTATGGACCATGAAGTGAGAGACGAGATCTGACGTTTGAAATAAAAACATTTTCTCCCTAGAAACAGGAAATTATCCCAATAAATAATCCCAATATATAATCCTGATAAATGATCCCAATAAATAATCCCAATATATAATCCTGATTAATGATCCCAATAAATAATCCTGATAAATCATCTTGATATAAATGATCCTGATAAATGACCCCAATAAATAATCCCAATATATAATCCTGAGAAATTATCCTGATAAATAATCCTGATATAAATGATACTGATAAATGATCCTGATAAATGATCCCAATAAATAATCCCAATATATAATCCTGATAAATGATACTGATAAATAATCCTGATATAAATGATACTGATAAATGATCCCAATAAATAATCCCAATATATAATCCTGATAAATGATCCTGATAAATGACCCCAATAAATAATCCCAATATATAATCCTGAGAAATTATCCTGAGAAATAATCCTGATATAAATGATCCTGATAAATGATCCCAATAAATAATCCCAATATATAATCCTGATAAATGATACTGATAAATGATACTGATATAAATGATACTGATAAATGACCCCAATAAATAATCCCAATATATAATCCTGATGAATGATCCTGATAAATACTCCTGATATAAATGATCCTGATAAATGACCCCAATAAATGATCCTGATATAAATGATACTGATAAATGATCCCAATAAATAATCCTGATCAATCCTTATCATGATAAATGATCCCGATGAATGATCCTGATATATAATCCTGATAACTGATCCTGAGAAATGATCCTGATCAGTCCTTATCATGATAAATGATCACAATGAATGATCCTGATATAAATTATCCTGATAAATTATCCTGATACATAATCCTGATATATAATCCTGATAACTGATCCTGATAAATGACCCCAATAAATAATCCCAATATATAATCATGATAAATGATACTGGTAAATGACCCTGATAAATAATTCTGATATAAATGATCCTGATAAATGATCCCAATAAATAAGACCAGTATATAATCCTGATAAATGATCATGATAAATGATCCCAATAAATAATCCCAGTATATAATCCTGATAAATGATCCTGATAAATGACCCCAATAAATAATCCCAATATATAATCCTGATAACTGATCCTGATAAATGATCCTGATACATAATCCTGATATAAATGATACTGATAAATGATCCCAATAAATAATCCTGATCAATCCTTATCATGATAAATGATCCCGATGAATGATCCTGATATATAATCCTGATAACTGATCCTGAGAAATGATCCTGATCAGTCCTTATCATGATAAATGATCACAATGAATGATCCTGATATAAATTATCCTGATAAATTATCCTGATACATAATCCTGATATATAATCCTGATAACTGATCCTGATAAATGACCCCAATAAATAATCCCAATATATAATCATGATAAATGATACTGGTAAATGACCCTGATAAATAATTCTGATATAAATGATCCTGATAAATGATCCCAATAAATAAGCCCAGTATATAATCCTGATAAATGATCATGATAAATGATCCCAATAAATAATCCCAGTATATAATCCTGATAAATGATCCTGATAAATGACCCCAATAAATAATCCCAATATATAATCCTGATAACTGATCCTGATAAATGATCCTGAAACATAATCCTGATATATAATCCTGATAACTGATCCTGATATATAATCCTGATAACTGATCCTGATAAATGACCCCAATAAATAATCACAATATATAATCCTGATATAAATGATACTGATAAATGATCCCAATAAATAATCCCAATATATAGTCCTGATAAATGATCCTGATATAAATGATACTGATCAATGTTCCTGATCAATGTTCCTGATAAATGTTTCTGATAAATTATCCTGATAAATGATCCTGATATAATCTGATCAATGTCCCTGATCAATGATCCTGATAAATGATCCTGATCAATGATCCTAATATAAATAATCCTGATCAATGATTCTGATATAAATGATACTGATCAATGTTTCTGATAAATGATCCTGATAAATGATACTGATGAATGATCCCGATGAATAATCCTGATCAATGATCCTGATATAAATAATCCTGATCAATGATCCTGATCAATGATCCTGATATAAATAATCCTGATAAATGATCCTGATCAATGATCCTAATATAAATAATCCTGATCAATGATCCTGATATAAATAATCCTGATAAATGATCCTGATCAATGATCCTGATATAAATAATCCTGATAAATGATCCTGATCAATGATCCTAATATAAATAATCCTGATCAATGATCCTGATATAAATAATCCTGATAAATGATCCTGATCAATGATCCTGGTATAAATAATCCTGATAAATGATCCTGATCAATGATCCTAATATAAATAATCCTGATAAATGATCCTGATATAAATAATCCTGATCAATTATTCTGATCAATGATCCTGATCTGAATATCAGTAAAATAATTGGTGATTATCATTTTGTTCACGATCGTTCAGTCCTGACGGACACACTGTGCTGTGACAGACGTGTCCCACTTTGTCCCCGTCACATGTGTTTCCATGGTTACTGCTGTCTGATTGAGATCTTGGTGGTGTTGTTTGACATCAGAGTCCAGACTGGACATGCCCGCTGTCGCCTGTCATCTGTTGCCGTGGTTACAAAGGGTCAAACTACATCTGGAAACTGAGTTTTTCTTATTTGAGACATATAAGTAGACTAAAGTGTCCTAGAGTTAATATGTCCGTTGGACATCAGTCCCAGAGACCATCAGCAGAGCAGAGTCTGCGTCTGACAGGGGACCCACTTCGAGCTTGTCCCATCACCTCACCGTCATCAGCTGTATGTAACACATCAATGTGTTGTTGTGACTTCCTGTTTCAGACGCTGAGGAAGAAGAAGACCCGCCACAGTTCCAACCCTCCTCAGGAAGCTCACATCGGCTGGGTGATGGACTCCCGAGAACACCGGCCGCGCTCAGCGTCCATCAGGTCCGACTGTAGAAACACATTTATGGTCCAGCAGAGGAACTTCCTCTGTCACTGTGTGTCAGCCTCTCTGTTCTTCATCATCATCATCATCATCGTCAGCTCTGTTCTCTTAAACTTTATTCACCTGATTCAATTCACACAAAACACCAAGTTTCACTTCTTCACACTCAGTGTTGATTACGATAACATGTAACAGTTAACATGTAACAGTGGAGCCGCATTGTTTCTGTTCCTGAGGAAACATTAGAAATGTAATAAAACTACAGCTGATTGTTATTTTCACCATTGATTATTTTCCTTGCTGACGTCTTGTCGTCTTCTCCATCCTCCTACAGCAGCTCCAACGCCTCTCCGTCAGAAGGAGCCCCGCTGACAGGAAGTTACGGCTGCACCCCCCAATCTCTGCCCAAATTCTGGCATCCTTCCCACGAGCTGCTGAGAGACAACGGCTTCACTCAGCAGGGATACCACAAGTACCTCCGACGGTGCTTGAACGGTACGACAGCAACAAATTACTGCAGCCACCGTTCAGCAGCCACAGTTCAGCAGCCGCAGTTCAGCAGTCACAGTTCAGCATCATGTCTTTAGATCAGATTTATAAAGAAAGGTGTCAGATGGACTGTTTCTCATCTACCTGATAACTGAAGACATGACGCTGTCTCTGTGCTCTCTGGCGACTGACTCCATGTTTGATTCACTCAGATTTATCAATCAATCAATTTCAGTCAATCAATTTTATTTATAAAGCCCAATATCACAAATCACAATTTGCCTCACAGGGCTTTACAGCATACGACATCCCTCTGTCCTTTGGACCCTCACAGCTGATCAGGAAAAACTCCCCAAAAAACCCTTTAACGGGGGGAAAAAACGGTAGAAACCTCAGGAAGAGCAACTGAGGAGGGATCCCTCTTCCAGGACGGACAGACGTGCAGTAGATGTCGTACAGAACAGATCAGCATAACAAATTAACAGTAATCTGTATGACACAATGAGACAGAAAGAGAGAGAGACAGAGACAGAGAGAGATGCAGGACACACGATAATGACATTAGCTTACAACAACATTAATGAAAGTAATAATATTAAAATTACAGTTCTGGTTACTGTGGCACAATATGTTGAAAGTATATATTAATATCTGATAGTATACATGTGTGATAATAATCATATGTGTATAATAACAGTAGAAGTATGGCTAATGATAACAGCAGCAGCAGCAGTAGCAGGAGGCATCTGGCAGGACCACTGCAGCAGCACAACCACACACGTCACACTATCCAGGCACCACTGCAATACGAGTTAACCTGAGAGACAGTGGAGCACAAAGGCTCCGGAGAAGAAGCCGAGTTAGTGACATGCGGTATGGATTTGCAAGATGCAGTAATAGGATACGAGAGAGAGCGAGAGAGAGAGAAGGTGCCCGGTGTATTATAGGGGGTCCTCTGGCAGACTAGGCCTAAGTCAGCCTAACTAGGGGCTTGTACAAGGCAAGCTTGAGCCAGCCCTAACTATAAGCTTTATCAAATATCAAAGAGGAAGGTCTTAAGTCTAGTCTTAAATGTGGAGACGGTGTCTGCCTCCCGGACCGTAACAGGAAGATGATTCCACAGGAGAGGAGCCTGATAGCTGAAGGCTCTGGCTCCTGATCTACTTTTGGGTTAGGGTTAGGGTTAGGAGTTGGTGCTCATCCAGGTTGTTGTGTCTTTAAGGCAATTATGAAGTTTAGTTAACTGATTACTTTCTTCTGGCTCGATAGATAAATACAACTGTGTATCATCCGCATAACAATGGAAATTTATAGAGTGATTTCTAATGATGTTACCTAAAGGAAGCATATATAGAGTAAATAGGATTGGTCCAAGCACAGAACCTTGCGGAACTCCAAAACAAACTTTAGTACGAACGGATGATTCATTATGACCGTGAACAATTTGAAAACGATCAGATAAATAAGATTTAAACCAGCTTAGTGCAGAACCTTTTAGGCCAATTAAGTGTTCCAGTCTCTGTAGCAGAATTTGATGGTCAATTGTGTCAAACGCTGCACTAAGATCTAATAAAACAAGTACAGAGACGAGTCCTTTGTCTGAAGCAATCAGAAGGTCATTTGTAATTTTAACTAGAGCTGTCTCAGTGCTATGATGCGCTCTAAATCCTGACTGAAATTCCTCAAATAAATTATTATCATGGAGAAAATCACACAGCTGGTCTGCGACTACTTTCTCAAGGATCTTTGACATAAAGGGAAGATTAGATATTGGTCTATAGTTGGCTAACACCTCTGGATCCAGGGTGGGCTTTTTTAGGAGAGGTTTAATTACAGCTACCTTAAAAGACTGTGGTACATAGCCTGTTAATAAGGATATATTGATCATATCTAATATATGGGTGTTAACTAAAGGTAAGACCTCCTTGAGTAGCCTAGTTGGGATGGGGTCTAAGAGACACGTTGATGATTTAGATGAAGAAATCACTGCGGTCAATTCTTGAAGAGAAATTGGGGAGAAGGAATCTAAATAAATATTAGGTGTTACAGCTGTGTTTGAGGTTAGATAGGTACTATCTGAGGACAGGAGGTCATGAATTTTGCCTCTAATAGTTAGAATTTTGTCATTAAAGAAGCTCATAAAATCATTACTGCTAAGAGCTAAAGGAATACAAGGCTCAATAGAGCTTTGACTCTCAGTCAGCCTGGCTACAGTGCTGAAAAGAAACCTGGGGTTATTCTTGTTTTCTTCTATTAAAGCTGAGTAATAGTTTGCTCTGGCATTGCGGAGGCCCCTCTTATAAGTTTTGAGACTGTCTGCCCAGATTACACGAGATTCTTCCAGTTTGGTTAATCGCCAATTCCTTTCAAACTTTAGCGATATTTGTTTTAACTTACGGGTTTGAGAGTTATACCAAGGAGCGAACTTTCTTTGCTTTGTTAACTTCTTTTTAAGATGAGCTACAGAGTCGAGTGTTGTTCGCAGCGAGCCTACGGCGCTATCGACAAGATGATTAATTTGAGAGAGGTTAAAGTCGGCACGGGAAACCTCTGTTACTGAAGGACTTGGTATTGAATTTAACGACGGAGTCATCATTTCCTTAAATTTTACGACAGCACTATCTGATAAACATCTAGAATAGTAACTGTTGCTGAGTGGCGTGTAATCAAGTAAAAAGAGATCAAAAGTAATCAAATAATGATCCGACAGCGAGGGATTCTGTGGAAAGACTGTTAGGTTATAAATTTCAATTCCATACGTCAGAACTAGATCAAGGGTATGGTTAAA
This sequence comes from Epinephelus awoara, assembly GCA_035609425.1. NCBI lineage: Eukaryota > Metazoa > Chordata > Actinopteri > Perciformes > Serranidae > Epinephelus > Epinephelus awoara. The sequence goes on from CM069309.1 coordinate 383,944, forward strand.
ACAGTGAGTGGGTTCATGTACACCCTGACTGAAGCCAATGGATTCTAATAATGAGATAAACGCGGTAGCCAAGGAGTCATTATCAATGTCGACATGAATGTTAAAATTGCCTACAATAATAACTTTATCTGATTTAAGAACTAAACTGGATAAAAACTCAAAACAAATTCAGAATACGGGCCAGGAGCACGGTACACTATAACAAATAAAAGTGGCTGTGAGGTTTTCCAGGTCGGATGTAAAAGACTAAGAACGAGGCTTTCAAATGAATTATAGTCTAGTCTAATTTATAAGGAAGAGGTGTTGATGGTCCACGCTGTCTCTGTGCTTGCTGATGACTGACTCGATACTTGTTTTAATCGCCGTGTGTTTCAGAGAGGAAACGGTTGGGGATCGGCCAGTCTCAGGAGATGAACACTCTGTTCAGATTCTGGTCATTTTTCCTGAGAGACAACTTCAACAGGAAGATGTACGAAGAGTTTAAACAGCGCGCGCTGGAAGACGCCAAAGAGAACTACAGGTGAGGACGACAGGATGATGATGAAATACTGAGCTCTGTCTCAGACATGTCTCTGAGCCTCAGGTGGGGACACGTTTACACAAACCAGCTGAGACACGTGTTACATTGACATCAGAGGGTCAAAGGTCAGAGGTTTGTAAGAGGAGATTCATCAATGTTCAGAGTTCTTTAACTCCTGAGTCGATATAATCCAAATCCTGAGGTGGAGATAGGTCCCTCCTTTTATTGTGGTCGTCTGTGACTGACGTGATGTCACATCCGCTTCAATCAATCAATCAGTCAATCAATGTTATTTATAAAGCCCAATATCACAAATCACAATTTGCCTCACAGGGCTTCACAGCATACGACATCCCTCTGTCCTTTGGACCCTCACAGCTGATCAGGAAAAACTCCCCAAAAAAAAACCTTTACTGGGTCCCTCCTCTGTTGGGGCGGAGCTAGAAACCCTGCAGTCTGATTGGTCAGTAGAGGACAGTCACTCTGGTTTAATGTATCCTCTGTTCATACATCAGTAAAGTAGAGCTATAAAATGACTTCATTCACTTTAAGGTGGAACGTTTACTGTCATATTACTGAGTGCATTATGTCTGCAGGTTAACGTGTGTCTGTGGTCTGTAGGTTAACATGTGTCTGTGGTCTGTCTGCAGGTTAACATGTGTCTGTGGTCTGTCTGTAGGTTAACATGTGTCTGTGGTCTGTCTGCAGGTTAACGTGTGTCTGTGGTCTGTCTGCAGGTTAACATGTGTCTGTGGTCTGTCTGCAGGTTAACATGTGTCTGTGGTCTGTCTGTAGGTTAACATGTGTCTGTGGTCTGTCTGCAGGTTAACATGTGTCTGTGGTCTGTCTGTAGGTTAACGTGTATCTGTGGTCTGTCTGTAGGTTAACATGTGTCTGTGGTCTGTCTGCAGGTTAACGTGTGTCTGTGGTCTGTAGGTTAACGTGTGTCTGTGGTCTGTCTGCAGGTTAACATGTGTCTGTGGTCTGTCTGCAGGTTAACGTGTGTCTGGTCTGTCTGCAGGTTAACATTTGTCTGTGGTCTGCAGGTTAACATGTGTCTGTGGTCTGTCTGCAGGTTAACATGTGTCTGTGGTCTGTCTGCAGGTTAACGTGTGTCTGTGGTCTGTAGGTTAACATGTGTCTGTGGTCTGTCTGTAGGTTAACATGTGTCTGTGGTCTGTAGGTTAACATGTGTCTGTGGTCTGTCTGTAGATTAACTTGTGTCTGTGGTCTGTAGGTTAACATGTGTCTGTGATCTGTCTGTAGATTAACATGTGTCTGTGGTCTGTCTGTAGGTTAACATGTGTCTGTGGTCTGTCTGCAGGTTAACGTGTGTCTGTGGTCTGTCTGCAGGTTAACGTGTGTCTGTGGTCTGTCTGTAGGTTAACGTGTGTCTGTGGTCTGTCTGTAGGTTAACATGTGTCTGTGGTCTGTCTGCAGGTTAACATGTGTCTGTGGTCTGTAGGTTAACATGTGTCTGGTCTGTCTGTAGGTTAACGTGTCTGTGGTCTGCAGGTTAACGTGTGTCTGTGGTCTGTAGGTTAACATGTGTCTGTGGTCTGTCTGCAGGTTAACGTGTGTCTGTGGTCTGTAGGTTAACATGTGTCTGTGGTCTGTCTGTAGGTTAACATGTGTCTGTGGTCTGTAGGTTAACATGTATCTGTGGTCTGTCTGTAGGTTAGCATGTGTCTGTGGTCTGTAGGTTAACATGTGTCTGTGGTCTGTCTGCAGGTTAACGTGTGTCTGTGGTCTGTAGGTTAACGTGTGTCTGTGGTCTGTCTGCAGGTTAACGTGTGTCTGTGGTCTGTAGGTTAACATGTGTCTGTGGTCTGTCTGCAGGTTAACATGTGTCTGTGGTCTGTAGGTTAACATGTGTCTGTGGTCTGTCTGCAGGTTAACGTGTGTCTGTGGTCTGTCTGCAGGTTAACGTGTGTCTGTGATCTGTCTGTAGGTTAACATGTGTCTGTGGTCTGTCTGCAGGTTAACGTATGTCTGTGGTCTGTAGGTTAACGTGTGTCTGTGGTCTGTCTGCAGGTTAACGTGTGTCTGTGGTCTGTCTGCAGGTTAACGTGTGTCTGTGGTCTGTCTGGAGGTTAACATGTGTCTGTGGTCTGTCTGCAGGTTAACGTGTGTCTGGTCTGTAGGTTAACATGTGTCTGTGGTCTGTCTGCAGGTTAACGTGTGTCTGGTCTGTAGGTTAACGTGTGTCTGTGGTCTGTCTGCAGGTTAACGTGTGTCTGTGGTCTGTCTGTAGGTTAACGTGTGTCTGTGGTCTGCAGGTTAACGTGTGTCTGTGGTCTGTCTGCAGGTTAACGTGTGTCTGTGGTCTGTCTGTAGGTTAACATGTGTCTGTGGTCTGTCTGCAGGTTAACGTGTGTCTGTGGTCTGTCTGCAGGTTAACGTGTGTCTGTGGTCTGTAGGTTAACATGTGTCTGTGGTCTGTCTGCAGGTTAACGTGTGTCTGTGGTCTGTCTGCAGGTTAACATGTGTCTGTTGTCTGCGTGGAGGTTAACGTGTGTCTGTGGTCTGTCTGCAGGTTAACATGTGTCTGTGGTCTGTCTGCAGGTTAACATTTGTCTGTGGTCTGCAGGTTAACATGTGTCTGTGGTCTGTCTGCAGGTTAACGTGTGTCTGTGGTCTGTCTGCCGGTTAACATGTGTCTGTGGTCTGCAGGTTAACATGTGTCTGTGGTCTGTCTGCAGGTTAACGTGTGTCTGTGGTCTGTCTGCAGATTAACATGTGTCTGTGGTCTGCAGGTTAACATGTGTCTGTGGTCTGTCTGCAGGTTAACGTGTGTCTGTGGTCTGTCTGCAGGTTAACATTTGTCTGTGGTCTGCAGGTTAACATGTGTCTGTGGTCTGTCTGCAGGTTAACATGTGTCTGTGGTCTGCAGGTTAACATGTGTCTGTGGTCTGTCTGCAGGTTAACATTTGTCTGTGGTCTGCAGGTTAACATGTGTCTGTGGTCTGTCTGCAGGTTAACGTGTGTCTGTGGTCTGTCTGTAGATTAACATGTGTCTGGTCTGTAGATTAACATGTGTCTGGTCTGTAGGTTAACGTGTGTCTGTGGTCTATCTGCAGATTAACATGTGTCTGTGGTCTGTCTGTAGGTACGGTCTGGAGTGTCTCTTCAGATACTACAGTTACGGTCTGGAGAAGAGGTTCAGGTTGGACCTGTTCAAGGATTTCCAGGAGGAGACGCTCAAGGACTTTGAGAAAGGTAACAAACATCAGAGTGACTGAGCACGCTCAGACTGCACCTGACAGTCACTTCCTGTCCAGCAGTGATGTGTTAGATGATGTCATCAGATCATCATCAGTGGATTTAAATATTAAACTGTGTAATAACAGATTAAAGAGTTTGAAGATGAATGTGAAAATCTGCAGTTATTGATCTTTATCGATTAGAAACCCTAAACAAACTGTTGATGATGATGATGGTGGTGATGATGATGATGATGATGATGATGATGATGCAGGTCAGCTGTACGGTCTGGAGAAGTTCTGGGCCTTCCTGAAATACTCAAAGATCAAGAAGCAGCCAATCGACCCGAAGCTTCAGGAGCATCTGTCTCAGTTCAAGAACCTGGAGGACTTCAGGGTGGTGGTGAGTCACAATCACACGTCTCTGTTTGTCATCATGCATCACATGACCTCTGACCTCTGACCTCTGTGCTCGCAGCCCCCGATGGGAGAGGAGGGAGGCAGGAGGAGACGTCACTCATCCTCGGCCGGGGATGAAGGAAGGCGTCGACGTCATCCTTCCAACACTACCTCAAAACCTACGCAGGCCTCCAAATCCTCCGCTGCCACAGCGCAGAACACAGCCAAAGATAGCGCCCAGAAAGCAGGCACTGCTGCCCACGGGAAGAAGAGCGAGTCTGGAGGCGGGAAGAAGGAAAGTGTGGCGCCAAATAAATGAAGCTGCTTCCTGTAGGCGTGGCTTTGGATACAAGAGATGTAGAGTGAGGCGGCGGAGGCGGCGGCAGCAGCTGTGAGGTCAGCGGGGGCTCTTTTCAGCAGCAGACAGTTTGGTATGAAGAGACACTGAGCGTGGTTTAATTAGATTGTTTTTATCTGTGCATTTCATTTAAGGCGAAGCGACGTGTAGGCAGCAAGCTTGACCCTGCGCGCCCGATCCTCCGCTCAAAACGTTTACAAAAAAAAAAAAAAAATGCATTCCTGCATTTTCTGCCTTCTTCTCTCAAATGCCAAAAGTGTCGTTCGGAGCTCCGCCCTGTTCGGACGCCTCTGCAGCTGTGATTCTAGTTTGCCAACATACGGCAGGTTGTCCTGCGTGCCTTAATAACCTGAGGATGATGTCAGCGACACGTCACCTGTCCAGGTGTCACCGTCTGATTCATAACCTACTCTTTTCATACGCCACAAACATCTGTTTTATTTTATGGTGACAATCAGGTTGCAGTGATGTAATGAGTGAAGGACCGCCCCCCGACTGACCTGCAGAACAATGTTCCGTTTGACGCTCACACGCACGTAGAATAATTTATTCTTTTCTTTTTACGTGATTAGATTTTTAGTTTTTGGGAATCAGAGCAGTTTTAATGGTTTCTGCTGGAACGATGGCGTTGGGTTAGCGTCATCAAACGACACTATATTTTAGCTTGAAGTTCATTTCCTGTTTGAGGCTTGGTGCTCGTCAGCACTTCAATCATTTCCTGTCTTTCCTTCATCATGACTTAAACAAATAAAAAGGTTTTTAGAGTTGAATTAAAGAAAAAAATGTAAATACTATAAAAATGATTTTCAGTTATTCTCTGATCTGAAGACGTGATTTGTTTTATCGGTCGTGTGGCGTGGAGTGTTTTAGTGATGATGATGATGATGATGATGCATGTTGATGACACGTCTGTAACATGAATTAAAATATAAAGGAACAGTTGATTGTACCAAACTGGTCTCTGTGTCATGTGTCACACTCTGTCATCTGTCTGTCTGTCTCTCTCTCTCTCTCTGTATGTATGTCTGTCTGTCTGTCTCTCTGTCTGTATGTATGTATGTCTGTCTGTCTGTCTGTCTGTACCAGGAGTTAGAACTTTAGAACGTGCTGTGATCGTGTCTGTTTCCTGACATTTGATTATCATGTTCTACCTGTGTCATTAAATCACAAGACCTTTGTCTGAGTGTCTTCTTCTGTATTTTGGCCTGTTGGTGACGTAACTGTCACTGTGGCTCCTGGAAACTGTTGATGACATGTTCCACTGTTTGCTGACGGCTGCAGATCAAATCATGCATTGATTAATCAAATAAAACAATCAGTAGAATCAATACTGAAAGGAGTGCTTAGCTGCAGCTGTTTACTATAAGGGACTGTTGTTTAAAAAGTTTAAGAAATTTTAGAGTAACTTTTAAAAATCTATTAAGTCATAAATGGTGAAGGGAGGGTCACTGCACACACCTCCCTCAGGCCCTTCTTATTTTTTTATGTGGATATATATATTTAATATGTATGTATGTGTGTGTGTGCGCGCGCGCGCCGTACGTGTGTGTACACATTGAGATTTGGGTTATTCCGGCCTTCACAGAGACATACACAACAGTCCCTTCTTATTACTTTTTAGGGTAACTTTTAAAAATCTATTAAGTCATAAATGGTGAAGGGAGGGTCACTGCAGACACACCTCCCTCAGGCCCTTCTTATTTTTTTATGTGGATATATATGTAATATATGTGTGTGTGTGTCTACACATTGAGATTTGGGTTATCCCGGCCTTCACAGAGACATACACAACAGTCCCTTCTTCTTACTTGGTTTATGGTAAACAAGCAGAGTGTGCATGTGGAGCCTCGCACCGCTGCCGCATACAGAACAGTCCCTAACTGGAGCGGTCCCGCAGCACACAGTGGAACAGCCTCTCAGCTCCCGCTCAACCAGTGGTTCCGCTGTTCCCGACAGGACGTGAACGCAGCCTGTGGCCGGGGCGGGTAGGCGCTAACCGAGCAGTATGGCGGACGATGGAGACAGTTCGAGCGGACCAGTAGACACCAGCGGCGGCCAGGGGGCAGCGGACGAGTCGGACGGGCTCGGGCTCGGCGGGATGCTGCTGAACGTCAGCATTGTGGTGGCGGTGGTGGCGGTGTGTGTCGCGGTGTACCGGCGGTGGGGTAGGCGGCTCGTCTCCGACGCGGCCCTGGGCGACGAGGCCTCGGCTCTGCCTAAGATGAGGAGACGGGACTTCACTCTGGAGCAGCTGCGGGAGTACGACGGGCTCCAGAACCCGCGCATCCTCATGGCCGTCAACATGAAAGTCTTCGACGTCACCAGCGGGAAGAAGTTTTACGGTAAAGGTGAGTGTGGGGACCGGAAGGAGGCTGGAGGGACGGCCGGGACAGTTAGCTTCAGGTGCCCGCTCACGGTGAGCTGTCCCGGTCACTACGTTTGGGCGCAATCGGCTGTGCTTAGCTTAGCGTAGCTTAGCTTAGCTCGGTGGGCTTTGTCTGTGTTATTGAATGGGATGCTAGCTGTTAGCTCGGTAGCGCAGCTGTTTCCCGGGTGGTGACTGATGTGACGGAGCTTTAACACGTCTCCACTTTATCTTTATTAACATTCAACATTTGAAACTTTATTCAGTTTAAAGTTACTGAGATCAGGAGCAGCTAGCCTGCTAACATTAGCCTGTTAGCTTGTTGACGTGCACAGGAGACAGTGCATCGTCTGCTGTCTGTCTGTCTCTCTGTCTGTCTGTCTGTCTCTCTCTCTGTCTGTCTGTCTGTCTGCAGCCTGTTTACAGTGATGCATGAAGAACTTTGCACCAACATTTAAACCTTAAACTGTTTTAATATGACTTTATTAAGTCACACTGACTCTGGTGTGACGGAGCACTGACTGTTCTGCTGCGCTACGTCAAAGTTTATTTATAGACGTGTTTATTGATTTCACAGAAAGAAACAATACAGCAAATAAACAACAACAAAACAACTCAGTCTCCTGCAGCTAAAACAAAATCTGCTGCAAATATGAAGCTAAAGTGTTGATAAATGAAACTGAAGCACATCATTAGGGACTGTTCTCTACTTGTCAGTGTGAACACATGACCCTCGCTCAGTGACTGCAGATGAACACATGACCCTCCCTCAGTGACTGCAGATGAACACATGACCCTCCCTCAGGGTCTGCAGATGAACACATGACCCTCGCTCAGTGACTGCAGATGAACACATGACCCTCCCTCAGTGACTGCAGATGAACACATGACCCTCCCTCAGGGTCTGCAGATGAACACATGACCCTCGCTCAGTGACTGCAGATGAACACATGACCCTCCCTCAGTGACTGCAGATGAACACATGACCCTCCCTCAGTGACTGCAGATGAACACATGACCCTCGCTCAGTGACTGCAGATGAACACATGACCCTCCCTCAGTGACTGCAGATGAACACATGACCCTCCAGCAGTGACTGGAGATGAACACATGACCCTCGCTCAGTGTCTGCAGATGAACACATTACCCTCCCTCAGTGACTGCAGATGAACACATGACCCTCCCTCAGGGTCTGCAGATGAACACATGACCCTCCCTCAGTGACTGCAGATGAACACATGACCCTCCCTCAGGGTCTCCAGATGAACACATGACCCTCCCTCAGGATCTGCAGATGAACACATTACCCTCCCTCAGTAACTGCAGATGAACACATGACCCTCCCGCAGTGACTGCAGATGAACACATGACCCTCGCTCAGTGACTGCAGATGAACACATGACCCTCCCTCAGTGACTGCAGATGAACACATGGCCCTCCCTCAGGGTCTGCAGATGAACACATTACCCTCCCTCAGTGACTGCAGATGAACACACGACCCTCGCTCAGTGACTGCAGATGAACACATGACCCTCGCTTAGTGACTGCAGATGAACACATGACCCTCCCGCAGTGACTGCAGATGAACACATGACCCTCGCTCAGTGACTGCAGATGAACACATGACCCTCGCTTAGTGACTGCAGATGAACACATGACCCTCCCGCAGTGACTGCAGATGAACACATGACCCTTCCTCAGTGACTGGAGATGAACACATGACCCTCCCTCAGTGACTGCAGATGAACACATGACCCTCCCTCAGTGACTGCAAATGAACACATGACCCTCTCTCAGTGACTGCAGATGAACACATGACCCTTCTTCAGGGACTGTAGATAAACACATGACCCTCCCTCAGTGACTGGAGATGAACACATGACGCTTCCTCAGGGACTGCAGATGAACACATGACCCTCCCTCAGTGACTGGAGATGAACACATGACGCTTCCTCAGGGACTGCAGATGAACACATGACCCGCTCCATTGATCACTTGTTAGAGTTGATAAAAAAATTTCTCTCGTCTTACAAACGTTTTGTTTCAGACACATTTTAAATGAGATGTAGAAAAACGTGATTCTGATAAAATCTGACTTTTTAAGGTTTTTAATTTTAGATCCATGATGTCACATCAATGATGTTTGTGTTTTCAGCTCCAGCTGATTAATGGTGTCATGTTGTTAATTTTTTAAAGAAAACAAAGCTGCAGGTTCTTTGGTACTATTTGGGGGGCAGGAACTACTACAGGAACCCCTCGCTTGGCCCTCTCAACCACCATGTCTCCACTGAGAGGGCTGAGTAGGAGGAAGGTTCCTGTGAAGTTACGGGCTCTGGATGTGACGTAATCGTTGCACGACCATTTTGACCGGGGCTACTTAGGGGCATAGAGACGTAGTTAGCTGTTTGCCGTTCGCGGTGTCTGTATTAACTCAAACGGTCTGGAAAAAAAAAAAATTCCAGCAGATGTCTTAGTTACAACATGATCGAGCTAACTGGAGTAGTTTCATGTCATATGTGACAACGGGAGGCTTTTAACAGATGACGTCCTGATGTTAGCTTTGCTGCTGCTGTTAGCTGTCCCTGTCAGCTGCAGCCACTGATGCTTTCTAGACATCGTGGTTTCCCAAAACTGAATAAATACCACACATAGCAACACAAAACTGCTTTGCTAGCTCAATCATGTTGACATAAGACATCCGCCGGAAGAAATATTTTTTTCACGGACCGTTTATTGACTTACTGAGTTACTACAGACACCGCTAACGGCTAACAGCTGACGGTTAGCCCACCTAATCTACGATAACCATGTTGTTGTACAAAACATCACATCCCGCCCTGAGTATATCCAGTCAGCACCAAGTAACCCCCAAGCCCCAGCCAGGAGTTTCTCGGGGCCGTTCTGAGTACCTACTCCGAGGCAGGGACTTTTTTAGCACCTGTAAAAGTTCCGTAACTCTGTCCTTCGGGGGTGGTTCCTGCGGTGGAAACGGGCCTATTGATGTAATGTGCCTCCACCTTTTTGCTCCGCCTCCTGTAAATGAATGATTAGATTATAATATTGATCATGTGTGTGAGAGGCCGATGATGACGGGTGAAATAACTGGTCTCATTTCTCCACATTGAGCTGTTACAGTTCAGTTTGAGCTCCGTCACGTTACAGAAGTTTTTATGATCCAGATATTTGAGGATGATTTCTGATCCTGATGGAAGAGAAGCTCTGTAAAACATATTGATCACTGTGTGGAGATGAGGTCAGTGATGGAGAGGTATCGCAGTATTGTATGTGGGAAAATTGAAACGATAGACGGGGCCAAGTATTGATCTTATACATTTTTATAAATGATTAGTATTGCAAATACAAAGTAAACCTGTGGTAGTTTACTAGAGTAATAAAATTCGTCCAGGAGATAAATTCTGCTGCAATAAAATAAAAAGTATTGAAGAGAGAAACTTAGTCTTTAAAATATAATCTTGAAACAGAAAACAGACAAAATTTACTGTTAAATACAGTAAAAAAATCGCAATATAATTCAGATTATCTTATTTCAGTTCTCAGCACGTCAGAAAACAATTAAAATTACAGCAAAAATGTATCGTGATGAAATTGTATGGTCACTGTTGGGATCATATATTGATCATATATTGAGATCGTATGTTCTGTATGGTGGAGCTGTGGTGATTCACTGGGTCGGGTATCATTTGAATTTTATTGATTCTGAATCATATCATGATTCTGCTGCGATTGATTCAGAGTTTTGATATTGATATGATTAAAAAAAAAAGGTGACATTGACTTCCTTTTAGTTTCACATAAAGAAACAACTCAGTTCATATTAATATATTAATGTCGACTTATTTTAGCTTTGTTTATTTCTGTACTCTGGAGTGAGTGTGTGTGTGTGTGTGTTGCGTGTGTTTGTTCCTTATTTGTTGCTTATTTTCTTGAATAATGTCACTTCCTGTCTCAGTGTGTGTGATGTGAAGAGGAGCTCACATTAAACTCAGATTTGAGGTTTTATAATGTAGAATAACAAACATCTGGAGCACAGGATACTGCACACATGTAGTTACAGGACGTCAAAGGCTCCTGTGTTCCGTTAAACACACGGTCTTTGAATGCAGCACACGTCGTCTCATCTACAGAAACATATTTAAATATATGATGTCATGTCACTGTGTTTATGGTGTCAGTCACTTTAACAGGACGTCAGCATGTTAAAGTTTCCCTTCATGTTATCAGTATAAATCTGAAACTGTGTTCACTTCCTGCCCTGACATATTTTATAAAGACCTGAGGCAGTGTGTCAGACCACCGTCTGTGTGCGAGACGTCAGCGTCATGGCGTCAGGGAGGCAGATGTATAGATAAATTGTTCCAGGAGTTTAACATCCTCCCTCCTGCCTCGTCCTGAACAAACTGAGCGTTAACTGAGTGCAGAGCGACACATACAAAGATTATGTTTCTTTACTTGAGTCTTTATACGTCTGTTTTTCTTTCTGTCGCTCCACATTCTGTCTGTCCTGTCTGACTCCCTCATCAACTCTGTAATGAACTATAATTATTCAGCCAACATTCCCCACGCACTCACGTGTCACTGCTGCTATCTGACACCGCCTGAATCCACTTGGCTCACGCACCCTGACGCACACGTTTACAGTAGAGCCTCGACAGGAGCTGATTGGACCGTGGATTTTATCACAGTGGACTTCAGGCTGGGACGGTGTGTCCATCAGTCCACATGTGGGCGGGACAGGAAACTGATTTCTGACACTGCCAATTGTGGATTCAGTTCAGTTTAAATATCGAACAGTTTGTACAAAGTTTGTTTTCAGGTTGTTTCTGGTGTTTGGGCAGTGAACTCACCACGAGCACTGCTCTTTAGTTTTTTCACCCAGAGATTAATAAAAATAAGTGTGAGCTGCAGAACAGGGAGCACAGGTGTGTGTCTGACCTGCAGAACAGGTCACACAGGTGTGTGTCTGCAGCTCAGTTACAGCTCACACCTTTTTATTTAAAACAAGAAATGGAAAAGAAAAAGTCAAACACATGATGAAACGTTCACATGAATTAACTGTGAAGACGCAGCTGCAGCAGGCGGCCGAGCACCGCCCCCGTTTGATGATCCTGTTTAAATTGTTCTCAAATAAAAACAGTCACAATGGTCTTTTTCTGCACCATCATGTTGTCTGCGTGCAGTGATGTCACTGCGTTGCGCTACAGGCGGTCCTAAAGACGGTGACAAGATGTGGCGGCAACAGATGAGCAGGTCGATAGGAACGTCTGTAAAATATATTTTATTTATGACACAGTTTTAATACTTTAATGAGTTATTCTGGTTTATTGTCTTCTGAAACCTTTGAGCTCAGCTTTGAAGATCCTCCAGGAAGTGACATCACAATAATCAGAAACACCGGCACATGTAGTGACAGCCTGTCTCCACAGCAGAGCTCAAAGGGTTAAAACATCTGAAACAAACAGTGACCTTTCACAGCGGCCCGACCCGACACGATCAAACAGTACTCAGGACGTATTTCAGATGAAACCTGGCACCGCAGGTCGCTCAGATATCAGGAGGACAGTAAATTACCCAGAGTTCCCATCGTCAGCTTGGGAGGTCCACGCTCACTCAGGTCTGACACAGATGTGACACAGATGTGACAGGTTTGTTCTGCAGCGGTGAGTCGTGGTGTTTAAATTCACAACCTGAATGTGACAAGTATGAGCGAGTGAGATATCAGCGTGTGTGTCGGTGAGGCGTGATGTGGCGTCTGATCTGGGGTTATGTAAGGTCAGAGAACACAATCTAATCTGTGAGCTGATAGGACGTCTTTGCGCTGTGCAGTTTATTTTCTTGTGTTGCAAAATGAGACGAAGAAAACCTGCAGAGTTTCACATGCTGGTCAGATGACGATGATGATGATGATGATGCCGATGAAGAGGAAACATCAGGAAGGCTCGGGGCGCTGTGTGAGACTGTAGTTCACAGGCTGACAGTCACAAGTGTCTCCAGTCTGAAGGGTTAAATATCAATCTGATAAGACACAGACGTCCTCTTTGTCCTCTGTCTCCGTCCCACCTCAGAGATCAGTGATTGGTGGAGGTTAACGGGACCCATATCTGTAAATGGAGGTTAACGGGACACATATCTGTTTAAGAAGGTTAACGGAACACATGTTTGTATATGGAAGTTAACGGGACATGTCTGTATATGGAGGTTAATGGGACACGCGTCTGTATATGGAGGTTAACGGGACACATGTCTGTAAATGGAAGTTAACGGGACACACGTCGGTATATGGAGGTTAACGGGACACACATCTGTAAATGCAAGTTAACGGGACACATATCTGTATATGGAGGTTAAGGGGACACATATCTGTATATGGAGGTTAAGGGGACACATATCTGTATATGGAAGTTAACAGGACACATATCTGTATATGGAGGTTAACGGGACACATCTGTAAATGAAAGTTAACAGGACACGTCTGTATATGGAGGTTAACGGGACACACATCTGTATATGGAGGTTAATGGGACACGCGTCTGTATATGGAGGTTAACGGGACAAATATCTGTATATGGAAGTTAACGGGACATGTCTGTATATGGAGGTTAATGGGACACGCGTCTGTATATGGAGGTTAACGGGACAAATATCTGTATATGGAAGTTAACGGGACATGTCTGTATATGGAGGTTAATGGGACACGCGTCTGTATATGGAGGTTAACGGGACACATGTCTGTATATGGAGGTTAACGGGACACATTTCTGTAAATGAAAGTTAACAGGACACGTCTGTATATGGAGGTTAACGGGACACATATATGTATATGGAAGTTAACGGGACATATATCTGTATATGGAGATTAACGGACACGTCTGTAAATGAAAGTTAACAGGACACGTCTGTATATGGAGATTAACGGGACAAATATCTGTGTATCTCTTCAGGTTGATCTCAGGATCTCTGTTGATCTCTGATCAGAGCTGAAACCAGGACAGAAATAACATCTGGTTATTTTCAGGCTGAACAACGACACATGATTTATATCTCAGTGTTTTCTTCATGTTCACAAACACATTGATAAAAACACACTGAGATCAAAATTAAATACAGAGACGGGGATTTTATTCACTGTTTGAAAATATACAGCTGCAAAATATGTAAATGAACTATGATAGAAAATAAACAGTACGATAACGTTATTTATTTTTAATCAATTATTTATTTTTAAATGGATATCAGGGCTGTATGTTCACTTTTACTTAATTTATTTGTATTTATTTTTAAATAAATAACGGCTGTACGTCAACTTTTTATTTGTTTATTTTATGTATTTATTTTTAAAATCGTGTGTGAGAGGATGAACTGATGGACCATGTGTGAGAGGATGAACTGATGGGTCGTGTGAGAGGATGAACTGATGGACCATGTGTAAGAGGATGAATTGATGGGTCGTGTGTGAGAGGATGAACTGATGGACCATGTGCGAGAGGATGAACTGATGGACCATGTGTGAGAGGATGAATTGATGGGTCGTGTGTGAGAGGATGAATTGATGGGTCGTGTGTGAGAGGATGAACTGATGGACCATGTGCGAGAGGATGAACTGATGGACCGTGTGTGAGAGGATGAATTGATGGGTCGTGTGTGAGAGGATGAATTGATGGGTCGTGTGTGAGAGGATGAATTGATGGGTCGTGTGTGAGAGGATGAACTGATGGGTCATGTGTGAGAGGATAAACTGATGGTCCATGTTGTCCTCAGACGGTCCTTACGGTATCTTTGCGGGTCGGGACGCGTCCAGAGGCCTTGCCACCTTCTGCCTGGAGAAAGACGCCCTGAGGGACGAGTACGACGACCTGTCAGACCTCAATGCCGTCCAGATGGAGAGCGTGAGGGAGTGGGAGATGCAGTTTATGGGTATGTTTATTCTCTGTGTTTCCACCACAGATTAACACGTCCATTAGTCTTTGAAGTCACAGAGACATTCAGCGTCTTCACTTCCTGTCTGTCCCAGTGTCTCTGTATGTTCCTTTCTGTCCCACAGTGTCTCTGTATGTTCCTCTCTGTCCTACAGTGTTTCTGTATATCCCTGTCTGTCCCACAGTGTCTCTGTATGTCCCTGTCTGTCCCACAGTGTCTCTGTATGTCCCTGCATGTCCCTGTCTGTCCCACAGTGTCTCTGTATGTCCCTGTCTGTCCCACAGTGATGACCTGAAACACTGAGGTTTACCTGCTGACAGACTCTGTGACACAAGCCCCCCATCTGCTTTTTTTTTTGGCTGATTGTGTTGTCAGTATGCTAACTGGCTAACTAGGTAGCTCTTCCTGTTTCCCTTTTTGAATGATAAATCCAGACGACCACCGTCTGCTGCTGTGGAGACTTATTTCCTCTCAGCAGGAGCAGAAGATACGTGCTGACGTCTTTGCGGTGTGTTCAGGTGCAACTTTTTGGCTGAGACACGGTGATGTCAGGCGACGCAGCAGGGGGCTTTGACGGCGCTGGACTGAGACATGTCTGAGCTGTCAGTATGTCTGAGGTCACGGTTACACCAAAACATCTGCTAAAAACTAAATCGCTTCTCATTTTCATTTTGAAAAAGTTCTGCATTCAGATGAAAACGTTTTGATAACAGTCTCCATGCACACAGATCTGCAGAAATGACCAAAGCGCTGTAGTGTCCGTGCCAGGCCCGTAGGTGGCGGTGTAACTTTGTAATGAAACGACACACGCCTGTGCACATGCGCTTCC
This sequence comes from Epinephelus awoara, assembly GCA_035609425.1. Taxonomy (NCBI): domain Eukaryota; kingdom Metazoa; phylum Chordata; class Actinopteri; order Perciformes; family Serranidae; genus Epinephelus; species Epinephelus awoara. Next base: position 399,553 of record CM069309.1, read on the forward strand.
TTCTACAGAGCGGTGATGTATAAACAAACAATATGGCAACTGCACAAATGTTCGTCTGGATGGACGACGAGGTGGAGCTTCTACAGTAAATCTACACGCTCATAGATTCAACAGTTTGAGCAGCACAACCAGAATGCGGGAGGCCGCCATTGTTTGTGATGGTCGACTTCCTCGCACATTTCTAGTGACTGGAACTGTAATGAGCATGTGCGGAAAGTCTCCGTTTTCAGAGGAACTGCGTATTGCATGTTTACATGACAATGGAGACGTCGCTGTTTTAAAAAAAATCGCACTCTGGAACCCATTTTCAAAACATTGAGTTTTTAGTCCCCAAAACGCCGCCGTCGTGTAAACGACCAGCAGAAACACAACTAAAGTTAACTGTTGGAATCATCATATAAACAGGACCTGAGACGCTGGAGAAGAGCGAGGTGTCAGTGAGGTCACATCAGCGTTGTTACTTTCACCATTCTTCACTTGTTCATCGTCCTGCAGATTGGCGAGTTTTCTCAGGTGGTTAAAAACGTGTCATCACTCTGTTCTCTCCTAAATCTCTACTTCAAACCACAGGTGGTGACGGCCGATGAACAGATGAATTTTGTTCACTGTTGACCTGTGACCTGATCACTCAGGACTCGTGTTAGCACCAGGTGTGACACGCCTGTCTACGTAATGATGATGATGATAGAAGACGACCTGCAGGTTATTTGATGATGATGATGTGTTACTGTACACGTGGTAATCACTGCAGCGTCACAGAGGCTGTTACAGGAAGTCCCTCCCTCCCTCTGACGCACCACTGTGTGACCTCCTCCTTTCTGTCCCTGTCTTCCAGAAAAATACGATTACGTGGGGCGGTTGCTGAAGCCGGGCGACGAGCCGTCGGAGTACACGGACGAAGAGGACATCAAGGACCACCTGAAGCACGACTGAGGTTCATCACACCGACCAAAGCCAGGAGCCCCAAACAGCTGCGACAGACGGCCCCCGGCCCCCCACACCTCCTCCTGACACTCCTGTAACCTGCCCCGCCCCCCCCACTCCTCAACCTGTCTGCTGCCGTGGCGCCTCTGAGGGGCGGGACTCCCAGATCTCCGCCCCTCCCTCTTCATCCTGTGACCATGACCACCAACTGGAAGTCAGGGGGGAGGGGCTTGTGCCATTAGACCAATCTGAAACTCACCCACCAAATCTCTTAGTCATTTCTCCGGGGCTTGTTGGGGGGGACGTGTGGCGATGGTGGTCGCCGCTGAGCACCGGGTGGAGGTTGGTCAGACGTAGGAACACGTTGGTGGAAGACGATGGGTGGAGTCGGGACAGGAAGCAGATTGTCTCTTTTATCTTTGGTTTTGTCACGATTGCAACTGAAACTGCTTCAGCTTGGGACGGCGCATCAATCAATCATTTCTCTTCTTCTTTCAATACCCCTCCCCTCCCCCTCCCTCCTCGCCGAGAGGGCGGAGCTGTTGCCTTCAGGCGCAGCGCCGTGGAGATGGGTGGGGCCTTTTCCTGTTGTGTTTGTAGTGACATCACTACTAGTTCTCTTTGTTTGTCACCATGTGATTGTATCTGTGGAGTAGCATAGAGGGGGGAGGGGTGGGGGGAGGGGTCAGAGGTCCTCGCCATATGAAACCTGTTGATGAATGACATCATACGGACTGAACACAAAGGGAAGATGACCATAAGGCAGTCCCAATCAATCCACTCATTTGTTTACACGCCTCCTGACGAGCGAAACGCCCCCGAAAAAGGTCCAAGTATTAATCGTGCCTTATTTAGTTTGTCGTGTCAGTGCTGAGCGTCAGAGAGGAGGTGGGCGGGGCGAAGGGATGGAGGCGGCGCTCCCCCAGACTCACTTCACCACCTGTAAATATTCCGTATGAATTCTCAGTGTTACTGCCATATTTCTGTCGGTGATGAACTCCATCGTGTAACTGCGACGTTGTATCGGCCAAAACCCCAAAAATGATTTGTGTTCTTTCTTTGGTTCTTTTTAAATGTGGGTGAATCTAAAAAAATAACAAAAAAACAAAGAGGGCGGAGCTCAGAGCTGCAGGGCGGGACCGGGAGCTTATCTGTAAATATATCTATCATTTTATTAAAGCATGTGCAACAACAGTGAGCTATGCCGACTCTCCACCACGTCATGTATTTAAATGTTGGCTGTGTGTGTGTGTGTGTGTGTGTGTGTGTGTGTGTGTGTGTGTGTGTGTGTGTGTGTGTGACAGAGGCAGGAAGGGATTTGTTCATGCATAATAAATCAATTTGGTTAATAACTGAAGCCGTCTGGAGGTTCTTTGATCTGAGAGGCAGCTTTGGAAAATGTTTCTTTAAAAGGTTGAAACAGGAAGTGACGATGCAGAGACGCAGACGGACACACAGCCTTAAGGTAAACAACATAAAACTCATCATCATTAGAATGAATGAATGAATGAATTCTCTACCTGTGAGTGTGTTCACATGAACAACAGGTTCTGCTGAGAACATGTTTAGAGATCAGCTGTGAACAAAATATTCAGTTATAACTTCATGTGTTCACAAACAAACTGATGTCGTGTTTACCAACTGACGTCACATTCAGAGCTGAAGTTTCACTGTAACGAAGATGTTTAACACTGATGGTTAAATGACGGCAGCTCAGAAGGAACAAATAAGAAGGACAACTAACAGTCGATGCTTTAATGACAGCAGTGACCCCTCGTCATCATCAGTGACAAACATGACGCAGACAATAATTTATATTAATGAAGACATGAAACAAACAAATTTGACGAACCACAGCTGATCTGAAACCTGTGTGACTGGAGTCAGTCTGAGCCAGCTGGCGTAAACAAACAAACAAACCTCATCCTGCCAGAGGGAACCACTTACATCATTCAGCCTGTCACCAGCTCAAATCATTCAGCCTGTCACCAGCTCAGATCATTCAGCCTGTCACCAGATCAGTTCATTCAGCCTGTCACCAGCTCAGATCATTCAGCCTGTCACCAGCTCAGTTCATTCAGCCTGTCACCAGCTCAAATCATTCAGCCTGTCACCAGCTCAGATCATTCAGCCTGTCACCAGATCAGTTCATTCAGCCTGTCACCAGCTCAGATCATTCAGCCTGTCACCAGCTCAGTTCATTCAGCCTGTCACCAGCTCAGATCATTCAGCCTGTCACCAGCTCAAATCATTCAGCCTGTCACCAGCTCAGATCATTCAGCCAGTCACCAGATCAGTTCATTCAGCCTGTCACCAGCTCAGATCATTCAGCCTGTCACCAGATCACTTCATTCAGCCAGTCACCAGCTCAGATCATTCAGCCTGTCACCAGCTCAAATCATTCAGCCTGTCACCAGCTCAGATCATTCAGCCAGTCACCAGCTCAGATCATTCAGCCAGTCACCAGATCAGTTCATTCAGCCTGTCACCAGCTCAGATCATTCAGCCTGTCACCAGATCAGTTCATTCAGCCAGTCACCAGCTCAGATCATTCAGCCTGTCACCAGCTCAGTTCATTCAGCCTGTCGCCAGATCAGTTCATTCAGCCAGTCACCAGCTCAGATCATTCAGCCAGTCACCAGATCAGTTCATTCAGCCTGTCACCAGCTCAGATCATTCAGCCTGTCACCAGATCAGTTCATTCAGCCTGTCACCAGCTCAGTTCATTCAGCCTGTCACCAGCTCAGATCATTCAGCCTGTCACCAGCTCAGTTCATTCAGCCTGTCACCAGCTCAGATCATTCAGCCTGTCACCAGATCAGTTCATTCAGCCAGTCACCAGCTCAGATCATTCAGCCTGTCACCAGCTCAGATCATTCAGCCTGTCACCAGCTCAGATCATTCAGCCTGTCACCAGATCAGTTCATTCAGCCTGTCACCAGATCAGTTCATTCAGCCAGTCACCAGCTCAGATCATTCAGCCTGTCACCAGCTCAGATCATTCAGCCTGTCACCAGCTCAGTTCATTCAGCCTGTCACCAGCTCAGATCATTCAGCCTGTCACCAGCTCAGTTCATTCAGCCTGTCACCAGCTCAGATCATTCAGCCTGTCACCAGATCAGTTCATTCAGCCAGTCACCAGCTCAGATCATTCAGCCTGTCACCAGCTCAGATCATTCAGCCTGTCACCAGCTCAGATCATTCAGCCTGTCACCAGAATTTTAAAACACATTAATGTGAAAACATGATTTAATGACAGGAACATTTTTATGAATCAGTGAATCACTGACAGGTTAAAAACAGTCTGAGGACATTTTGTTCTTTATTGAGTTTTAACATTTTATGTCACTTTATCTTTCATCATCATCATCATCATCATCACCACCATCATCTTCATCATCACAGACATGTTCACTGAGGTGGAGACGGGACCGAGTTCAGAGTAAAAATAAACCTCTCTGTCATCATCATCATCATCATCATCACTGCTCAACAGCGCCCCCAGTGCTCCCCCTGGTGACCTGCAGCTCCTCTCACTCACTGATGTTTCTGAGTTACACTGTTGTTTCTATCGGCCATCACACACACACACACACACACACACAACAGCCTCAGAGCCGGAGCCTCAGAGCCGGAGCAGGGGGACTAATATCCGCCCAACATCTCACTTTATCACCGACAGACAGACAGACAGCTGCTGCTGAACGCAACACGACATCTGAGCTTATCTGGGTTAAAACAAACGTAAAACCTCCGCCTGCCCCGCTCAGGATCAGACCATCTTTAAATCTGACAACAGGCGAAACTCCTCCGATAAATCCTCGAGGACCGGAGCTTCTTCCAGGCGACACATCCGGTGAGCGATGATCCGATAAACAGGATGTTTGTTCGGATTCATTAGAACTGAACTTCATGATTTCCTTTTCATGAATTAACAGTCTGATGTGTGTGTGTGTGTGTGTGTGCGTGTGTGCGTGTGCGCGCGCGTTCAGTTAGGGACTGTTGTGTACTAATCGTGTTACTTTGATAACTGCTTTTAACTTTAATTGTTTTTTTCTTTTCTTGCTGTTGTAGCACTTTTTCGTTAAATATAAAGTGCGTTACAAATAAAATTTATTATTATTATTAATCAGCAGTGTGACCCTCCAACATAAATCAGTTATTAGATGTTTGATGTTTGAAAGTTAAAAGTTAAAAAAGTCTCATTTTTTCACTCTCGTTGTTCAAACAGTTTAATTTTGAATACATTTTAAATGAGACGCAGAATAAAGTAATGCTGATGAAATGTCACGATTTTAAGATCAATCAGTTAAATCAATCAATTTTATTCATAGGCCAATATCACAAATCATAATTTGCCTCACAGGGCTTTACAGCATATGACATCCCTCTGTCCTTTGGATCAGATGCGGTTCATCACATGATGTGTTCAAAGACTTTGGGAAATCTGAAAATCCAACAATAATTTCTGGGTTTATAGTTTCTCAGATTGATGATGTTTATTTTGGTCTGTTGGTGAGTTTGGGAGGAAACTTCCTTAAAAATCCTTCTACAGCTTCTTTTTTTTTTTTAAATCTTTTGAAAAAACAAAAAAATGGCCTCTGTAAAAAGCACTTTTTTTCTAGCTGCTCTGCGGCTTTTAAAAGATTGGAATTAATAACTGTAAAAAAAAAATGGCTTTTTGAAAATCAGCGGTGAAATAGATACAAAAAACCCCATGTGTATTTGTATATCCTCTTCTAAGAAGAACACAAGTCTCTCTGCAGGGCTTAGAAACTGATCTGACATGCCCCCCCCCCCCCCCCCCCCCCTTCAATAAGGAACAGTCCGTAATGGCGGAGCATCTCTCCCAGAGTGAGCTCGACTATCCCTTCAAACTGCTGGAATATTTCAACGGCTTCAGAGTCTCAAAGGTAAAAATTTAAACCCTAATTTATTATTTAAGGTTCTGTCAGTGATGTCACAGAGTCTGTTACTGATCAATATGATCTACAAACTGTTTGATATGATCTATATAAACTGATCAATATGTACAATATGATCTATAAAGCGTTTGATATGATCTATAAACTGATCAACATGATCTATAAACTGTTTGATATGATCAATATGATCTATAAACTGTTTGATATGATCTATAAACTGACATGACCAATATGATCTATAAACTGATATGGTCAATATAATCTATAAACTGTTTGATATGATCAATGTGATCTATAAACTGATCAATATGATCTATAAACTGTTTGATATGATCAATATGATCTACAAACTAATCAATATGATCTATAAACTGTTTGATATGATCAATATGATCTACAAACTAATCAATATGATCAATATATTGATGTGCAGGTGTTGCTGTGTCTCTGCTGCAGGTCATATTCTCGGCCTGTGAACTCGGAGTCTTCGACCTCCTGTTAAAGTCTCAGGAGCCGCTCAGCGCTCAACATGTGGCTCAAGAGCTCAGAACCAGTGAGGACGGGATGGAGAGGCTACTGGACGCACTGGTGGGCATCGAGATACTGGAGGTAGAGAACATGGACGGGACAGGTGAGGAAGAGGAGGAGGAGGAGGGGGTGATGGTGATGATGATGGTGGTGATGAATATGATGATAATGATGAAGATGTGTCCATGTGTCTCAGCTGTGTACAGCAGTACAGACGTGGCAAACCTGTATCTGGCCAAAGGAAGCAGCAAGTCTCTGCACGACATGATCATCTACCAATCACAGACCATCTACCCTCTGTGGAACAACATGGTGGACGCCGTCAGGTCAGTGGGGCATCATGGGAGTTCCAGGTCCTGTGTCTGTGATCAGATTAATGTAGGACTGTGTGGAGATGAATCTGATGTTCAGAGCTGAGGTCAAAGGTCACAACAGCAGGGTCATGTAGATGTAGAAAACATGGAGGACAACAGTGAAGATCCATGTTCTTTGGTTAGGGGTGGGGTTGGGTCTGGAACAGGAACAGTTAGGGTTTGGGTTGGGTCTGGAACAGGACCAGTTAGGGTTTGGGTTGGGTCTGGAACAGGACCAGTTAGGGTTTGGGTTGGGTCTGGAACAGAAGCAGTTAGGGTTTGGGTTGGGTCTGGAACAGAAGCAGTTAGGCTTAGGTTTGGGTCTGGAACAGGACCAGTTAGGGTTTGGGTTGGGTCTGGAACAGAAGCAGTTAGGGTTTGGGTTGGGTCTGGAACAGGACCAGTTAGGGTTTGGGTTGGGTCTGGAACAGAACCAGTTAGGCTTAGGTTTGGGTCTGGAACAGGACCAGTTTGGGTTTTGGTTGGGTCTGGAACAGAACCAGTTCCATGATGGTGGAGAAAAGGGGAATGGATTCAGTGACCTCTGCGCAGCCTCGTTTCCTGTCAGGAGGACGGTGAAGCTCACATCATGGTGACAACATGCAGACAGAGGTTAAGGCTCAGTGTGTTCATCAGGACCAGAGTGATTCATGTCTCTGAGGCTGCACAGGAAGTTCAGATTGTCTTCTCAGACTGAAGCAGAGAAGAAGACATAGAACAGTCAGAGACATGGAGGTTCTCCAACAGCACCTCCATCACACACGTTGACACAGCTGAACTAACATGTCAACCATCTTCATCTTACATGAGCATGCACATGTTACTCTTCTCTCCCCATGTCACAGGGAGGGCAGGAACCAGAATGAGAAGACCTTCGGCCTTCCTCCAGAGGACGTCTTCCAGGCCATCTACAGGTCAGAGCTGACATCAGGTGATTAAACGTGTCGACAAGTTGTCTGTCTGCAGAGTTTCACTCCTCTGTTAACTCCTCCCTCCAGGTCAGAGGAGGAAATGCTGAAGTTCATGGGTCTGATGAACTCCTCCTGGGTTCTAGATGGACACGACATTGTGACGGCGTTCAACCTCTCCTGCTTTCAGAACATCATTGATCTGGGAGGTGAGAGGTTAAACTGCGACCTGAGAACAAGACGAACCTACAAGCTCATGCTTTGACTTCCTGTTGACATCATTGTGTCTGAATAACTCCTAGGATGCACTGGGGCTCTGGCCCGTGAGATGGTGAAGGCGTACCCGTCCTCCTCCGTCACAGTGTTTGACCTCCCGCAAGTGGTCGAGATGGCCCAGAAACATTTCTGTCAGGAGGACGACATCGTGCAATTCCAGAGCGGTGAGTCTTTGCTCCTAATAAAGTGGCAGCTGAGTCTCATTTACAGGTTATTAATTATAATAAACTAACATCAGAACTCCACCGAGACCCGTCAGTTTGAGTGCCCTAATGACCCTAGGAGCTATGCTGTCGGGGGCATTTTGCCCTGGTAGGGTCTCCCATGGCAGATTGGTTCTGGGCGAAGGGTCAGACGAAGAAAAGTTCAAAAGACCCTTCATGATGGACAATAACAAGGAAACGTGTACCCGGCCCAGAGGGTTACTGGGGCCCCGCCCTGGAGCCAGGCCTGGGGCTGGGGCCCTTGAGTGAGCGCCTGGTGGCTGGGCCTTCTCCCATGGGGTGCGGCTGGGCCAAGCCCGAACCGGCTAAATGAGCTCATCCCCCTGCAGGCCCACCATCACAGAGGGATCCAGAAGGAATCGGTGCATTGTGAATCGGGCAGCAGGCCAAGGCGGGGGCCTTGGCGGTCCGATCCTCGGCTACGGAAGTTGGCTCTTGGGACATGGAATGTCACCTCTCTGGCGGGGAAAGAGCCAGAGCCGATGAGCGCTACCGGCTAGACATAGTTGGCCTTACCTCGACACATAGTTCCGGCTCTGGAACCCAAGTCCTTGAGAGTGGTTGGACTCTCTCCTTTGCTGGAGTTGCTCTGTGTGAGAGGAGGAGGGCCGGGGTGGGCTTTGAAAGGGTTGCTTCCCTGCGCCTTCGGTCTGCGCTTATGTGCCGAACAGCAGTTCAGAGTACCCGCCCTTTTTGGAGTCCCTTGGACGGGTGCTGGACAGTGCCCCAACCAGGGACTCCATTGTTCTGCTGGGGGACTTAAATGCTCATGTGGAGGGGCGTGATTTTGAGGAATGGCCTGCCCAATCTGAACCTGAGTGGTGTTCAGTTATTGGACTTCTGTGCGGGTCGCAGTTTGGCAATAACTAACACCATGTTCGAGCATAAGGATGTCCATCGGTGCACGTGGCACCAGGACAGCCTAGGTCGCAGGTCAATGATTGACTTTGTAGTCGTATCATCTGACCTGCGGCCATATGTTCTGGACACTCAGGTGAAGAGAGGAGCAGAGCTGTCAACTGATCACCACCTGGTGGTGAGTTGGATCAGATGGCAGGGGAGGACGCCTCGCAGACCTGGCAGGCCCAAACGAGTAATGAGGGTCTGCCAGGAGCGCCTGGCGGAAGAACCTGTCAAGATTATCTTCAACTCCCACCTCCGGGAGAGCTTCGACCACGTCCTGAGGGCAGAGGGGGACATTGAGTCTGAATGGGCCTTGTTCCACTCTGCCATTGTCAAGGCTGGGGCCAGTCGCAGCGGTAACCCTAACCCTAATCTGTGGGTCTCCGGAAGCAGCTGACAGGTACCGGCGGGCCAAGCGGAGTGCAGCAGCAGCAGTCCTGGAGGCAAAAACTCGGGCGTGGGAAGAGTTCAATGAGGCCATGGTGAAAGACTATCGATTGGCTACAAACAAGTTCTGGCAAACCGTCCGGCACCTCAGGGGAGGAAGGCGGCAGCAAACAGAGCCGGGGGTCTGGGGGACGGGTCGTCCAATTTCTGGGGCAGAAGTCGCCGAGGTAGTGAAGCAACTCCGCGGCGGAGGAGCCCCGGGGGTGGATGAGATTCACCCTGGATATCCCAAGTCTTTGGATGTTGTAGGGCTGTCGTGGTTGACACGCCTCTGCAACACTGCGTGGACATCGGGGGCAGTGCCTCTGGAGTGGCAGACCAGGGTGGTGGTCCCCATCTTCAAGAAAGGGGACCAGAGGGTGTGTTCCAACTACAGGGGGATCACACTCCTCAGCCTACCCGGTAAGGTCTACTCCAGGGTGCTGGAGAAGAGGGTCAGGTCGATAGTTGAACCTCAGATTGAGGAGGAGCAATGTGGTTTTCGTCCCGGACGCGGAACCGTGGACCAGCTCTTTACTCTCGCCAGGGTGCTGGAGGGGGCATGGGAGTTCGCCCAACCAGTCCACATGTGTTGTGTGGATTTGGAGAAGGCTTACGACCATGTCCCCAGGGGCATCGTGGGGGGTGGTCCGGGAGTATGGGTTTGGTGGCCCCTTGCTAAGGGCCATCCAGTCCCTGTACCGAAGGAGCACGAGTCTGGTTCGTGTGGCCGGCAGTAAGTCGGACCTGCTCCCGGTGAAGGTTGGACTCCACCAGGGCTGCCCTTTGTCATCGGTTCTGTTCATAACTTTCATGGACAGAATTTCTAGGCACAGCCGAGTGGTGGAGGGTGTCAGATTCGGTGATGGGAGGATCTCGTCCCTGCTTTTTGCGGATGACGTGGTCCTCCTAGCCCCATCAAACAGTGACCTCCAGCTCTTGCTGGGACAGTTCGCAGCCGAGTGTGAAGCGGCTGGGATGAGAATCAGCACCTCCAAGTCTGAGGCCATGGTCCTCAGCCGGAAAAGGGTGGATTGCCCTCTCCAGGTCGGGGGGAGGTCCTGCCTCAGGTGGAGGAGTTAAAGTATCTTGGGATGTTGTTCACGAGTGAGGGTAGGATGGAGCAGGAGATTGACTGGCAGATTGGGGTGGCGTCAGCAGTGATGCAGGCGCTTAACCGGTCCTCTGTGGTGAAGAGGGAGCTTAGCCAGAAAGTGAAGCTCTCGATTTACTGGTCGATCTACGTTCCAATCCTCACCTATGGTCACGAGCTCTGGGCAGTGACCGAAAGAACGAGATTGCGAGTACAAGCGGATGAAATGAGTTTCCTCCGCAGGTTGGCTGGGCTCAGCCTTAGAGATAGGGTGAGGAGCTCGGACATCCGGGAGGGACTCGGAGTTGAGCCGCTGCTCCTCCACATCGAGAGGAGCCAGTTGAGGTGGTGCGGGCATCTGGTAAGGATGCCTTCCAGACGCCTCCCTTAGGAGGTGTTTCGGGCATGTCCAACCAGGAGGAGACCTCGGGCCGCCCCAGGATACGCTGGAGGGATTACATCACCAGGCTGGCCTGAAAACGCCTCGAGGTTCCCTCGGAAGAACTGATGGAAGTGGCTGGGGAGAGGACTGTCTGGGCTTTTTTGCTGAGGCTGCTGCTCCCGCGACCTGGACCCAGATAAGCGGAGGACGACAAGTACAAGTAACATCATAATAATAAACTAACATCAATACCTCCTCCGTGTTTTAACACCACACAGGTTATTAATTATAATAAACTACACAGGTTGTGTTCCACGATCTGTGTTAGTCAGCGGGAAGTGTTCCTAATAAAGTGGCAGCTCATTTAAACAGATGTGTTGACATCTTGCAGGAGATTTCTTCAGCTGTGAGGTTCCTCCAGCTGACCTCTACGTTCTGGCCCGGATCCTCCATGACTGGCCTGAGGAGAAGTGTCTGACACTGCTGAGGAAGATCTACCACACCTGCAGGCCAGGTGAGTCCCAGTGTGTCCACTGTGTGATTCTGGTCTGTCCCAGACTAAAGACGACCAGCAGTAAAGAAATGTGGCGATATCTTTGGTTGTCCTATGTCACACAGTCAGAGAGGTTCAAACATGGTCATTGTCACGGTCTGTGATCAAAGACAGCCTGGGATCAAATTCTGACTGTATGATGCTGTCACCACCAGTGTCTACTAACCAACCAATAGAAATGCAGCATGACATCAGCACCACAAATAGATGCTAATAAATACACTTCTTGTTACAAAATTTTGTTGGCCTCTTTTCCTCCATCACATCCTCACCGTGACCTCGTCACAAATGTGTATGAATGTGTCTAAATGTGTATAAATGTGTATGAATGTGTCTGAATGTGTATGAATGTGTCTGAATGTGTATAAATCTGTATGAATGTGTATAAATGTGTCTGAATGTGTATGAATATGTATGAATGTGTCTGAATGTGTATAAATGTGTATGAATGTGTCTGAATCTGTATGAATGTGTATAAATGTGTCTGAATGTGTATGAATATGTATGAATGTGTCTGAATGTGTATAAATGTGTATAAATGTGTATGAATATGTATGAATGTGTATGAATGTGTATGAATATGTATGAATGTGTATGAATGTGTATGAATATGTATAAATGTGTATAAATGTGTATTAATGTGTATGAATGTGTATGAATATGTATAAATGTGTATAAATGTGTATGAATGTGTATAAATATGTATGAATGTGTATAAATCTGTATGAATCTGTATGAATGTGTATGAATGTGTATAAATATGTATAAATATGTATTAATGTGTATAAATGTGTATGAATCTGTATGAATATGTATAAGTGTGTATAAATGTGTATGAATGTGTATAAATATGTATAAATGTGTATAAATGTGTATGAATGTGTATGAATGTGTATAAATGTGTATGAATGTGTATAAATGTGTATGAATGTGTATAAATGTGTATGAATGTGTATGAATGTGTATAAATGTGTATGAATGTGTATGAATCTGTATGAATGTGTATGAATATGTATTAATGTGTATAAATGTGTATGAATGTGTATAAATGTGTATAAATGTGTATGAATGTGTATAAATGTGTATGAATGTATATAAATGTGTATGAATCTGTATGAATCTGTATGAATGTGTATGAATGTGTATGAATCTGTATTAATGTGTATGAATGTGTCTGAATGTGTATGAATGTGTATGAATGTGTATGAATCTGTATTAATGTGTATGAATGTGTATGAATCTGTATTAATGTGTATGAATGTGTCTGAATGTGTATGAATGTGTATGAATGTGTATGAATCTGTATGAATTTGTATGAATGTGTATGAATGCAGACTACAAATCTTATTTTAAAGGTCAACCCTGTGACTGTATCCACAGCTTCACCTCTGAACCCAACCAGAGTGAAACAGTGTCAGTGGAGAGCAGAAGTTGTGTCTGCAGGACAGACGAGGATTTAAAGTTATCAACATGTCTGTCACACGTCTGAGACTCGCTGTGTGTTTATTCTCACACTCTGAGTCCTCAGTATGTTTGTGGTTGTCCTGGCAGGTGGTGGCGTCCTGCTGGTGGAAGCCATGCTGTTTGAGAACAGACGAGGGCCCGTCATGACTCAGATCTTCTCCCTCAACATGCTGGTGCAGGCGGAGGGACGGGAGCGCCCGCCGTCCGAGTACACACGCATCCTCAACAAGACCGGCTTCCACAACATCCAGCTGTGCCGCACGGGCAAGTCTTACGACGCCATCCTGGCCATCAGATGAGCTGGAGTCAGGTTGGAGAAGAAGTGCTGGAGACAGGTGGGAGGAGTCTCCGAGGAAGTACAGGAACTTTTCAAAGACTTGAGAGGGTTTGTAGGACGACATGATCTGATCAACTCTGAACACCAAACTGTTTCCTGTCTCAGAGCTGATGGAGCTCCAGTTTCCTTTGTGACGACACGTCAGCCTATTTTTATCGTATCTCCCCGACACAGACGTTTCTCTGGACCGAAGCTGCTGCAGGAAGTTTCTGATCAGTGTCTGAAACACATCTGTGGAAACAAACAGAAACTCTTCAGGGTCAAAGAAAAGTTTTAGGAAATACTCTGATTCGAACTGACAGCCAGCAACACCTTAGCTTAGCTTAGCTTAGCTCAGTTTTGCATAACGACTTGAAACAGGTAGAAACAGTGAGCCTGGCTCCGTCTAAAATCAGCCCACCACCCACCCTACATCTGTATGTGGGGCCCTTACATGAGACTGTCCACAGGATCCATATTGACCCCACACTGGTGTGTTCACCCAGGTGGGCTCCACATCAGTACTGCTGGAGCTGGCTGGGTAGCAACAGTGATGGGCCCAAAATGGACGCCTTATCTGGGGCTCACCTGGTTGAACAAACCAATGTGGGGTCAGTATGGAGCCTGTGGACAGTCCCACACAGGGGCCCCTTATTCAGCCCACATGGGCCCCACATACAGATGTTGGCTGGGCTGCACATCTAAACATCACTAACATTTTATATGCAAGGGATAATGTATAATGAGCCGGTGAATACTGGGAAAATAACTCCCGACAGGGGAATAGAACCCCGACGCACAGCTCTATTCAGACACCGGCTCATTATACATTATCCTGCTTATTACACGGGTAATTATCAGTTAAACAAATAATGTTGTCTGCCTCCGCAAAGTGCATTAAAACCGACCGGATTTGACAACTTTTGGTGAAAGTTTGTACTCACCCAGGCTTAGTGGACTGAACCAAGGCATAAAACTCGCGTAAAATGTCATTAAGCATGACTGCCGAGTTTGTATTCAAATCTGTTCTTTTGTTTTTGGCGGAGAAGTCCGTCAGTATAGTAGTAGTAGGACAGTACAGTATAGTACAGTAGCCCATTTTGTTGTCTTTGTTTTTATCTCATCTTTCTCCTCCTCTATCACTTAAAGCTCTTCAGGTGTCAGTTCCTTGTGTGTTTTTCGCTTGATTTTTTTCTTTCCTTCTCCATTTGTTTTTCTTCAGCGGCATCCCATTCCTCAAAATCCTTGTAGCTACTCTCCAAATAAGTTAAAAGAAATGTTAAAATCAGCTACTTCTGTTTGTTTTTTCCCTCTGAAGTTGTTTGACAGCTGCAGTGTTGCAGGGCAGCATCCCTAGCAACGCTGGGCTACATAGCAACTGTGTAATATCAGACCGCTGAATGCTGCGACTGACCAATCAGAATACAGCATTTAATAGAGCCGTGTAATAAGTCTTTGTTAATACGCATAAAAACCAAATTGTAAATTAGACCAACATGTTGTCATGTTGTTATCTGAACAAGTTTAAAGATGCACTGATGAGACAGGGGGTCAGAGCAGTTGGGGCTTTGATGCTTTGCTAATAGGCACCTCAGCAGCCCCAGGATCCTGAACCGTCATCTCTCTGGCTCCCAGTCCACATCCAGTGTTTGGTCCATTCAGGGACTTGAACTTGTGAGTCTCCTCAGACTGAGCTGCCGCTGTGCCCCCCCGGGCTGTGAGCTTCAGACTGACCTCGTTTTAAAAAGAGAGGACGATGATTTGCTGTGACGGGTTTGTTTTTGTGACTGAACTGAATCATGATTCATATACACAGTCTGATCTTTGTAACCGTCATCACTGTCTGTGAAGCAGCAGAGACAGGGAAACTAAAAACCAACCAGAGTCTTTATTTAGTAGCTTTTAAGAAACAGAGATGTGTCTCAGCATGAACTAATCTCAGTGTACAAACACTGGGTAGACCTGTGTGATCCTGGTGCACAGACTGACCCAGGTGTGTCTGATCCTCTGTCAATGACAGATATCTGTGAGACAGACAAAGATGAAAAAGAGAAAAAGACAATATTATAACCTAAAATAAATCCGACCTCACCAAACTAAAATCTCAGAACCACAGATTCACTCTTGAGTTTTTACACCTGTGTTCAGGTGAGAGCCTCACCGGGGGCAGGATGTCTTCAGGTCGTCTGTCCATCCGTCCCATTCTCGTCAACAGATGTCAAGAACAGCTCGAGGTAGTTTCGTCCACTCTGACTGAACAATGAACTAATGAGAATTTTCTACCCAAAAGGTCAAAGGTCAGCTTGACTGTGACATCATCATGTTTTAACGTCATATCTCAGGAACAGAAGGGGAGACATTTGGTCAGATACTGAATTGGTGACTCTGATCTTGAAGCTGTGCTGATTGTATAGATCTTCTGTGTGTGAAGCATCCATGTTTTCACTGACATGATGGAGACTGTCAGAGACACTGGACTGGTGGGCGGAGTCATACAACCACAGGGTGGACTGGTGGGCGGAGTCATACAACCACAGGGTGGACTGGTGGGCGGAGTCATACAACCACAGGGTGGGCTGGTGGGCGGAGTCATACAACCACAGGGTGGACTGGTGGGCGGAGTCATACAACCACAGGACGGTGACTCTTGTTCAGTCTGAGTAGTGTTTTCGTGTGATGGGTCACTGTGATGAGGTCAGCGCTCTGCTTTATGTTTATCAGACTTTAACACTCCTCTGAAGATTAATTACAAACACTGATTTATATCTGAGCTGACGAACATGTTGTGTGTTGTGATGTTGTGTTTAATGTGCGACTGTGTTGACTGTGATGAGTTCAGGTTCCCTCTCAGACTGCATGTAAATCAGACACTCAGTTTGCCTCCACCATCCCTCTGCTGCTGTTACAAAGAAGAATCACTACAGTGCTGTTGTTTTTATTTATGTTTGTTTGTTTGTTACATTTCATAATCTGAGCTCTGATTGTGTACTGATGATGTCACATCCTGAATACAGAGCAGTGTGAGCATTAGTGATGTGTGTGACAGACGAGGTGTGAATGATTGTTTTGTGTCCTGTGACTGTTCCACATGTCACCAGCATGAATCCTGCACATTCAGTCACACACCGACATCTTCATTCTTCTTTGTAAAAGATTCATGTTTATAGAAATGAATAATTAAAACTATGCATGTGCACACGACCCCCAGGTGACTGATTCTGACGATGCAGCTCTGTTATTGATGCAGTTTTTCTCCACGTGTAACTTTACATATTAAACACTTTATTAAAAACAATCAGGAACATTCTGCATCTGTTTTATCACTGTCTTTAAAACTATCTGTGACTTTATTCTGCACCGATCCTTCCTGACCCTTCTGACATGAAAGAAAAAGGCCACTTCCATTTTATTCTGTTTATTTTCATATATTTTAAAAAGAAGAATTACAATCATACTCTTCATAAAGCTAAACCTGAAACCTATAAAAAGTAAATACACCCAAACAAAGTGTGACTAAAACATTAGCTTCTACATCACATTTCTATTCCAGCACATGTTTAGGGGGATTTTTATTAATATAGAAAAACAAAATATGATGATTTGTTTGTTGGTATCGCTGCTTAAAATCATTGTGAAACCCGTCAACAGAATATTTAATGAGATTTAATTTTCTCATTTATAGCTTCTAACAGGGGAGTAAAAAAGTTGGTATTTAGGAGTTAATGTAAAACCTCTGGACTTATATTTTAAATGATTCAATCTTTTACTGAAGCTTTTCACAACATAATATAGTGTATTTATTTATATGAGTGATTTTTATACTGAAATCAACAAAAATGGAATACTGTGAGGCCCGGCCCAGCATCGGCCCAGCATCGGCCCAGCAACAGCCCAGCATCGGCCCAGCAACAGCCCAGCATCGGCCCAGCAACGGCCCAGCATCGGCCCAGCAACGGCCCAGCATCGGCCCAGCATCGGCCCAGCAACGGCCCAGCATCGGCCCAGCAACGGCCCAGCATCGGCCCAGCAACGGCCCAGCATCGGCCCAGCATCGGCCCAGCATCAGCCCAAACTCAGCATGCCGGAAGAAATGAGTCCTGTAAAATATATTTAACTGTAACGTCACAGTTAGAGCCTGTTACATTACTGATATAGGATAGAACGTTCCTGTAAATGACTGAATTTACATCTGATTACTGTGATTTAGCAGTATGCTCCTGTAAAATTATTATATTTACCTGCATGAATTTCACAATAAAATGTGGTTAAATATCACAGTAAAAGCCTGTGAGGTGATAATGATGTCATTTGCTGTGAAATATTACAGCTACATATTGTAACTACCTGGAAATAATTTGCAGTGCAATTGTTATTACGTTTTAACATTGTCACACAACAACAACCTGTGTAAATAAATAATTCTAATTAACAAGTATCTATCTCAGAAAATATAAACCTGTATCAGTATGTAATATTAATGACCAATTACCCATGACTTACAAATATAAAGCAGTCCAAATGTATAATACATATATAACAAATTATCTTTGAAAATATTAGATATAGATCTTAATCAACTTGACCTGCTTCTTCTTCTTATATTTGAATCAATGAATATGTAAATATACAGAATATGAATATGCATATTTGTACAATGCATATATATGTACACCCACATATTCACTTACTACTTAACATATTAACAGAAAATATAAAATCCTCTCTTTGCTCAGTCTAACTAGATTAACCTGTACTTTACATGAAAACAGCCACAAACATTATTATTAATAATAATAATAATAATAACAATGGTGATAATAATAATGTTGACATGATGTTTGTAGAAACTTTGTGTGTAAACATGTTAATAAAATCTTACTATTTTCACCCTGCTGTGCTGCCAGGGGCCAGTATGATGGTCCTGTATACAGGACCATCATACTGGCCCATCATACTGGACCATTATACGGTCCAGTATAATGGTCCAGTATGATGGTCCAGTATACAGGACCATCATACTGGCCCATCATACAGTCCAGTATGATGGGCCAGTATAATGGTCCAGTATACAGGACCATCATACTGGCCCATCATACGGTCCAGTATGATGGTTGTTGAGCGGTGTTTCCGGCCCCCTCCAGCGGCGCAGAGGCGCAGCTGCAGCCCGGGCAGGGTCCCCTCCTCCCGGCCGCAGCTCGCTCTCAGCTCCGCTGTGTTTGTGTATGTGGAATGCGGGTCAAGCGGAACTCTGAGCTCAAACTGCGCTTCACTTGAGACCCAAAGCCCGGCTCTCCTCGGCCTGACGCGCTCTGTATGTACCCTACCGTTTGTTTTCGGTCCTCCGGGGCTCTGATTCATGTGGTTGTGATGCAGAGTGTGTAATTTAAATGAGTGTAAGTGTAGTTGGTGTGTGAGCAGTATGGAGGCAGCAGCAGCAGCCCGCTACCAAACATCGTCATTTAAAATGGCGCCAAAGATTAACCTGTGGTAAACCCTCCACACTGAGCCCCGCTGCCCACCTACACACCGACTGTTTATTAATTAGTAATCACAGATCAATAACGTGTCGATGGCAGGGAGTTAGTTTGGTTCTATTACTGACCCTTCACCTTTGACAGTTAGCTGTTTAATGAGGAGGCGCCATTCAAGAAACGTTATGTTAGCAACACGAGCTAAAGCTAATGCCAACCACATTACACAGGAGGAGAGTAGCCTCCTGCTAACGAGCTAACGTCAGCTGAATCCACCGTGCACACCTGCCGGTAGAAAACGCTGCATAGTTAAGTGTAAACCTGCTGCTATGAACCGGGGTCTCGCTCTGCGGGATGCTAATGACGCTAACGGGCGTACCGGAGCGTTTTGAAAAGTTTTTATCATGAACAACATTTGCACCGGAGGCGCCGGGTGTGGGTGGGCCCGCACGTTGCGTAACGGCGGTGGGAGATTAGCTCCAGCTAACGTTAGCCGGACAGCATTTTCAGTGTGATTTAAAAAAAGCACCGCTGTGTGGTCTGATTTAAAGCTAGCTGCGATCACACCGTGTAAACACAGTAATAGCGTCCTGCGTGTGTCGCTGTGTTGCCGAGGCAACAGTAAACACTAGCTGCTTTAGCCTGCTAGCTACAGTTAGCCGCTAGCTACAGTTAGCCGCTAGCTAGTTAGCCGATACGTTGTGGTGTGTGTTTGCTGGAAAAAGGGGCGTCACACTCAAGCCGGGGCTAAGCTGCTGTTAGCCTAGCCTGCTAGTTAGTGTTAGCACCTTCCCCCTGTGCATCCTGCTACACAGCCTGAGATATTTCCACCTGCCCGCAGGTTTTAGAGTTCCTGATGGTGTTGGCTGTCTTTGTTGCATGTTGTTGTTGTCATCATCATCATCAGCATCATCATCACCATCATCAGTGACTGTGGTATGTACTCATCCTCATCTAACAGGCTGCTGTGTTGTCACATCTGCAGCTGCAGCACTGAGCAGGTTTTACTACTGTGTAACTCTGGTGTGTATAATCAAGGTTTGATTAGAGGCATGATGCATCTGGAGGTCATGATTCACCTCCAGGAGCTGCACGGAGCTGCAGGGACACTGATACTTTCAGGCACCCAGCAGCTTACCACACAGCACACCCAGACACACAGATACACACAGGGACAGAGAATAAGAACACACACTCTGCATGCTTTAGCTCTGTCACGTTTCCATTACTGTTTTGTGATTTGATTAAATGCTTCATTAAATGAGGAAAACAAATTAGCAGTGGCTCTAAACAAAGCAGCACACTGCACGTCGCCGTGCTCTCACAGGACTAATGTCAAAGATGTGATGACAGACTGAGCTGAGCTGAGCTGACTGAGGCAGAGAGTCACCAGCGCTTTGTTAAACTTTGTTATAAATGTACTGGTGACACCATCATTAAAGATGTTCTGTCAAAGGTTATTCACTACTTTAGCTCATCACAGTTATCGACACATATGCAACAGAAAAAAGTTTCTTGCTACTGAACGCTAAAACAAATACAATCACGCACAGAGACACGGTCAGGAGGAAGTTATGGCCAGTGTATATTGTTCAAGAGAATATTAAGGATCGCGTCTTGACTGTGTTAAAACAGCATCTCCAGACATTTCAGGAATTACAAATGAATTGTGATTGTAAATTAACTTATTTATTTAAAAGTTGATTGTAGATTTTAGATGTGACAGTGAAAATACATCTGCAGCATCTGATGATTATGTTGTTCACTTAAACTATTAATATCCCTGTCCTCACTATTTGACTGGTCACCAGTTACTTTAATTTGCTGTCATCCGTCATTGCAGCTTCTGACAGCTGTCAGTCAATATGTAACTGTAATCACTTGTCAGTCAGCCGCCAATCAGTCATCAATCAGCTGTCATCTGTTTGCGGCTCAGTTGATGTGTCGTCCGCTGCGCAGGATGCTGATGTCATTCACCTACACTGTAAAACATTACAACAAGAAATACAGAAGGACCTTTTCACAATGTTTATGTGTCAGCCTGTCTCTATAGTAAAGTTGTGACATCACAAGTTGACAGAAATCCTGACGGTTGGTTTAAAGTGTGTGAATATGAAGTGTGTGTGTTTCTGTGTGCACGAAGCACCTTGATACAGGCACAGTGTTTCTGTAGGAGCACCTGTACCTGCTTTATTTTGGAAAACACATGGAAATGTGACCTTTCAGTGTTTCCAGCAGCAGCTGTGTGTGTCATGATGAGTGTGTGTTTATTCATGGTGGAACTGACTTCATGCTGAATGTTGATCAGCTGTGAGTTCTCTGAAGTTGTTAAACTGCTTATCATGTTTGTCAGGAATTCATCATACTCTTCTTCACTGTCCTGTAAAATCCTGTCTCTGTTTGAGCCGGACTTTTTGAATATTCCTCCCAAACTTTTGTTGTTGTTGTTGTTGTGAGCTGTGGGCTGACCTCCTGTCTGCTCTGTGTTTAGTGTCCTCACGCCGGAGCTTTGCAGACAGACAACAATGAAGAGAAGCAGGCACCCCAGCAGCAGCGATGACTCCGACAATGGAAGTAAGCAAAATATTGTCTCTGCTGACCCACTCGTACTCCGTCCAAATATAGAGCTGAATGAGGTCGAGCACAACTTGTGCCACCTTCTTCAATTTGTATAAGTGAAAGCTGCAGCAGAGGAAACGTCAACTGTCTCCCTGAAATAACCACCAAATATCACTTTGGTTAGAATATGATTTTACATTACGATGATGTTTCAGTGTGGTCACATGTGTAAATGTCACATCATCAGTTTCTGTGTCAGAAAGTGTGTCTTTGTTCTCAGTGTCAGTAAATGTGTGCTTGATGTTCAGGAAGGAAACCCAGACAGAGAAAAGGAAAGGCGAGTGGCAGATGGACAAAGATTAAGGAAAGGAAAAAGAGGGTCTACAGTCTGAGAGACAGGCGACAGAGTAGGGACACTTGGACCTTTAAAGACATCCCTGCAGGTCAGACAGATGGGCCCAGATCTGACACCAGTCAACAGCTTTGTTCCATTTGTTTCATCCTCCACAGAGTGTCAGATGGGTGGGGTTTTACCATATCGTATAGAGATGGTTTGGATCTTCTTATCATCCAGTCTGGTATAAAAACTCTGAGCTGTCTGAGCTCAGGTCTGATTCAGGGTTTGTGAGACAAACAGTTGATGAATAAAGCGATTCAGAGTCATTAAACGACTGCTGCTGCTGTCAGTAACTTTACAATCAGCCCAAAGTCAAATCAGTGACGAGCAAAGACATGAAACAGAAAACAGAAAATGTCAGGTGCACCATTTTGACTATACAAATGAGCCACACATGTATTTCTAGTTCCTCCCGAGGGTGGGGGGAGAATTCATATGTTTCTGAAGTAGCAGCAGAAACAGACGAAGAAGAAATGAGATGTTTAAGACCCTGTTGTGTTTCTCCCTCAGGTAACTCTACCTGCTGGTCCCAACATTCATCACAGCACAGGAGAGGGACCGGACAGAAACCCTCCGAGGTATGTGCGTCTCAACCTGCACAAGGTCCATTTCTGAAAACCCGCCCACACCCATAAAGCTCAGCACCAGAACAGACCTGTTACCCATCATCATGTCTCAGTCAAAGCTGCACCCGTTAATAAAAGGCCTGTGACCCGCCCCCGTGATCAAACCCCCCCAGGCTCCAGTCCCTCGCATGAAGCTGGTTCTCCGTTCTTGAATTGGACGTCTCTTTCACTTGATGGTGAAAACATTCAATCACTGCCAAGTTAGGAAACATGTTAGCATGCTCCTTCCACCACCATCAAACCTCCAAAGGATCTGAACGCCATGTAGGCTGCCACCTCGTTTCAACTGCTCGTGTGTCGTGCAAGACTGTGTGAAAACTAATGATCACGTCAGAGGAATGAATGAATGAATGAATGAATCCATCACAACTTCACTCTGCTCATTAAAATGATCATAGCTTAAATAAATAATTTACCGAGTTGATGAATTATCTTCTGCTCTCATGTTCAGACCTGAAACTAACAATTATTTCCACAATTAATAGTTTAGTCTGTAAAATGTAAAAAACAAAAATGAAAAATGCTGATGAGAGTTTCCCAAAGTGACGTCTTTAAAAAGCTTCTTACGTCCAACAGACCAAAACTCTTCACTCGTTGTCGTCAGTGACGCAGAATCAGAAATACTTTATTGATCCCTGAAGGGAAACTGATCGGTTACAGTCGCTCTGATGTGAAGAACAGAGAATTATAAGAAGTAAAAATAAGAGTATGAAACAGAAGTTTGTAAATATAAAGTCATAAATTCAATAAGATATAAATAGAAGATGTGTGTTAGATGTGTCAATTTCGTTGTACTTGTACAATGACAATAAAGACTATTCTTCTTCTATTCTGTTATGTGGCAGTGTGTGACAGCAGTACTTAGTACAGATATTAAGTGTGCCAGAGTATTGTAATATATGCTCCATTAAACCAGTGTTACAGTCAGAAATATAAAATATATATTATTCTATCATGTTCACTGCAGTAAACACGTCAGTAGGATAAAAACTAGAATAAGAATAAACATAATAAGTATGTACCGTTATGTGCGTCGTATGTTGAATAAATAAATATATACATTCAAAATATAATTTATACGTGATATTAACATTAAATATACATTCGAAATCAGCAAATTCTCACATATAGGAAGCAGCACCAGCAAATGTTATTAATATCTGCTAAAAAAAAACATTCATTAAAATAATGAATTAATTTTCTTTCGATGGACGTATTAATTCATGGACCGATGCTCTGATTGTGTTTTTGTTCATTGTTTCATTAGTATTTTGTTTTGGATCTTTGGGGAAAAACCAGCTGTAAAAACAAATGAATAATGTTTAATACATGTGATTCAAGTGTTTGTGAGATGAGCTGACGTCGTGTCGCAGGTCGTGCTCTGGCTCCGTGGGCTGCTCTTATCTTCTGTACAGTCTGTGGACTTGGCCCCTGCAGGCCTCTGTACACGCCCTCCCATCAGCAGCCAATCAGATCAAAACAAAACAATGACTCAGGCCTCAGCTGGATCCTGATTGGCCGGTGTCTGTGGTTGTTTTTTTTTTCAAAGCAGTGCAGACACAGATACACACACACACACATACACACTGAACCCTGAACGTTACAGAGCTTATATGAGCTTGATGACATCATTGATCTAGAATAGAGTAGAATAAAATAGACATGAAATAAAATCAGTGCACAAACAGACATTAAGTGAAGATCAGATCGATCTGTCAGCGCCTGTAAGATGAGAACATCTGCAGAGTAACATTTGTTCTCATTCTACTTTTTGCTCAGAAGATTCAGAGGAGGTTTAAAATCCAAACGTGTCCCCGCTGCAGGTCACACTGACTCACTCTGACTCTGGTTTTCATGCTGCAGGTTTTCAGGACCGACCTGATCACCGCCATGAAGGTGCACGACTCGCACCAGCTGAACCCAGAGGACTACTACGTCCTCGCCGACCCGTGGAGGCAGGAGTGGGAGAAGGGTGTCCAGGTTCCCGTCAGCCCTCAGTCCATCCCGCAGCCCGTTGCCAGGTAGGACAGAAGAGAGCGCCATGTGGGATCCTGTGTGTCCCTGAGTGAGACGTCACCCCTCTGTGCGAAGACGTCACCGCTCAGATTAAAGTGACAGGAGGCTTACAGAGCCGCAGTTTAATTTAAATTAGATTTGACTTTAGCTCTCAGTCAGACAGTTTGTGATACATCAAGGACAAAGTTAGAGAAAGATTAAAACACCAAAGCCATATTTACACGAGTTGTGTCGTGTGTTGCCTCCAGCTTGCACCGTTTATCCACCAACAGAAACATGCTAAGTGTTTTCGGACGTGTCAGGTGAAACTCTGCCCCCTGGTGTCATTACAGTGTGTCTGTGACCTGCTGCTGGAACACACACACACACACTTTGTCACATTTGTTGTGCTAACATTTAACCCTAACCCTGTGAACGCAGCACAAACTAAGGTGACTGTCCCCTGCAGGGTTTTGGCAGAGAAGGGGAAGGAGGTCATGTTCGTCAGACCAAAGAAGTTGATCCGGACGTCGGGCGCCGAGGCGCTGGGCTACGTGGACATCCGAACGCTGGCTGATGGAATGTGCCGCTACGACCTGAACGAGGAGGACGTGGCCTGGCTGCAGATCGCCAACGAGGAGTTTTCAGAGATGGGTGAGTCACAGAGCAGAGGGTCGGACTGAGGGTGATGATTAGGGGTGCACCACACATCGATATCATCATCATCATCTTTAACACCCACCTTTATTCCCATGACACGTCACGTGTGTCACCGCATCAAACACACCTCCTTCTTAAACATTCAAACTTTCATCTGACAGCCAAGAAAAAAACGACAACATATTTACGGACATCGTCTTGTGTTGATTTTAGACTCCTCAGTTGAATCGAATCAACATTGTTTGGTGGCTTATTGTGAAGTTAACAACATCCTGTCATGTGATGAACTACATCACTTAATTTGATGCTTTTATTATTTAAGAAGAATAAGAATAACTTTATTCATGCTCAAGGGGAAATTCAATTATCTGTCAGTTCATCTATTGTATGTCAAAGAATTATAAAGCCTGATGGGTTTTTATATAGAAAAACAAAAGCAGACAAAACCAAGGACATCAGGGACCTCACAGGTGAAATGCTGCACATGAGTGAGGTCACACTGTGGCGTCAGGATTAACTTGTCCTCTGTGTCCATCATCGTCCTGTAAGATCTTTATGATCCATGAATAGAAGACAAGTCCTTTATTGTCATCGTACCAACGACATGTCAAAGCTACACGGGACACAGTGACTCTACCCTCATCACATCACCAACACATCAGAATGAATAAGTAATAATCAATAATAAGAGGCAGGTGTTATGATGATGTCACCCAGACTGGGAATGACAATCAGGACAGTTCATGAGTTGTGACAGTCCAGGGAACGAGACTGTAAGTCAGGCACTGTGACAGAGAACCATGAGGCACTGCGTCCACACGCGCCGCTATCCTCTGTAACGTGACTTTGATTCATGGCGAGCCAGAGTGAGAAATCTTCACTCATTCATCAGCTACAGTTCGTTCTGTGTGTCTGAACACTGACGGGAAGAAAATGAAATAAATATAGAAATAAAAAATCACTTCAAAGTCTAATCAGATTTTTGTTTTTTCCAATATTTATCACATTTTTAGAGACAAGCTGAAAACATTAACATCCTGAAGTGTTTCTGTCGATTCAGAGTTTGTGTGAGACGCTTCACTCAGACACATCCTTTTTATTTAAAACCTGGTATTAGTATTTCAGAGGAACTTTAATGATCGTCTCTGGTTTACAGTCAGAGAACAAATCATTTGTCTTCCTGTCTCAGCTCCGCTCCGTCTCCTCGTCAGGCTGCAGTCTGTCTTCACATCAGAGTTTTGGGTTCTCTGGGTTCATGGGGAGAGTTTTTATTTTAGGTTTCTGTGACCACGTCTGTGTTTAGATGCTCGTTGTTGTCTCCAGTTAAACTCTCTTCATGGTGAGATGACTCACTGAGGAAACCTCACAGTCAGACCTCTAATTACACATGTTGGATAGAAAAGGGTTAAATCCAAAATGGCAGCAGAAAGAAATGAGTGTTTTTTAAATAAACAACAGTTTAATAAGTGGTGAAATGATGAAACTGTTTTCATGACATCAGAAGAGACTTTGTGACAATAATACTTCCTGTTTTTCCAGCCTCGCCGCTGCTGGATGAGATCACCATGGAGCGGGTGATGGAGGAGTTTGAGCGCTGCTGCCACGAAAACATGACGCACGCCATGGAGACGGAGGAGGGGCTGGGCATTGAGTACGATGAGGATGTGGTGTGTGACGTGTGCCAGTCACCTGACGGCGAGGACAACAACGAGATGGTGTTCTGTGACAAGTGCAACATCTGCGTTCACCAGGTCAGAGGTCAACACACCTTTAACTCGCTGTACATCAACAACAAAGAACCAATACGTATTTTTATTTATTAAAATCAGACTTTTATTGTAAAATATAGAATCTATGAGTTCAGACAGAAGCACAAACAAGTCCCACAGACGTGTTTTATAAAAAGATGTGAAGAGTGAAATCTGAAACATCTGAACTGACCTGACGTGTCTGAGTGATGAAGGTCGCGGCGTCACTGTGGTGAAAATGAAAACGTCTCCTCTCACCTGTCAGATCAGATGTAGCTGTAGCTTTATCTGACACACACACACACACACACACACACACACACACTCTCTCTGTGTGCTATACCTTCATCCTCCTGCTGTCTGAAGTTGACTCGTCCTCTGTCTGTGTGTGTGTGTGTGTGTGTGTGTGTGTGTGTGTGTGTGTGTGTGTGTGTGTGTGTCTCCAGGCGTGTTACGGCATCCAGAAAGTCCCAAAGGGCAGCTGGCTGTGTCGGATCTGCGCCCTTGGCATCCTGCCAAAGTGCCAGTTGTGTCCCAAGAAGGGCGGAGCCATGAAGCCGACCAGAAGTGGAACTAAGTGGGTCCACGTCAGCTGTGCCTTGTGGATTCCAGAGGTGACGATAAACCACTCCTCTCCACAGTTTATTACAACAAACAGTTTGTGTTTAGATACGTGTCAATTCCTGTTTGTCCTGAACTCTTCCTGTCCTCTGTGTGACACTGTGATAAATAGGTCAAAGGTCACTCCTGGTTAAAAACCAGGTTTAATCTCAGATGTTATGACTGATAATGACCTGATTCTGGTAAATAATTCACTGAGCAGCTATGACAGATGATCCATCAGAGGGAATAAAGAATCAATAATCAATAATCAGAGAAGTCGTTCTTCCCTCTGTCTGTGTGAACGCATCATTTTACTGTATAAAATACAACATGCAGACAGAAGCTGTTTGAGTTTGTCTCCTGGTTTCTGTAAAACAATCAGACTTCCTCTGCCGCCAGCGTCTGAACAAGAACATGAAGTTAACCCTTCGACCTCTGAGCTCCGTCAGCGCCCACACTGGTGTTTATACTTATTGTGATGTAATTTCTTAAAGTATCTTCAAATACTTCACATAATCTGTACAGCCTCAGCTTATCAGTGAAGAGGTGTGATGACTCATCATTCATTCCTCAGACCTGACGACATGTTTTCACAGTTTTGTACGACGCACAACTTCAGTCTCAGTGCTGCACCAGTGTGAAGGTGCACTGTGATGCTAGAATCACACAATATAAAATGCAACTGAATGAAGAGTCTCAGTTTTATTTAGGTTAATTCCAAAAGAGACTCGTTGGTTTGAGTAGAGCAGCAGTGCTCAGTCTCTGCTTTAGTTTCTACACAAACTTTATCTGCAAAATGTTTCATTAATAATAAAATGTCTTATTTTATTACTAATGAAAGACACAGAGACTCTGGAGGTTTGATTTCTGCTGGAGCATCAATATGAATGTGTTTGTGCAGGTGAGCATCGGGAATCCAGAGAAGATGGAGCCGATCACCAATGTGTCGCACATCCCCAGTAACAGATGGGCTCTGATCTGCTGCCTGTGTAAAGAGAAGACTGGAGCGTGTATACAGGTAGAGTCGCCGCTCACCTTTCACCGCCACCACGGCGTCTAATGAGACGTGACGAGCAACGCTTCACCCAGCGTGTTAGGAAAACCCTCAGGGTGGAGGAGAGGGGAGGAGAGGAGAGGAGAGTGATGGAGGGAGGAGAGGAGAGTGATGGAGGAAGGAGAGGGGAGGAGAGGAGAGTGATGGAGGGAGGAGTGGAGAGGAGAGGAGAGTGATGGAGGGAGGAGAGGGGAGGAGTGGAGAGGAGAGGGGAGGAGAGGAGAGTGATGGAGGGATGAGAGGAGAGGAGAGTGATGGAGGAAGGAGAGGGGAGGAGAGGAGAGTGATGGAGGGAGGAGAGGAGAGTGATGGAGGAAGGAGAGTGGAGAAGAGGAGAGTGATGGAGGGAGGAGCAGGGAGAAGAGGAGAGTGATGGAGGGAGGAGGGGAGGAGAGGAGAGTGATGGAGGGAGGAGAGTGGAGAAGAGGAGAGTGATGGAGGGAGGAGCAGGGAGAAGAGGAGAGTGATGGAGGGAGGAGAGGGGAGGAGAGGAGAGTGAAGGAGGGAGGAGAGGAGAGTGATGGAGAGAGGAGAGGAGAGTGATGGAGGGAGGAGAGGGGAGGAGTGGAGAGGAGAGGGGAGGAGAGGAGAGTGATGGAGGGATGAGAGGAGAGGAGAGTGATGGAGGAAGGAGAGGGGAGGAGAGGAGAGTGATGGAGGGAGGAGGGGAGGAGAGGAGAGTGATGGAGGGAGGAGAGTGGAGAAGAGGAGAGTGATGGAGGGAGGAGCAGGGAGAAGAGGAGAGTGATGGAGGGAGGAGAGGGGAGGAGAGGAGAGTGATGGAGGAGAGAAGAGTGAAGTAGGGAGGAGAGGAGAGTGATGGAGAGAGGAGAGGAGAGTGATGGAGGGAGGAGAGGGGAGGAGAGGAGAGTGATGGAGGGAGGGAGGAGAGGAGAGTGATGGAGGAAGGGGAGGAGAGTGATGGAGGAAGGAGAGGAGAGTGATGGAGGGAGGGAGGAGAGGAGAGTGATGGAGGGAGGGAGGAGAAGAGGAGAGTGATGGAGGGAGGGAGGAGAGGAGAGTGCTGGAGGGAGGAGAGGAGAGTGATGGAGGAAGGAGAGGAGAGTGATGAGGGGAGGAGAGTGATGAGGAGAGGAGAGTGATGGAGGGAGGAGAGGGGAGGAGAGGAGAGTGATGGAGGGAGGAGTGGAGAGGAGAGGAGTGATGGAGGGAGGAGAGGGGAGGAGTGGAGAGGAGAGGAGAGTGATGGAGGGATGAGAGGAGAGGAGAGTGATGGAGGAAGGAGAGGGGAGGAGAGGAGAGTGATGGAGGGAGGAGAGGAGAGTGATGGAGGGAGGAGGGGAGGAGAGGAGAGTGATGGAGGGAGGAGAGTGGAGAAGAGGAGAGTGATGGAGGGAGGAGAGGAGAGTGATGGAGGGAGGAGCAGGGAGAAGAGGAGAGTGATGGAGAGAGGAGAGGAGAATGATGGAGGGAGGAGAGGAGATTGACGGAGGGAGGAGAGGGGAGGAGAGTGATGGAGGGAGGGAGGAGAGGAGAGTGATGGAGGAAGGAGAGGAGAGTGATGAGGGGAGTAGAGTGATGGAGGAAGGAGAGGAGAGTGATGGAGGGAGGGAGGAGAGGAGAGTGATGGAGGGAGGGAGGAGAAGAGGAGAGTGATGGAGGGAGGGAGGAGAGGAGAGTGCTGGAGGGAGGAGAGGAGAGTGATGGAGGAAGGAGAGGAGAGTGATGAGGGGAGTAGAGTGATGGAGGAAGGAGAGGAGAGTGATGGAGGGAGGGAGGAGAGGAGAGTGATGGAGGGAGGGAGGAGAGGAGAGTGATGGAGGGAGGGAGGAGAAGAGGAGAGTGATGGAGGGAGGGAGGAGAGGAGAGTGATGGAGGAAGGAGAGGAGAGTGATGAGGGGAGGAGTGATGAAGGAAGGAGAGGAGAGTGATGGAGGGAGGGAGGAGAGGAGAGTGATGAAGGGAGGAGAGTGCAGGAGTGACACTGAGGATTAAGACGAGTCAACGAGTCTAAAAAGGAAAACAGTCAGCATTCATCAGTTTATTAAGAAGTGTTGAAACATTCAGAGCCCTTTGAAGCCTTTAATCACAATCCTCAACAGCCATGTTGGATTTTAAATGCTGCTGAAGTACGAGACACTTTGTGCCGTGCGGTATGAATGTGAACATGATGCAACTCAGTCAAAACTTAACCACTAAAATAACATCTGAAATAATTAAAGTGCCTCTGAAATGTGGGGCACATTGAACCCTGCAGATTATCTGACAGAAATGATGCACTTCACTTTAAAGTTAAAGAACATGTAAGTTATAATGAAGAGGCATGTTGTTACGTGCAGTATGAATGTGAACCTGCACATCATCTGACAACAACTCTTAAAGTTAACAAATAATAAAACGTCTCAATAAAGATTCATTGCTGCTGAATTCATTTTCTAGATCAAAGTGCTGGTTTATGAGAGGACGTCTCTCCAGTTTAAAGCTCCAGTCTACTGGAGCATTACCAGTGTGCTGTCTGACGGCGCTGTAGCACCCACTAGTGGCGGGTGGCTGCATGACAGTTAAGCTGCCTCAGAGATATTGGATAAAGCGAGATACCCCACTCAGCTCACTTCCTGATTCAGTGACGTCAGTGCCACGCCCCCGTAGGAGACTTGTGGCAGCTCTGAGTGTATTGTAGTCAATGAGGAAAATGAATGTGATCACAATTTATGGTCAATTCTTTCGCCCTATAGTCACTAAAGTAAATATTGGGTTTATTTTCCACAAGCCACACATCTTACCAACATTTTGCCACTAAAGCTGCATTTTTCATCCGCACAGATCAAGAGAAAGTTAACTTTGTTTGAGCCCTGTCCTTCTCAGAAACAAGTTATCGCGAGATCTCGTGATCTTGATAAACAGGCAGCAAAATCACAGTTAGCTTACAGTTATTTACCGCTAGTAGCTAGTAATAAATAAAAAATGCCCAAGCTTTGTGCAGCAATATGCTGCAATAATAGGAAGAATGTAATTTCATTCCACCTGCTTCTCAATCCGCAGACACAGACATCCACAGATCCTCTGTTCAACACGGTGGTGGTGGAAGAGTAACTGTTTTCTTAACATTGGATAAGCCTACGGTGGGGTATCTCCTTTATCCAATATCTCTGGCTGCCTCGTACATGTATAAAACATAAAGTGGTTTAACCGACCAATATTTCTGGTGCCGACTAGTGAGGGGGTGGACGTTTAATCATTTAGACGACTAATCGCGCACATCCCTAACCACGCCAACTTTGGCGTTTGACGGCCCCTTGAGAGTGTCTGTTTGAAGAAGGATATATTTTGTACTAACTATTATTTTTTATTAACGGGAACACCTGAGACTAACAACGTAAAAGTAAAACCACCATGTTTGAAGGTTCGCTCTTAGCTCCAGTGTTTAGTCACGTGATACAAATATAAAATCAATATGTACAAACGGTTCATGATGTCATCGTTGTAGAGATGATGGCTGAGAGATTAATGAGATATTATAGATATTAATTATAATGAATGAAGGTGTGACTAACTGAGTGTGTGTCTGCTGCCGCAGTGCTCAGCCAAAAACTGCCGGACTGCCTTCCACGTGACGTGCGGCCTCCACGCCAGCCTTGAAATGAACACCATCCTCACCGAGGACGACGAGGTCAAGTTTAAGTCCTACTGCCCCAAACACTCTGGGCTGGATGGCGCCGAGTCCAGAGACAGAGACTCGGGAGGCGAGGAGGAGAAGGAGAGCGCCAGAGACAAGAAGGGACGGAGAAGAGGCAGAGTCAGAGGGGAGGAAGACGCCGTCTCCTCCTCTTCATCCTCCTACGTGGCTCCTCAGCACATCGACAGAACGCCCAGTGATCTGGAGGCGCTCGCCAGCCGCCAGCAGGAGAAGAGAGTTAGCCTCCGTAAGTTGAAGCTGCAGGAGATGGAGGAGGACTTCTACCAGTTTGTGGAGGTGGAGGAGGTGGCAAGTCACCTGAAACTGCCACCTGAGGTGGTGGACTTCCTGTATCAGTACTGGAAACTCAAACGCAAAGCCAACTTCAACCAGCCACTCCTCACGCCCAAGAAGGACGAGGAGGACAGCCTGGCACGCCGCGAGCATGAAGTGCTGCTGCGACGCCTGCAGCTCTTCACACACCTCCGTCAGGACCTGGAGAGGGTAGGTCTCTACCTCACTTCCTGTAGCTCACAGAGCAGCAGAGACAAGGAGGAGGAGGAGTAAGAGGAGGAGCAGGAGGAGGGAGTGACCAGAGAAAATACTTTCAAATAAAGTCTGACAGCAGGAAGAGAAGTTTGATTCTTTGTAGATTCGGTCACAAGTTACAGCAGCACAAGAGACAGGAAATGATGTATTCTACACACCTCAGGTCGACTCAGGGTCGTCTCAGGGTCACCTCAGCGTTAGCCTGGTAGCTAATATAACGCTCCATGAACAGAGGGCTGACACAGTTAACTTTAAGCTTTGAAAACAAGTGGTGATAAAAGCTCAGCGATCGGCGTCCTATAGCTGATCTGCTCCCAAACATCAGCTGTTCGGTCTTTGCTGTGACGGTTTGACAGCAGCTGAGCTAAAGATGCAGCGGTGACATCAGTGGCGCCTTTCTTAAAAGTGCAGAGATTTTTAGAGCAGCCTCTCAAAAAAGGCAAGGCTGGGCGCAGCGCTGTTTCTCCAGGCAGCAGCACTCACCCGCTCTTCACAGAGAACACGCACAGCATAAAAATAGAAATAAATACCAACAAGTAAAAAAACAGACAACAGGATCTTGACAAGACAAAGCATTGTGGTACTTCAGGACACAGCAGCTACAGTAGAGACAGACAGTTTATGAGTTTAGATCTGATCCAGGTTGTGTTCTCAACTGTCACAGCTGTAAAGATATAAATATCATATATTCAATTTTCAATTCAATTCAGTTCTATTTATAAAGCCCAATATCACAAATACTATTTGCCTCACAGGGCTTTACAGCATACAACATCCCTCTGTCCTTTGGACCCTCACAGCTGATCAGGAAAAACTCCCCAAAAAAACCCTTTAACAGGGAAAAAAACGGTAGAAACCTCAGGAAGAGCAACTGAGGAGGGATCCCTCTTCCAGGACGGACAGACGTGCAGTAGATGTCGTACAGAACAGATCAGTATGATAAATTAACAGTAATCTGTATGACACAATGAGACAGAAAGAGAGAGAGAGAGAGAGAGAGATGCAGGACAGACGTTAATGACAAGTAATAACATTATAATTATAGTTCTGGCTACTGTGGTACAATATGTTGAAAGTATATATTAATATCTGATAGTATACTCGTGTGACAATAATCATATGTGTATAATGACAGTAGAAGTATGACTAATGATAACAGCAGCAGCAGGAGGCATCTGGCAGGACCACGGCAGCAGCACAACCACACACGTCACACTATCCAGGCACCGCTGCAATACGAGTTAACCTGAGAAACAGTGGAGCACAAAGGCTCCGGAGAAGAAGCCGAGTTAGTGACATCCAGAATGACCGAGTTAGCAAGATGCAGTAATAGGATAAGAAAGAGAGAGAGAGAAGGTGCCCGGTGTATTATAGGGGGGTCCTCCGGCAGACTAGGCCTAAGTCAGCCTAACTAGGGGCTGGTACAAGGCAAGCCTGAGCCAGCCCTAACTATAAGCTTTATCAAAGAGGAAAGTCTTAAGTCTAGTCTTAAATGTGGAGACGGTGTCTGCCTCCCGGACCGCAACAGGAAGATGATTCCACAGGAGAGGAGCCTGATAGCTGAAGGCTCTGGCTCCTGATCTACTTTTGGAGACTTTAGGGACCACGAGTAACCCTGTGTTCTCAGAACGCAGAGTTCTGGTGGGATAATATGGCACTATGAGCTCTCTAAGATATGACGGAGCTTGACCATTTAGAGCTTTATAAGTTAACAGTAGGATTTTAAATTCAATTCTGGATTTTACAGGGAGCCAGTGCAGAGAAGCTAAAATGCAGTCCGTGAGGTTTGTTTTAAATGAGAATTAAAAGACAAATCTTGATCAAATGTTACTCCGAGGTTTCTTACGGTAGTGGTAGAGGCCAGAGCAATGCCATCGAGAGAAACTATGTCATCAGATAAAGAGTCTCTGAGTTGTTTGGGGCCAAGAACAATAACTTCAGTTTTGTCTGAATTTAACATCAGGAAGTTGGTGCTCATCCAGGTTTTTATGTCTTTAAGGCAGTTATGAAGTTTAGTTAATTGATTACTTTCTTCTGGCTTCATCGATAAATACAACTGTGTATCATCTGCATAACAATGGAAATTTATAGAGTGATTTCTAATGATGTTACCTAAAGGAAGCATATATAGAATAAATAGGATTGGTCCAAGCACAGAACCTTGCAGAACTCCAAAACATACTTTAGTACGTACGGACGATTCATTATGAACATGAACAAACTGAAAACGATCAGATAAATAAGATTTAAACCAGCTTAGTGCAGAACCTTTTAGGCCAATTAAGTGTTCCAGTCTCTGTAACAGAATTTGATGGTCAATTGTGTCAAACGCTGCACTAAGATCTAATAAAACAAGTACAGAGACGAGTCCTTTGTCTGAAGCAATCAGAAGGTCATTTGTAATTTTAACTAGAGCTGTCTCAGTGCTATGATGCACTCTAAATCCTGACTGTAATTCCTCAAATAAATTATTATCCTGGAGAAAATCACACAGCTGGTCTGCGACTACTTTCTCAAGGATCTTTGACATAAAGGGAAGATTAGATATTGGTCTATAGTTGGCTAACACCTCTGGATCCAGGGTGGGCTTTTTTAGTAGAGGTTTAATTACAGCTACCTTAAAAGACTGTGGTACATAGCCTGTTAATAAGGATATATTGATCATCTAATATATGGGTGTTAACCAAAGGTAAGACCTCCTTGAGTAGCCTAGTTGGGATGGGGTCTAAGAGACACGTTGATGATTTAGATGAAGAAATCATTGATATGTGTGCTCAGCTATAACCACACACCAGAGCTGAAGGTTTCCTGTAATGACCTCACTGACGACCTGCTATCTGTCTGTCTGTCTGTCTGTCTGTCAGAACTCCTCAGTTTAACGACACGTTACATTAATGTACAAACTGATTCAGAGTGTAACTGACAGTAACTCTGTTCCTCCATTATGTGTGTTCAGTCTGTCGGTAACACATGAAGAGTCTCTGTCACACATTTAATAATAAACTAGAAATGAAAGATATCTTTAAGGAAAGGAGAAGATCAAATAATCTAACCTCTGACCTCTGACCTTCCTCCTCAGGTGCGTAACTTGACCTACATGGTGACTCGGAGGGAGAAGATGAAGCGTTCGCTGTGGAGAGTCCAGGAACAGATCTTCCAGCACCAAGTCCGACTGCTCGACCACGAGCTGCTCTCAGGTCAGTCTGCAACGCCACAGAACATGTCAACATGACGGCTAGAATGGACTGAACTGGTGCATAACCAGCTCTGTAGCAGCGGTTATCAGACGCCAGTGTGACGGGTTAGTCAAACAGATAGTGAAAAGATTTTCTGGTTAGTTGAAGTGGCTTCAAAGTTCATGTTCATGCCTGTGGTGTCGGAGCGTCGGTGTGACTTTGATTTGGTTCTGACTGCTCCGAAGCAGCGTGGTAGTTTAAAGGTTAGCGCATGAAGTGTCAGCGGTCACTCCTTCACTCTGAGAGCTGCTGCGTGTCTGCAGACCGATTATTGTAATAGATTATACATGTGGAGGAAAGTGTAGAGTTCAGTTCATGTTAGGACTCATTTCACACAGATTCCACATCAGATTCAGAGACAGACAGAGCTTCTGTCAGCACTCTGCCTTCATCTCGTCTGTATCTGAGCACATAGTCTGAGAGCTTACAGGTGAAACGAAGCAGAGCCACCAGAGACGGTGGAGTCAGTGTTGTAAGAAACTTCTGACTCCGCCCTCTTGGCTGTGTCTATGACATCATTAAAGACACGGAAGTATGAGGACAGTGACGTTTACAGCATCTGAAACAGACAGATCTGTTTCTGTTTTAAAGATGTATAAATGAGCAGCTGGATTTTTAGCCACAAATACCCTTCAGCATTGAGCTAACTGTGCTAACATAAGCCCCTTTTCCACCGCAGGAACTTTTATCAATTACCCAGAAGTTGGAAAAACCTCGGCATGTTTCCGACCCTGAGGTTGAACTTGTGAGAAACTAAACCAAAGTTCAGTGAATGACTCTGAGATGGACTCAACTGTGGTCAGCTGTTGGTGTGGAGCTGTGTTGTTCATGTGTTGTAGCAGCTGAACAGTCTCCTTTACAGAATCATAAGATCCCGTCGTCACGACATGATGCAGAATAATATGAAAACATGAATGTGGTGCTGAATGTGTGTGTGTGTGTGTGTCCTGTGTGTGTTCCAGGTGATCCGTCGGCGAAGGATCTGGAGAAGCTCTTCTCTGTGGGCTGGTTATCGTCTCAGGGCTCGCAGTCTCGCTCCTCCTGGACTCACTCTGGACTCAAAACCAAACGAAGCTCTTTGAAGCAGGAGAAAAGAAAAGGCCTGTCGGACTCGCCACACACTCACAGGAAGGAAAATCTAAGCAAACCACTGGAGACCAAGGACAGTAAAGGTCCCCGAACTAAAGAGGCGGAGCCTGCCCACAACACCAAACTCCACAGTTCTGACATCAGCACGGAGCTTCAGAAGCCACAGGTCGTCCAGGAAACCGTCACCGTCAAGCTGCACAAACTGGAGAGCAGGAAGGGCCCCAGTAGGGAGGCCCCGGGGCCCGAACACGAGGCGCTGGCCCGACGGAAACGAGACAACAACTACGAACAAGACGAGAGAAGGAGGAAGAGGAGAAGTGATGTGACGGAGAGCTTCCCCAGCCAGGTGAAGAACAGGTTCGGCTCCAAACACCTGGAGAAGACCGTGTCCATCCGGCTGGTTGACATCAGGAACTCTGACACTGACGACTACTTCATCGATGAAGGAATGACCAAAAGAAGCCCCGCCCCCCTGGATGGGACGACCAACACTAAACTCAGCAGAGCCAGCGAGGTCTCAGACTCTGCCGCCGCCGCCAAAGCTAATGGCTGGCTGAGGAGAGCTCAGGCCAACAGCTCACATACGACCAGCAGACACGTGGGCGGACATCTTCGAAGCTGGGGGAAGTTCAGGATCCCCAAAAGGAGCGTGAGGCCTCTGGTGGCGACGGTGAAGGAACAGGAGGAGGTGGAGCCCCGCAAGCCACTGCTGAGGCCTCTGACCAACACCCCGGAGCCGTCGTTCCCCAGAACCAGACTCCGCACTGGGACAGAGAACGACGGCTACACCTCCGACTCCAAACCAGGCGACGGTGACATGGAGCCCTGCTTGAAACGATGCCACTCACACCAGCTGAGGGGCGACTCATCTCTGGGTCGCCGCTACGGGTCCGACATCATCCGCCGAGGCGTGCTGGCATCCTGATGGTGGAGCTACACTTTGAACATAAGCTGCACTGTGTTGGTGGGAGGAGACAGATGGATGGGCGCTCTTTGTACCTGTTATTTTCTTGATGAATCCTAAAAAATGCCTCCATGAAAAAAACAGAGCTGATATTTATTTTTTATTTGTAACATATGTAAATCTGAAAGCTTTATTTTCAGCTAGGTTTTTTTTTTTTTTCTTAAAGTAGAAAGATGTCAAGTTGCCACTTAAACGCTTGCTCACATATTCAGATCCAAGCAAAAGCATCAAGCACGGAGACGTAGTGATGGTTGCTGGGACCACACGCCTGCATTGGACTTATAGTTAGTGTTAAACTCAGCTGCACTTAGTGAAACCAGCCGACAGGTAACCTCCATCTTCTCTAGGTCTTTCTTTATCTGCTTCATCCAACAGGAAGTCAAACTGCCCTCTGCTCACCTTGTAACCTCCCGCTGTCATCATTTCTTCAGTCTGCCAGTCTGTCAGAAAAAGGAATCCAGAACGACATGACTGTCATCAGCACTTAAGTGTAATTGAACTGCGATCGTATCGTATCCATCATGTGCCTAACTTTGATTTGAAGCGTTTGCACTACGACAGGACGGCACAGGTGAGACGTATGAGGAGAGTTATTTTTACACTGAAAAATGAAAAAGCATTTTGTACCCTTGGCCGCTGCTGTACTACTGTTATGCAAAATGAAACTTGTTTTTGTCTTTGTCTTGAAGAGGAATAAAATCTCTGAAGGACCTGAGTCTGTGAGTTGTGTCTGATTCATTATTAGCTGTTCTTAAAAACTCCATTTCAGGACGGAGCAAATATTAAAGATCACAGAAGTCAACTTTACAGACATTGTTCTTTTATTCTTGTGCCAATTCAACACGTGACGTTCAGTTTTTACATTTTTACAACATACTAGACTCTGACCTGGTTGGTAAATTTTTAACATACTAACCTGACTTTTTTTTTTTTTTTTTTTTGTTACATTTTTTATAAACAGACTACACCAGGGCAATTTTTGATAAAATATTGAACACATATACGACAACGATTTTACATCATGAACTTTTTTTAAATGATATTTTCATGCCTATTAGTACTATTTTAACTTTTATGTTGTACGACTTGTTTTGACTTACAAAACAGCCTAGTAGAGTTACATATCAGCCTGTCAAAAATGAAGAAAAAAACTGCCATACTATAGTGAGAAAAAACCAACACTGTCATATTACACATACATCATCCAAAATCTTGAAAAAATGTCATAGTATAGCATGTCGTCCAAAATCTTGAAAAAAACTTCATAGTATAGCATGTTGTCCAAAATCTTGAAAAATGTCATAGTATATCATGTTGTGCAAAATCCTGAAAAGACGTCATAGTATAGCATGTTGTCCAAAATCATGAAAAATGTAGAGTATAGTATGACATCCAAAATTCTGAAAAAAAGTCACAGTACAGCATGTCGTCCAAAATCTTGAAAAACGTCATAGGATAGCATGTCGTCCAAAATCTTGAAAAAAACGTCATGGTATATCATGTTGTGCAAAATCCTGAAAAGACGTCATAGTATAGCATGTTGTCCAAAATCATGAAAAATGTAGAGTATAGTATGACATCCAAAATTCTGAAAAAAAAGTCACAGTATAGCATGTCGTCCAAAATCTTGAAAAACGTCATAATATAGATTGTCTTGCAAAATCTTGAAAAAATATAATATGTCTTGCAAAATCTTGAAAAAATATCATAGTCTCGCATGTCATTCAAAATCTTGAAAAAACTTCATAGTATAGCATGTCGTTCAAAATCTTGAAAAGACGTCATAGTATAGCATGTCATCCAAAATCTTAAAAAAAATGTCATAGTATAGCATGTCGTTCAAAATCTTGAAAAAACGTCATGGTATAGCATGTCATCCAGAATCTTAAAAAAATGTCATAGTATAGCAGGTCTTCAAAATCTTGAAAGAACGTCATAGTATAGCATGTCATCCAAAATCTTAAAAAAATGTCATAGTATAGCATGTCGTTCAAAATCTTGTAAAACGTCTTGCAAAATCTTGAAAAAATGTCATAGTATAGCATGTCGTTCAAAATCTTGAAAAACGTCATAGGATAGCATGTCGTCCAAAATCTTGAAAAAATGTCATAGTATAGTATGTTGTCCAATATCTTGAAAAAATGTCATAGTATAGCATGTCGTTCAAAATCTTGACAGAACGTCATAGGATAGCATGTCGTTCAAAATCTTTAAAGAAATGTCATAGTAAAGCAGGTCTTCAAAATCTTGAAAGAACGTCATAGGATAGCAGGTCTTCTAAATCTTGAAAGAACGTCATAGGATAGCATGTCGTTCAAAATCTTGAAAAACGTCATGCAAAATCTTAAAAAAATATCATAGTATAACAGGTCTTCAAAATCTTGAAAAACGTCATAGTATAGCATGTCGTTCAAAATCTTGAAAAACGTCATAGTATAGCAGGTCTTCAAAATCTTGAAAAAACGTCATACTATAGCATGTTGTCCAAAATCTTGAAAAATGTCATAGGATAGCATGTCGTCCAGTATCTTGAAAAAATGTCATAGTATAGCAGGTCTTCAAAATCTTGAAAGAACGTCATAGGATAGCATGTCGTTCAAAATCTTGAAAAAACGTCATAGTATAGCATGTCATTCAAATTGTTAAAAAATGTCATATTATAGCAGGTCTTCAAAATCTTTAAAGAACGTCATAGTATAACATGTCGTTCAAAATCTTGAAAAACGTCATGCAAAATCTTGAAAAACATCGTAGTCTCGCATGTCATTCAAAATCTTGAAAAACGTCATAGTATAGCATGTCGTTCAAAATCTTGAAAAACATCATAGTATAGCATATCGTCCAAAATCTTGAAAAAATATCATAGTCTCGCATGTCATTCAAAATCTTGAAAAACGTCATAGTATAGCATGTCGTTCAAAATCTTGAAAAACGTCATAGTATAGCATATCGTCCAAAATCTTGAAAAACGTCATAGTATAGCATGTCATCCAAAATCTTGAAAAAATGTCATGGTATAGCAGGTCTTCAAAATCTTGAAAGAACGTCATAGTATAGCA
This sequence comes from Epinephelus awoara, assembly GCA_035609425.1. Taxonomy (NCBI): domain Eukaryota; kingdom Metazoa; phylum Chordata; class Actinopteri; order Perciformes; family Serranidae; genus Epinephelus; species Epinephelus awoara. Next base: position 440,475 of record CM069309.1, read on the forward strand.
TGTCGTTCAAAATCTTGAAAAAATATCATAGTATAGTATGTCTTGCAAAATCTTGAAAGAACGTCATAGTATAGCATGTCGTTCAAAATCTTGAAAAAATATCATAGTATAGCATGTCGTTCAAAATCTTGAAAAAACGTCATAGGATAGCATGTCATCCAAATTCTTAAAAAAATGTCAGAGTATAGCAGGTCTTCAAAATCTTGAAAAAACGTCATAGTATAGCATATCGTCCAAAATCTTGAAAAACGTCATAGTCTATCTGGCATGTCATCCAAAATTTTGACAAAACGTCATAGTATAGCATGTCGTGCAAAATCTTGAAAAACGTCTTGCAAAATCTTGAAAAAATGTCATAGTATAGAATGTTGTTCAAAATCTTGAAAAACGTCATAGGATAGCATGTCGTCCAAAATCTTGAAAAAATGTCATAGTATAGTATGTTGTCCAATATCTTAAAAAAGTCATAGTATAGCATGTCGTTCAAAATCTTGAAAGAATGTCATAGAAAAGCATGTCGTTCAAAATCTTGAAAAACGTCTTGCAAAATCTTGAAAAAATGTCATAGTATAGCATGTCTTATTTATCTGATCGTTTTCAATTTGTTCACGTTCATAATGAATCATCCGTACGTACTAAAGTTTGTTTTGGAGTTCCGCAAGGTTCTGTGCTTGGACCAATCCTATTTATTCTATATATGCTTCCTTTAGGTAACATCATTAGAATTCACTCTATAAATTTCCATTGTTATGTGGATGATACACAGTTGTATTTATCGATGAAGCCAGAAGAAAGGGATCAATTAACTAAACTTCATAATTGTCTTAAAGACATAAAAACCTGGATGTGCACCAATTTCCTGATGTTAAATTCAGACAAAACTGAAGTCATTGTTCTTGGCCCCAAACAACTCAGAGACTCTTTATCTGATGACATAGTTTCTCTCGATGGCATTGCTCTGGCCTCTACCACTACCGTAAGAAACCTCAGAGTAACATTTGATCAAGATCTGTCTTTCTATTCTCATTTAAAACAAACCTCACGGACTGCATTTTTTCATCTGCGTAATATTGCGAAAATTAGGCCTATCTTGACCCAAAGAGATGCAGAAAAATTGGTCCACGCTTTTGTTACCTCGAGGCTGGATTACTGTAACTCTCTACTATCAGGTAGCTCTAGTAAATCATTAAAAACTCTTCAGCTAATTCAGAATGCAGCAGCACGTGTACTAACAGGAACTAAGAAACGAGATCATATTTCTCCTGTTTTAGCTTCTCTGCACTGGCTCCCTGTAAAATCCAGAATTGAATTTAAAATCCTACTGTTAACTTATAAAGCTCTAAATGGTCAAGCTCCATCATATCTTAGAGAGCTCATAGTGCCATATTATCCCACCAGAACTCTGCGCTCTGAGAACACAGGGTTACTCGTGGTCCCTAAAGTCTCCAAAAGTAGATCAGGAGCCAGAGCCCTCAGCTATCAGGCTCCTCTCCTGTGGAATCATCTTCCTGCTACGGTCCGGGAGGCAGACACCATCTCCACATTTAAGACTAGACTTAAGACCTTCCTCTTTGATAAAGCTTATAGTTAGGGCTGGCTCAGGCTTGCCTTGTACCAGCCCCTAGTTAGGCTGACTTAGGCCTAGTCTGCCGGAGGACCACCTATAATACACCGGGCACCTTCTCTCTCTCTCTCTCTCTCTCCCTCTCTCTCTCGTATCCTATTAATGTATCTTTTTTTACTCGGCCATTCTGGATGTCACTAACTCGGTTTCTTCTCCGGAGCCTTTGTGCTCCACTGTCTCTCAGGTTAACTCGTATTGCAGCGGTGCCTGGATAGTGTGACGTGTGTGGTTGTGCTGCTGCCGTGGTCCTGCCAGATGCCTCCTGCTGCTGCTGCTGCCATCATTAATCATTAGTCATACTTCTACTGCTATTATAGACATATGATATTATCATACATGTATACTGCCTGATACTAATATATACTTTCAACATGTTGTACCACAGTAGCCAGAACTATAACGACAGTATTATTACTTTCATGAATGTTGTTGTAAGCTACTGTCAATACCGAGGATGTCATACAGATTACTGTATTGTGTCATACAGATTACTGTTAATTTGTTATGCTGATCTGTTCTGTACGACATCTATTGCACGTCTGTCCGTCCTGGAAGAGGGATCCCTCCTTAGTTGCTCTTCCTGAGGTTTCTACCATTTTTTTTTCCCCGTTAAAGGGGTTTTTTTGGGGAGTTTTTCCTTATCCGCTGTGAGGGTCTAAAGGACAGAGGGATGTCGTATGCTGTAAAGCCCTGTGAGGCAAATTGTATTTGTGATATTGGGCTTTATAAATAAAATTGATTGATTGATTGATATAGCATGTCATTCAAAATCTTGAAAAACGTCATAGGATCGCATGTCGTCCAAAATCTTGAAAAAATGTCATAGTATAGTATGTTGTCCAATATCTTAAAAAAGTCATAGTATAGCATGTCGTTCAAAATCTTGAAAAAACGTCATAGAAAACCATGTCGTTCAAAATCTTAAAAAACGCCTTTCAAAATCTTGAAAAAATGTCATAGTATAGCATGTCGTCAAAAATCATGAAAAATGTAGAGTATAGTATGACATCCAAAATTCTGAAAAAAAGTCACAGTATAACATGTTGTCCAAAATCTTGACAAAACGTCATAGTATAGCATGTCGTTCAAAATCTTGAAAAACGTCATAGGATAGCATGTCGTCCAAAATCTTGAAAAAATGTCATAGTATAGTATGTTGTCCAATATCTTGAAAAAATGTCACAGTATAGCAGGTCTTCAAAATCTTGAAAGAACGTCATAGGATAGCATGTCGTTCAAAATCTTTAAAGAAATGTCATAGTATAGCAGGTCTTCAAAATCTTGAAAGAACGTCATAGGATAGCATGTCGTTCAAAATCTTAAAAAAAATGTCATAGTATAGCAGGTCTTCAAAATCTTGAAAGAACGTCATAGTATAACATGTTGTTCAAAATCTTGAAAAACGTCATGCAAAATCTTGAAAAACATCATAGTCTCGCATGTCATTCAAAATCTTGAAAAACGTCATAGTATAGCATATCGTCCAAAATCTTGAAAAACGTCATAGGATCGCATGTCGTCCAAAATCTTGAAAAAATGTCATAGTATAGTATGTTGTCCAATATCTTAAAAAAGTCATAGTATAGCATGTCGTTCAAAATCTTGAAAGAATGTCATAGAAAAGCATGTCGTTCAAAATCTTGAAAAACGTATTGCAAAATCTTGAAAAAATGTCATAGTATAGAATGTTGTTCAAAATCTTGAAAAATGTCATAGGATAGCATGTCGTCCAAAATCTTGAAAAAATGTCATAGTATAGTATGTTGTCCAATATCTTAAAAAAGTCATAGTATAGCATGTCGGTCAAAATCTTGAAAAAACGTCATAGAAAGGCATGTCGTTCAAAATCTTAAAAAACGTCATAGGATAGCATGTCGTTCAAAATCTTGAAAAACGTCATAGTATAGCATGTCATCCAAAATCTTAAAAAAATGTCATGGTATAGCAGGTCTTCAAAATCTTGAAAGAACGTCATAGTATAGCATGTCGTTCAAAATCTTGAAAAAACATCATAGTATAGTATGTCATCCAAATTCTTAAAAAAATGTCAGAGTATAGCAGGTCTTCAAAATCTTGAAAAAACGTCATAGTATAGCATATCGTCCAAAATCTTGAAAAACGTCATAGTCTATCTGGCATGTCACCTAAAATTTTGACAAAACGTCATAGTATAGCATGTCGTGCAAAATCTTGAAAAAACGTCATAGGATAGCATGTCGTCCAAAATCTTGAAAAAATGTCATAGTATAGTATGTTGTCCAATATCTTAAAAAAGTCATAGTATAGCATGTCGTTCAAAATCTTGAAAGAATGTCATAGAAAAGCATGTCGTTCAAAATCTTGAAAAACGTATTGCAAAATCTTGAAAAAATGTCATAGTATAGAATGTTGTTCAAAATCTTGAAAAATGTCATAGGATAGCATGTCGTCCAAAATCTTGAAAAAATGTCATAGTATAGTATGTTGTCCAATATCTTAAAAAAGTCATAGTATAGCAGGTCTTCAAAATCTTGAAAGAACGTCATAGGATAGCATGTCGTTCAAAATCTTTAAAGAAATGTCATAGTATAGCAGGTCTTCAAAATTGTAAAAAAAAGTCATAGTATAGTATGTCGTCAAAATTGTAAAAAAAAGTCATAGTATAGTATGTCGTCAAAACTGTGAAAAAAAGTCATAGTATAGCATGTCGTCCAAAATCATATAAAAAAGTCATAGCAGAGTATGTCGCGCAAAATGAAGAAAAAAAGTCATAGTATAGCATGTCGTGCAAAATGAAGAAAAAAAGTCATAGTATAGCATGTCGTCCAAAATGAAGAGAAAAAGTCATAGTATAGCATATCGTCAAAACTGTGGAAAAAAGTCATAGTATAGTATGTTGTCAAAATTGTAAAAAAAAGTCATAGTGTAGTATGTTGTCAAAACTGTGTTAAAAAAAGTTATGGTATAGTATGTCGTGCAAAATGAAGAAAAAAAAGTCATAGTATAGCATGTCGTCAAAACTGTGTAAAAAAAAAAGTCATAGTATAGTATGTCTTGCAAAACCTTGAAAAAATGCATGGTATAGCATGTCGTTCAAAATCTTGAAAAAACGTCATAGTATAGCATGTCATCCAAATTCTTAAAAAAATGTCAGAGTATAGCAGGTCTTCAAAATCTTGAAAAAACGTCATAGTATAGCATATCGTCCAAAATCTTGAAAAACGTCATAGTCTATCTGGCATGTCACCTAAAATTTTGACAAAACGTCATAGTATAGCATGTCGTGCAAAATCTTGAAAAAATGTCATAGAAAAGCATGTCGTTCAAAATCTTGAAAAACGTCTTGCAAAATCTTGAAAAAATGTCATAGTATAGAATGTTGTTCAAAATCTTGAAAAACGTCATAGGATAGCATGTCGTCCAAAATCTTGAAAAAATGTCATAGTATAGTATGTTGTCCAATATCTTAAAAAAGTCATAGTATAGCATGTCGTTCAAAATCTTGAAAGAATGTCATAGAAAAGCATGTCGTTCAAAATCTTGAAAAACGTATTGCAAAATCTTGAAAAAATGTCATAGTATAGAATGTTGTTCAAAATCTTGAAAAATGTCATAGGATAGCATGTCGTCCAAAATCTTGAAAAAATGTCATAGTATAGTATGTTGTCCAATATCTTAAAAAAGTCATAGTATAGCAGGTCTTCAAAATCTTGAAAGAACGTCATAGGATAGCATGTCGTTCAAAATCTTTAAAGAAATGTCATAGTATAGCAGGTCTTCAAAATTGTAAAAAAAAGTCATAGTATAGTATGTCGTCAAAATTGTAAAAAAAAGTCATAGTATAGTATGTCGTCAAAACTGTGAAAAAAAGTCATAGTATAGCATGTCGTCCAAAATCATATAAAAAAGTCATAGCAGAGTATGTCGCGCAAAATGAAGAAAAAAAGTCATAGTATAGCATGTCGTGCAAAATGAAGAAAAAAAGTCATAGTATAGCATGTCGTCCAAAATGAAGAGAAAAAGTCATAGTATAGCATATCGTCAAAACTGTGGAAAAAAGTCATAGTATAGTATGTTGTCAAAATTGTAAAAAAAAGTCATAGTGTAGTATGTTGTCAAAACTGTGTAAAAAAAAGTCATAGTATAGTATGTCGTGCAAAATGAAGAAAAAAAAGTCATAGTATAGCATGTCGTCAAAACTGTGTAAAAAAAAAAGTCATAGTATAGCATGTCGTCCAAAATCATATAAAAAAGTCATAGCAGAGTATGTCGCGCAAAATGAAGAAAAAAAGTCATAGTATAGCATGTCGTCAAAACTGTGGAAAAAAGTCATAGTATAGCATGTCGTCAAAACTGTGGAAAAAAGTCATAGTGTAGTATGTTGTCAAAACTGTGTAAAAAAAGTCATAGTATAGTATGTCGTGCAAAATGAAGAAAAAAAGTCATAGTATAGCATGTCGTAAAAAATGTGTAAAAAAAAGTCATAGTATAGCATGTCGTCCAAAATCATATAAAAAAGTCATAGTATAGCATATCGTGCAAAATGAAGAAAAAAAGTCATAGTATAGTATGTCGTCCAAAATCATATAAAAAAGTCATAGTATAGCATGTCGTCAAAACTGCGTAAAAAAAAGTCATAGTATAGCATGTCGTCAAAACTGTGTAAAAAAAAGTCATAGTATAGTATGTCGTGCAGAATGAAGAAAAAAAGTCATAGTATGTTGTCAAAACTGTGTAAAAAAGTCATAGTATAGCATGTCGTCAAAACTGTAAAAAAAGTCGTAGTATTGTATGTTTTCAAAACTGTGTAAAAAAAAGTCATAGTATAGTATGCCGTCAATACTGTAAAAAAAAAAAGTCATAGTATAGTATGTCGTCAAACCTGTGTAAAAAAAGTCATAGTATAGTATGTCGTCAAAATTGTAAAAAAAAGTCATAGTATAGTATGTCGTCAAAACTGTAAAAAAAAGTCATAGTATAGTATGTCGTCAAAACTGTGAAAAAAAGTCATAGTATAGCATGTCGTCCAAAATCATATAAAAAAGTCATAGCAGAGTTTGTCGCGCAAAATGAAGAAAAAAAGTCATAGTATAGCATGTCATGCAAAATGAAGAAAAAAAGTCATAGTATAGCATGTCGTCCAAAATGAAGAAAAAAAGTCATAGTATAGCATGTCGTCAAAACTGTGGAAAAAAGTCATCGTATAGTATGTCGTCAAAACTGTAAAAAAAAGTCATAGTATAGTATGTCGTCAAAACTGTGAAAAAAAGTCATAGTATAGCATGTCGTCCAAAATCATATAAAAAAGTCATAGCAGAGTTTGTCGCGCAAAATGAAGAAAAAAAGTCATAGTATAGCATGTCATGCAAAATGAAGAAAAAAAGTCATAGTATAGTATGTCGTGCAAAATGAAGAAAAAAAGTCATAGTATAGCATGTCGTCAAAACTGTGTAAAAAAAAAAGTCATAGTATAGCATGTCCGTCCAAAATCATATAAAAAAGTCATAGCAGAGTATGTCGCGCAAAATGAAGAAAAAAAGTCATAGTATAGCATGTCGTCAAAACTGTGGAAAAAAGTCATAGTATAGCATGTCGTCAAAACTGTGGAAAAAAGTCATAGTATAGCATGTCGTCAAAACTGTGGAAAAAAGTCATAGTATAGTATGTTGTCAAAATTGTAAAAAAAAGTCATAGTATAGCATGTCGTCAAAACTGTGGAAAAAAGTCATAGTATAGCATGTCGTCAAAACTGTGGAAAAAAGTCATAGTATAGCATGTCGTCAAAACTGTGGAAAAAAGTCATAGTATCGTATGTTGTCAAAATTGTAAAAAAAAGTCATAGTATAGTATGTCGTGCAAAATGAAGAAAAAAAGTCATAGTATAGCATGTCGTCAAAACTGTGTAAAAAAAAAAGTCATAGTATAGTATGTTGTCAAAACTGTGGAAAAAAGTCATAGTATAGCATGTCGTCAAAACTGTGGAAAAAAGTCATAGTATAGTATGTTGTCAAAATTGGAAAAAAAAGTCATAGTATAGCATGTCGTCAAAACTGTGTAAAAAAAAAGTCATAGTATAGTATGTCGTGCAAAATGAAGAAAAAAGTCATAGAATAGCATGTCGTCAAAACTGTGTAAAAAAAGTCATAGTATAGTATGTCGTCAATACTGTAAAAAAAAAGTCATAGTATAGTATATCGTCAAAACTGTGTAAAAAAAAAAGTCATAGTATAGTATGTCGTCAAAACTGTGTAAAAAAAAAGTCATAGTATAGCATATCGTGCAAAATGAAGAAAAAAAGTCATAGTATAGCATGTCGTCAATACTGTAAAAAAAAAGTCATAGTATAGCATGTCGTCAAAACTGTGTAAAAAAGTCATAGTATAGTATGTCGTCAATACTGTAAAAAAAAAGTCATAGTATAGTATGTCGTCAAAACTGTGTAAAAAAAAAGTCATAGTATAGCATATCGTGCAAAATGAAGAAAAAAAGTCATAGTATAGTATGTCATGAAAACTGTGTAAAAAAAAGTCATAGTATAGCATGTCGTGCAGAATGAAGAAAAAAAGTCATGGTATAGTATATCGCCAAAACTGTGTAAAAAAAAGTCATAGTATAGTATGTTTTCAAAACTGTGTAAAAAAAGTCATAGTATAGTATGTTTTCAAAACTGTGTAAAAAAAGTCATTGTATAGTATGTTTTCAAAACTGTGTAAAAAAAAGTCATAGTATAGTATATCGTCAATACTGTAAAAAAAGTCATAGTATAGTATGCCGTCAATAGTGTAAAAAAAAAAGTCTTAGTGTAGTATGTTTTCAAAACTGTGTAAAAAAAAGTCATAGTATAGTATGTCGTCAATACTGTAAAAAAAAAAGTCATAGTATAGCATGTTGTCAAAACTGTAAAAAAAAGTCATAGTATATTATGCCGTCAATAGTGTAAAAAAAAAAGTCTTAGTGTAGTATGTTTTCAAAACTGTGTAAAAAAAAGTCATAGTATAGTATGTCGTCAATACTGTAAAAAAAAAAGTCATAGTATAGCATGTCGTCAATACTGTAAAAAAAAAGTCATAGTATAGTATATCGTCAAAACTGTGTAAAAAAAAGTCATAGTATAGCATGTCGTCAAAACTGTGTAAAAAAAGTCATAGTATAGCATGTCGTCAAAACTGTGTAAAAAAAAGTCATAGTATAGTATGTCGCGCAAAATGAAGAAAAAAAGTCATAGTATAGCATGTCGTGCAAAATGAAGAAAAAAAGTCATAGTATAGCATGTCGTCCAAAATGAAGAGAAAAAGTCATAGTATAGCATGTCGTCAAAACTGTGGAAAAAAGTCATAGTATAGTATGTTGTCAAAATTGTAAAAAAAGTCATAGTGTAGTATGTTGTCAAAACTGTAAAAAAAAAAGTCATAGTATAGCATGTTGTCAAAACTGTAAAAAAAAGTCATAGTATATTATGTCGTCAATACTGTGTAAAAAAAAAGTCATAGTATAGCATATCGTGCAAAATGAAGAAAAAAAGTCATAGTATAGTATGTCATGAAAACTGTGTAAAAAAAAGTCATTGTATAGTATGTCGTCAAAACTGTGTAAAAAAAAAGTCATAGTATAGCATATCGTGCAAAATGAAGAAAAAAAGTCATAGTATAGTATGTCATGAAAACTGTGTAAAAAAAAGTCATAGTATAGCATGTCGTGCAGAATGAAGGAAAAAAGTCATGGTATAGTATATCGCCAAAACTGTGTAAAAAAAGTCATAGTACAGTATATCGCCAAAACTGTGTAAAAAAAAGTCATAGTATAGTATGTTTTCAAAACTGTGTAAAAAAAGTCATTGTATAGTATGTTTTCAAAACTGTGTAAAAAAAAGTCATAGTATAGTATATCGTCAATACTGTAAAAAAAGTCATAGTATAGTATGCCGTCAATAGTGTAAAAAAAAAAGTCTTAGTGTAGTATGTTTTCAAAACTGTGTAAAAAAAAGTCATAGTATAGTATGTCGTCAATACTGTAAAAAAAAAAGTCATAGTATAGCATGTTGTCAAAACTGTAAAAAAAAGTCATAGTATATTATGTCGTCAATACTGTAAAAAAAAAGTCATAGTATAGTATATCGTCAAAACTGTGTAAAAAAAAAGTCATAGTATAGCATGTCGTCAAAACTGTGTAAAAAAAGTCATAGTATAGCATGTCGTCAAAACTGTGTAAAAAAAAGTCATAGTATAGTATGTCGCGCAAAATGAAGAAAAAAAGTCATAGTATAGCATGTCGTGCAAAATGAAGAAAAAAAGTCATAGTATAGCATGTCGTCCAAAATGAAGAGAAAAAGTCATAGTATAGCATGTCGTCAAAACTGTGGAAAAAAGTCATAGTATAGTATGTTGTCAAAATTGTAAAAAAAGTCATAGTGTAGTATGTTGTCAAAACTGTGGAAAAAAAAAGTCATGGTATAGTATGTCGTGCAAAATGAAGAAAAAAAGTCATAGCAGAGTATGTCGCGCAAAATGAAGAAAAAAAGTCATAGTATAGCATGTCGTCAAAACTGTGGAAAAAAGTCATAGTATAGCATGTCGTCAAAACTGTGTAAAAAAAAGTCATAGTATAGTATGTCGTGCAGAATGAAGAAAAAAAGTCATAGTATGTTGTCAAAACTGTGTAAAAAAGTCATAGTATAGCATGTCTTGCAGAATGAAGAAAAAAAGTCATATTATAGTATATCGCCAAAACTGTGTAAAAAAAGTCATAGTATAGTATGTTTTCAAAACTGTAAAAAAAAGTCATAGTATTGTATGTTTTCAAAACTGTGTAAAAAAAGTCATAGTATAGTATGTCGTCAATACTGTAAAAAAAAAAGTCATAGTATAGTATGTCGTCAAACCTGTGTAAAAAAAGTCATAGTATAGTATGTCGTCAAAACTGTAAAAAAAAAAGTCATAGTATAGTATGTCGTCAAAACTGTGAAAAAAAGTCATAGTATAGCATGTCGTCCAAAATCATATAAAAAAGTCATAGCAGAGTATGTCGCGCAAAATGAAGAAAAAAAGTCATAGTATAGCATGTCGTGCAAAATGAAGAAAAAAAGTCATAGTATAGCATGTCGTCCAAAATGAAGAGAAAAAGTCATAGTATAGCATGTCGTCAAAATTGTAAAAAAAAGTCATAGTGTAGTATGTTGTCAAAACTGTGTAAAAAAAAGTCATGGTATAGTATGTCGTCAAAACTGTGTAAAAAAAAAAAGTCATATTATAGCATGTCCGTCCAAAATCATATAAAAAAGTCATAGCAGAGTATGTCGCGCAAAATGAAGAAAAAAAGTCATAGTATAGCATGTCGTCAAAACTGTGGAAAAAAGTCATAGTATAGCATGTCGTCCAAAATGAAGAAAAAAAGTCATAGTATAGCATGTCGTCAAAACTGTGTAAAAAAAAAAAGTCATATTATAGCATGTCCGTCCAAAATCATATAAAAAAGTCATAGCAGAGTATGTCGCGCAAAATGAAGAAAAAAAGTCATAGTATAGCATGTCGTCAAAACTGTGGAAAAAAGTCATAGTATAGCATGTCGTCAAAACTGTGAAAAAAAGTCATAGTATAGTATGTTGTCAAAATTGGAAAAAAAAGTCATAGTATAGCATGTCGTCAAAACTGTGTAAAAAAGTCAGTATAGCATGTCGTCCAAAATCATATAAAAAAGTCATAGTATAGCATATCGTGCAAAATGAAGAAAAAAAGTCATAGTATAGTATGTCATGAAAACTGTGTAAAAAAAAGTCATAGTATAGCATGTCGTCCAAAATCATATAAAAAAGTCATAGTATAGCATGTCGTCAAAACTGCGTAAAAAAAAGTCATAGTATAGCATGTCGTCAAAACTGTGTAAAAAAAAGTCATAGTATAGTATGTCGTGCAGAATGAAGAAAAAAAGTCATAGTATGTTGTCAAAACTGTGTAAAAAAGTCATAGTATAGCATGTCGTCAAAATTGTAAAAAAAAAAGTCATAGTATAATATGTCGTCAAAACTGTAAAAAAAAGTCATAGTATAGTATGTCGTCAAACCTGTGTAAAAAAAGTCATAGTATAGTATGTCGTCAAAATTGTAAAAAAAAAGTCATAGTATAATATGTCGTCAAAACTGTAAAAAAAAGTCATAGTATAGTATGTCGTCAAAACTGTGAAAAAAAGTCATAGTATAGCATGTCGTCCAAAATCATATAAAAAAGTCATAGCAGAGTTTGTCGCGCAAAATGAAGAAAAAAAGTCATAGTATAGCATGTCATGCAAAATGAAGAAAAAAAGTCATAGTATAGCATGTCGTCCAAAATGAAGAAAAAAAGTCATAGTATAGCATGTCGTCAAAACTGTGGAAAAAAGTCATCGTATAGTATGTTGTCAAAATTGTAAAAAAAGTCATAGTGTAGTATGTTGTCAAAACTGTGTAAAAAAAAAGTCATGGTATAGTATGTCGTGCAAAATGAAGAAAAAAAGTCATAGTATAGCATGTCGTCAAAACTGTGTAAAAAAAAAAGTCATAGTATAGCATGTCCGTCCAAAATCATATAAAAAAGTCATAGCAGAGTATGTTGCGCAAAATGAAGAAAAAAAGTCATAGTATAGCATGTCGTCAAAACTGTGGAAAAAAGTCATAGTATAGTATGTTGTCAAAATTGTAAAAAAAAGTCATAGTATAGTATGTCGTGCAAAATGAAGAAAAAAAGTCATAGTATAGCATGTCGTCAAAACTGTGTAAAAAAAAAAGTCATAGTATAGTATGTTGTCAAAACTGTGTAAAAAAAAGTCATAGTATAGTATGTCGTGCAAAATGAAGAAAAAAAGTCAAAGTATAGCATGTCGTCAAAACTGTGTAAAAAAAGTCATAGTATAGCATGTCGTCAAAACTGTGTAAAAAAGTCATAGTATAGTATGTCGTCAATACTGTAAAAAAAAAGTCATAGTATAGTATGTCGTCAAAACTGTGTAAAAAAAAAAGTCATAGTATAGCATATCGTGCAAAATGAAGAAAAAAAGTCATAGTATAGTATGTCATGAAAACTGTGTAAAAAAAAGTCATAGTATAGCATGTCGTGCAGAATGAAGAAAAAAAGTCATGGTATAGTATATCGCCAAAACTGTGTAAAAAAAAGTCATAGTATAGTATGTTTTCAAAACTGTGTAAAAAAAGTCATAGTATAGTATGTTTTCAAAACTGTGTAAAAAAAGTCATAGTATAGTATATCGTCAATACTGTAAAAAAAGTCATAGTATAGTATGCCGTCAATAGTGTAAAAAAAAAGTCTTAGTGTAGTATGTTTTCAAAACTGTGTAAAAAAAAGTCATAGTATAGTATGTCGTCAATACTGTAAAAAAAGTCATAGTATAGTATGCCGTCAATAGTGTAAAAAAAAAAGTCATAGTGTAGTATGTTTTCAAAACTGTGTAAAAAAAAGTCATAGTATAGTATGTCGTCAATACTGTAAAAAAAAAGTCATAGTATAGTATATCGTCAAAACTGTGTAAAAAAAAGTCATAGTATAGCATGTCATCCAAAATCACATAAAAAAGTCATAGTATAGCATATCGTGCAAAATGAAGAAAAAAAGTCATAGTATAGTATGTCATGAAAACTGTGTAAAAAAAAAGTCATAGTATAGCATGTCGTCCAAAATCATATAAAAAAGTCATAGTATAGCATGTCGTCAAAACTGTGTAAAAAAAAGTCATAGTATAGCATGTCGTCAAAACTGTGTAAAAAAAAGTCATAGTATAGTATGTCGCGCAAAATGAAGAAAAAAAGTCATAGTATAGCATGTCGTGCAAAATGAAGAAAAAAAGTCATAGTATAGCATGTCGTCCAAAATGAAGAGAAAAAGTCATAGTATAGCATGTCGTCAAAACTGTGGAAAAAAGTCATAGTATAGTATGTTGTCAAAATTGTAAAAAAAGTCATAGTGTAGTATGTTGTCAAAACTGTGTAAAAAAAAAGTCATGGTATAGTATGTCGTGCAAAATGAAGAAAAAAAGTCATAGTATAGCATGTCGTCAAAACTGTGTAAAAAAAAAAGTCATAGTATAGCATGTCGTCCAAAATCATATAAAAAAGTCATAGCAGAGTATGTCGCGCAAAATGAAGAAAAAAAGTCATAGTATAGCATGTCGTCAAAACTGTGGAAAAAAGTCATAGTATAGTATGTCGTGCAGAATGAAGAAAAAAAGTCATAGTATGTTGTCAAAACTGTGTAAAAAAGTCATAGTATAGCATGTCGTCAAAATTGTAAAAAAAAAGTCATAGTAAAATATGTCGTCAAAACTGTAAAAAAAAGTCATAGTATAGTATGTCGTCAAACCTGTGTAAAAAAAGTCATAGTATAGTATGTCGTCAAAATTGTAAAAAAAAAGTCATAGTATAATATGTCGTCAAAACTGTAAAAAAAAGTCATAGTATAGTATGTCGTCAAAACTGTGAAAAAAAGTCATAGTATAGCATGTCGTCCAAAATCATATAAAAAAGTCATAGCAGAGTATGTTGCGCAAAATGAAGAAAAAAAGTCATAGTATAGCATGTCGTCAAAACTGTGGAAAAAAGTCATAGTATAGTATGTTGTCAAAATTGTAAAAAAAAGTCATAGTATAGTATGTCGTGCAAAATGAAGAAAAAAAGTCATAGTATAGCATGTCGTCAAAACTGTGTAAAAAAAAAAGTCATAGTATAGTATGTTGTCAAAACTGTGTAAAAAAAAGTCATAGTATAGTATGTCGTGCAAAATGAAGAAAAAAAGTCAAAGTATAGCATGTCGTCAAAACTGTAAAAAAAGTCATAGTATAGCATGTCGTCAAAACTGTGTAAAAAAGTCATAGTATAGTATGTCGTCAATACTGTAAAAAAAAAGTCATAGTATAGTATGTCGTCAAAACTGTGTAAAAAAAAAGTCATAGTATAGCATATCGTGCAAAATGAAGAAAAAAAGTCATAGTATAGTATGTCATGAAAACTGTGTAAAAAAAAGTCATAGTATAGCATGTCGTGCAGAATGAAGAAAAAAAGTCATGGTATAGTATATCGTCAAAACTGTGTAAAAAAAAAGTCATAGTATAGTATGTTTTCAAAACTGTGTAAAAAAAGTCATAGTATAGTATGTTTTCAAAACTGTGTAAAAAAAGTCATAGTATAGTATATCGTCAATACTGTAAAAAAAAGTCATAGTATAGTATGCCGTCAATACTGTAAAAAAAAAAGTCATAGTATAGTATGTTTTCAAAACTGTGTAAAAAAAGTCATTGTATAGTATGTTTTCAAAACTGTGTAAAAAAAGTCATAGTATAGTATATCGTCAATACTGTAAAAAAAAGTCATAGTATAGTATGTCGTCAAAACTGTGTAAAAAAAAAGTCATAGTACAGTATATCGCCAAAACTGTGTAAAAAAAGTCATAGTATAGTATGTTTTCAAAACTGTGTAAAAAAAGTCATTGTATAGTATGTTTTCAAAACTGTGTAAAAAAAGTCATAGTATAGTATATCGTCAATACTGTAAAAAAAAGTCATAGTATAGTATGTCGTCAAAACTGTGTAAAAAAAAGTCATAGTATAGTATGTCGTCAATACTGTAAAAAAAGTCATAGTATAGTATGTCGTCAAAACTGTGTAAAAAAAAGTCATAGTATAGTATGCCGTCAATACTGTAAAAAAAAAAGTCATAGTATAGTATGTCGTCAAAACTGTGTAAAAAAAAGTCATAGTATAGTATGTCGTCAAAATTGTAAAAAAAAAGTCATAGTATAGTATGTTGCCAAAACTGTGTAAAAAAAGTCATAGTATAGTATGTTTTCAAAACTGTGTAAAAAAAGTCATAGTATAGTATATCGTCAATACTGTAAAAAAAAGTCATAGTATAGTATGCCGTCAATACTGTAAAAAAAAAAGTCATAGTATAGTATGTTTTCAAAACTGTGTAAAAAAAGTCATTGTATAGTATGTTTTCAAAACTGTGTAAAAAAAGTCATAGTATAGTATATCGTCAATACTGTAAAAAAAAGTCATAGTATAGTATGCCGTCAATACTGTAAAAAAAAAAGTCATAGTATAGTATGTCGTCAAAACTGTGTAAAAAAAAAGTCATAGTACAGTATATCGCCAAAACTGTGTAAAAAAAGTCATAGTATAGTATGTTTTCAAACTGTGTAAAAAAAGTCATTGTATAGTATGTTTTCAAAACTGTGTAAAAAAAGTCATAGTATAGTATATCGTCAATACTGTAAAAAAAAGTCATAGTATAGTATGTCGTCAAAACTGTGTAAAAAAAAGTCATAGTATAGTATGTCGTCAATACTGTAAAAAAAAGTCATAGTATAGTATGTCGTCAAAACTGTGTAAAAAAAAGTCATAGTATAGTATGCCGTCAATACTGTAAAAAAAAAAGTCATAGTATAGTATGTCGTCAAAACTGTGTAAAAAAAAGTCATAGTATAGTATGTCGTCAAAACTGTAAAAAAAAGTCATAGTATAGCATGTCGTCCAAAATCATATAAAAAAGTCATAATATAGTATGTCGTCAAAACTGTGTAAAAAAAAAAGTCATAGTATAGTATGTTGTCAAAACTGTGTAAAAACAAAGTCATAGTATAGCATGTCGTCCAAAATGCTAAAAAGAGGCTGAAAGGCTCGTTCAAGCTCTTCACCTGGACAGTCGACGAGATCAGGCAGCTGCAGCAGGAGGCAGTGACAAAAAGCTGCGGTGAAGTCCGACAGTTTCTAGCAACACTTAGTCCGTACTGGAAGTCACAGAAACACTCACATCCCACGGACCACCAGTCTGTGTGATGTTAAAGACTTCAGTTTCAGTCCAGTCTTAACACACAGTCGACTCTGTACAGTTTATGATGAATGTTTTCCGTCTGTGATGACTAAACTTCACCATCAGCCAATCACCAATCAGCTGTTAGATCAGGTGAGAGCCAGGCGGTGCAGTCGGTGGAGAGCAGCTCTAAGAACTGCGGCCACCTCGCTCTCACCATTTTATCACCGTCCACTTTTTTAATACGTCAGAGTCGGGATGAAGTCGCACACAAAATTAACCGGCATGCATTGTGTGTCAGTCTGAGCCTACTGTCTTTTGATATAACATACCATAAAGTCTTTTTTGTATATTTACATATTTCTGACTTAAGATATATTTTTCACACGATGCTGCGATTTCTTTTTTGTCAAAGTAATTTGGCAAACTGTGGCTGATGTTAAATTTTGAACATAAACATTTTTTTTCTTTTCTCTTCTTTATATGTAAGCTTTCGGGAGGGGGGTAAGAAGGTTTTTTGTGTGTTAAAAAAACTACAAAACTGTAAAGATTAATTGTTCCTCGACTTCATTGTGACATTGTTGTGATGTGCAAATCCTCAATAAAAATTTTAATCCAAAATTTTGAACATATACTGAATTTACTTTATTACAAACTATACTGACATTTATTATTCATCTTTATTCTTAGGTGACAAACTATACTAACATTTATTATTCATCTTTATTCTTAGGTGACAAACTATACTAACATTTATTATTCATCTTTATTCTTAGGTGACAAACTACACTAACATTTATTATTCATCTTTATTCTTAGGTGACAAACTACACTAACATTTATTATTCATCTTTATTCTTAGGTGACAAACTACACTAACATTTATTATTCATCTTTATTCTTAGGTGACAAACTATACAAACATTTATTATTCATCTTTATTTTTACATGACAAACTACACTGACATTTATTATTCATCTTTATTCTTAGGTGACAAACTATACTAACATTTATTATTCATCTTTATTTTTACATGACAAACTACACTGACATTTATTATTCATCTTTATTCTTTCGTGACAAACTATACTGACATTTATTATTCATCTTTATTCTTACGTGACAAACTATACTGACATTTATTATTCATCTTTATTCTTACGTGACAAACTATACTGACATTTATTATTCATCTTTATTCTTACGTGATAAACTACACTAACATTTATTATTCATCTTTATTCTTACGTCACAAATTATCCTGACATTTTTTGTAAAATATTTTAATGTATAGTATAATTTGAATTGTTTTTTTCTATAGCCTGATATATTTAACATTGTTTGTTACATTTTTACAGCACACTCTGAGTGTCCTTTTATGACACCATGACATTCTTGACATGTTTATGACATAATATACTTGGACAGTTGTGGGGAAAATGTTTGTGACTTTTCATAGTATGAATTTTTTCTGATAATGTACTTTACCATTATTTCTGACAGTAAAGAGTAAAGAGTGTGACATCTTTATGGGATTATATACCATTAGATTTTTTTTTTATGTTATACCAAGCCATGTCTTTTTAGTGACGTCTTTTTGGTTATGACGTTCTTTATTTCGACATTTTTTTTCTAACATTTTTCTGACATACATCGACTTTTTTTTTGGACATATACCATGCCTTTTTTTTTTTTTTTTTTTAAATGGCATTTAATTTTATTTTTTACATTTTGTCTCTGACCATATAATTATGCTCAACTACACCTGCTTGTCGTACCGGCTTCGTTTTTACCATCACTCGCTGTGTTCGGGGTCATATAGACCCGAGGGCAGTATGAAGGTTAAGTCTTTTTTTGTCCAACAGTTAAAAACTTGGTATTTAAAACAGAAGAAACCAGTTAAAAAACGACTGAGTTTAAAAGTTGACGTGACGGACTGACAGACTGATGGACTGAAGTCACGGCGTCTTCACACGAGATAAATCTCAATGTGATGAGAACAAAGTTCAGACACTGATCCATGTTTGGTCACTTTTTATTGCACGATTCAACAGATGTGAGATCCTGCACAAAAGCGTTTCAGCACTGCATCAAGAAAAAAAACAAAAAAACAAACATACAACGTCAGAGTGACTGTATGATAT
The DNA here is from genome assembly GCA_035609425.1 of Epinephelus awoara. Taxonomy (NCBI): domain Eukaryota; kingdom Metazoa; phylum Chordata; class Actinopteri; order Perciformes; family Serranidae; genus Epinephelus; species Epinephelus awoara. The sequence goes on from CM069309.1 coordinate 459,011, forward strand.
TTACAATAGATGCATCACTATTACCACTTATACATTATGTACATATTAGTCTCTGGTTTACTATGACAGTAGTTACAGAATTAAACGTTACACTTGAGCTCTACAGGAAGTTACAGTGCTTACAAAGACAACTGGCTGGACTACATTCACTCAACACAAGTCAAAGTTAGGAGACACACAAAGTCCAAAATACTCATATGACACTCGCTGCACCTCTGGACGTGTCCTGTTCACACGCCTTGGGAAAAATCAAAACTCTAAAAAAATAAAAAGGTGCTGTTACAAAACAAAATGGCCTCCCGAGGTGTCTGTACAACTTTAATCTGTTCTCTTAAGAGATGTTTTACAGGAAGTTAGACGAAGCACCGATGGCGGCTCTCAAAGATAAAATGGCCGCCTGTTTGGAGAGATTCAGATTCCACCATCAAACATTTTTATGATGTCAGATATTAAATAAAAGAAGAAGAACTGTCTTCAGAGACCGATGACATCATCATCATCATCATCATAGACTTAAATCTGAAACTATGATCAGTGTTTACCGGGTGTCGAAGACAAACAGCAACAGGTTTAGTTTCCTTTTGCTCAACAAACCAACAGGAAGACGTTTCAAAGCTCCTCGTACGGCGAAACCGAGTCCCTCCACATCCTGTGTCGGCCATGACAGAATATCTTCATTAATAACGTTAAAGCCAAATTTTCTGATCCCGTTTGAATTGAGCCAAAATCACGTTTGTTCATTTGAGAATAATTTTGTGAGTCAGAGAACAGAGAAAGTTACTGAGCTGCTGCTGGTGATGATGTTTATCTTGTAAGGCGTGTTTCACTGAGTGGTTTCATACCGATCGTCATGGTAACGACACGAACCTGCGACACACTTTACTAACGTTGACAAATATCATACGTGTAATTTCTGGCACAATTCAAACAGGATCAATAATAAAAGTACAGTGGCCACTTTGGGACATGTTAGACTGTCAGGCTCAGATTTGATTTTTAATGGTGAAGATTTTAAAGGAACGTTTGTTTGTCAGTGTCTCAGCTGCTGAGATGCACACCGTTATATTCTACTCAGGGCGTGTGTTGGCCTCCAGCAGGAGGGTGGAGGACGGAGGAGGAGTTTACCGTCCTCCTACTGCTGACATCAGGAGACACCGACATGAAGAAGAAGCAGCGGCTGCTGGAGTTTGGTACAAAAGATGAGAGTGTGCACTGTTAAGCAACGCTAAGGTCCACTTAGTGTCCAGACATGCGTTGATGGTGACATTCACTTCACACAGGCCGAGGCAGGAACTACGACTCAGCTCTCAGCGTTACGCTTTAAGTACAGCTGAGGTTTAAGGAGCGCGGCCCGAACTCACAGACCACCGAGAGCATTTAAGTCCTGACATGTACTGCAGTCCTTCTCTTAACCTTCCCCGTGTTGTTTCATGTCAAAAACTGACATGACAGACTGACCACAGTGGGAATGACAGGATGCTAGCCTGCGTGCCGCTAGCCTGCGTTAAAGGACGCAGTTTGAGACTAAAAACCTCCTGAGGATTAAAACAGCTGAGACGACAATCAGTGAATTTAACATTGATAAAAAGTCGACAGAATCTGAATCATTCAAACATAAAACATTTTTGCACCAAAGATTTCAGAAGAAAAAAAAAACTGAATAACATCTTAAAGGTTTCGACTCAACACGTAGAAAATCGTTCATATTCCTTCATTTGTCTGATTTAGCGCGGAGCAGAGAGCGTGTAAGAGCTGTAACCTCCCAGTAGTGTTTGTACGTCAGTCGGCTCTCTGGTTAGTACTTCCTGTAAGCGCTTGCTCTGTGGACAGGCAGGTAGATTAGCGGTTTGTGGCGCCATCGTTCAGCATCCTGATACCCAAGAAAAAAACAAAGACGAAGAAATAAGTCAAGTCTAAAGAGTAAAACTGAGCTAAAATAAAACAACAGGATGTAAAACAAATGTCTACAGTTAACGTAACCTATGGCTACGACACACGCGAGTAACGAGGCCGACCAACCATGTCCCGCCGCTCCGTATTCCATCTGCCATATATATTCTATATATAAAAATAAAAGCTCCATTTGGCACCTGTCTGATGTCATAACTCCAGTAATCATAATTTGGTCTTTGATATACACATATATAGATACAGCTATAAAACTCTGATGTTCAAGATCATCCGTGTTGAGTGACAGGAGGGGGCGGGGCTTAGAGATTCAAGTTAGCAGGCGGTGACGCTGCTGCTCAGGTAAACTTCAGCTGGTTTCATTAGTTCCTCTAAAACCTACAGACAGAACCAAGGCAGCAGAAGACTCGCTCGCTCTGTGCCGCGCTCGCTATGCTGCTTTGTGCTTTACCACAGATGGTTGGCCTCAGTGCAGACAAGTTAAAAAATAAACCTGAAAATCTTTAAAATAAAAATCAGAACGGTCTGAGCGGCGAGCGTGTGAGAGATCAGCGGCTTTCCCTGATGAACATGTACAGTGCTTGGATTTTGGCGGTCTTGGAGACGTTATGACGAGGGGGTTTATGTGTGTTCATGAAGCAGGTGTCAGAGTCTGGTTTGGTGTTTGGGCTCTCTGAGGGGTCAAAGGTCACTTTTAGGCCTCTGCTGCTTTCCTCTTGGAGCCTTTAGTTTTGGCCTCGGCTCCTTCTGCCTTCCTGGAGCCTTTAGGTGGACGGCCGCAGATGGCGGCAGTAGTGGCGGTGGTTGTCATGGCGGTGGTCTCCGAGTTGACGCCCGGGTTGTCCGTTCCCTCCAGCTCGTCGTGCTCCAGACAACACAGCTGTCCTGTGGGCGGCCAGGGACGCAGCGCCCCCTCCTGGTGAGCCTTGCAGAAGGAGTTGGGGCAGAGCTGACAGAACGCCTCAGAGTTCTTCCCGCAGACGTCACAATGGTGCCAGGGGCAGTCCCAGCGACCTGCGGACCACAACACGCACAGTCACAGCTGATCTCAAGTCACAGAACACACGGTGACAGAAACTCAAACACACGACAGAGTAGAGACGTCAACTCCTGTTGGTCTCGTTTTCTACAACCTGACATCAGACAGACAGACAGACAGACAAACAGACAGACAGACAGACAGCTTCTCCTGTGACAGACTGTGTTAAATGATCATTTAATATCGTCTCATATCGATCACAGACCTCTAAATCACATTGAATCAGAATCGTATCCTGGCAGAATCTTTGTAATATCATATCTTCGTCCAAAGAATCGACATAATATCGCAACATAATATCTCATGGTGATGAAGTTGGTGATTTACACCTGTCGTGTCAGACACGGATGAAAAATGACACCCAGCTGATCACTGTTATTGTTTAAACATGTGGCAAGGTCGCAGTTAGGATGTGTTGGAGCAAAGAGGACGATTCTACAGCCAGAGCTCAAAGTCTATTTATTAGCATCTACTAGCATTTAGCATTGTGGTGCTGATCAGTGTGTCATCTCATGCTGCATCTCTTTTGGTTGGTTAGTAGGCATAGGTGGTAACAGCAGCCACATTGTCAGATTTTTACTCATCAACAATCATCATTCTTACCGAAGGGTCTCTTGGTGAGGTTGAGGCAGGACAGGTGATAAGCTTTGGTGCACGTCTTCTTTCCACAGATCACCAGCTGTCCTCCGTCTCCGCAGCGGAAACAATCGTCATCAGACTTCTTCTTGCCCTCACTTTTCCTCCTCTTATATTTCCTCTTCAGTCTCTTCCCTTTGGGCTCGGCTGTTTGGCCGTTAGAGTTCTGCAGAGGAGACGGTGGAATGAAGTGATTAAACCTATTCAGCTCAGCTTATTTTTCATCAACTCAGAATCTGTGGACACATGTCTGCTTTGGTTCATGTAACGCATGTTTTCACACTGAATCTGGAACCTTCTGTAACTATAAACACACAGCCCTGATTCTGAAGCTCACCTTCGGCCGATCACCCAGAAAGCCGCTGCAGTTTGGAGCGCCGCAGCGACAGACGGTCTTCTCGTTCCCGAGGCAGTCCAGGTTGTAATTAAAGGTCAGCTCTGTCCCTGAAATGCAAAAATAAAAAACACGTCTTGTTGTAATTATTCTTCCAACAGGTGAAGGACATGTGGAGAACGAAGCTATGATCAGTCTCACCTGCGGGGATGTCACAGACAGCGAACAGGCCGACTCGCGTGTCACCGTTCACCGTCCACTTCTGCGTCTCACAGTTGGGCTGACAGCTGTGGTTCATGAAGCGAGAATAGTTTCCTTTCGGACCGGCGTCGATGATCCGGTCCTAAAAACATCCAGACATTCAGAGTAAAGTCACAGCTTCATCATCTGTAGTTTGTTTCTTTATCCAACACTCTTTAACAGATGTCTTTACAGGATCCAGCTGCTCAGCCCTGGTCAGAGACCGGGTCTGACGCCAGGTCTGAGACCAGGTCTGACACTGGATGTGTAGTACTAACTACTGTAATGTTACAGGTGTCTGTCATGTAACATTCCCAATGTAATACCTTTGTGTTTCTGTGGCTCTCAGTGGAAATGGCGCTGCTGTGGAGGAAACAGCACCCTGACACACTGCGGAGCAGAAACAAAGAAGGTCCGACGTTCAATTCGGCACTGACCTTGTCGATGGTGAGCATGTAGAAGTCAGTGATGTTGTTCTCCTGGGCGTACTTGATCCTCGCCCTGCACTCCTCCTCGTCTATCAGCTCTCCGATGTACTCGTTGACAAACTCGCCCTGATGAGACACAGACCAGAGACATCTTGATACGAGACACATCCTGAGACGATCAAGGATCACCAATGATCTGGATGTTTTTATTACAACAGACAGCTACATTTATCAGCTACAGTCAGACCCTATGCCATAGCCTGACGTGCACCTCCTCAGAGATGTAACTCCACGTCACAGTGACGCAGACCTCCTGTCTGTCTCTGTGAGCTGAAACCATTTCCCTCAGTGGAAACAAAGCTTTGATTTACTTTAATTTCACAGATAAGAAACAATAAATTGTGAAGACAATAAATCCTCCACACACTGTGTGATTTATCCTGGCTGAAATATGAGCAGAGGAAATCTCAGTTAGCTGCTAGGCTAATTTATACAATGTAAAATGCCATAGGCTTGTGCTAATAACGTTAGCATCTTGTATTTGTGGGGAAAATGTGTCCAGATAAAGACAAGTGTTTGTCTGTGAATGCTGCAAGTTGCGATTGGTGTGTTTACTGTGTGTTTATTGTGTGTTTACTGTGTGTTGAATTTGTGTTTACTGTGTTTGTTGTGTGTTTAATCTGTGTTTATTGTGCGTTTGTGTTTAATGTGCATTTACTGTGTGTTTATTGTGTTAACTGTGTGTTTGTTTTGTGTTTAATCCGTGTTTAATGTGCATTTACTGTGTTTGATGTGCGTTTGTGTTTGATGTGCGTTTACTGTGTGTTTGATGTGTGTTTAATCTGTGTTTAATGTGCATTTACTGTGTGTTTGATGTGTGTCTAATCTGTGTTTAATGTGCATTTACCGTGTGTTTGATGTGTGTTTACTGTACTCTACTAAAAATACCATAATTATTTATGTACAACATTTAAAGTACAGCATGAATGACAAGATTTCTGAGGCTGATATCAGTATTTGACATTTACAAAAAAGGAAAATATAAAACAACAACACTGTATTAACCAACATTAACTACACTTCCTTAAATTATTCTTAACATAACTCTGGTGGACTAATACTGGAACAGTGAGACTGATTGAAAACATCTGACAATTCTGTACTTCAATTTCTTCTTTCATTTACTGGCTGACACATAACCTGATGTCAATATACGCCTGCAATGAGCCATGTATGTACTGTCAAATGACTCAAACGTGGATTTGAACAAAAACAAAGAGGCCATAAATTATTACCCATTTTATACATGTGCTTGTGCTCAGGCAGAAAAACATTAAATCAACCCTCATTACAACCAAAACATAAATGTCAAAGTCTTCTACTTTTCACAGCTCATTTAAAAACAAAACAACCATTGATGAACGAATGAATCTTTCCTGACAGTGTGTGTATTTGAAGGAGACACTGTCTTGTTGTTTTGTACCTTCTTGATGTCCCGCAGAGAGATCAGGCCCCAGCCCTTGCCGGGTGTCTTGATGATCTTGGTCTCGGGGTAGAGACGCTTGGTGAAGTCCTGGTTACAGCAGCGCTCGCCGCTGGGACACACCTGAGGGTGGCACTCGTACTGCAGCATGCGGTTCAGACACTCGGACTCAAAGCCACATGGCCTCTCGTCCGTCAGCTTGCAGTTACACTTGGGGATCTCAGAGATGTCTGCGGTGTACACCTGAACTTTACCGAAGGGTTTGTTGACCTGAAGGAGCGAAGAATAAAAAGACTTAAAACATCAGTAAGAGAAGATAACCACACGTGTTCTTGAAAATAAACTCCTCATGTGTTTTAACTGCACACTATGGTTTGTATCTTAGAAATAAACACAGACAAAAGCAAAGATTTCACACCTTGATGAATTTGTAAGGAGGCGGCTTCCTGCTGTTCTCTTGTGCCTCCTTGGCCTCTCGTTTCAATTTTATCTCCTTGAATCGAGCTTCAGCCTCCAACAGAGCTGAGGAAACAACACATGTAGAGGATCGTAAGATTTCATTTCAACTGTGGCAGCTGAAGATGATAATCAACAACAGCTGATATGAGGTCACAGATGTAGTTTGAAAACTGCTCCAAACCATCTTTTCTCTATGTGGTAGAAATATTAACGCTATAAAATCCTGATATCAGTTTGACATAACTCCCTTTACATGTATCAGTAAAAAACTTTCTGTCACTGTGTGTAGTAGCTCTGCTTAGGACCAGTTTAAAGGCCCCGACACACCAAGCTGACTGTCAGCGAGTGTCTGTCGCCCCGTCGGCGCAGTGTGTCCTGCAACCAGCCCCTCGTTGACTTTTTTTTTTTTTTTTTACATGTTGAATTAGCAACATGCACTGGTTGCATGAAGTCAGATTATTTTTCTCTTCAGCAGAAACGTTTCCTGATGGTTTGTGTTCTTGTCCACTGGCGCACGGTACATATGTTCTGATTGTGTTGCTCATGTGCTAACTGGCTAACTAGCATCAAGACGCTCTTTCTGTTTCCCTTTTTCAATGCTGGATACAGACGACCGTCAGCTCGAGTCTTTGTGGTGTGTTCAGATGCAACTTTTGGCTGAGACTCTGATGTGGGGTGATGTTACAGGGGGTCTTCATCGCCATTGATCCTCTGAAGTTGTTTTGGTGTGTTTGAACCTTTCATAATAAAACTGCCTAAGATGTGTATTTTTATTAGAAAACCGAGATCGTCACCATTCTTGAAGACTTTTCCGATGCCTGTCCTCTGATGTTTGCTGCCTCTGTCACCCTCCATGTACGGAAACACTCGGCCCTGGTGGGTCCAGAAATAATCCTTGGAGCCGAAGAAGAAGACTGGGAACTCTCCGATCTCGTGGCGAAGGTGCTGGATGTTGGTGGGGATGTTTCTGGGGTGGTGGATCTCTGCAGGCCACCATCTGAGGAGGATACGGGGCAGGAGAAGGAGGAGTCTGGGTCACAACACAGAACAACAACAAACACAAACGCTTGCCTCAAACACAGAAGAGTTTCTCTGACCTGTATGTTCCCAGTTTGACCCAGATGATGTCTCTGTACTTGGGTTTCTTTCCGGCCCGGCAGTCATTGCAGAACCAGCTCCCATCAGGCATGGCGATGTTCAGGCAGTCGGGGTGAAAAGCTGCAGGACAGGACTCGCAGCAGAGCAGCCGCCCGCCTGCAACACAACAACAACGTCAATGTTTAGTTACAAGTCAGCAGCAGTAAAGCTGCATGGAGAGCTCCATCTTAGAGCTGAGTCATCTGTACGGGGTCATTAAACAAACACAAGAAAACGTTTAGTCCAATAAACAGCCGAACACTCTCATCACACTCCACCCACACACTGCTGTTGTTGTTGTTGTTGTTGTGTGTGTTTGTTGTGAAGCTGAGAGGATTCGTGGGCGTGGCTGGTACCAGTGGCTCATTTAACAGTGATGATATAAAGTCAGGACTGACACTAAAGATTTAAAGTTATCAAACTTCTGCTGGTCAGAGCTTTGACATGTTTCAGGAGCAGCTCGAGTTCTGGGTTTCACAATCATCATCATCACACACTAAAACAACATCCTGAGGGAGACCCTGTGAAGAGGAGTCTGAAAATATGAGGCCAGTTTCTCATTATGGATCTTGTTCAGAGAAGACGTTGTTGTGATATGAATTAAGTTGGAGTGCCACACTGTGCATATCCACGATGACACAAGGAGGAAAATGAAGAAAATAAATTTATACTACAATTCAGGACAAGTGCCAAAGTCTTTTACCGATCATGTGGACATATGATGCTGTTATTTCTTTAAACAAACAAAAAAAAGGAGGTACGTGGCCTCTTTGTAGAAGAAGAGAGGAAATGGTGACAAACCTTTGGAGCAGACAAAGCACCAGCTGACATTGACATGACTGTGGTGGCTGTAGCCCTTCTTGGCGTTGAAGTGGTTGGTGCAGATGATGGCGGTGTTGGTGATCATCTCGCTGCCCGCAGCCACACAAGGGTCGCCGACGTGGTACGCCACAGGGCAGCGCAGGCAACGCATCAACCTGCCTACAGTACAGGGAGACAAACACCAGGTTAGACAGATGGAGGTCAGTCACACAGACACGTGACCAAACTTGTCTGATGTAGTGATATCAATGTAGTGACGCTGTGGGAAGTTGTGTCTAATGTTTAAACTGGTACCATCCAAGCAGCGACTTCCGAGGCTGAAACAGGAAGTCAAATCCTGCAGTTCCTCTAATGTCCACTAGAGAGCGTCCCCACAGACCTCCACGTTCACATGTAGAAAGCAACATGTTTACAGACTGTTTGGTGTCTGGAGATCATTTCAACATTTTTATGGAGCTCACCTGTTTACATTTAATCAAGGCTACACATCATGAAGGGGACGGGGCTTCTTTCAGTGACAGGCTGTCTGCTGATAGTTTCCTCGACCTCTCAGTAAGATCCACCCCTCGCTCCTCCACAGCTCCACCCTCTCACCCAAATGTGATCACTTCTGGCACCAAAAACCAAGATGGCTCAAGGCTCCAAAGCCAGGCCTGCAGAAAGTGCACCGAGCTTTAAAGCAAATTTTAGTAGTGGCCAAACAGTGGTACTGCAATGGCCGGGGTCTGTCACGTGACGCCCTGCAGCCCAAAAAGACGTCTAGTTTGCCTCCTCTACGGGCTGCACAGTGCGGAGGCAGTGTTGATCATCCGGGTCATTTTATAGGCAGCAGTTCAACCATTTTGGCTTCATGCACCACTGAGCAATTCTCACAGTAATGAATGGGGCTCCACGTTCGTCGCGGTATCCAGGTCTCTTAGGGGCCGTGCATGTGCCACAGTTGTTTGCGCAGTTTGCAGTCATTGTTTTTAATGTAAACACGCAGCAGGCATGCTCAAAGGACAGAGTGATGCTGTTGTGGCAGCACACTCTCCCGAGCACCTATTTTTGAGGGAGCAACGGCTACACCCTGAGATTAACTAAGTTCAACTTCTGGAGAGCAGCAGCACACACCACGTCATGTGACAAGGACCAGCCAATCACAGCTGACAGATCTTTCCTTCTTCAGTAAATATCAGTGTGGGATAAATATGGAGGAGAAGTTGATCATGTTAGTGCAGAGCTGTCAGAGCGTCAAATCTGTCCCACAGACAAACAGGAAGTTGATCAGCTCTGCACTCTGTTTCAGGTAAATAGGCTGTGATACTGATCTTGTTATTGTCGCTTAGCAACCTCAGACACGGCCTGCCTCCGCGCTCTTGATAGTTGGCACAGAAAAGGCACAAGAGTAGCACCCAGTGCCCGACCTCCTGTTTTAGGCAGACAGAGTCGCAGCATGTGTATGACCCCTTATACATCCATGTTTACTGTGGGCACGTCCATTATTTTTACAGTCTACGGTCCCATCTGTCACAAACTGTAATGGAGGATACATTTACATGGTCATCACATCACATGCTGTTATCTCATCTTATCATATGCATCCAAAGCAAAAAGGAGAATTTCTTTTTACTAGGGCTGTCCATCTTCCCCCAAAATCAGATTAGAATTTTTGTATGTTGTTTTTGTTCAAAATTCGAATAATATTCTAATTTTTCCTTGGTATAGGACCACCGCATTTTTATATTTTTTGTGTTATGACATTATTTTAATATTTTGCATCACATGCAAAAGAGAGCGTCTCAGGCTGCCAGAGACGCGTTGCTCCTCCTCACTTCAAGTCGCTGTCATTAATTTTTAACCTGCAAAGATGGCAGTGCCGCAACATTGTAGGAATTTATGAAAGCCATTGTAAACATTTCAATAGTTACACATTAAAACAATATTTAAGTGCAATTACACTATTTAACGACCCCGAAGCATGAGCAAACGGGCTGTGCCACTTCAGCCCTGCGCTGACACTGACAGGTCGCATATCTGACTCTGTGGAGGTCCGCGCAGACTAAAAGCGGACGTCCGCAAGCCCTGTGTGCGCAACGCTCAGATTTTACGGCCGTGCGGACTCCGCTCCGCGCACCAGTGTCACTCAAAAGACTGCTCGACATGTATTTTTCACATCGCCATGACAGAAACGTGCAAGAATTGGGGGTAATGTAGTGTTTCACAGACATTTTTATTGGAAACTACAACGCGGATGTGTGCTCAACGTTCCGCTTATAGTGCGCCTGAGTCTGTGAGCACCTTAAATTAAAACTCTCGTGCACACTGCAACACAATCAAGCAGATGCGCAACTCAGAGGATCAGAACTGTCTCTGACACCAGACTCAGAGCGGCTCTGAGTGCGCTCGTGGCTCATTGACGGTGTTAGTGTTGCGTTTAAGGCCTCCCCCGAAAAAACGGGGGAAAAAACGCAGAAGCTTTGAATTTTTTTTTTCACAATCGAATCCCATGCCATCGAACGAAGCTTCGAAGCTTCGATTTTTTTGGGTCAGCCCTGGTCTGTAAATAAACTCATTTTCCTTCAGTTTGTTTTCAACAGTTAAATTCTACTCTAAAAAACTGGGAGGTTCACATTATAGTTTTATAGCAAATAAACAATAATATTCACTATATAATAATATTCAACTCGTGGACACTCAACACTATCAAAACATCTTTCTAATCTGAAACTCTCCAAATGTCAGAGTGCTGCTGACTGATTATGATGATGATACGTTTCCTTCAGTTATCATAAATGGGCCGTTGACTCAAAAGTGTCCATCCCACACACTTAGGAAAAAGGCCTCAATAAATTTCCATCAGTTGGTGTAAAGTTCAGCCTGAGTGCAGCTGCCTGTATGTAACCATCATTATCAGATTCTGCCAACTCTTTAGAGTCCAGGACAGAGCTCCACCAGATCCTTCAGAGTCCAGGACAGAGCTCCAGTCTCAGGACTAATAGTCTGGGGTTTTCACACAGATTTACATGGACAAACTTTTCAAACTCTTCCCTGACCTGAACCCTGAAAAATCTCCTTTTAAATGTGACAGAATCTCAACAGAACAAAGTGACCTCTGTGGTGTTGCCAAGCCTCACCTTTGGTAGACTTCTGCTTGGTGCGGCAGCCGTAGTGGCAGCTCAGGCAGGTGTGGAGTGGACAGCGGAAGCCCTTGTTGTCGAACACAGTGAGAGGGTTGAGGCGGATACACGCCTCGTGGTAAAACTTGCCGCAGTGTTGGACGTGGCAGCGACGCACCGCGCCGTCCGACTGCTTACAGTTGAAACAGGAGTGAATTCCTGAGGGGAGAAACAGAGCAGGAATCAGCAATGATTATATTAAAACCTCACTGACACACTGACCGTCTACTCTCACCCTTTCCACCTGCTGATAAAGTACTGTGTGGGCACATGGCACTAAAGGTGGTTTAACTGTCATCAGGGTCCAAAATCAACTTTTTCATCCAGTCAGATGACTCCTGATTGTTATAAACCAGCCACTTGATGTTTTTATTGTTTGGCTGGTGAGTGAAGCTCATCTACCAGTATCTGGCTGCTGCACTGGTCCTCAGACTGTGGTACGAGCACAACTGGGCTGGTTCCTTCTTATCTGTGTACATACAAGAGTAAGAACTCTCCATTATCAGGTAGCTCTAGTAAGTCCTTAAAAACCCTCTAGCTAATTCAGAATGCAGCAGCACGTGTACTAACAGGAACTAAGAAACGAGATCATACTTCTCCTGTTTTAGCTTCTCTGCACTGGCTCCCTGTAAAATCCAGAATTGAATTTAAAATCCTACTGTTAACTTATAAAGCTCTAAATGGTCAAGCTCCATCATATCTTAGAGAGCTCATAGTGCCATATTATCCCACCAGAACTCTGCGCTCTGAGAATGCAGGGTTACTCGTGGTCCCTAAAGTCTCCAATAGTAGATCAGGAGCCAGAGCCTTCAGCTATCAGGCTCCTCTCCTGTGGAATCATCTTCCTGTTGCGGTCCGGGAGGCAGACACCGTCTCCACATTTAAGACTAGACTTAAGACTTTCCTCTTTGATAAAGCTTATAGTTAGGGCTGGCTCAGGCTTGCCCTGTACCAGCCCCTAGTTAGGCTGACTTAGGCCTACTCTGCCGGAGGACCCCCCCTATAATACACCGGGCACCTTCTCTCCCTCTCTCTCTCTCTCTGTCTCTCGTATCCTATTACTGCATCTTGCTAACTCGGCCATTCTGGATGTCACTAACTCGGCTTCTTCTCTGGAGTCTTTGTGCTCCACTGTCTCTCAGGTTAACTCGTATTGCAGTGGTGCCTGGATAGTGTGACGTGTGTGGTTGTGCTGCTGCCGTGGTCCTGCCAGATGCCTCCTGCTGCTGCTGCCATCATTAGTCTACTGTTATTATACACATATGATTATTATCACACATGTATACTGCCAGATACTAATATATACTTTCAACATATTGTACCACAGTAGCCAGAACTATAACGATAATATTATTACTTTGATGAATGTTGTTGTAAGCTACTACAGATTACTGTCATTTTATCATGCTGATCTGTTCTGTACGACATCTATTGCACGTCTGTCCGTCCTGGAAGAGGGATCCCTCCTCAGTTGCTCTTCTTGAGGTTTCTACCGTTTTTCCTTATCCGCTGTGAGGGTCCAAAGGACAGAGGGATGTCGTATGCTGTAAAGCCCTGTGCAAATTCTGATTTGTGATATTGGGCTTTATAAATAAAATTGATTGATTGATTGAGTACTAGGGCAGGGCAACATGGACAAAAACTCATATCTGGGTGTTTTCAGGCTGGAGGGTGACACACGATATCTGTCTGGGTGTTTTCTACATGTTCAGCTGCAGTTCAAAGTCACGTCTGAGACATCACGGGTACTTTCATTAAAATACACTGATCAAAATAAAATGCAAAGGCAAACCCAACTTGACACTTTGATATAAACAGTACTGTCTAAATCTTTATCTTTGTTGAAAATACATCGATATATTGTGCAGTCGTTACATCACACAGCCTGAATGAAAACTAAAATAAATATGTCCTTCACGCTGACAGTATTTTACTGATGTTGGTCTCCAAGGTTCAAACAGAACTACGTGTAACAGCTTTTAAATATGGTGCCTTTTGATTCTGGACATATTCAGGGAGGGACCTGAAACTGGCTGAGCTCATTAATATATTCACACTGAAATCATTTTAAAAAACTGTTTGTTTGTGTTGAACTGTTTTTTGTGCTGCTTTTTAACTGGCTGCTCTACCTGCTCATGTAACTTCGATTCACTGAACTGTAAAATAAAATACTGGGCTGATCGCTGCTCCCTGGACACAGCGTGACCTCCTGCTCACCTGTGCTGCACTCCTGACACAGCAGCTTCTCGTCAGGTTTGAACGACAGCCCGAGACAGTGGAGGTGAAACATCCCACAACACTGGCCCTCACAGGGAACCAGGTCCTCACCAGCCTGCTCACACACCTGCAGGAAAACACACACAGAGGTTAGGTTTCAGTGCAAATGATCAGAATAAAGTTTAAATATTAAAATGGATATTTTCATTATCATTTACTGAAACAAAGTGTGAAAAATCCCAAAAGGTACAATATCCGCTGAGCTGCACTGAACACAAGTAGTACATCTGTGTGTGTGTGTGTGTGTATGTGTGTGTGTAGACCTGTCACAATAACAAATTTTGCTGGGCGATTAATTGCGTCAGAAATTATTGCGATAAGAGATAATATTGCGTAAAATAGACTCAGTCACTGTTGATAAAAGATGCACTGTAATAGAAAAAACAACAGCCAAAAACAATACATAAATAAATATAAATAATAAATATAAATAAATAAATGTTGTGGCATTTGGTTTAGGAACAAGTTCCCCGTCTTTCTCTTACGCTCCACTCTTTTTTTCTCCACCTCATCTCGCCCTCACGAAGATCGCACTGTGTATGTGTGTGTGTGTGTGTTTATAGCCCATAGCCCCGCCGCCCCCGCAGAGACGAAGACACTCGATGACAAGAGCTTTCCCTCTGTTCATTATGCTAATGAACCAACTCACTTGGCTGCCAGAAAAAATGTCTATATTCCACAGATGATATAATACAGGGGCGGAGACTCATGTGATGCAGCATGTTTATATAAACACGTCATCATGATACATCAGTATTTAGAAACTAAGCTGCATTTCCCCCAAAATGTCCCACATTTAATGAGCAGTTTGTTGTTTCATGTCAAATTAAAGAGACAGTAAAACTCTGACTTACCTGGCAGACGAACTCTTTCTTCCTCTCGCCCTTCTTCGTCCCGTCTAAGCTGTCGCTCGGAGAATCAGGACGTCCTTCACTCCCAGAGCCCTGCAGAGAACAACACATAGTCAACTTTAAATAAATGAGACGATGGCAATACAACAACTCCATCTCCACACACTGTCCCCGTCTGCACCACAATTAACCATCAGCTAAAGTCCATTTATGTCCAACAGACCTGAGCCATTAAGGAAACTGTTCATTGGACTTTGCTCATTAAAGACTTCTGCTCATTAAGTGGAAAACACACCACTTCTCTGGACTTTAACTGAAAATGAAATGTCCCTGTTGTACCTAATAATATGACCGTTTACCTGCACAAGCAGGATTGATCTTAAATAATCATTTAGCAACATCGAACTGCAAAATAACTATCCAACATTTGTGGCTTTACAACTTTCTCATGTCAACTAGTGATTCTCAGATGGATGTGAGGTTGCACCCTCTCACCTCTGGATCAGAGCACGGGGACGTCCGCCTCCTCTTTGCCTTGGAGGGCGTGGCCTGGTTCTCTCCATCATGCTTCCTTTTCCTCCTACGCTTTGGTTTGTCAGCGTCTTGGTCTTCTGTGAAAACAAAGTGTTTGGACGATGAAGACAGAGCGCCGCAGAGTCAAAACAAACAGATCAGATGTTTCAGAGACGCGAGCGAAGGGACCAATCACTGAGGGCTTAGATTTAATTTAAAAGAGAAGCCATGCAGTGTTCTTCAACAGAGCCAAAGGAGATGGTTACCAGTGAGGAGAGATTTCTTCTTGGTCCGTCTCCTCTTGGTTTCAGTCACATCTTTATCAGCAGCTCTCTTCCTCCTTCTCTGCTTCTTGGTCGTTCCCTCTGAGGTCGAGGCCTGTGAAGGTTTGAGAAAATCAAAATCTCATTACAAAGTCTTGTGTGTTTTTAAGACTGACCATCAGAACTAAAACAGACGGACATCATCTCAAACACTGCTTTCTGTAACATGTATGAACAGGTGTAGCTCTGTGTTGATCTCACCGCTTTGTCAGCATCTTTGCTGGTTTTACGTCTCCGTTTGGGCTGCTGAACGGCGTCTGCAGAAGTGTCTGTTGGCGGCCTTTTAGACGTCTTCTTTCTCTGTCTCTTGACTAAAAACATTAAAAATATATATTTCAAAGGTCAAACGGCCTCATTTGGTTCTGACTTAGACATTTTTATCTGCAGTTGATGAAGAGGAAACGCTGACATTATTTTCAGGCAGCTTTTAGAGCAGCCTTATGATTCATTTAAAAAGCTTTCTCCCAGCGTGAGCCAACGACCTGACAGAGCTAAAGACAATATAAAAGGCCAAAATTAAATGTCACACTCAGCTTAAAGGGACAGTTCAGATCCTCTGACGTGGGACTGAATGAGTTGAGGTACTTATCTATTACCTACAGCAGATGGCAGTCGGCTCACCCCCAGTTTAGAGAAGCAGACTGGAGTCTGACACAGAAACTAAGTAATGTGCTGCAGCAACATAACATATTAGCCACCTAAAAAAACAAAAGCAATTTTCACACAGAGGTGGCGCTATAAAGCCGCTACAATGTCCATTCTTTACGCCTCCTTTGTATTTTTACACAGAACCAAACGATGGCAGCATCATGTGGCTCCAGTGTGTGATGTTGTAGAGGCAGATGATGTATCATTTTATATTAGCATGATGACATCACAGAATCAAAAGAGGCGTGACATGTAACACAGCAACATCATCCTCTAGTGTGACATATAACATACATGTCAGCAGCTCTTTATAAACTATAACAATGACATCACATGTCAATAACAATCATTTAGTTTTCCTGTTAAATGGCAGCTGATCTCTTCCTCTGCTCGGAGGGTAAGGAGCTCCTGGACCTCATTGTTTGAGTTAGCTGCAAACTGCTAACAGCTACTCTTCTTCTTTAACTTAGCTGATAACTGCCGACAACTACTTTTTAAATCTCTACAACGCCGTCAAACATCACAGCCATGCCGCCCATGATCCCATCCTGTTGGCTGTCCCTTTTACACAGACACGATTTCGGCCCTGTTACTTCTGTTCCCAGCTCAAAGTGAGACGACTGTCTTTGTGAATATGGAATTTAAAGTGTTAGTTAAGATTCACCAAAGTCGCACAGTAACACAAACTGAATCACTGATGGAGGCAGCAGTCGACCAGCAGCTCCTGTGTTTAGCTGCGTTAAATTACTGATCACTGATTACTAATCAATCTTCACTGGATTGACCCAATATCGATTCGTAAAATCCAAGATTGATCTTTTAATAAAGGCTTTTCCCCACCAATGTGTGAAGCTTTAACCCCATTAATCTCACCGGTAGTACACAAGCCACAGGGCTAAGTTATGAACGACCTAGTCTGAGAAGCTCCAACGTTACCGACTCTTTTATCTGTCAGCTTACTGTTTTACATTTGGGTGTAATTTATTATCACGCTGCAGCGTCTTCTCCTGCTGTCTGTGCGTCCTGGCTGCTGCGCCACCTTTACGCACTCACACAAACAAGGAGTAGAGATGCCGCGTAGGAGACTGAGACATGAAGAACTTAAGCTGACGACAACTTCTTTCTAAACTTCACTCAGTGTGGTGATGTCAGGAACATAATTTATTTAATATGTTTTGCTGCTGCCCCTGTCCACAGCAGGACAATGTGAGCTCCCACAGCTGTATGTCTGCATGCTTCTACCACCTGGAGGTGTGTCGACCGACACTGGATGGGTGCCGCACACACCCCCACTTCTAAAAGATCCAAACTATCCCTGTAGGGAAACTTCTTCTCCTAAAGTTTAGCTCACTTAAATTAGACACCATCTTTCACTTTGTTAACAAGACAACAAAAGGCTCAGCTAAAGTTAGACGTGTTTACAAACACACTGTTTGAGGGTTATTAGTATCAGTTGTTGGTTCTGTCGTAAGGTATCTGTTTTTTTCCTTCGTTCTGGCAGCCAGTAACATTTGGTCTTCTTGGTGATTTCTGTTTTAAATTGAATTTTGGTGTAATGTGCCAACTTTAAAAAAGCACCAAAATTATCAAACAGCATTCTGGGTAAATACTCTGCATGTGTAAGCTTCAGTGCTCTCAGGGATAAAACCGCTCAGTTGGTTTCAGTAGTGTCACAACAAACATGTTCCCCCTTTATACGATCAGGAGGGAACTTTCTTAAATACACTGCTCATATGAAGTGATAAATTCCACAATAACCCTACCACCTAACTATTTACCGGCCACATGTGGCAGTTTGAAGCAGAACACTCCACAGAAACACATACCAGCCACGGCCAGATTTAACCAGCGCGGCCCGAGTTTCAACTTTCAACCAACCTGGAACTGAAACTGGAAGTGAGATTGGTTCTGAAATATCGCCTGTCGAAGAAACCAGCTTTGAATTCCTTTTCTTCACGGGTTCAGAGGTGTTGTCCGGTGCAGATTTCTTCCTCCTCCTCCTCACGGTCTTTGTGGGAGACTGAGCCTGTCTGGGTCTCCTCTTCTTCTGAGGTGCGACTGATCCAGCTTCAAAATCCGCTGCAGAAGTGGTGGGATCCTTCCAAACAAACACATTAAATGATGCCATCAACAAATGTAGAAGCTATTACAGCAATATATTATCAGACCTCTACGACCGTTTCCACACCAAAATGCTCTCAGTATTATCAGACCTCTTTTTTGTTTCTATTGGAAGGTTAAAATATGAAGTCAGATGT
Source organism: Epinephelus awoara (assembly GCA_035609425.1). Taxonomy (NCBI): domain Eukaryota; kingdom Metazoa; phylum Chordata; class Actinopteri; order Perciformes; family Serranidae; genus Epinephelus; species Epinephelus awoara. The sequence continues at coordinate 477,525 of CM069309.1, forward strand.
GGGCTCATACGACTTTGCAATGTTGAAGCCTCTTCTTCACAACAGCAGCTGTAAAATCAGTGATGAGGTGCCGGGGTTATCTTGGACTGAAAATATTTGTCTTGCATTTTATTTCCACTTTACATGTTGTCTGAGACCTCTTCAGAATATGAAATATGTTACATCTATCACTGATACATTTCTCTGCTCCCCTCAAGTCTGCACAAACTAAAACAAAAACCTTCCCCCGAGAGTACATTTGTGTGAGTTCTCCTGACCTGTGAGGGCGGTTGTGGATGAAGCATCTTTTTGGAAGACACTGTGCCCTTCAGTTGCTTCTTCGACAGGAAGTTATTTAGATGGCCTTTGCCCCTCCTCTGCCATACTCCCAAGCTGTGTTTTGTCCTGGGTGCTCGTGTCTTTTTCCCTATAGAAGTGCTGTCCTTGGACTGAGGGGCAGCTGTGGGGTCGTCAGCGGGGCTCACCAGCGGAGAGGGGAGATCTGGGCTGAGCCTGGACTCTGTCTCCTGGTCCATCGTGTTGCCCTGTTCTGGCTTTAACTTCTCCAGGATGCGAGGGTTCAGGTGGGGCCCGTCGTCATCGTACAGAAACGCGAAGTTGCCCATGCGCTCCTCCAGTGACATGCTGAGCGCCTCCTTGGCCTGAATGACGCCCATGTTCCACTGAGCCTGGAGTTTTCGGGGCACAGAGGGCGCTGTCTGCGTGGGACAGAGACAAGACAGCAAATACAAGTTAGAAAAGATGCGACACAGGAGTAGCCTTTAATCACTGTGTTCAACCAGGGAACAAATGCGGTTACCAAGAGAAAACAATGAACAAATGCTTGTTTGTGGGCCGAGGCTTCTGGTGTCCTGTGATTACCAGTGTTTGAACCAGGAAAATCAGCTAAAGTCCATCATATATAAATTTCTGCGGTCATAATTATCCAGAGAAAACTAACTTAATTTGTATTAAAACGGGCTGAAATTAAAATTTCTGTATGTCCCTCTATTAAAAAAAAAGACAAACGAATATTTTTTCTGAAGTTTGGGAGAAACTGAAACAAGTTGATTTCATGTCAGCAGCAGCAGCAGCAGCAGCAGCAGCACAATACAATGTTATGAACCAGATGGGCTAGGCCGACCCTGAGGATTGATATCGGGACTGATCCGTGCACATTTCTAAAATAATGGTAAGAGCTCATCCTTTCATTACTATGCTGTGTTTTGTCTCAGCCTGATGGCGTTGGAGCTCCTCTCCTCTGCACTGTAGCATGTCGCTGAATAAGCCACTGAAAATTAACTTGGGGTGAAAAATTAATTGGCCACAAACCTGCAGCATTTGGGTCAACGAGCTCATGATAAAATAAGCTGTGTGAGATAAACAGCCGTGTTAGTTTGAGGTGTCATGAGCTATTTAGCCAAATCATTTAAGTTGGGATGCACAACAACATTGGCACGTCATGGTAACAGCCCATATCAGCTTTGAAATGAACTCTCAGAATCGTCCAACATGCTTTATCTTATTCAGCACAATGAATGAATATCACAGACACTGAACAGTGTTTCATGTCTCCATCTGCTGGTGGGCGGTCACCATCAGCGTCTGTAGGTATAATATGATGTTAATTTACTACAGAAGAGACTTGATGATGATCACTAATACTAGGCAGGGAAAGTGGATTTATCAGTTACTGGTCAAATAAGTTGTTACATATCAACATATCAAATCCAATATCATGCTCCCCTACATTTAAGAAACGTTTATTGCACCTGGGATCGGAGCCTCTGTTGAAAGATAGCAGACATTAAAAGACTCAGATCAGGACATTGTTTTATTTTATCTGGGAACATGAGGGTCTGAAGCTGAAGGAAGTTCTGTTTATATGTTGCCCCAGTGAACAGAGGCTGGCCTCATATTTGTCCATTTTTAAAATAGTATTATTATGCACGTGAGTATATTGAAAGGACTTATACGCTTCAGTAGTCTATTTTCAAAAAATGAATATTATAAATCTACACACCCTGATGATGTCATTCTTTATGCAGCCTGGCTGTCGGTTGTTTTTGAGCTCAGTAAACACAGGTAATATTTGACATGAGTTTCTGCAGGACACTGAAATCTTCCAGGATGTGTGGAGCAGCACCAGAAACCCTGCTGTGGGCAGCATTTAAAATACATGATGACATATTGATCAGCAGCATGTGACAGCTGTGTAGAAGCTCTGATAACAAACACACACAGTACCTGTGTACAGATGTATTTCCTTCTTGTTTGTTGGTGCCAAGAAAACTGGTTTAAAGTGTGACTTGACCGGCTGCTCATACATTTCCTCCTTTTTCATTTGGTATATTTCAGCCCAACTTTATAGAAATTTAATGAAAAGACAGAACTCTGCATAAAACATTTTAAGGAAGTGCAACTTTTTAATGTTGCAAGGCTCCTGAGCAAAGTCTGTCCAAACAAAAGCACACCACATCCTCCACAGGCCGATGCGCTGCAGTCACACGGAGAAGAAGCTGAATTACCTTTTTGTGGACGACACGGGAGGCTGGCTGTTTGTTGCCCTGGCTGAGCTCCTGGTATTGACCCTCTCCGGTGAAGGGCACCATGTTCTTCTCAAAGATGTAGCCTCTCTCCGGAGCGTCTCCAAAATACTGCACATGGTAAAGTGGACCCGACCTGCTGTTGACTGCTAAAGACAAGAATGAACAATGGAATTAAACAACAGAGTAAAAACACAGAGTCTTTAACTTTTCAACACTAACTAGAGACTGAACCTCACCTTTCTGTTTCTGTTTGAAGTGATTATTAAACTCCGGGTCTGTGGTCACCATGCAAGGCCACCAGGGGTATCCGGACACTTTGGTCCAAACCAAATCCCCAACAGAGAAACGGATGAGGGGAGGGGACTCTTTTGTAGCCTCCTCCGTCAGCTCTGGGATGAGATCAGGCTGGAGAGGAGAACAAACAATCAGCCAACCAGCAGATAAAAACAGAAACTAAACAAGGTTCTGACAGTGAGACTTTCCCCACATGCCATTTCAGAAACACATTTGCATCACTACCAGTGTTTCAGTCCTGTAAATATTGGCTAACAATTATACAACCCACTGTGGTGAACTCTCTGCAGCCGTGCAGCTTTAGACTCACAAATGTTCTGTTTCCCACATTTTTAAGCTTTTGTGGAAATCTAATTTAAACTGAGCAATAATAAAGTATGTGAGCAACAAATCAACTTTTATATCTGTTAGGTCAACATTCAGTGTGGACCAGAGGCCCGGTGCTGTGTGGTGACATTCATACACTGTGTGGTGCTTTTCTCAACATAACTGCAGCACATCACTGGGTTAATGTTTGTCTTTAAAACCAGTATAAGCTGGACAGAGTGCAGTTCATATATGGAAGCAAATAAAACTCTTTTGTTGTTTATTAAGAGTAGGAATAAAAGTAAAACCTCCTCAGCTGCTTCACGTCCATCTCCATCATCCGTCAGGTCAGGAGACTCCACAGGGACAGCAGAGGAACCGAGGATTGGTTTGTTTACTCTTCCCTTCCTCTTCTTCACATCCTGTCTCTTCTCTGGTTCAGATAGTGGACCTTCGGTGGCCGTCACTAAACTGGTCCCGTTGGCACAGCATGGCTCAAACAGCGGCTGCTGGACCACCTGAGGTATTGTCACCTGCAGTTCATGTTCAGTGTGAGGAGAGCAGTTGTGCTGATGTGTGCCGTTTGTAGCAGGGGCCTCGGCGCCCTTCAGCATCGGAAGCTCCGGAGCACAAAGCTTTGGCAGCATGTCCTGGTCTCCGTTCAGCACAAGGGAGGTGAGGTCTTTGAGCCTCTCGTGGCTGTGGTTGTTGTGACTGTGGCCAGCCATCTTCTGAAGGACGCCTTCCTGTAGTGCGGCGGCCAGCTGGGCAGTGGCTTTGTCTATGAGCAGAGCAGGGTCACTGCTCATGTCCCCCCCACCTTTCCGAACACTGAGGGACTCTGGCGGCTGCTTCATGCTGATCGGGCTGGCTGGTTCGGGCATCGAAGGCAGGGAGCTACCTTTGCTGTCCATCCCATCTAAGCCCCTCCAGGCTCACTGAGCTGCAGGACAGGACGGACACTTGTTATTCCACAGGATCCTTCAGGACACACTCTCACTCTCTCTCACTCTCTCACACTCTCTCTCACACTCAAACACACACACACACACACACACACACACACACACACACACACACACACACACACACACACACACAAGGCTATCAGTGTCTGGTGCTCTTCATCCTGCCAGTGTGTAAAATGGCATTCTGGGATATGAATCCTATGAGCATAACGTTACACATTTTACAAAATGGCACTCAGTTGCTCCAGCGGAGCATGAACAGGGAGCTCGGAGGCGACAGAGAAACCTGCACCTGTCATGGAATGTTCGCGTCGCGCGGTTTTTACACGGTTTTATCATTAAGTCAAAGGACTGGATGGACAAAAGTCGGAAGCGACAACACGTCTGATTAGTGAAGGAATACTGACGCCTCAGTGAGATCAGACCTGATCACAACTCATGTGAACGAGGTCAAGGCAAACACATTCTCCATAACTCACATCCACGCACACGCACAGTGACCGCAGGGCGGGCGTAAAACCTCTTACCGCGACAATGTTGAGTTGTCCCGGAGGAGCAGGAGCTAGCAGCTAGCTGCAGGCTGAGGCTGAGCCGTGTGGAGAATGCAGGAGGCTGGCTGCGGCTCCACCGCATGAGGCGAATGCCCAATGAGTGGGTGGCTCGCTGTGCCGCGTAACCACCGCATCACCGGCAAGAAAAGCCGCGGAAATGGAAGCAGCTGACAAGACGGAGGATCGTTACTGCTGCTGGAGAGCGAATAATTCATGGAACTCAATGTTTCCCACCTCAGTCACGAGCTAACACGTTACACTGCAGTTTGAGTTACACGGTAACGGTAGTAACGTAACACTAGTGGTAACGTGACGGCAGGACGGCTGTCTCGTTAACGCGAGCGTTTTAATTAACCGCTACAGTAAACTAACGTTAACGTGTTCCTGTTAGCCGACGTCAAATAACGTCTGTGTCCAACAGTCTCGCTATCATGTCATACACGAGCCGGGCTCCGACTATTACCTGAAGCGGAAGCCACGATGTGGGAATGTCATGGATCAAGGCGGACGAGCATTATCCCGCACCGTACAACCGCATCTCTGACAGTGTTACAGTCAGCCATTACACCGCATTCCAGCAAATAGTCCGAGCCGCCACCCAAAAGCTCAGTGCAGCCATCTTACAAACATCCAATCCCGATTAAAGCTAACACGTCAAGAAAGAAATAAGCGGCAGTGCGGCGGGTGATGGCGGCCGTGTTTAAACTGCTCGGTTTCACTGATACACTCCGTTTGTAGGCGCCATGACAGCTCGTTTCAAAGGAGCTAACCGTCCTAGCCAAAGCTAGCCAGCGTAGCACTGTAGCCCATTCAAACTCCACTGCCCTTAGCATAGCCAGCTAACTAGCTTAGCCGCTAAGAGCGCATCTCGGTAAAATGGATGGTCAGATCGAGCAAGTGTACCTTGAGAAAAACGGCTCCGCAGGCGGAAATCTTTAATAACATGTCTGTAACATGAAAGAGCGTCTGTCGGGACTCACCTGTAGGATGTGCTCTCTGCGGTTAAAGCGAGAAAATGTCCGTATTCATCCTGAAACACAAGATTTCATTCAAGACGAATCAAAAGCTTGCGGGAAACTCAAACTCTCCGACAATCAGCGCGAAAAATACTCACTTCCGATTGGTCGGGAACAGAACGAGGCTCCAACCGGTCCTTTCAAAAAACCAACCGTAGGAAGTGACTGACCCGGTGTGTCCGGTGTGTCCGGTGCATGGCCCGGCCGCCCTCACACCGTCTGTACACAGTCCGTCTTTAATCGGTCATGTGTTACAGTCGCTACATGTGTGTTCATCATGTAACGGCCTTTGAACGCCATTATTAGGGACTGTTCGACACTTACCGGGGCAGGCTGGGTGTGACGTGTGCATGACGTACACATGACTTATTAGATGTTCGAAACTGACTTTTTGATGTTAAAGTTAAAAGCTGAAGATGAAAAAAGCCTCAGTTTATTAACTCATGCCGTTCATGCAAACAGTTTGTTTTTGTTTTTTAAATAAGACGTAAGTGTTTTTTTAATGTATTTATTCATTTTACTGGAGCGTTACTTTTTTTTTTATCATATATTTTTGCACCACTGCTCACCCACTCATAGATAACAAACAGTCCCAAACGGTCTGCCATGATGCCAGTCCAGGTGTGCCTAGGATTTTGTGATAGCCGCACATTGTTATTGTAATATTCAACTGGACCTAAACCAAAAAAGTTATAAATTAAATTGTACTTGATTGTATCATGATGTTATGTGCAGGCATTTTCTAATGAAGAAGCAAACTCCAGCTAAAAATTTATTTAATTTAATTTAATTTTAAAATAATCTTCACAGGGAACCTATTTGTTGCTGTGGTGCGGAGGAATTTTAAGTGTGTGACACATGAAAAGCCCTGATTGGCAGCCAGTGTGAGGGATGATAACATTTAAAAGTGGGACGATGGATCACTTTATTGTACGGAGCGGGGACTTCAGTGTTTAGTTTTGATTTATTTTATTTATTTATTTTTAATTATTCCGACCCTCCCTGAAGCACCAAATGTTTTTCCTTGATCCTCTTTCCAATGTAAATGAGTTATTTAGGTTATTTATTATTTTTCAAATGAGACATAGAATAAAATGATTTTGATAAGAGTATGAAATAGAGGAATGTAAATATAAAGTAACAAAACAGACATAAAAATGTTTGTTATGCCACAATGTTTAACACTTGTACTTCAGATATTAGGAATAAAATATATATCTACACTGTGCTGAGTCTGTAAGTGTGTAAACTATACACATACGTGCTCCATCACACTGTAAACTAGTGTTACAGTCAGAAATACAAATGATATATTACAACATAATGTTCACTGCAGTATACACATCAACAGAATAAAAAACAGAATAAGAATAAACATAATAAATATGTACAGTGATGTGAATTATATGTTGGAGAAATACATTCAAGAAGAAGTGAAGTCATACACTGAAGGATACTGCTCAGCTCAATCACTGCATAGTACAATGAATAAATAAATAACCAGAGGTCGAACATGAACTGAGGTCCTATAATTATGATTTAATCTAAATATTAATATCAACATTAATCCAGAGTAACACACAGAAACAAAGACCCTGTGTTCCCTTACAAAAATGTGACAACTAAACTTCTAACAGCTCTAGAAATGAAACACAGGTGATCATAGAAATAAAAGACCAGATGATGATGGATATGCCTCACAGGAGCGACCTGAGTCAGAGGTCAGGGGTCAGAGGTCATGGCCTAGCCTGTAGGCAGGGCTCAGGGCCACATTAACAGTTTTAAGTCAGGCTGCAGTACCGACACAGGAAGCTGGGGGGCGCACTGTAATAATACAACCTATTTCCGGCGGAAGTTGACCTTTCACAATAAAAGGCACCATCCTTGATGCAATATTCCAGCAACAAATGGTGTCTGATGAGTAATGAGCATGTGGACATCACTGACAGTGGCGCCAGGTGGGTGCGAGGGGCCCCGTGCACGCTAACGTGCTGACAGTGGATAACATAAACATATTACCCAGCAGCCATCACTGCATATCTGAACATAACAATAAATATCAAGGAAAACTATAAATTAATTTAAATTTAAAAACTGTTTATTCTTGATTTATAATTATAGAATAATCATATAATGTCAGATATTACTGACTGTTTTACAACAAAAGAAAAAATAAATATGACGGAGATGTGTTTGACTTTTTAAGGTCATACAGCAAATGTCACTGTTTGTAATTTAATGACAGTTGTTCTGTGAACACAGGCAGGTTTCCAAGGTGACAGTCTCTCATAAAGACAAAGGAGAGGAACACAACAAAATGTTTTTGCCTGATGAAGGTTGAGTCACTGAAATGTTGCAGCAGTATAATCATTGTTTTTGTTAGACAGTGAGCAGGAATTTTTCTACAAGTTGAATCACCCACACAGGCCCATTCTCCACCCAACACTTTGATGGAGGGCCCACTCTCTTTATGCCTTTATTTTGTTCACAGGTCACTTTAATTTGACCTGATAAAAGGATAATATTTTGATTGATTTGATCGATTAGACTTGATTGACTGATGTTAGACAATATGATAGAGATTTATTGACTGAGACTTCCCATACTTTTTACAGCATGTTATGTTAGCTGTGACTTTACACAGCTCCAGGTGTATAAAACACATGATGAAATCATTGAGCCCAGCTGTTTTATAGCTGTGTTATATGTATAAAACACATGACAGCAGCGCAGGACTTTTATTTTATTTATTTTTTTAAAACAAACAAACAAACAAACAACACCCCCACAAATAAAGTGAAACCAAACGTGACACAGGTGTAAATTTACTTACTTTCAGTTTGAATGGTGAGTGTGTTTCCAAAAGTGTTTCCTGACAGAGCTCTGAGCTTTTAACCCTTACAGTCACTGGATGTTTATTTATCTGTCACATCAGTGCATCACATCATCATTACAGTAGAAATAAAGTGTCAAATATGAAGAATAAAACGCATGTCAGTATGACCATGTTAACAATATCTCTACCTAGGTCCAAGAACATGAATAAATAAACAATAAAAGATGCTTGATAAGTTATTTTATGATTTATATGTGCAGTACACAAAGAGAAAGAATGCAAATGTATAGATGGAAAATAAACTAAATATAAATGATAAAGATTAGGTGCAATAAACAATGTACACAATGACAGAAATATCTCGATGTCTCTACAAGTCCCTCCCCAATGCTTAAAAAATAAAACAGTAAAGTAAAATAGAACAAAACAAAACAAAATAAAATAAAGTAAAATAGAACAAAATAAAGTCAAATTAAACAAAACAAATTTAAATTGAAGTAAAATAAATCAAAATAAAGTAAAATTAAAACAAAACAAAAAAAGTAAAATAAACTCAAACAGAACAAAACAAAATAATAAAAATATATAAATAAACAAATAACTAACCCGTACAAAAACACCCACACAAAAACAGGAAATACTTGCTTTTATTTTCTAAACATACCGGAAGTGCGTCTCCCTCGCCCATCTCCCGCTTCACGAACCCCCAGCAGCAGCGTGACGTCACTAGAGTCCGGTTAGCTGTCATCTGCGTAGAGACGAAGGACATGGAGCTAAATATTCCTCCGTTCAGCTCCACTCGCGGCGAAGCTTCTTAAACACCGAGCCAGGATTATTCCGGTATGTGTATGTAAAAACGTCACCGGCTCACTCCGCTCCGACATCTTGTTACCAGCCCGAGGCTAGCTGCGAGGCTAGCTGACGCGTTAAGTTCGTGGAACAGTTGAGAAAAGACTCCGCATGGCGTTAATCCTGTTCACCAGGTCCCGGGCTCCGTTGATGAACACGTCCCGGTCCCTGAAGAGCGAGCTGAGGAAGAGCAAAGGTAAGGCTGCCGTGTTGCTGGCGGTACCGACTCATTTACGTGTTTGTATGTCGTTAACTCTGCGGTAATAACGGAGGGGGAGAGAGAGAGAGGCAGGGGGTCCTGTCAGCGTCCGGTTCGGATCCTGTTCGGGTCTGGTTCGGATCCTGGGGGGCTCAGACTAAACACGGTGGGTGATTCAAGGTGACGGGAGAACTGAGCATCACACACGCAAACCTGTCTGTGGTTTATTTAACATGTTAATCTGCTAATATTGTGGATATATAAAGTCTGTGTGACATGATCATGATGTCAGATGGCTCCTTCACTGATGATGATGAGGATGAGGATGAGGAGGACTCAGGATCATAAACATGATCTGGATTCAGGTTATCTGAGGACACAGGCTGCCGAGCGCCCCCTCCCTCCTCTTCCTCCTGCTGCAGTCTGACAGAGCTGAGGCTCCGTGTTGTTACAGCAGACACCTGTCCTCCATCACACACACTTCATATTTACATTAACAGCAGACACCTGTCCTCCATCACACACACTTCATATTTACATTAACAGCAGACACCTGTCCTCCATCACACACACTTCATATTTACATTAACAGCAGACACCTGTCCTCCATCACACACACTTCATATTTATATTAACAGCAGACACCTGTTAATATAATTATGAAGATGCTGTGGAGCATGCTCAGAGCGCCTCGGCCAGTTTGGGTCTGATTGACTGTATACATGCACGAGTCACATGATCTGGGTGTGTTAGTCCCACTGTGACAAATTCACTGCAGGACCATTTTCACTCACACTGACATGTTTACAGGGATTTATATGAATCTGTTTTCTCTGTCGTCATGGAAACAGACTGAGTGACTGGTGTTGACCTGAGTGTGTGTCCAGACATGCTGAGTTATGTCATATTACCACATGTTCCTGATAAGCAGTCCATGTTAGCTGTTATATAACACACATAGGTGTTAATGTGTGTCTGTAGTTAAACACAGTGCAGGTGTATCACAGCCGTCAGTGAGTGGAGGTGAAGATGTTTTATGTGAACAAAGAGTTTAAGTTTGAATTTGTGCATTAAAGCTGTGTTTTCACCATTGTTTATGAGGACGTACACAGTGATGTCAGGACAGAAATCAAAGGTTTATTCTGCTCTGTTAACATAACTTGTTTCCTGTGACTGTGTCCGGGGGGAAATCAGCTCCTGCCAAATGCTGGTTTGATATTTAAGTGTTTGAGTTCAGAACCAAAATAATGATTTACTATTGAACATGTATCTGTCAGTGGTTGAAAAAAGTTAATTCCCTACTCTGACAGAGACAGACTGTGTTTATTGGACTCATTTTGACTTGACTGAGGTTTTAAGTCATGAGTTATGTGGCTTCACACCAACAACTGACCACATTCATAAAATATCTGGGGCTGAAGACACCTCGGACACCCACACCTTACAACCCCACTGACAGACAGGGATAATCACATCTGAATTTATTGAACATTTTAAAATAATATAAACACAAAATTAAACTTATGTCAAACAGGATCCTCAGCAACACATTGCAACTTAAGTAATATCGTTCATGTTCATCAGTGTTGAGAAGAAGTTATTCTGCTCCCTCTGAGTTTTATAATCAGAGATGATATTTATCTAAACAGATCCTTTCATTCAGAGCAAGAACAGAATAATTAGAACAGATGAACTGAAACCATCAAACAAACAGAAAATAATCTAAATAAAATCTCTGTCCCGGCTCCTGGCCACTCAGTGTTTAGTCTCTGAAGCAGGAAACAGTCTAAAGTCAGGGGTGTTGTTGGGTCTGCAGTGATCCACACTACATGTTGGGTGTGTGGTAAAGTGTTGAACCCTGATGCCTCGTCCTGTGACCATGAATCACAGCTGTGTTCACAGACTGTGAAATGTTGAACCTCAGGACTGCTGGATGTTGCAGAGTCACTGTGGACACGTGTGACTGACTTTTGACTTTCACTTTTGGTTCACACACAGTCTGTGTCTTGTCTTTTGAATCATGCAATGAAATATCAAAGATTATGTTTTATATGTGAGAGACAGTACTGCAAAGGGCAGATTACATGTTACCAACAGGATTATGGGTAATATTATTACATTTACAGTGTCATGTAATGAGTTACCACCTGAAATGTGTTTTCATGTTTCATTCATCCACACGGCTTCACTTAAGTCAGAAAAAACATCCTCTCAAGGTGTGTCATCATGTCTCTGTGTCTGTCAGAGGTGTCTGGAGGCTTTCATATAACGACCTTAGTCAGAAAAGTGGTGAATATACTCTGAATGTAGTGCTCACTGTCACTGATACTGAAGTTTAGTTTTTGTTGGTCCTTTGTTTAGGTGACTGAAGACTCACTAACTGAGGCAACATTTGTTCAGTGCTGTTGTAGTTAATGTACACGGGGTGAAGATTTTCTCTGTAAATAAACACTGATTTGGTCTGCAGGCTGTTTCAGTGGAGTTACGTTGCTGACTGGCGTTGACCTGAGTGTGTGTCCAGACATGTTGAGTGATGTCATATTACCACATGTTCCGTGTACCACTGATAAGCAGTCCATGTTAGCTGTTATATAACACATATAGATGTTAATGTGTGTCTGTAGTTCAGGTGTATCACAGTGCAGGTGTATCACAGCCGTCAGTAAGTGGAGGTTAAGATGTCTGATGGAGGACAGAGTTTTAGTCTGGCTCTGCGAGTTTGTGCATTAGAGCTGGTCTTATAAATAGATAAGGGGTCATAAAGGCAGTTTGTCTGTCTGCACTGGACGGGCTGACGCTGAGCTGTTGGCTTCAGGCCCACATTATCAGACAGAATGTGGAGCGTCCGCGAGGAGAGGTCAGAGCCTGTGAGGCTGACTGAGCTCCCTTTATGTCTCCATGTCTGAGCTGACAGGAGGGCTGTTACAGGTCTGTGGTGTGATGGACAGACTCCACCTCAGATTCTGGCGGACATGTTTGTGAATATCACATGCGTCAATATCGTGCTGTCAGGAGAAGTGGTCAGCATGTGTTGAGGCACTGCGTTCCAGAGTAAAACCGGATTTATACTCCTGCGTTGAATCTACACCAAAGCTACAGCGTAGGCTCTGTGTGGACACACAGACATGTAGCCTAACGTAGCCTCATGTGCACCACCTCAAAAATATAACTGCATGTTGTGGAGACGCAGACCTCCTGTCTGTCTTTGTGAGACAGACAAAGCTTTTATTTACTTTAATTTCACAGATAAGAAACAATAAATTGTGATTTATTCTGGCTGAAATATGAGTAGAGAAAATCTCCACTAGCGGCTTCGCTAATTCACACTATGTAAAATGTAGGTTAATGCTAATGATGTTAGCATGTTAATGTGTTCGGTGTCAGACAGTTATTTATTAATGAACCTTGTGAGATGTAGTGGAGCTGACTTTTGGAACGTTACCTTTGTTAAATGTTGTCCCTGGTTTTATATGAGTAGAGGAAAACTCTGCTAACCACAAAGCTAATTTAGTCAATGTAATTTGCCATAGGCTTGTGCTAATAACGTTAGCATTTTGTATTTGTTGGGAAAATGTGTCCAGATAAAGACAAGTGTTTGTCTGTGAATGCTGCAATTATAGTGAAGCTGATTGGTGTTTGAAATTGTCTCTATTAAGCCATGTTTAATGTGTGTTTAATGTGTGTTGTAAGTATAAATACTAACAACATTGTAGGCCACATGTGTATGTTAGCCTGAACAGTGACCAATGAACGTTAAGGCCCCGCCCTGACAGCTGAACGTTGACCAGTGTTTAGACTCTTTGTCGCAGTCATCAAACAAAGGTCACAGGGTGGGAGGAGGTGAAGATTATAACACTATGTAACACAGCATCAATAAAGTACAGCAGGAACAATAAAGGCTGAGTCGTGATAAAAGGATGGGACACGTGCACGTGTTTCATCAGTGGGTGACGTGTGAGGTGGATCTGTGACAGCATGGTGCAGAGTATCTCTCATTTTAACAGAGTTTTATTTGTTTATGTAACTGTGAGTGTTGTCAGAGAGGAAACGACCCTGAAACATCAGACTGAATGTTTACTGTGACACGAGATGTTTGACATCTGAGAGCCCATAAAGCCTCATACTGTGAGAGCTGAACATATCATAACCACAGTCTGGAGTCTGAAGCTCACCAACATACTGTCCTATAAACACACTGGTTTGTTTTAAGCTCTGGTTTATTTTCCAGAGGCCACTGTGGGACTGAGCAGATGAGCTGTGATGAACTCCTGGATGAAGGCTCACAGCTGTATTGTTGAGGTGACAGGATCACAGTTTGTCAATAACCTCATATTTTTGGAGACGGTGGGGTCAGATATGGAGAGATGGGTCCAGACAGCAGTAACAGTAGGGCAGCAGAATACTGTGAGGAACTGGAGCACCTGCTGTTCAGGTAGAGGTTTCTGAGTGTGAAAGGATGTGAGTCTGTAGGAACTGAGACAGGGCAGAAACCTCTCATGTTGGAGGGTACGTCACTGTTAAGGCCCTGACACACCGACTACATCTGACAGCCAAGTAGCACGTACGTTCAGCGCCTGCGTGAGAGAGAGCGGAGTGAGAGAGTGGTACATCCTGTCAGTCAAGGGGTTTCCTATCTGTGCAGCCGAGCACCGCAGCACCTCCACGGACTATTACATCCAGACGGTCCCGGTGTTTCCTCCGCAGGCTCCACTTCACTCAGCTGCCCGATAAACCCGCTGCTTCTTCCCACTTTAACCTGAATAACAAACCAGGGCTCGGTGCTCCGGTTGGATCCAAACAGAGAGCCAGGGCTAGCTCAGAAACTAGTGGAGGCTAACTGGCTGTGCTTCCCTCCGGTCATGCTGCGGCTAACGCTCCGCTAGCCGCTCCCAGCTAGCTCCGGTTTGTTATTCAGGTTAAAGTGGGAAGAAGCAGCGGGTCTGAGGGGCAGCTGAGTGAAGTGGAGCCTGAGGAGGAAACACCGGTTAGCCCCGGTTTCACTACAGGCAGATTCACTCGCTACAGGGGCGAGGAAATAAAACCTGAACAGCCAATCAGAGTGATCTCTCTCACCGACAAGCTCCGCCCCCGATTCAACATGCTCAATCGTCCGAAAAGCCACCAATGCCAAAGTGCCGACGGTGCGGGACACACCGCAAAAACTAGGCCCACAGACGCTCAACGACGGCCCGACTTTGGTCGACGCCCGACCGTTGGCTTGGTGTATCAGGACCTTTAGACGTGCACAAGAGTAAAGGTGAGGGGGAGAGATGTGAATCACTGTCAGGTGGATTGTAGGTCTTTATCTTGTTATATGTCCTCATGTGTTCTGTGGATTCGTGAGTCCGTTTGTGTTGTATGAAGCCGTATGGGAGCTGTATGGAATTGTTAGTAGCCCGTCAGGAGGGAGGATGAAGCTGTATTTGCACACTGAACAGCTGATTGTTTCCACAGTGAAAAATAAAAATTCAGTTCATTAAAAAGAATTTAAATGAAGCTTGTAATAATCCTGGATGTAAAGCACAAGAAAGTACAATTTGGTGTTCTGGATCCAACACAGCTGCAACCCTCTCAGTCAGAGTGGGTCATGTGAGTGCACACCTGTGAACCTGTGACCACCTGATCAATATATTGTTGGAGCATGCTCTGATTATGGCATGATGTCCTCACCTTTAACAAGCAGTGTTAACAGAACTAATGACACAGATGTTTCTGTGGACGTATTTCAGTCATCAGCTCTGAGTTATAACAGGAGTTTGGATCAGTTCAGTACAAACACTTCTTAAAATACAAGATGTGAGTTCTCACTTTACATTTTTAAATCATCCTTCATGTGGATGAGGAAGACTACAGTGGTGTTAGGACACACTCAGAGAGAATGTTGCTTCCATGGAAAAGAGGTTTATTCTAAATGTAGTTATATGAGGTGGTTTTCTGTGACTGTGGTTCTTACGGAAAAACGTTGTCTTAACTGGAATCATTCAGAGTTTGACTTGAGTTTAACGAGGATTTGAGAATGAGTCACGATTTGTGTTCTGCACAGCAACGTCTGACCACATCGCCAGGAAACTGAAGCTGAAGTTTTAGAATAAGTCTCTTAGCTGTCATTGGTCAATCAATCAGTCAATCAATCATTGGTCTGCTCTGTGTGTACAGTGTGTGCATGAAGCATGTCAGAGAGCGTTCCTACAGTTTTCCATCAGAGGGATTTTTTGCGGAGTTTCCTGATCTGAAGGCTGTCAGAGTGCAGCGTTATATGCAGATGATTTGTGTTATATCTTGGACATCTGTGATTTTTGGTTGTTAAAATAAAACTGACCTGGCCTGAAAATTCACCAAAGGTTTATTAATGTCACCATGACATGTTAAGCAATGACATGAAGTCATTTTTATGGCTGTAAGAGCGACACATGGTAGAAGCTTCATACAAGGACTGAAGCTTATTGAAGTTTGTATATTCATTTACACACTGATTATAAAGAAATCAGATTACTTGTGTTGTGAAACCAGAGTCAGAGAATCATTGTGTGACACAGTGGGGTTAAAGCCTCAGATGAAGCGGCGGCGGCGCAGCTGTAGGAGGACTGCTGGGTAATCTACTGTATTTCCAGGGTGTTCTGTCGGTGCTGCCGCTCAGCCACAAAGGTGACACTGTTCCAGTAAACTCTGTGTCCTCATGGCTGCAGGCCACAGCCTGACATGTTCAACCAGGCCTTACTGGATTCACTCCAGCCGGCCATGTGAGAGCCAGAGGAGGGGCGTGGCTAAGCCATGTGCTCTGATGTGATTGGCTCAAAGTATCTCACCACTCCGCCTCCTCTCTGCATAGACGTCACAGGGCCTCTGGGGGCCTCACTGAGGGCGTGAATACTCCAAGACAGATCAGTGCAGAGATACTAACAGGAGAATAATACACATCTCATACAGACTCAACACTACATGAGATATTATAACAGATAAGACGGAGCAAAGATCAGCTCTGAACAGAGAAAGATACAACTGGGACACACAAGAGAAACTCATTCAGTCAGAGCTGAAGCAGTTCATCAGATATGCTGTGATATGAGAGTTGATGGTTTTCATACTGTGTGTGTTTGCTTTTCTACAAATCTGGAAAATAAAATAAAAGTGGACGAGAATCTCACTTTTGTTTTCAGATGTTTTACACAAACTTCCATTGAAAAGGTTTCAGTTATAGTGATAACATGTTTGCTCAGCCACAAATAACCCTTCAGTTTTCAGCCCTGTAAGGTTTGTTCTGACTGATGACAATAATTCTGTGATACCATCAAACTACAATATTATCTGAGACAGTTATGGCACTGTGAAAATCTCACCCTGTTACAGCCCTGAATTCAATACAAAGACTTGAAAGTTATTCTTTATACATTCTGGATAACTGAATTCATCTTACTGAAGCCTTATCCAACATTTATGGACGCTTCTTTGACATTGACACACAGTGACGCACACATTCAGTGACGTCCTCCGTCAATTCAGCTGTTTAAAGATCCGTCCTCAACTTGTAGCAGAAGCACCATCTGTCAGTTACCTGTCTGATAGTCACTAACTCTAGTCTGGTTGTTCTGAGCTGTCTTCAGTGAGGTTGTTATGTCAGTGGCATCGGTTCTGTCAGAACTGGAGCGCACTGACTTCACTGATCGCTCTGCTCCTGACTGGCCTGTGACAGATGATGACACACTGATGGTTCATCCAATCACCTGCTCAGTATTTGTTGTCGTGCCCGTCCTCCTCCAAACAGTTGATGTGACGTCTGCTCAGATGGTTCAGTGGAACAAACCATCTGCTGCATCAGGCTGAACATTTGCTTTCTACCATGTGATGAAGGTTCAGAGTCAGAGGAGACTTGTTACAGACCTCATATCAGCACCAGTATGACCCAGTGTGTGGTTCTGCTGGTGTCTGTGTGAGTGAGTTGAGAGGTAAAGTTCATGTGTTCATCTCTCTTCTTTCAGGGAAAGTTCAAGATGGAGCCTGTTTCAACTGCACAGCGCTCAGACTCTCCAGTTCAAAGTAAGACCATTAGATGTGGTTTTTCAGACACGCACACGCACGCACACACACACACACACACACACACACACACACACACACACACACACGGAAACATACGACTGCAGTGTTGGAGGTCTGTAGAGCTGTGTGCTCTCTTAGATTCAGCTGTGATGTCAGAAACCAGCTCCTGTTTAACCCTGAGTGATGTGAGTGTGACGTCTCATCTTAAATGTATTGTTTGATATCTTGCTGTGCGTTACAGTCCCCACACTGCCACACCATACAGTGCACCAGACAAAGATTAAGTTTGTTAAATGCAGTGCACCAAAAGCATCAGGATGTTGTGCTACATCAGGTCACACTCTGCAGTCTGTAAGGCACCACGCTTTACCGTCTGTTCTGACCCACAATCCTCTGCAGCGGACGATACGTCACATCAGCTGTCAGAGGTCACAGTGACTGATGACCAGTGGAACAGTAACAATAGGAATGTGAATTGTTTAGTTGAATAAAATGATCCTAAATATCACAACAGAAGGACACCAGTGTCATTTAACTGTGAAGCCTCTGTGACGTTTCTGTCATGAATATAACATGTTAGAATCTACAGCATGTGCAGTCATTACTTATTGTGACAGGCGGCTGCAGTAACTACTGAAAGTGAAGAGAAGAAGCAGAACACTGGTCTGTTGATGAATCTAACAGGGATCTGATGTGTTGAGCTACTGTTGAATGAAACACTTGGCACACCTTTACTCTTTTAGACATCATTTATTTGCTTTAAATTTGGCACAAACGTCCACTTGGACTGAAGAATAAACTGATTCGATTTTTGTTGTTGAAGGTCAAAGGTCAAAGACTGATACTGTATTTAAATAGATTTCTCTCTGACACTGAGCTCACACTGTTCTGAAGCTCTTCATCTTGTCTCTTCTCAGACTCGATGGACTCAGACTCAGCAGTCTGTCCCAGGTCTCTTTATGTGGTCCCTCCCTTCCCCTGTCAGATGGATACGTGGGCCCCTTCCAGGGCCCGGACTCTCAGCGCCTCTACTGTGCTTTTGTGTCGGGGGCCTCCTCTTCAGCTTACTCCTCACTCACAGCGGGGGCCCAGTGGACGATAGCACGACCTCATGACATCCCTGGTGTCAGGTGGATACACACCTCCAGGAGGAGATGGGATGACTCCAAGGTGGAGAAGTCTCTGCGCTCATTAAAGGACAAGAAGAAGAAGCTGGAGGAAGGAGGGCCAGTGTACAGCCCCACGCTGGACGCAGAACCTGTGAGAAGGACGTTGCGACAGCGGGTCATAGATGAGATCAAGCACTACTACCACGGCTTCAGGCTGCTGTGGATCGATACCACCATCGCTGGGCGGATGCTGTGGAGGGTGCTGAACGGACATGCTCTGTCCCGCCGTGAGAGGAGACAGGTGAGCTCTGCAATATGTTCTGTTCACACAGACGTGACTCTATGGCGCCATAGAACCGCTACTAAGTCCCGTCTGCACAGAACCAAACTACACCAGCATCGACGTGGCTCCAGTGTGTGATGTCAGACAGCATGATGACGTCACAGAATCAAAACAAGCGCGACATGTAACACAGCGGCGTCAGCCTCTAGTGTGTCATATAACATACATGTCAGCAGCTCTTTATAAACAGTAACAATGACATCACATGTCGGCAGTGGAGGTAGTGACAGCCCCAAAACAATGTCTGTATAAACAGGACAGGCAGCAGGACGGGTGTGACACGTTGATGACGTGTTATGTTTGTGACTCACCACCTGTGATTAGAGAAGTAGCAGTTAGCAGTTAGCAGCTAACTCAGAGAAGAAGAACAGCAGCTGTTAGCAGTTTCTGTTGTGTTACATGTCATTTATGATGTCATCATGCTGTCTGACACAAATTGTTGCCACATGATGCTGCCGTCATTTGGTCCTGTGTAAAGACGGGACGTAGTGGCTCTATGGCGCCACCTCTGTGTGAACAGAGTCAGTGTAAACAGCACTGTGAGCTGAGGTCTGCTCTGTGACAGGAGATTTTGATCTTTATTTAAAGATACCTGCAAAATTTTCAGGTGACGGGACAGGTGTTGGTATCAGACGTGTTTCGTTTTCTGTTTGTGGTCTGAGTCGTATTAACCAATCACATTTGATCATCAGGTAAACAGTCTGAGAGGTGGAACCTGTCAGCTATCATCTGACGTCAACTGTTAGCTTCACATTAGCTTTTATTTCAAATGTGTCTGCGCTCATACACAGATGTGTGTTTATAGAGATGAGCAGGAGGACGTCTGGGCTCAGGTATCAGCTGGCTGCACCGGATCAGCCTGAAATATTGGCCCTCGTCCTTCAGAGGTGCTATCAGCCACAGCTGATTGCAGAAACTGATATTTGACAGAAAGTGAGTGGTTATACCATAAATCCATCTTCCAGAGTTCCCAGTCTGTGTGACAGTTGAGAGTTGAGAGATGAGTGAGCAGCCACAGCTCAGATGTGTAGTTGTATAATGTTTAATCCACAGAGCTGATGGGATCAATTACAGAAACCAGGCTGCACGCTGAGTGTTTACTCACCGGGCACTCAGCAGATTGTGCTGCTTGATTAAAGCTCTTTAGGAAGAAGCTTCATGTGTTACATCTTTGATTAGAGAACTTCTCCTTTAACCTCAGCTCATCTTCATCCCCTGCCAAACCTCCTCATCACCACGTCTCACACAAGCTCTGGACACTAACTGTTTATAGAAGTCTGAAATGTCTTGTAAAAATACATTTATCACAATCACTAACTCAAACCAGACGCTGACTGCTCTTCGCTCAGTTTAAATTTATTGAAGGATTCCAGTCACAGTTAAGATGATGTGACCTCTGACAGGTAGTGACGTGATAATAACGTCCTGTTTTATCCTCTGACCTGATGTGCATCTTGTTTTGAGTCTGACGGTCTGGATGGCAGCCCAGCGTTCTCTGCAGCAGGCTGATGATGGAGGTGTTGGCACTCAGCCGTCATTTCAGGGAAGATGAGCAGTTCAGCTCAGGTCACTCTCTCACGCTGTATGTTGCTCCTCTTAAACACTCAACTACTGACTCACTGACGTGGTGACACGGAGTGGGAGTCATTGGATACGATATTATTGCGGTATTAAACATGTTGAGCTACACCGAGGATTGTGATGAAATATATTGTGATTTATCATCTTTCTTCAGCTGTAAATTTTGTTCCCAAAATAAAACTTTGTCAACATCTGTTTTTATGCCTCTGCGCCGGTGACAGTCACTGTCCATACATCCGTCCGGCCCATCCTTGTGAAAACAATATCTCAAGAACACCTTGAGGGAATCTCTTTAAATTTGGCACAAACGTCCACCTGGACTTAAGAATAAACTTCTTGTTGTTGTTTTTAAGTCTCTGTTTCAGCCATGGCCGGAGACATTACGTTTGTGAGTTGTCCATCCAACGTTCTGTCCCATTCTTGTAACATGACATCTCAAGAAAGCCTTGAGGGAGTTTTTTCAATTTTGGCACAAACGTCCACCTGGACTTGAGTGCTCAAAGGTCAGTGTGACCTAACGAAATATGTTTTTGTCCATAACTGCAGAAATCATTCACTAATTCTGACCAAACTTGACACAAATGTCGAACAGGATAAAATAATGAAGGTCATAAGGTCAAAGGTCATCTTGACTGTGACATCATGTTTTAACGTCATATCTGAGGAACAGAGGGGCAGACATTTTACCACAGGGCAGTTAACTCTAGTAATAAGATGACGTTTTCAGTCTGTTCATCTCAGTTCAGTCATTTTTATTGCAACAGTAAAATGTGTCTGATGGACTGAACATGTTTTTATTCTGTTTGGGAACCAAAAGGTTAATTTGAATTTGCATTAATAATTTGTGGCTGCTGTGTGTGACTGGAGAGTCTCTGTGTGTTGTGACCGAGACACTTTGTCAAAGTCACAGTTCACCCACAGATTTAGTTCCTGTCGTTAAAACAAGAACAGAAATGTTAAACATGTGGTTGTTTGGCTGCCGGAGATACTGATGGAGATACTTCTTGAACATCCACATTGAGTCATTAACAGTGAGGCTGGTGACAGGATCCTGCTGTAACACTGCTCCAGGCTGTTATGGCTGATCCAGCTCGCCCTGCTCCACGTGCTCGTATTCATTCGATTAAATTCACGTGGAGCCTCAGGAGAACGTTTATAGATCAATCTTTACATCCTAAACATAACAGGCTGATTATTAAATACCTGCTGAAAGATCTGGAGGAATGTACAGGTTCTTCAGACATCAGTGCAGAGGCATGTTTACTATATAGTTTCACAGGAAGCACTGATACCTGACGACAGAGGGACACGTCAGTCTCTACGTGCTGATGGTGCAACAGTACAGTGAAGAGCTGAGCTGTGTCTGGAGGAGGTGGAATCTCTGCGTGCCTCATGATTTGACTCGGGAGGCTACGATGCAAAAACAAAATGACTATTGACACATCTTAATGCAGCAAATTTGTTTATTTCTATACTAGATTTATTTTTTCTCACAGTGCGACAACACTGCTTTTAAAGCGTATCTGTAACGATCCTTAATGAGAACAGCTTGTGCAGAATGTGACGTCTGATTTAAGGATCATTTTAATGTTCTCATGTACTCATGTCTCTTAATTTCACCCTAAATAACCTCGAGGGGACCAGTGCACCCTCTTTGCGAGGGGACCAGTGCACCCTCTTTGTTAGTTTAAACTGCTCCGGCCTCGTTGTTTCCTTACTGTAATCAAATGGTTTTTAAATGCAGCGTCACTGTGGTGCAATATATAACCTGTTCTGTGCTGAGTGATGATGATGATGATCATGACGATGATGGAGGAGTAACAGTAGGAGTAAATCTTGCTGGTCAGTGCTGATGATGACCACAGTCCCCCCTCCTCATTAACCCCCCTGACCCATCAGCACCTTTTCAGATGCAGCTGACTCCCTCTGAGCTCACGTCCCAAACCCATCTACTCCTCATTCATCTAACCTGGACCTGCTCTGGCTCCTTAATCTCCTCCTTTCATATTCACCTACTTCTATTTTAATCTGTGGCCCCTCCTCCCTCCTTTTGATGTGCAGCTCTGGGAGATGATATACATGTC
Organism: Epinephelus awoara; assembly: GCA_035609425.1. Lineage (NCBI taxonomy): Eukaryota > Metazoa > Chordata > Actinopteri > Perciformes > Serranidae > Epinephelus > Epinephelus awoara. The sequence goes on from CM069309.1 coordinate 500,226, forward strand.
AATAGGGCTGTGGACAAAGGCCTTTTCACTCAGGCTGGCCTTAATCCTTCACCCCACTGCTCCTCTGACATGCAGGTGGAGAGGGTGGAGAAGGAGGGACGTCTCTCCTCAGGGCCGTCTGTAGGATTGTGTCTGTGGCCGGTCAGTAAGCCACGGTCGGACATCTGCACAATGAAGCAGAGCAGTGTTGCCTGCTGCCTCTGCGCTCTGAGGATTGTTCACGGCTGTGCTTCCTGTTTGTGAGCAGAATGTTCACTGAGGTCCGACGGCTCCATGTAAATGACACAGCAGTGAATTAGGAGGGTTCTGTTCAAAGTGCTGACGGCTCAAACTGTTATTAGAGGAGTGATTGTACCCTCACACAAAGGAAGAGGAGGTAAACACCCCCCTCACTGCTGCTCTCTGCTGGAGGCCTGTGTGAACTGCAGCCTGCGGCACTCAACCTGAAAAGCCCTCGACATTATTGAAAGTCCACACACGGGCAGACACCTGCTGAGCTGCTCAATAAATGTGATGTGAACCAACCTGCTGCTTTAAAATACTCTCCACACTTTGAGGAGTCAGCTCTAACTCCAGTTTGTCCCCATTTCCCTCCAGTTCCTCAGAACGTGTGCGGACGTCTTCAGACTTCTTCCCTTCCTGGTCTTCATCATCGTCCCCTTCATGGAGTTCCTGCTTCCTGTGGCTCTCAAACTTTTCCCCAACATGCTGCCGTCCACCTTTGAGACAAAGTCAAAGAAGGTGATCAGAGTTTATCACTCAGACTGAAGCTGCACGACACACACAACATGCACAAGATCCATTTTAGGGAATTATTTTTGTAACACCTTATTGCCCAGTTTTTTATTTTATGACAATTTTACAGACGTTTTATGAACATATTTAAGGACATTAAAAAAATACATTTTTTTCTGACACTTTATTAATATTTATTAAGACATACTATTAATAGGTGTTACGGCAGTTTATCAACATTTTTTTAAAAAAAACATTTTTTAAAAATATTTGAATCCTTTTTTCCTAATATATTATGAACACTTTTTTCCAGACATTTTAATCCTATTTTTAGGACATTTCAATAATGTTTTTCAGATGTTCTTTGAGAAGCTCAAATAAGAATGTAACTAACAATTATTTTCATCATCCATTAATGACCTGATTATATCTGGATTAGTTGATGAACCCAAAGAGATTCATTCAAATGTTTTATTTAGTTTATGATCAACTGTGACAGAGAGCCTTGCAGCCTGATGAGTTAAACTAAAACTAACCCTTCAGGAGATCACAGATTTATTTATTTACTTTCCTCACACTTTATCTCACAGTTTGTAATATTGTTGAAACAGAAGTTACCTTGTCGTCATGACGGACAGGGATTTATTTTACGTCACACCACACTGAATGTGTAACATGTTGTTTTTTAGGAGGAGCGGTTGAAGACGGAGCTGAGGGTCAAACTGGAGATGGCCAAGTTCTTACAGGACACCATCGAGGAGATCGCTCTGAGGAACAAGGCGGCTCAGGGCAACGTGACGGAGGAGTTCTCCACCTTCTTTCAGAAGGTTGGTGTGAGGCAGGGCCTCGTCAGGCGCAGTACCGCCCCCTGGTGGTGGATATAATGAAGTGTGTCCACTTGTGTGTGTGTGTGTGTTCATCAGTGAACTACTGTAGTTCAAACTGAGGTCATAAATGTAAAGTGTGAGAGTTCAGTCTAAGAACTTTGTTTCACACAGGTTTCAGTAAAGCTGCAGTGAGGTGTCCTGATAACTTTTGATCTAAGATAAGATCAGATAAAACTCTACAATGTTAAGCACAAAGTGTGAACACAGTATAAATCAGTTGAAGTTTGATTTCCTGTGGCAGAGCAGTGACACAGACTGAGACACTGTCAGTCAGAGAATCATGATTTAGGTTTTAAACAGATATCAAGTTCTGTCCTCCTCTCAGAAGGATTTACAGTCCTGACTTGATCCATCTCTGCAGATCCGGGACTCTGGTGAACGTCCCAGTAACGAGCAGATCATCAAATTCTCCAAACTGTTTGAGGATGAACTGACTCTGGACAACCTGACCCGACCTCAGCTGGTGGCGCTCTGCCGTCTGCTGGAGCTCCAGTCCATCGGGACCAACAACTTCCTGCGCTTCCAGCTCATCATGAAGCTCAGAGCCATCCGTGCTGACGACAAGGTACCAGCCTCAGGTTTACACAGGGAACATATCAGTCTCATCTCCAGGTTCATACATGTGTTTCAGGTTCCTGCTAGAACGTGTGGTCATGCTTTAAAGAACAGGTTATTTCCCTCTTTATCACCATCACCATCAGCTCCACTTTCATAAAGAGTAAAACCAGGTCAGAGGTGATACTGCAGAGAAACAGTTCATGTTCCCTGTCACTCTGTGTTTTAAATGTTTATATTGTATTGTATTTTATTTGACGTGATTAAACTCAAAGGTGTGGTCTGCGTGCTGTGTGTGTGTCCAGCTGATAGCAGAGGAGGGCGTGGAGAGTCTGAATGTGAACGAGGTGCAGGCGGCCTGTCGGGTCAGAGGCATGAGATCTCTGGGAGTCACAGAGGACCGACTGAGGGAGCAGCTCGCACAGGTGACAACAGCAAATACAGACAGGACATTTAACATTTCCTCCAGTCACAGAACTGAATATTTAAACGTGATCTGGTGCTCAGAGACCAAAAGCAGTGCTGTTATGTCGCTCTCTCTCTCGCAGTGGCTGGAGCTTCATCTGAACCAGCAGATCCCCACGTCCCTGCTGCTGCTGTCCCGAGCCATGTACCTCCCCGACACGCTGTCCCCCGCCGACCAGCTGAAGACGACGCTGCAGACGCTGCCTGAGATCATGGTACGTGAGGACGCCGTGTGTGATGTCACTGAGCAGGGTTTGAAGAGCAGATGAGTTGCTCGGCTCTGAGCTGCGGTTCTTCTCTTCTTCCAGGCGAAGGAGGCCCAGCTGATGGTGGCAGAGATGGAGCTCTCTAAGGTCGACAACAAGGCCAAGCTGGAGACCACGCTGCAGGAGGAGGCCGCCATACGCCAGGACAACAAGGACAGGGAGATGGAGAGGCTGGCGGACGCTGCGGAGAAGGCTGCCAGGGTAACAAGACAACCGTCGCCTGATTTTAATTTCTTTAGTTTCTCTGACAGAAACACGTCTTTTTAAAGGACGTCTCAACATGAACATGATTTAACACCTGTTTTCACTCAGACGTATAAAACACAGAAAACTTCACAGAGTTCTGACGCTGATGAAAAACTGTCTGATGACAGAATAATGAAATGAAATCAGAGTTTTGGTTCTTGACCGTTGTTGATTCTTTCTGTTAAGTTGTTAAAGGTGTTTGGGTTCGATACCCGGCCATCCACACCTGTTTCCATGGCAGCTCAGGAGCTGTTCATGTGAGATGACTGTAGTTAAATGTACGAGGATTCGTGTGTATGTTCATCATCATCATCACCACTTCTTCCTCTGTAGGAGGGAGAGCTGGAGCCCAAAGCAGAGCCGGTTGTATCTGACATGGCTGCTCATTCAGAGACTCTGAGGGACACGGCTCCTGTCATAGAGGGGATCAAGGTAACGTCTCTCACAGATCAACACAGGTGTCTCCTTAATGATGCTCATCACTCTGTGTGTGTTTCATTGGACAGTGTGGACACAGACGTTGTTGACACAGATGGTTTCTGGTCTAAAGAACTCACTCTGTTCTACATTTATTTTTATAAACCAGTATCAAACTGTGTCGTCTCTGAAGCTGAGATTAGTGTCACAAATATTACACACACTGTTTAATAAGTGAACCGTGTCACAGACAGTGTGCTGTTTTATCTTTAAATTAGTTCATTATTAGATCTCCCACAACAGTCTCTGACATTAGTCCAGATAATATTTCCTTTCTGTGTGATGACAGCTTATTTTTTCATGTCATGACCTCTGCATCTTCTGCACCTCACAGTTTGAACAGTGGCAGAAACTCCTGCGTCTTCAGGTTAGCTCTACTGACGTCTCCTCCTCCCAGTGACCCTCACATCTCTACCAGTGTCTCCCTGCACGCTCTGAACCTGCTGTTCCTCTGAGCGCCACCACACAGACGGGGGTTCAACAGGACCTGTATGTTATTCTGGCATTTTTTAAAAGCCATTTCAGATTTGATCTCCGGGTCAGTCAGAGAACCCTGAAATGGTTTTGTTGGCGTGAAGAGATGAACGTTGACTTCAGCCTGAGGTCAAACCTCAGACGCTTGGCTCTTAAAGCAAGGAGCTGGACTCACCTGGACCGGAATCAGTCCGTCTGTTTTCAGAACAAACAGCATCACGTGTTATAGAAAAAAGAAAACACTCATCTGCTGCTCTAAATACGATGTGCACTTCCTGTTTGACCCTCGTCTGTGTGACCTTCTCCTCCTCTTCTCCCTGTGGATCCTTCAGACAGTCACTGAGCAGTTCCCTCTCTAACTAACGGCCTTCGTAGCTCCACAGAGTCTTCCTCACCCAGTGGGAATGTGTCTGTGGGTTATGGGAGTGTCCCAGTGTCCTCCACAGCGTCCCTCCTTTACCCACTCTGTGTCTTTGGGTCGGTCTCTGATGTGGGCCTGTATTAGATGCACATGTGGTGCTTGTTAGTGACCGTCTCTGTTTCCATGTTGGAGGGAAAATGTGACTTCAGCTTGACGTGTTTATGGTTCAGATTCAGAGGACACAGCGTATGTTATAACACAGGGTTTGGATGTGATCTGAGGAGCATGTGTCTGTGTTCAGGGGGAGGAGATCACCAAAGAAGAGATCGACCTGCTGAGTGATGCGTGCTCGAAGCTGAAGGAGCAGAAGAAGCTGTTGACTCTGGAGAAGGAAGAGCTGGAAGAGCTGAAGGACGACGTCCAGGAGTACAACGAGGTGCCCGTCTCACACCTGTAGTCACACCCCACAGCATCCACAGACTCAGGCGACTGTGAGGTGACTCAGTGTTTCTATGTGTTCCCAGGACCTGGAGGAGATAAAGAAGGAGCTCTCTAAGACGGGACAGGAAAAAGCTCTGGAGGAGTCCAAGGCCAGCCAGCGTCTGTCCAAGAGAGTGAACCGTATGATCGGTCGCATCGACAAGATCATCCTGGAGCTGGAGAAGGACAAGGTCATCCTGGACGGACAGATGGACAGTGGCACCACCCCACCTGTCGGGTAAGAGCTCCATGTCTTATTATAACCTCCATACCGCTGCTTCTGTGCCATGTGACAGGTGGTTGAAGTGTAGGGCCACGGTACTCTGTGACAACGCCTGACACGAGGTACAAAGACACACTGGCTCAGGAAACAGGAAGCACACAGACTAAATACAAGAGGGAGGTGGGGACTACCATCAGGGTGGGGCCGACAATCACTGCAGGACAGGAAGTAAATCTGAAGAATGACAGCACGAATAAACAGGACAGAGGGAGACAGAGGGAGACGGGGAGACAGAGAGAGACAGAGGGAGACGGGGAGAGAGAGAGGGAGACGGGGGAGACAGAGAGAGAGAGAGAGGGAGACAGAGAGAGACAGGGGGAGACAGAGGGAGACGGAGGGAGACAGAGGGAGACAGAAGGAGACAGAGAGAGACAGAGAGAGACAGAGGGAGACAGAGAGAGACGGAGGGAGACGGAGAGAGACGGAGGGAGACAGAGAGAGACGGAGGGAGACAGAGGGAGACAGAAGGAGACAGAGAGAGACGGAGGGAGACGGAGGGAGACAGAGGGAGACAGAGAGAGACGGAGGGAGACGGAGGGAGACAGAGAGAGACAGAGAGAGACGGAGGGAGACAGAGAGAGACAGAGGGAGACAGAAGGAGCTTCACATGACAGTTTATTTTTAACCCTCAGATGGTTTGTGATGAAAACACAGACTTGGTGTTTGAAGGTTTTTACCTTTGAAAAGTTCTTTTAATTAAAACAACATCAGCTCAGTGACGTCGTGTTGATGACGTGAACCTCAGCTGATCTCTGACACACTGAAATATACACACTCTAATATTTACCTGAATCTGCAGCACTAAACTTTTGATTTTAAGCTTCAGGAAACGTGTGTTTGTCTGCTGTCATTTTGAGCTTCCTGTCTTTAGCCTAGCTTAGCATAAAGAGTGGAGGCAGCGAGGAAGCTCTGTTCAGTTATTATTAATCTTCTCATCTTCCTCTCAGAGAGAAAACAAATGATCCTCAACATATTGAGGTGTTTCTGTAAGAACGAAGCTCTGTTTGCTCTCATGGCTTCTTTAGTGTCGTGTCGTGCAGTAGTGCCGCAGCTCGTCACGCTTCAGCTGCTGCTTCATGGTTTCTCTTAAAATGTTGATAAGGGCTGCACGATCAATAAAATCTGAATCAGTTTAGATTCAAACGTCTCATTTATGAATGATGATGATTCACTGGCTCCTGATTCATTCACGTCACGCTGCGTTCAGGTGCTGATGTGAAGTGTTTCCTTCAGTGAGATGATCCCTCCCTCGCCACCCTGATATTAACTAAATATTTTAATGACCCAGTTAATGTGCTGTGGTTTGAACACCTGTTGGAGGGGAGGAGCCTGTCAGCTTCTGTAGGAGAAACCTGACTGATGAAGGAGGCGCACAGCCGTGCGGCGTTAAGTCTCGTTTGAGCATCTAAACATGAAATAACTATCGTTCAGCCCTGATGTTGATTTGATTCATTTTCTGTGACATAAAACATGTTTATCAGTTATTTAAATCATATTATATAAAGCAGTTTTTTACTGTAACTATCATCATCTTCATCATCACCATCATCTTCATCTTCATCATTATTTTCATTGTGAAATGTTGGTGGAGATAAAACAGGAAACAACATGTCCTGTCGCTCATCACGGCAGTTCATGATTTCATGAGTAAATCCTGATTTTTTACAGATTATTTTTTACTAAAGTCAGCGATGCGTCGAGGTAAGATCAGCTGATCAGCTGAGCCTTCGTCTGCCTGCTACACGCTAACATCGCATCATGAATTCAATTTAACTGTCAGCTGTTTGTGCCTCTAAAGGATCAAGCAGCTGCTGCGACACCACAGAGCTCCCACTGGGCACACACCTTATCAGCATTAACAAGATTTAACTCAAACTGCCTGAACTCAACAGTTTAAGACCAAACTTTTAATTTGGATTAACAAACACTTCCTGTCTGATTTAACAACACTCAGGACAGTCAATGGAAACTGTATTTAAGTGACTGAACTGATCAGTTTGTGGGTCGTTAAAAGTTTCCCAGAGTGTCTTCACCTTCTGTGTGTATCAGAGTTAATCAGTGATTGATTTGAAGACGCATTTTCAGCATGACATCACGTAATTTGTCCCAAATTTGACCTGCTGAATGTGAGACAGTAATTTGACCTGCTGAATGTGAGACAGTAGACGAACCTGGCGAATAATTTGTCTTTTGTTAATTTGACCTGCTGAATGATTAACAGAGTTTGATTGGTGTGATGTGGGAACCTTGAAATGCAGCATGTTGACCTCTTTGTTCTCCACCATGTTTCCCTTGCATCTCGTTACATGCCATTTCCTGTATGCAGTCTGTTCTACACCTTCAGGGAGAACCTGATCAGCATTGACGAGCTCATCGGTGTCATGCGGCAGATCCAGAACATTCCAGAGCACAAACTGCAGAGCATCGCCGAGGCGCTCGACGACAACAAGGACGGGAAGATTGACATCGACGACGTCATCAAGGTGCGTCAACAGGAGGACAGAACACGAGGAGGTTGAGCTGGAGTTATTCACATTTGTACTTTCTGTGAGTTTTAAAAAGTTTGACCAACAGAGAGACGTTTCGTCTGAGTGCTCTCATGAAAGAAGAACAGGCAAACAAATAAAGATGAAGCTGCACAGAGTCTGAATGTTGACGTCTTGAATGAAGCCTTATGTTCAGCTCGGCCCTGAACTTTAATGTTCTGTAGAAATATTAAATGTTTGAATCCAAGTCTTTAACAAGGTTGTTTTGTCCTGCGCTGTCTCAGGTGGTGGAGCTGATCGACAAGGAGGACATCGACATCTCCACGTCTCAGGTGGCCGACATCATGGTGATGCTGCAGAAGGAGGAGAAGCTGATCGAGAAGGAGAAAGCCAAAGAGAAGGCGGAGAAGGAGCAGGCGGCCACACGCAACAGCTAACTCATCTCCCACAGAGACACACACACAGAGCACTTGTAAAAACAAAGACCAGATAGAAGATGGTGACTGGTTCCCAGTTACACCAGAAGGTTCTGGGCGACTGGAGGTAACAGCTGTTCTCTCACAACGTCACGTCACCACGAAGAGAAAAGATTATTTAGATACTAAAAACAGACACATCGTCTTTAAAACGCACAAATCTAAAAGAAAATTATTATGTTCAGCTCGTCTGGACGGATTATGTGTCATTATTATCATGTGTTATTATGATCATGTGTTATTATCATCATGTGTAATTTGACTCATTAATTTATTAGCGAAGGAAACGCGGTGACGTGAAAACAGGTGAGGAGGCTCAGAGTTTAAAGAGTTTAACGTTTGAGGTGAACCGTCTTGCCTTTCATTACATCATCTCAGAGAAATGACACATCATCTCTGGACTTTGCACAGTCATCATCATCATCGTCATCATCATCATCATCATCATCATCATCTCACTCAGTTTGATGTCATCATGTTCTCATGTTGTAAAGTTAAATGTTGTGAACAGTGAGAGGACACAGGGTAGATCAGGAGGAGACTGTGGTGACTGCAACCAAAAATATCATCATCACATGTAACATATGAACATGTAACATAATATGTTACATGTTCATATGTTACATGTTATGAACATGTGACATATGAATTCATCCAGAGACACGACATCACATGTTTAAAGAAACATGATAAATAAGACGTGATAGTTTAATGTTGATCATTCCCTCTCAGACAGGAGTAAATTCATGCTGTAGACTGAAGTTAGTTTTAATATTAAATATGACTGTGAAGTCATTTCCTCTCATTTTGTACTGATGACATCATCATCTCGTCTGGTTGTAGCTCACTTCAAGTTGTGTAAGAAGCCAAAATTGCACTGTGGCACATTTAATACCTGATAATTCCTGAAGGCAGCGAACACACCAGGTGAACACCGACTGATTCTGACGAGCAGTGACGAACACGACCACATCTCAGAGTCTGTTTACTTCCTGGTAGAAACCCTCGCATCATGTGCATGAAGTGAAACGGTGCTGATCAGACGCTGCCTCATTTGGTACGTGTGTAGCCTCATAAACAAAGAGCCAGCTATTGAAACGTGTACCAGTTTGAGTGTGCGGTATATTTAGAGTATAGTATGTTCATGGCTTTACGTTGACATACATCTTTTCTGACAGGAAACTGAAGCTCAAAGTCATTTTACTGCACAGAAGACGAGCTGCTGGTTTACGGCAGCATCGATCAGTTAGTGTGTGTGTGAGGGTGACCTGGAGGAAAGAGTCCAAACACAACATACACTCAGACTGAGACAGATTCTGTCTTTAGCTAATACACATTCTGCTGTGGTGCTAATGACACCAAACATAAAATACACACACACACACACACACACACACACACACACACACACACACACACACACACACACTCAGCGTTGTGATCACTGCGGTGATGTCAACCTCCACGGTGAACTTCCCCTGACACAGATATTATTGATCATGTATTGATTGATGGCAGAGCTCTGACGCTCACTGAGGATCATTTACATGATGTCAGTCAGTTTGAGGCTGAAGATGATTCAGTCATGTAGACAAAGTTGTTTGAGGCCTCAGTGTTATTTGCACTGTAGTGATGAAGGTGTGTCGGCTGTGAACATGGACGACGTGATGAGGTCAGATCTGATTTGAGTCGACCTCTGACCTTTATGTTCATCTGGCTGCCTGTTTGATCAGTTCAGCTGTGTTCACACTGCGAGCAGTTTCAGTCACAGCTGCAGCTCGTGATCGTTTAAATTATGTCTGATTCATTTTGTTCAGTTGTGTTAATATAGAACATTTATAAACATTGAAGTCAAGTGACCAGCGGCGGCCATCTTTGGGTTTCATTAACAAATCAGATCAAACACAGAGAACGTCAGTAAATTGTATCCTTTCAGAAGTTTCTCTTCATAAATGACAAACACAAGTCATTGATTATTGAATTTAGATTTTCTGTCGGTTGACTCGATGATTCATTTTTTATTCTCAGCCCTAATTTGAACCCAGAAGCTTCAGTCGCTCCGACTGTTCATTTATTGAAGCTGTTTCTTGTCATTAAAATAATCTGATAATTAAACTGAATGAATTAATGATTAATGAATTGATTGATTGATGGATAAATGAACAGAAACAGACTTTATGTCTCAGCTGATGTGATGTCAGCGGCGTTCAGTCCAACAACACATGGAGGCTCTGACTGTGATCAGTTTCACATTTATCTTGTTTGCATATCAAACCCACTGTTAATAAATAATCAATAGAATCACAGAAGTGTTTTTGTGGTCAGCTGAGAGGATTCAGCTGACCACAGCTCCGCAGGAAGTGATGTGACGTCTGCTGAGCTGAGTGTCAGGTCGTATGAAGCGACAGTAAAGAGCGGCTTCTCCTTCAGTGACGGTGTGTTCACCGCTCGTCTGTCAGAGGACAGAGAAGTGGTCCTTGAGATAACGCTGAGTGGACGACGCTCCGTCTAACCCTCTGTCGCATGTACGTGCTGATGATTTACAGCTCGCCGGTCTCCCATCAGGCATTGCTGCCTGGGACCAGTCAGACTGATGGCTGCTGGGTAAACACTGGGCCCATACATGGCCCACAGCCGCTCCTCTGGAGGGTTGTGTTTAGGTTCCAGACGGTCCGGTGGGACATGGCACGCTCGCTGCCGCATAAATCAGCGGTCGGCGTAAACACGTTGTGACAACTTCTCCGTGACACTCGGCAGGAGAGAGCGGTGTTTGTGGAGCGCCGTGCACGTCAGTGGCACTGCCACTGTGTGTAGACACCGAGGGGTCAAAGGTCAGAGGGAGATGTATGACAGTGACGTAGACCAGAACGTTTGAGGCTGATGGAGATAAACACTCAGAGAAGCTCAGGACAGTTTCAAACGTTACATATGTTCAAACTTCAAGGAGCTGAGCAGAATTCACTGTGTTGAAAGGAAGTCTGTTTCTCTCAGAGAGGAGGAAGAGGAGGAGGAGAGGACAGAAGGAGACGGCAGCTTGTTGGTTTTCAGTGTCCAGTCAGCCCGACTGTCGATAGAGGAACAGACAACTAACTGAGCTGACTGTGGTCGATCATGTGACTGTCCTCCGATCAGTGATATCACCGTGTCACTGCACTGTGTGTGTGTGAGAGAGAGTGTGTGAGAGAGAGCAGCTTCAGCAGCAGCAGGGAGCACAAGTTATGATCTGTGATACCAAACCGTCCTGAAAGATTCCCGTAGAGTTTGAGGAAGTTGTGTAGAAGAAGAACACATATTTTTTACTCCTCGTGCACCTTTTGTTTATTTCTCCCTTCTGTCTGAGGCACATCAGGTGCGACTGATTTGTTTCAAGCAACTGTAACGTCTAGGAAAGAAAAGAGTCGTCAGGCTGCTGCAGGAGAAACAGTGCTGTAACTGGACTCTGCTTCTCCTCCTGATATCAGGCTGATAGCTTGTGGGAGGAGATGATCTGACAGGTGATTATTGGTCTTTTCAACACCAGACAAAGCTGCTCTTTGTAGGACATGAAGATATGTGAGTGTAGCTGCAGACAGAGGAAAAAGGCAGCAGGAGAATCAGGACCAGCAGAGTTTATGGAGTCGGTTTGCAGCCCTGAGACAGCAGCAGCAGCACAGACTCTCTGACACTGGAGGAACCTTTAAATCAAACATCAGAGCAGCCTCCATCTCTTCACAGGACATGTGTTGTTAAAGACGTTCACACAGAAAGTGAAACTCATTTCAATGTTTTTCCCTCCAGTTTCTTAAATTCATAAAATCCAGGATTCACGCAAAGTTGTTAGAAACAGAAAGTCGTGACTTGATGTCAATATTCAAACTGAATGTGCTTCACCGTCTGTGAGATCAGCTCAGAGTCACTGTCAGCCTGCAGCTGTTTGAACACTCGTGTTGACGCTCGCTGTCAGTTCACACGACGTTAACAAGTCTTCATTCAGTGGAGACATACAGTACAGGCCAAAAGTTTGGACACACCTTCTCATTCAATACGTTTTCTTTATTTTCATGACTATTTACATTGTAGATTCTCACTGAAGGCATCAAAACTATGATGAACACATGTGGAGTTATGTACTTTACAAAAAAAGGTGAAATAACTGAAAACATGTTTTATATTCTAGTTTCTTCAAAATAGCCACCCTTTGCTCTGATTACTGCTTTGCACACTCTTGGCATTCTCTCGATGAGCTTCAAGAGGTAGTCACCTGAAATGGTTTTCCAACAGTCTTGAAGGAGTTCCCAGAGGTGTTTAGCACTTCTTGGCCCCTTTGCCTTCACTCTGCGGTCCAGCTCACCCCAAACCATCTCGATTGGGTTCAGGTCCGGTGACTGTGGAGGCCAGGTCATCTGCCGCAGCACTCCATCACTCTCCTTCTTGGTCAAATAGCCCTTACACAGCCTGGAGGTGTGTTTGGGGTCATTGTCCTGTTGAAAAATAAATGATCGTCCAACTAAACGCAAACCGGATGGGATGGCATGTCGCTGCAGGATGCTGTGGTAGCCATGCTGGTTCAGTGTGCCTTCAATTTTGAATAAATCCCCAACAGTGTCACCAGCAAAACACCCCCACACCATCACACCTCCTCCTCCATGCTTCACAGTGGGAACCAGGCATGTGGAATCCATCCCTTCACCTTTTCTGCGTCTCACAAAGACACGGCGGTTGGAACCAAAGATGTCAGATTTGGACTCATCAGACCAAAGCACAGATTTCCACTGGTCTAATGTCCATTCCTTGTGTTTCTTGGCCCAAACAAATCTCTTCTGCTTGTTGCCTCTCCTTAGCAGTGGTTTCCTAGCAGCTATTTGACCATGAAGGCCTGATTCGCGCAGTCTCCTCTTAACAGTTGTTCTAGAGATGGGTCTGCTGCTAGAACTCTGTGTGGCATTCATCTGGTCTCTGATCTGAGCTGCTGTTAACTTGCGATTTCTGAGGCTGGCGACTCGGATGAACTTATCCTCAGAAGCAGAGGTGACTCTTGGTCTTCCTTTCCTGGGTCGGTCCTCATGTGTGCCAGTTTCGTTGTAGCGCTTGATGGTTTTTGCGACTCCACTTGGGGACACATTTAAAGTTTTTGCAATTTTCCGGACTGACTGACCTTCATTTCTTAAAGTAATGATGGCCACTCGTTTTTCTTTAGTTAACTGATTGGTTCTTGCCATAATATGAATTTTAACAGTTGTCCAATAGGGCTGTCGGCTGTGTATTAACCTGACTTCTGCACAACACAACTGATGGTCCCAACCCCATTGATAAAGCAAGAAATTCCACTAATTAACCTGATAAGGCACACCTGTGAAGTGGAAACCATTTCAGGTGACTACCTCTTGAAGCTCATCAGGAGAATGCCAAGAGTGTGCAAAGCAGTAATCAGAGCAAAGGGTGGCTATTTTGAAGAAACTAGAATATAAAACATGTTTTCAGTTATTTCACCTTTTTTTGTTAAGTACATAACTCCACATGTGTTCATTCATAGTTTTGATACCTTCAGTGAGAATCTACAATGTAAATAGTCATGAAAATAAAGAAAACGCATTGAATGAGAAGGTGTGTCCAAACTTTTGGCCTGTACTGTAAATCAGGACTAATGTGTCCTCAGTCTGAAGGTGCGAGGACATGATGCAGTATCATTTATGACCCGATGCAATCATATTAAATATAAATATATATATTAGTGATTGAACCTGACGAGACAGACCAGCTTCTGTTTGAGATCATTGTCATGTTATTTATTTATTTATTCGATCTGATTTTCCAAAGTTGTTTTTTTTTCCCATCTGAACGTGGAGACGTTGTTTCTTCTTCACGAAGTGACTGGATTTGATTTGATTTAACTTGAATGTATGAAAAACATAAGAAACCTCATTTATTGAATTAATAAATCATGACGTTGAATTTCATCTGATTCTTTTCATTTTGTTCTTTTTTACATCTGACCTCACCTTCACATTATACTCTTTTTCCAGCGACAGTTTTAACGTCAGAGTGTGAGCGGTGAATTTAATCGACTGAAGCAGGAAACAGGACAGAAAGATCTGTGTTTAACCCTTTATGTGCTCTGATCAGACTGTGGGGCAGGAAACAGGAACACTGACTCAGGGTTTTATTGGAGCCTGACAGACTCACAGCGTCCTGACAGAGCTGCAGACACATGAATGAACGGGAAGACAAATTAAAAAGACACAGGAGGAGGAGGAGGAGGAGGAGGAGGAGGGAGCACATGGTAAAGATGTTTAAATTTAAAGCTTTCATGTATCTGCATCTACATGTGTCACACAAACTCATTGCAGCTTCGTCCTTTTAGATTCTAAATATTTGCACATCACAACAGGTCATTAATTCAGCTGCTCTTCTTATTTTCAGGTTCATACTTGTATATAAAGTTTCTATTACAACGCGTTTATGCACTTTAATGTTTAAAGATGCAGGTTATTCTCTTTGTCCTGTCTGTGCTGAAAACCGTGCTCCGTTTTAACGCCTGTCTGTTTAAGCCCCGCCCTCCTGAAAAAGCCCAGTCTGCATTGGAATATGATCCAAATTTAGAAAAAATTACCTGACGTTAGCATGTAGCTACACGTAGCAGTGTACTTGCTACTGAGGAATGACTGTAGTGGAGTGTAGCAGCACTTTTAACTGTGAAAAATCCCCATGAAAGGCTCCTGAACACAATAAGATGACATGTTTCACTGAGGTTAGCATGTAGCATGGATAACAGACTGTAGCAGCACTGTCTCTGTTATAAATCACCAGTAAAAGCTTCTCAACACAACCAGACATGTTCTAACAGGAGTATGATCTGAAACCAGGGAGAAATGACCTGAGGTTAGCATGTAGCTACATGTAGCAGTGTGTGTAATGTAAATATCTGCAGTGACATGGAGCAGATGATCACATAAAGAAATCCATCGTGAACCTGTGACGCCAGCTCGAAGCAGAAAAAGTGGAAGAAACAGAAACAGCAGGTTTAAATCTTCATCATAGAAACTCTGGCCTCGTGTGTCACAGCCCTCTGACGCTGTGCTCTGACAGACTTAAGTCAAACTGGCTCGAAGAGAAAACTGGATTCACAAAACGACATCTTAAAATGTCCGACTGAACCTGTGGCGTCAGCTCTGCGGTCACAGCGTCCCTGCGTGTTTCAGTGCGGCGTTAAACTCTGATGCTGACCATGAACATGAGCCGATCATTCAGTGTGTTCAGGTTCTGGTAACAAATGAAACCACAGAGTCACATTAGAGGTCTGAACCCAGAGGTGGGCCTGCTGGAGGCTGCAGACACATTGACATGTTTCCTGCTCCGTCCTTCGTCACGTCTCTGCACACAGTCAGAGATATTTACTCCTCAGTCGGTCTGTCAGGACGCTGAGGTGTGTCTGTCTCATGACGGCGTCTCAGGCCTCTGAAGGAGGAGATGTGCTGATCTCAGGAAGTGTGAGCCATCTGCTTCAGGGAGTTTGTGAGGGTCCATGTTGTGATGAGGAGGTGCTGATTGCAGAGGAGGAGGAGGAGGAGGAGGAAGGCCTCATCACAGACACAAAGAGTGTGTGTGTGTGTGTGTGTGTGTGTGTGTGTGTGTGTGTGTGTGTGTGTGTGTGTGTGTGTGTGCAGGTTGTGACTGAGTTCATTTAGACAAACTCCTGAATCTCTTATTTGTGAGGCTGAAGCATGTGATCATCATCATCGTCGTCGTCGTCGTCGTCGTCTCTGTGTGATCAGCTGTTTGTTTCAGAGATGAATGTTGCACTGAAGCTGAACTCAGAGATTATCAGTCGTTCACAGGGTCTGAGGGTCGGAGGCTGAGATGTGTGAGACGTCACAGATAAACTACCTACTGTAGAGAAATGTTTGTTGTTGCTCTGTAAACAGGAAGTACACAGGTGTCTTTGTAAATAAGAGGAAACATATATTAAACATATTTATGCAGATTTATATCGACGGCTTTAAATTTGATCAGGTTTGTAAAACGTGCTCGAGTCTGAGCAACGTCGAGTCCCAAAGTGTCCTGACATGACGTCTGAAGGTTTTTCAGACAGACAGGAAAATATTACATTATTTGTGTCTTTGTTATTTCCCCTTAAATCTTCACATTAAGATTCAGAGGTCGGCTGCATGAAGCACTTTAAGATTTTCCTTTAAATCTGAGTTAAAGGTTCCTTTAATAAAATCAGTTGCACAAAACATCCTTAAGTATTCTCCTTAAGGTTTCCTTAAGTTAAAGTTATTCTCCTTAGGTTTTCCTCATCTTAGTCTTATACAGAAGGAACTGCTTAAAGTTCATTAAATGGCTGCACAGAGGAGCTCAGGGAGTAAAGTCAGGATAAAACACGAGGTTCCTCTGAAGCGTCTGAACAGAAACATGTCTGAGTTTATGGAGATCAGTGAAGATAAGGAAGATGAAGATGAAGGCGTCCTGAGGAGAACCTGGTGGGCACTAAATGATGAGCAGCTGATTTTACACTGTAAATCTGACCTGAGCTCAGTTCATGACTCGTTCATGATGCTCTGTGGTTTGATGCAGTGATCGACTCCACGGTCACCGCTGTGCTGCGTCAGTGTGCTGAACACTGAGGTGACGTTTGTGTCCCAACAGGAGGACCACACAAGTGCAGGCAAACAAACGGTCTCCATGGAAACAGCAGAGTTTTACTGCAGTAAAATCTCTGCCAGTGCAGTAAACACCTTAACGTCTCTCCTTAACTAAGTGTCTGCAACACTCTTAAGTCATTTCCTCAGCTACTGTAAGGGAAAACTTAAGTGTCAAACCTAAAGAGCAAACTTCAGGTGCTTTGTGCAGCCGGCCCCTGCAGGGTCTTAAGTCCTGACGCTGATGACACTGATATGGACCCATGCAGCAGCTGCTGATCACTCTTCCTCCTCCTCTTCTTCACTCGTGTCCTTTGATCAGGAACAGAAGTTTGATTCTATCAAAGGTTTTGCACAAATGAAATGAACTTTTTCCAAAGTAAACAGGAACAGGCTCTGTGGAACATTTCTAGGTGTCACTCTGAGCAGTTCAATAAATCATACGTTTACATGAGTCAGCAGCTGCTGGACGAACTCTACGCATGCCGTCCTTCTTCTCATGATGTAAATAAGTGACGTCTCCGTGCTGCACTAACCGGCATCTCAACTCCAGCTAACATGTATCAGGCTGCATGACGAAGTGTGTAGTTAATATCTGAGTGTGTGACGTGGTGTAAAGCTGAGCTCCTCACGTCCTGTTCAAACTCAAGAAGAAGAAGAGACGTGTTGTGACTCAGATGACGTCTCCTCAGCTCACGTCGTCTCATCACAGGTGCTTCATGTTCGGACTCTGGCAGGAAGCTGAGAGGGAAAATAATCTGCTGATGAGCTCTCTGAAAAAAGTTTTTACTTTTCTTCTTCTATGAAAACAGTTCAAAAAGTTTTGTCAGGTAAATTTCTAGTTTGTAGTCGTGACACAGATTTTGTCCCCAGAGCGACAGACTCTGCTCAGGTCACATGTGGCGGCTACGAGGTTCAACTCTGTGAGAGCGAACACGCGATGATGAGTCAGCATTTAACTTCTCAGTAAAACATTCAGCAATTTTTTTTTATCCAGTAAAACTGACGAAACCTTTTTTGTTCCTTCTGTTCTTCAGTCCTGAACTCAGCAGAGAGAAACTGTCACCAGATCAGATTTCCCTCAGTGTCCTCTCAGGGGTTGTGTACTCACTCTGATGTACTGTAACGTTTGTGTTTATTTATCTGCAGAGTTTCCTTTTTGTTTTCTGTAACATCAGTGCCTGACGATCAGTTGAACTCTGTCATCATGTTTCAGTCACTGAGATGGAAACAAACTCTTCCTCTTTCTGATCTTTGATTTCTGTGAACACTAACCGTCCTCGTCCTGTTTGATCTGTTTTATTTATCTCTCGTTTCCTCCTGAGCAGCAGTGATGTTTGTGTCTGTGTGTTCTGAGGGAGAAAATCAAGATTAAGTAAGTTTACTGTCACAAACCCAGTCTGAACCAGTCTGAATGTCAGAACCAGTCTGAACCAGTCTGAATGTCAGAACCAGTCTGAACCAGTCTGAATGTCTGAACCAGTCTGAATGTCTGAACCAGTCTGAAGCAGTCTCACTGAAGAAACAAAAATTAGATTATAAAATGAATTATAAAATTTTAGACGTTAGAATTTCACAACAAAAACTAATTTAAGCATTTAATACCACACATATGATCTCTCTCTCTCAGCTGTGCATCAACAGGAAGTTTTAACTTTTAACTTCTGTTCAGGCTGAAAACTGTTTAAAAATGGAGTTAAAATATGAATATTGTTTTGTTTCCCACTGAAATTTCTTTTAAAAAGGCTTTAAATAAATAATTTAACATCCACCATGAAAGGATGAATTTTTCTCGTCTGTGTCTGACGCAGAAATCACAGACTATCGACCTAATGTGAGAGTAGTCTGAGTGGGCGGAAGTTCGCTGCATAGATCAGCCTCTCATTGGGCGGATTTTACCCTCCACACACGCACACACACACACACACACACACACACACACACACACACACACACACACACACACTGCTGCTCAGTGATGATGTCATTACAGAGTCCCTGAGCTGGTTGGAAATGTTCATTTAATAAATTCTCCCTTAACATCTTAAGGGCTTTACAGTAATGCAGTAATAATAATTAATAATGTAACGACTCACTCTGATGATGTCACAACATTAGTTTAATGGTTTTAATTAAAGTTTTCTGTGATTGATGTTAAAGACTTGTGACCATCAGTGTTTGTCATCAGTCACGACGTCTGAATGTTTCATGACAGGAAGCTGAGAGATGACAGAAAGCACGAGAGTCAGAGAGTTTAGAGGCTGAGTGAGGCTGAGTGAGGCTGAGTGAAGCTGAGTGAGGCTGAATGAGGCTGAATGAGGCTGAGTGAGGCTGAGTGAAGCTGAGTGAAGCTGAGTGAGGCTGAGTGAGGCTGAATGAGGCTGAGTGAGGCTGAATGAGGCTGAATGAGGCTGAGTGAAGCTGAGTGAAGCTGAGTGAAGCTGAGTGAGGCTGAATGAGGCTGAGTGAGGCTGAATGAGGCTGAATGAGGCTGAGTGAGGCTGAGTGAAGCTGAGTGAGGCTGAATGAGGCTGCGTCACACTCAGAGAGTTAAGTAGTGACACATCAGGGCTGTAAATCTACACACAGTTCTGTGATGGTGAAAACACTCTGCTGCTGTATAATGCTCACAGTGCTGTCTGTCTGTCTGTTTGTCTGCTAACCTGTCTGATGTGAACCTGATGAACACATCGACTGCTCAGACACTGCTCGCTGTAACTGAACTGCAATAAATCTGTCAACACAACCTCTGTGCGTCTGTCTTTACTAACTGTCTGTCTGTCTGTCACAAACCTTCTCCAGTCCGGAAGCGATCAAACAAATTCAGTAAATTGAATTCTGACCTTCAGGAGGAGCAAAGAAACGTCAGAAGATGATGTGAAATAAAACCAGAAATATAAAGTCAGAGAACAGAAAAATATGAACAGCTCTGTTGAAACGAAACACTGAGAGAATAAAATATAAATGAACTTGAAGCATCCTTAGGTCACAGACACATACCTGAACAGCTCGGACAGACTCAGGGGCCCAAAGTGTCGGCGGCCCTTCATCTGCAAAATGACCACGAGAGACTCAGCGTGTCAACGACAGGATGCAAAACAATTCCAGAGACACTAAAAGACACAAAACACCTTCAGGTCTGTTTGTTCAGCTTATTTGGTCATTTTCTAACTTGTATCAGTCAAACAGACGACAGGTAAACATCAGGTTCATGTTTTTTGGCATTAAAACAAACAAACAAGGATAAAAAACGATGGCGCTGGTCCTGAGCACGACTGCACACACACACACACACACACACACACACACACACACACACACACACACACACACACACACACACACACACACAGGGCCCACTGTGTCATGATGGGCCCCTGATCCAGATTGTCAACATCAGCTGTCACCTCCCAACAGTCAGGACTGAGGCTGGTGTTCACAGAGAGGCCACTGGGGGGCAGTGTGGCACTGTGTATGAATGTCCAGCAGTTTAACAGTTACTTCTTCTTCTTCTTGTGATGAATGAGCAGAACCCAAAAGTCAGACACAGCAACTGAGAAATAAAAGGAAACAGTTTGTCGTCACAGAGCTCAGGTGGGCGGGGCTTCACTGCGTCAGGTAACCACAGAAGAAGAAAAGCTAATTGACTAATTGTGAGTGTGTAATCTCTCCTTAGAGGAAGCTCCGCCCCCCTGGCGCCCAGGCAGGAAAAACAAACCATAAAGTGTGTTTTCAGAGGCAGCGAGTCAAAGTGCAGCTCGTTAATGACGGGGGAGTTTAAACCTGTCGTCTCTGGGTGAGCCGCATCAACGCTCGCCGCCTCGCTTGTTTAAAAACGTCACAATGATTCAGGACGATCTCACTGAGGCTGCAAGAAATACAAAACACCTTGGCGGTGAAAATAAAGTCCTGAAATCACAGTTTAACCAGCAGAAAAATACAGTTTAATGGAGACACTGAAACTGAAACTGCTACATGTCAGATACTAAAGATCTAAACACAGAGAGGTTCATGTCTTCATGTCTTCATGTGTTCACGTGTCAGTGATTAAAACTATTCATATCTGGAAACTAAAAATGAATCATATCACCATTAAGATTTAAACCACAGACACTGACGTGACCTGATTAAAGAGACACAATCAGAGCTCCATATTCTTCCTCTTCCCGTAGAGCTGTTTATCAGTCTGACAGTTTTGGTGTGAGCTGCAGAGTGTTGCAGATATCAGCTGTACACATGTCTGCCTTCTCTCCAGTATGATGTCACTCAGCTTGTGGAGCTCAAAGTGACAAAGAAATACTTTTGAAAAACTCAACATCAACGTCTCTCTCCAGAAACCATGACCCTAGGTCCAGTCAGGTCCACTGGGTCCAGTCAGGTCCACTGGGCCCAGTCAGGTCTGCTAGGTCCAGTCAGGTCTGCTAGGTCCAGTCAGGTCTGCTAGGTCCAGTCAGGTCCACTGGGTCCAGTCAGGTCCACTGGGTGACTTTACAAAGCGTGAAAACTGCACATAAGTAATGATTTTTTTTTTTTTTAAACTCATGTAAAGTGTCTTGGAGTAACTGTGTTATTCAAATGTGCTGCTGTTCTCATCTGTCCACCGGGGTCGTGCATCCAAATATATGTCCTCACGTACACACTACATGATACGCTCAGTCCGTCTCCATGGAAACAGTGAAGTGTTTCTACAGTCCCAGCTGGACGAGGACATCTAACTGGCCTACTGTCCTTGTCCCAGTATACAAGCACGGGAGGGGAATCCATTTATTGAGCCAAGTATGTGCGACTCCTCTACGATAGGTGGAGATATGCCCCCTTTCAGCTTGTTAGTATTGGACCTTTTTCCTGTTGACCTATTACGTCACAGACCAAACAATGGACAAACAAGTTAGCTACGGTTAGCTAGCAGCTAACTGCTACCATGGTGGACAACTTTACAGCTCTGTACATTTGGTCCGTCCAAAAAGTCACGGCTCTGGATGTAGATTTCTCCATGTTGTTACCGGCTTCTTCTTCTCTTACACATTTAATGCTATTGGACTTCTGGGTCAAAGCCCGGGGCGGAAACTGTGGAGCATGCTCAGAGCGCCTCGGACAGTTTGGGTCTGATTGACTGTATACATGCAGGAGTCACATGATCTGGGTGTGTTAGTCCCACTGTGACACATTCACTTTTATGTTTAGCTGTGCAGGTACGCTACGAAGCAGCAGCGAGTTATGAAGACAGGAACTCATTTTACTTCAGCAGCTGAAATATTCTCATCACTTTGATTCTGTCGGAGGAAAGATAACAAGAACTCTGCTGCTGCAGGAAGTCAAACTAAAACTTTTTCCACAAAACATGTCCCCAAACATTCCTTCTGAAACACTGACTATGACCTCAAGCTCCAGGAAATACACCCCACCAAAGGTGAGCCCTCCTCGACCTCAGAGGTCGGCTGCAGCTCTGCACTGGCTGAACAAGCCAAACTGGATTTTACTGGTGGACAGCAGACACAGAGAAGTGATGGAGCTGGTGGTTGGATATGTGTTGGCTGAAATGTTTCTCCATCAGTGAGTCTCCGTCTGTCAGACAGATCTCTGGGAAAATATCGCTCAAATGTAACTGAAGACCTCCAGGTAAAAAAGAAGCTGTCTGTCCTCAGCTACACTCAGATGTACAGATATACAGTCACCAGTTTTACGGGGTGTAACAGAAAAGTAATATAACAAGCAGTGTAACTAATTACTGTTGGCAGGGAGTAATAAATAAAGTAATATTACTTTTGAAAAGAGTAACGAGCTGTTATATTTAAATGTTGTCACTGTTTCCTGATGAACTGCAGCACATGACCGAAATAAAAATATCCTTCACATTCATCCTCGTTAAGTCCATTTGTATTTTGTAGTGTTTGTAAATAAACATGTCACCATGTTGCCATAAGTATGTGGACAGGACAGAAAGTATGTGGACAGGACAGAGGACGGCCTCGTCCACACTCGTCTCTGTGCTTCTGGTCTCGGCTGTTTTTCATGGTTTAGTTCCAGTTAAAGGAGAAATATATTGTTACAGTGAGCAGAGATATTAAAGGCAGCGAGTTCTTCCAACTCTGTGGCAGCAGTTTTTGGGAAGTCCCTCTCCTGTTTCAACATGATGATGATGATGATGATGATGCCCCTCGGTCACACAGCCAGCTCCATGAAGACACATTCTCTCCCAGTTTGGTGTTAACTGGTCTGATCACAGCTCCAGCAGCGACCCATCCAACTGGGGTCAGATCTGATCACCAGCAGAGTGGTGACGCCCACAGATTTAAGGCGACATGTTCAACACTCACATGTGTTTGTCATGTAAAGGTGTCCCCATACTTTTGGCCATGTGTGATATAAACGTGACTGCAGCCTGGACGCACAGGAAACAGGAAACCTTACGTCTCAGTGAGTGTTTCTGTGTGAGAGCAGCACTGAGGCCTCTCTGTAGCAGCGAGCGTCTCCAGGTCTGCCCCTGTCCAGACCAAACACACATCCATCTCCGTCTCCCGGGCCGACGGTGACCTCTGCTATCTGGCGTCGACTTAACCTTCACTCTGGCGTCCGTAAACAGGCTGGCTCGTCACCGGGGGCCACCCAGCCTCTGTGGTCACTCAGAGCGAGTCAGTATTAGAGGGAGATGATGAACATCTTGGAGCGGCCTCGCAGTCACCCAGAGTACACACACGCTTTTTACAGAGCTCGTAAAACTTCTCACAGAGCTGCTGTTTCCTCGCTCTGCTGAGGCTGCGAGGAATTTTCATCTCAGCTGTGTGGGAGAGATCGACGGGAGCGACCACAAGGAGAGGTGTATTCACCAAACACACTGACAAATGTTCTCTTCCTGTTCTTAATACGCCGTGTAACTCATCCTCACTGTGACCTCGTCACATGTCCACGTTTGGTCATGGACTTTCCACGTCCACATATGGCGTCCAAGGTACCCTGGGTGTGTTGGTTGTTGACGTTCTGGGACGCCGTGTCAACTTCAGCCTGTTACATGCATTGACTGTTTTCAAAATACACTTCTGTTTAGCCAACACACACACACACGTGGTTACGTTTAGCCAACACACACACGTGGTTACGTTTAGCCAACACACACACGTGGTTACGTTTAGCCAACACACACATGTGGTTATGTTTCATCATGCCAACGTGAAAGGACGGCTTTTTTTCCATCGGTGTCTGACACCAGACGTCACCTCCTGACCTAGCGTTGTTTTTGTGAACACCTCCAGAGTGAGACAGCGTTGGACCAGTATGTAGCCGCACTGTGAGAACTGAACATGACTCCAAATCGTGAGAACAGTGATCAGCAACCTGCAGCTCCGGGGCCACATGTGGCTCTTTAAACTCTCTCCAGCAGCTCTCTGTGGCTCCGACATAAAATCACATGGAAATGAATGACGGTTATTTTTTTATCACTCAGATTTTTATTCGTCACTGTTGGAGGTCCAAAGTCAGTTTTGTCTTCTACAACTGTTAAAATGTATAACTTATACATCGAATTAACAAATGTTTCAACGTTTCATCAGGTAACATGTTTGTCATATGTCGACGACCTGCTGGCTTTTCTTCCAGATTGTGCTGAACTTCAGTAGTTCGTTTGTGTAGCTATGGCTCTCTGTGGACTCAATAAATAATGGATAGATACATTTGCTTTCACCACCAACACTGCAAAGTTAAAGCAGTAAATGATCATTAATAAGCCACTGCAGAGGAGCCATCTTGTGGTAAATCATATTAATGAGCTCATTTAGACCTGTTCACACTGTTGATGAGCTCATTCAGATGTTTTGTGGCCCAGACAGATGATTTTTTCTTGTTTTGGCCAATAACGACTCTTTGAGTTGAAAATGTTGTCGACTGCTGCTTTACAGTCAGCTGTCATCCATCAAATAAAACTCACAGTGCGCTAAACACTGCATCACGTATATTTTACAAGATTTCTTGTTTGCAGGAAAGAACTTTACATCCAGAGACAAACTGATTTAAAAAAGATCTCATCACACCAGAAGCTTCTGGATCAAACAAAAACCCACTGACTGACTTTCAGACCGACAGATATGAACCAGCGTGTCCTAAAACAATCTCAACAGGTTTGGACCCAAACAGAGAAACAACAGATGAGTTTAATGGTTTATTGAGATAAAGCTGAGAGACAGACAGATGACAGGTTGAAGGCTCAAGCACCAACACTGAACACCAGGGGGCGTGTTCACACACTTCCTGAGAACCTTCTCAGAGAGCTCCTAACTGAAACTAAAAGTGTTTAGTAAGGAGTTCAAGCTGATTTAGGAGAGTTGTCAGAGTGACTCTGAGCGATGAAGAGACAGAAACCGTGACCTCAGAGAGGAGGTGTGGTCGACCCTGTTGTTAGGTGTGATGTATTCTTTAAACAGACGTGATGCAGGCTCACAAAGGGACGACCAAGCTGAGGACACCCAGTGGACATGAGATGAACTGCATCACAAGTGTTGACAGTGTGATCACTGCTGATGGACGCTTGAGACAGACTCAACTCATCACTGCTGTGTTTCTACAGCCTTATTTTGTGGGGTGGGATGTGTGTGTGTGTGTGTGTCTCTGATGAGATCAACCACCAACATTGTTCCGACAAGGAGCTGGTCTTAACTTTAAGGGGAAACTCTAAGAAAACGCTCTGAATCTGTGTACGAGGAGGGTTTGTGAATTCAGCCCTGAAATCATTAAACTGTGCAACAAAAGGCTGAAACACTGAAACTCCAGGAAACAAACTGACATGAGTGAAACACTCCTGACAAGAAGACACACAGACGCTAAACTGAGAAGAGAAGCAGTGGGCGGGGTTTATATACAGGAAGTGACTGATTGTGGAGAGACGACAGGTGGGCAGGAGGCTGCAGAGGTAATGAGCGACAGGTGAGACTGATGACACAATCAAGACCAGAGGGAAACACACACACACACACACACACACACACACACACACACACACACACACACACACACAGGAGGGAACTATAATAAATGTGGAAACAGAGACAGATTAGTGAAGTAATTCAGAGATATAATCTGACAGGCAGGCAGAGAATATAATACACTCATCATATTTCCACATGTATTTCATATCGACTGTGTTTTTATTTTCTTATTGTGAAAAGCCGAGGAAGTCTCACGTTTGTCCTGGGCTGAAACAAACGATCAGCTGTAATGAACGATCGGAGAAAGAAATTAATACAGCATGTTTTTACATCATGACACAAATCATGACTGAAAAATACTGAACAAGTTAAATGTTGGTTTAATTCTGTGCAGAACTGAAACAGTGTGAAGAGTCTGTGGTTCTGTTTTCCAGTCAAACCTCAGTCATGTCATTCAGAGGCCGTTTACACGTACACCGTGATTTTGATAAACGGAGACATCTTCCTTCGTTTGTGCCCTTCGTTTACACGCAAACGGAGATTTCTCCTCTGAAAACGAGTCTTTCTAAAAACTCCGGCCAGAGTGGAGATTTTGGAAAACCCCGGTTGAGCGTTTGCATGTAAACTGAGATAAACAGAGATAAACGGAGTTATAGGCAGCCAGCGTCACAGTATGCACCGGAACTTGCGCCTGTGTCAAAAGTGCGACCTTGTTGCTATGGTAACAATGGATACATGGAAGGCTTGAGCTTCTCGTTACACTGCCACCTACAGGTTTGGCATGCTCCTGTGTATATACACACGGGTAAGTGTAAACAAAGATCTTTTTGAAAACGGAGACGGTGAAATGTCCGTTTATGAAAATAGCCGGCAACGTGTAAACGGCCTCTCAGAGACAGTTCAGGAGCCACAGTGTGCAGAAACAGGCTTGTTTTGAAAAAAGGCCCAAATTAATCAGAACTTTGGAGCGTTATTTGACCCTTTATGACAAGATATCATAACATTATTGTTACCTATCGCTTCCTCATGTCCCATCAGATGGCACACTGAATGTGTTTTAAAGGGGAACTAATGTTTTTTACAACCTTTGTCTAAATGAGTGATAGGATGTTCAATATGTGACATTTCTCCAGTATGAAGCTAGGGCTGACCTGCCTGCAGCCTGTGAGCACGCGCTATATAAAATAATAGGGCACTCAGACAGCGTCAAACAACATCAAAATACGTCCACTAAAAGTGCGTTAACAGAACAGAAATGATCCCCGTTCACGTGGAGCCACAAAATCTACTGGAAACGCTGTAGTATGCACGCCAGGCCAATGGGCGGCAGTGTAAATTTGCAAAGCAACACCACGGCATGACACCATGCACCTGCGCTGAAGTGCCTTCCTCTACAACATGGTGATTACAAACCAAAACAAAGAAGACACAATGGCGAAAGCATGCACAGATAACTTTGACTGGATGGACAACGAGGTGGAGTTGCTACAGGAACAGGAACCCGTTTTCAAAACACTGCATTTTCAGGCACCCAAAACGCCGCTGTCGTGTGAACGATCGGCCAAAATGCAACTATAGTTTATCATTTTCAGTTGAAATCGTTGTCGTATAAACGGGGCCTGAGTGCGAGGGGCTGAGACAGCTGCACCTCCAGGTGATGACATGATGTCATCGTGACGTCGACCCTGAGAAGGTCTATAAACCGCCATCACTGAGTGTGAGGGGCTGAGACAGCTGTCAACACAAACCCGTCCTATAAAGACTCTTAACTCTTAATGTAACGAGACATTTTCTTCAGTGTCACTGATTGAACAATCTGTTTTGATAATAATAACCTGATAAACTGTAGAAAGTAAAGAACCAGGGAGTGTGTGACTGTCCTCCATGTGTCTGAGCCTGTACATCTGTAAACGCTCTCATGCAGTATCTCTGTATTTGGTCTCCATCCAGGAATATTCTGTGTCCTGTGCATGCTAATGTCTCACTGTGCCTGTTTCTGCCTTTTTAATCTCATTCATCAGAAGCTGGACAAAGAGCCAAGGACGTGAACACGAACATGAGTCACGACAGCAGCTGCGTGTTCACGCTGAGTCTTCCGATCCTCCGCAGGAAGCGTGAGTCACCACAGTGAGTTTCATGCAGATGATGTGTTCAGGTGAAGCGAGGCCGAGCGTTTGGCCGGCTGTGCAGGTGCGGAGCAGAGAGACAGGTGGTCGGCCCCGTTCAGCCTGCAGTGATGGGATGTCTGGGAGGGGTCGGGGTGATGGGTTTTAAAGGAGGTAGTTTCCTGGCTGTGGCGCAGCTGGTCGCTCCTCAGAGACTCATTAAGAGTTGCAGAGGGTGCTGATGTCTGGTGGCATCACTGAGCACAGAAACACAGCAAAACCCCAACTGTGGCGTCTCTGGCAGGAACGCTGCTGTGTGCGAGGAGCAGAGACTGTTACTGTGCTCTGACACAAATCTGTGTGTGTGCATGGATGAACCTCAGACAGAGAGGACAAACACTTCCTCCCGTGGGGATCAATAAGGTCTAATCTGATGTATAATATGACATGTGGCTGTGAGTCAGGACGCTTCCTAACAAGACTCAGCAGCTCTGTGAGCAGAGCAGACTCAGTTACACAGCAGTGTCAGGAATTATCCCCGTCCAAAAACCCTCAAACACCAGGCATCCACTTTACCACATATCAGTTTATATACTCTCCGTTCTTTAACGTGTTAATATCATCTCTGTCTACAGCAATATGAGCGTCACTGTGTGGACGGACGCCCTGAGAGGAAAAATATCTGCTGAAAAAATGTTTCATCTGTGAAACTGGTGAAACAAATGTTGTTGTTTTTTGTCAGGATCATTTTTCTTAGTTCCTGTTGTTGTGTTGTTGTAACACTCACTTTGGCTAAGAGAGGCTGAAGTTCCCTTTCACTAAAACATTTTAGCCCTGAACAATAAAAGATAGTCAAGTCAGATAGAGGTATATGAAGCATCTTAATGAAACACGTCTCTCAACATCTCTGAAGTCACTGCTGACCTGCTGGCCTCACCACAGTGCTGTAACATTACATTAAGCTTCTCTAGATCTTTAGTCCCAGTGACGTGATATCCAGTGACATTATATCCAGTGACATTATATCCAGTGACGTGAAATCCAGTGACATTATATCCAGTGACGTGATATCCAGTGACATTATATCCAGTGACATTATATCTAGTGACATTATATCCAGTGACGTGAAATCCAGTGACATTATATCCAGTGACGTGATATCCAGCGACGTTATATCCAGTGACATTATATCCAGTGACATTATATCTAGTGACGTGATATCCAGTGACGTGATATCCAGTGACATTATATCCAGTGACATTATATCTAGTGACGTGATATCCAGTGACGTGATATCCAGTGACATTATATCCAGTGACATTATATCTAGTGACGTGATATCCAGTGACGTGATATCCAGTGACATTATATCCAGTGACATTATATCTAGTGATGTGATATCCAGTGACATTATATCCAGCGACGTTATATCCAGCGACATTATATCCAGTGACGTGATATCCAGTGACATTATATCCAGTGACATTATATCTAGTGACGTGATATCCAGTGACATTATATCCAGTGACATTATATCTAGTGACGTGATATCCAGTGACATTATATCCAGTGACGTAATATCCAGTGACATTATATCCAGTGACATTATATCCAGTGACGTAATATCCAGTGACATTATATCCAGTGACGTGATATCCAGTGACATGATATCCAGTGACGTGATATCCAGTGACATTATACCCAGTGACGTGATATCCAGTGACGTGATATCCAGTGACGT
Organism: Epinephelus awoara; assembly: GCA_035609425.1. Classification (NCBI taxonomy): domain Eukaryota; kingdom Metazoa; phylum Chordata; class Actinopteri; order Perciformes; family Serranidae; genus Epinephelus; species Epinephelus awoara. Next base: position 529,796 of record CM069309.1, read on the forward strand.
GATATTTAGTGATGTGATATCCAGTGACGTGATATCCAGTGACGTGATATCCAGTGATGTGATATCCAGCGATGTGATATCCAGTGATGTGATATCCAGCGACGTGATATTTAGTGATGTGATATCCAGTGACGTGATATCCAGTGACGTGATATCCAGTGATGTGATATCCAGCGATGTGATATCCAGTGATGTGATATCCAGCGACGTGATATCCAGCGATGTGATATCCAGTGACCTCATATCCAGTGATGTGATATCCAGTGACGTGATATCCAGCGACGTTATATACAGCGACGTGATATCCAGTGACGTTATATCCAGTGACGTGATCTCCAGTGACATTATATCCATTGTTATCCCGAGGAAGCTTTTGTTGTGGACAGACAATGTCAGCTGTGGGCGACAGACTCGACATCTTCATGTAGCTCTTCAAATGTTCTCTTTAGCTCATTTCCCATATTTGTATCCAAGTACCGTAGCTGTAAAATGTTTAGCTGCCTGACAGCGAGTGACATGTTGCATGTTTCCTATACCGTTCAATAGTTGTGTCAAGTTGTAGTCTAACAGTCCCTTGGTTAAACTCCATCTGCTGTCTCTTAGGCGATGTAGCTACGAGCCAATACAGTTAGGAAATGTTTTGGGCTGCAGGGCTGAGTTTCCCAAAACATGATCCTTCTTGGCAACGTTGTCTTCTTTGTGGGTTTGAAAAACTACACTGCAAAAAGAAAAGCACCTGGCGCCCTCTAGTGTCCCCACTCATTCATATACAGCCAGGACGTTAGCTAACAAACATGTTTCTCACCTGTTGAGTCAGAAACAGGAGAAACAAAATGGGATCAGTCTTCTGTAATAAAACAACCTGTTACTTTAATCAATGTCAACATGTTCCTCTGGTGACTGGACTGTGATGTCATTAGTTTCAGACAGAGACAACCAAATCTGACCAGATGACGTCATGTGAGGAGGAACTGAAGGCTTCAGATTACAGGTATTTGTCAGAGGAAGATAAATGTCTGAAACTAATTCAATCCGTCCAGTAGATTCTGAAATGTTTCAGTCTGGACCAAAGAAGCGGGCTGAGAAATTTATGGAAGTGACATCATTTCTAAAAAAGGAGGACATGTTTGTTACGACAGGACTCTGAAGGTCACGATGTTGTGATGAATACATTACACAAAAAACAAACAAACATTTGATCTCATAATTACGACATAAGATCTTTGTTATTATGACATCAGGAGCTCATTATTATCAGATCTCATGTTGTAATTATGAAGTGAATGCAACATGTTTCTTTCTGAGACAGTGTGTGTGTGTGTGTGTGTGTGTGTGTGTGTGTGTGTGTGTGTGTGTGTGTGTGTGTGTGTGTGTGTGTGAGGCGGAGCAGATAAAGCTTTATTGTTCCCATTTAATCACCATCCTTCCTCTAATTGGCAGCTCTCTGACTGAGAGCTTTTTAAGGACCATCATCAGCGTTTATCACCATCCTGGTTAATTCACACCACCAGTGTTTGCTCCCATCCGTCTCATCGAGTCTTCAGGGCGGCTCAGTGTGAAGAGAGTCAAGTCGCAGCAGCAGCAGAGAGGTCAAAGGTGACGTTAGAAGACACATTCAGGTGCTGTAAGTCTCTGTCTCTACTCTGTCTCTGTCTCTACTCTATTTCTGTCTCTACTTTGTCTCTGTCTCTACTCTGTCTCTGTCTCTACTCTGTCTCTACTCTGTCTCTGTCTCTACTTAGTCTCTGTCTCTACTTTGTCTCTGTCCCTACTTAGTCTCTGTCTCTACTTTGTCTCTGTCTCTACTTTGTCTCTGTCTCTACTCTGTCTCTGTCTCTACTCTGTCTCTGTCCCTACTTAGTCTCTGTCTCTACTCTGTCTCTGTCTCTACTTAGTCTCTGTCTCTACTTTGTCTCTGTCTCTACTCTGTCTCTGTCCCTACTTAGTCTCTGTCTCTACTCTGTCTCTGTCTCTACTTAGTCTCTGTCTCTACTCTGTCTCTGTCTCTACTCTGTCTCTGTCTCTACTTAGTCTCTGTCTCTACTCTGTCTCTGTCTCTACTCTGTCTCTGTCCCTACTTAGTCTCTGTCTCTACTTTGTCTCTGTCTCTACTTAGTCTCTGTCTCTACTCTGTCTCTGTCTCTACTTAGTCTCTGTCTCTACTCTGTCTCTGTCTCTACTTTGTCTCTGTCTCTACTTAGTCTCTGTCTCTACTTTGTCTCTGTCTCTACTCTGTCTCTGTCCCTACTTAGTCTCTGTCTCTACTCTGTCTCTGTCTCTACTCTGTCTCTGTCTCTACTCTGTCTCTGTCCCTACTTAGTCTCTGTCTCTACTTTGTCTCTGTCTCTACTCTGTCTCTGTCCCTACTTAGTCTCTGTCTCTACTTAGTCTCTGTCTCTACTCTGTCTCTGTCCCTACTTAGTCTCTGTCTCTACTCTGTCTGTCTCTACTTTGTCTCTGTCTCTACTTTGTCTCTGTCTCTACTTTGTCTCTGTCTCTACTTAGTCTCTGTCTCTACTCTGTCTCTGTCTCTACTTAGTCTCTGTCTCTACTCTGTCTCTGTCTCTACTTAGTCTCTGTCTCTGCTTAGTCTCTGTCTCTACTCTGTCTCTGTCTCTACTTTGTCTCTGTCTCTACTTTGTCTCTGTCTTTGTCTCCAGGCTGGAAATGAATGTGACAGTTCCTCCCATGTGTGATCAGAGGATAATAAGCTGAAACCAGCAGCCTGATGTTTTAACGTGGCGTCCAGCAGGACAGGAAATGTGCCATGACTCCAGCCTCTCTGGAGCGTCTCACCACATCGCTCCTAAAGACTAAAGTTGAGGCTCCTCCAGCTGCTCCTCCAGCTGCTCCTCGTGTGATAAGATGAGTTACAACACTTTCATCATCTCTGAGAGAGCAGCACCTGAACACATCTTGAAGACGACTCTTGATGTTTGGAGACGTGCTGGAGCTGAAGATACAGAGCTGGAGTCTCTCAACAGGACATAAAGCTGAACTCTCTGTTACACACACACACACACACACACACACACACACACACACACACACACACACACACACACACACACACACACACACACACTTCCTCCTCCCTCCTCTCCAAACCAAACCACAGTACAGATGTGGTGGGAGCTCTGCTAAGGGCGGAGGAGGAGGAGGGGGGAGAAATAGGAGCAGCTAAATAAGACGGCTTGAAAGAGGAAGAGCATGTCGACGCGCTGCCAAGAGGATATTTCCATCTTTCTTTAAAAGCGTTTCTGTTAAATGGAAAACAAATGTGTGATTGATGTGTTGGAGTTCGGCGATGATGACAGACGAAAGAGAAGAGACGGCGTCCCCGTCTCTAAACGCTCGCTTTGAAATGAGAGACCGGCGCGAGGAAGGCGAGGGTGAGGAGCTGGATGGAGGAACGGTGGGATGCAGAGGAATGTGACGTCGCTTTGATGCTGAAACAGATTTTCTCCCCCAAAAAATTAATTAGCCAAATAAAAGGTTTGAAAGTGAGACGAGGGAGATTTAATTAGTGTACTCAACCCTGACGAAGACGCACTTCATGTTCTGTGAATATAAAAATGACCTTGATGAGCGGCTGCTTGTTAAAGACTCACAGAGACATCAGGTCCTAAACTCCAGCCAAACGTTTGGCTCCTGAAAGAACTGCTGACGCTGAAGAAATCATCAACTTCCTGTCACAATCAGAAGCTTTTGAGCTTTAAGAGGACGAAGATATGAACCTTCCTCTGGACCTGGAGTCAAACCTTCACTTCCATCAGCTGCATTAAGGCTGAAGAACCATCATCACCTGATCACCATCATCAGACCGCTCTCTGGCCCTGACTGGGTCCATCAAACGTCTCAGTGATGTGTTGATCAGGTGAGGACACGTCCTGCTGGCGGCGGACAAACACTCTAATAAGGGTGACAAATGAAACCTTGTTGGATCACAGCCGTCCTGCACAATCTTTCAGGGAAAGTTTCTGTTCCAGCATCAACTGTTAAAACTGCAGAGCAGCTCAACAACCAGAAGTCGGACTGATCCGAAGTCTGAATGAACTGAATAAAACACGTGGACAGAAAATGCTGTTGGTCTTTCAGTCCTTCAGCTCTGTTGAGACAAGCCAGTCCAGTTTTTCATCGTCCAGGTCAATTCGGTGGCCGGTGTTTGGGGCAGCTGGTTATTATGTGTTCCACAGTTTGTAGTGGGTCCCCACATTCACAGTGGGCGCTGGCCACGAGACCCCCTTTTTGCATTGCTGCCCTGAAGCGTCCTACACCTGTCCTTGAGGGTTGTCCATTGCCTTTGGGGCAGCTGCTGGCCGGGAACATCTGTGGGGTCTTCAATGTAGTGGAGGAGACTTGATGGTTCTGCTGAGTTTTACTGGTCCCTCCATCTTGATTTGACCCAGGCAGCCTTGAAAGTATCAGATGGTGTTGTACAGAGCAGTTCCTGGTGTGTGTGGCAAAGGGACGCCGGGACGCATGCTGTGGTGTCTCCTTAGCCATCTTGTGGAGGAGGAGGTGGGACTCACTTGTTTGGGTCCTCCGCCTCACTCCCGCACTCTCTAGCCCCTTTTACACTGCCAGTTTTTCCACGAATGTTGGGTGAGCGTTTAGACACACAGAGAGGCGGATTGGCGAGTTGATCCGAGGTGCCCAATTTCCCGCCTCATAGGGTAGACATATTGGAGGAACCCTTTTAGTTTAAACAGAACAAGGCGACCCTCCACAACGGGAGGGGCTGTTGATGACTTGTGGGAGGAGCTGTTGATGACTTGTGGGAGGGGCTGTTGATGACTTGTGGGAGGAGCTGTTGATGACTTGTGGGAGGAGCTGTTGATGACGCTGCACGTGCGAGCCACTGGCGGTGGATAAAAAGGAAACAGCTGATAGCAGGAATTAGCGAGCAGCTAGTAGCAAGAGGGAAACACAAACCTGATAGACACTGTAAAGATGAGCAACTGGGGAGACAAGGAATTGCGCGCCCTCCTTGTCCTCGCAAACGAAGAGGCCATTAACTGTCAGATGACGGGGACGGTGAAGGACGGGCCAACTTACGAGAGAATCGCCGAAGGACTGACCAGCCGCGGCTTCCCTCCCACGTCACTGTTTACGTCACACGCTGAGCTACACGTTTTGTTACTTGCTCACGCCCCCCATTGCCCCCAAAAAGGCACATTCTGTATAAACAAAAGTAGGTAGGCGGCATTTTGCTGCACTCCCCGATTTTGTTTTTATACTGCCAATGCTGAAAAAAGACTGATTGGGCTGCTGTGAGGAGACCAGGCAGCAGCTCCAGAGACTGACCCTCAGTCAGCAGCTGTAGTAACTTTCACTCAGCCAGTGGATCAGCAAACTTTCTGTTGCTGCTGTCGCACAGATTAGACTCCGCCCACTGTGGTGGGTTTCCACTGGCTGAATTCAAGGTGCTAAATCTGCTGGCTGAAGGTCCGTCTCAGGAGCTTCCATCAGCTTTATCCGGTAAAGTGGATGATGAGGAGCTAAAGTCCAGAGGGAGTGAGACCAAACCAACTTGTTCCATGAGGTCAGATTATTTTTCTCTTCAGCAGAAACGTTTCCTGATGGTTTGTGTTATTGTTCACTGGCGCATGGTAAACATGCTCTGATTGTGTTGTTAACATGCTAACTGGCTAACTAGCATCAAGACGCTCTTCCTGTTGATGCTCCTGAAGACACGACTCTGAGGTCATGTGACCAAACTAAACCTCATGATGAAGTTTCTGATTATTGGTTGGAGACAGGAAGTGAACCGTCTCCTCCATCACAGTCACACACTTTAGGGTCATTATGGGTAATGTAGTTTATCAAACCTCCTGAGATCGATGCTCAGTCTTTCCTCTGCACTCAGCACCTTTTATTTTCTTTATACTGCAGGAAATGTAAAATTACATTTTGAGAATTAAATTTAAAAAAGCAGCAAAATTCCACCGAGTCAAAGAGAAAGTGTCGCCAGAGACATCGTTATGAATGTTGGTTCTTACTGACTCTGACAGGCCTGTGTGTGTGTGTGTGTGTGTGCGCGCATGAAGCTCCTCCCTCCCAACTGTTGCTACACACCTTTTCCGGACCCCCCCGACCAAAGGACTCACACAGACTTTTTTAAACCCTTCACGGTGTTTTGGACGGCTGAGGGCCTGGCAGAGCTTTGGCTGGATGACCTGCCGCCACCTTGGCATCCAAACAGACGGGACATTCTAAGAGTCGGGGGGGCAGCAGTGGAAGCTGCCCCCCCCCCCCCCCCCCACACACACACACACACATACACACATAGTCTGGCAGGGTGAGCAGAAAGATGGAGGGAGGAGGAGAGGGGCGGAGCTTCATCGGTGGAGGGGAGGAGAAAGAAAGATGGGATGGAGATTGGAGGAGGTGGAGGGGTGGGGCTCACCTTGTTTGAAAGGAGACTCCCTCCAAACCCCCCCCCCCCCCCCCCCCCCCCCCCTTCACCAACACACCCACAGACGCAGCCTGGCAGGAGGGGAGACAGGTGGAGCTCCCTCCTCCTCCGTCTTCTGCTTCTCTCTGTTTTCGTTTAAGTCCAGTGTGTTTGAAGGGCATCAACACACACACACACACACACACACACACCCACACACACACACACACACACACACACACACACACACACACACACAGAGTGGAGAGCTGCCAGCCTGCTGTTGCTGCTGCTGTTGATGAGAGGGGAGAGAAGCCTTTATAGTGACTGATGGCGTCCTGAGCGCAGCTCCCATCCCTGCCCTCCAACACACCGACACACCAACACACCAACACACCAACACACCTACACACCTCCACACCTGCACACCTACACACTTACACACCTACACACCTAAACACCATCAGCAGCTCTGCCACCACTCTTTGTTTGGCGTCTTCAACACGATGAGAACAAAAGAATCTACTTTCAGGTTTCACATCAAGATTTAAAGATGAAGAGGAGGAAGAGCAGAACTGATGAAGAGGAGGAAGAACAGAACTGATGAAGAGGAGGAAGAACAGAACTGATGAAGAGGAGGAAGAGCAGAACTGATGAAGAGAAGGAAGAACAGAACTGATGAAGAGGAGGAAGAACAGAACTGATGAAGAGGAGGAAGAACAGAACTGATGAAGAGCGGGAAGAGCAGAACTGATGAAGAGGGGGAAGAGCAGAACTGATGAAGAGGAGGAAGAGCAGAACTGATGAAGAGCGGGAAGAGCAGAACTGATGAAGAGCAGGAAGAACAGAACTGATGAAGAGGAGGAAGAACAGAACTGATGAAGAGCAGGAAGAGCAGAACTGATGAAGAGAAGGAAGAGCAGAACTGATGAAGAGGAGGAAGAGCAGAACTGATGAAGAGGAGGAAGAGCAGAACTGATGAAGAGAAGGAAGAACAGAACTGATGAAGAGCAGGAAGAGCAGAACTGATGAAGAGAAGGAAGAGCAGAACTGATGAAGAGGGGGAAGAGCAGAACTGATGAAGAGCAGGAAGAGCAGAACTGATGAAGAGAAGGAAGAACAGAACTGATGAAGAGGAGGAAGAACAGAACTGATGAAGAGGAGGAAGAGCAGAACTGATGAACACATCCTGGTTTAATGTTTCTAATGATTTCAGAGTTTTGTGTGTTTTGTATGAAATGTTCAATATAAATAAAGTTTTATTGTTGTCATGTTGGACACGTGACGGTCACAGTCTGGTCTGTGACGCGTCAGCTGTTTGTCGTTACAACTCAAGGTGTCGTTAAATGTTAGATACACCAGGTTAAACATATTTCATGGCGATAGGAACGGTGATGGGTTTCTAAAAAACAGCCACGTTTGGTGACGTAATGCTGGAAACACAGTAGTGACTCACTGAAACAACCTGTTGGGCTGTTTGTTGGCAGGTATCTTGTTTCACCCCATCCACCATCACCTCCACCTCCCAGTGACTGACAGCTCATATGCTACGTCACCGTAGAAACACTGACCTCATATGTACAAATGTGTGGTAGGTTTATCTGTGGTCTGCAGAGAAACATGTTGTCCTGACGGCTGGATGGAAGGTCATTGGTTTGGTTTATGACCAAACACCTGCAAAGTGTTGGACGAACTAAAATGTTGACTTGATGATGGCACAGAAAGAAAGTTAAAGTTATTAGAATGAACCGTGAGGGAGGAATGTGTGGATCAAATATGGCCGTCCACTCAACACCAACATGAATAACAAGGAACATGAATAGTGTTCACTGACTTCAGAGTGAGACTGTGTTCATCATGTGATCAGATTCAGCTGCACATCAGTGTCTAACCAGAGTCATATAACCTGATGTGAAGTCATGCAGCGACGAATGCTCTTTGCATGAAGATGAAATGAATGAAGAATTGTGTTCATGTTTTTGTTGACCCCTTTAAAACCTGACTTCCTGCAGACGGCTCAGTTCATCACATCATCTGTTAATCAGCATTAAACGACTTTATCTCATTCACCTGGTCTCTGCTGACTGAAATGACGTCATCGCGTCACGTTGTGTCACTGCCAGAGGAACAACTTTTCACTCTGCTCATTAAAGTGAATATTTCTAAAAACTTAATATAAACACAGTTCAAATAACTTACAGACAATTATTTTGTTTGTGTTTCTACATTTAAAAATCAACATGGATCAACATGTTTGTGTTTTTATTTAAAACAAAATCTGATTTTTGTACTTTCTTTTACTAACACGGTGTCAGTGGTGTTTTCAGTGACCTCACTTATTATTAGTTATTAAATGACATGACAATAAACAGACATACCAGCGCAGACACTGATGGAGCGTCTCTCCTGCAGATCTCACAGGGTTAAAGTAACAACAGGCTGCTGCAGGTTGGTTTGAATTCTGTCTGAGTTTGGTACAAAGTTTCTCCAGTTTGTTCTCAGATGAATTGAATTGAAGACATTTAGGAGGCTGAGCCCAACCACAGGAGGAGTAACTGCAGCGATGGGGCTCTGGGAGCTCTGCGTCCTCTCGCTGTGATGGCGAATAGATCTCATTCAGATGGGGATGGATGAGGCTGCGTGCACAGTCACTGCAGCGCGGCTACATCACCATTTGTTTTCATTACGCAGCCAAAACAAGCCGAGCGGACGCAGAGACACTGGACGAGCTCAGTATGGATTTTGTGGAGTGCGACATTGTTCACGTGTGAAGACAAAAACTTTGTGGCCTCTCTGTCCCCACTTTATAAACTTCTGATTCAGGTGTGAAAGATTCAGCTTGCAGGTTAAACTGAGACTCGAAGGCTCGAGTCCCTGCACACCTCACACTCAGATAGCTGAGAGTCCATTTTAAGCACCGCCGTCGCAGCGTCTCAGGAGCTTCCCGAGGGTCGGCGCTCCAGCAGCAGCCGATTGTGCTCTCAGTGATGTGTTGTGTTGTCTGTGGACAGGCTTTGTGATAGAGTTTTACTCTCAGGGGGGGAATCTCCTCCTCGTGCCCAGAGGCAGACAGCAGTGATAAAAACACACGTGGGCCACAGACGACAGGCCTTTTATTTTGACGCCTTCAGCTGGATGTCGAGTGGACTCCGTACTCTCTGAGGTGCTTCAGCTTCAAACTTTGAAATGGAAACGCCTGTTTTTCCTCAAACTGCCGAGAATGACATCGTGCAAATGGAAAGAGAGCTCCTATGCAGAGGTGTAGATTTCAGTTGGGGGGGTGGAGACACAGGGGACATGTCCTCCTCAATACTGACGACATGTGTATTTGTCCCCCAAATAAATAAATAAACAACAGAGGAGCAGCAGACGACTTTCACTGACAAAATTAAAGATATTTACACCATTAACTGAAGCTGACAGTGTTTGATGCTCAAAATCTTCTGGTGGAGCTTCTGTTACTGACGCACACACAACACACCCTCACTCCGACCTCGTCACATATCGAGTGTTCAGTGATCAGCTGTGAAGTCCGGCAGACGCTAGCTGCTAACAGCTAACAGCTAGCTGCTAACAGCCACCGCTGCAACCAACAAACTCCACAGATCCATTCAGCAGCTTCATCATCCACAGTCAGACACACAGCTGATTATTTACTGCTGAATTACAGCTCACAACTCTACCTTGGTGTGTGAGGGGGCGATGGAGGCTGCAGCTCGTCTCCAGTCTCAGGTTTTCATGCTCCTGTATTTCCTGATGACGAAGGGACCAACAGTCTGTGGCCCAGGTGTGTTCGGTCTTTAGCTGAAGACTTACGCCTGGTGTTGATCTGTTTTCTGACACGGCCAGTTGAAGCTCATTTGCCACATCTTATTTTATAGTCAAACGATACCTGAGTTTTATCCTCTTTGTGCCGCAGGTCTGATTGCAAACTTTCTGTTGCTGTTGTCAACGGAGCCGCTCTCCTCCTGAAGAGTTTAACAAGTTAGCATTAGCTAACACAGCAGCAGCGCTAACACCCAACACTGAGCCGCCAAAGTGCTCCAACAAACTCAGCCAAAATAGCTCGACTTTCATTTAGCCCGTTAATAACCATGGGTAACATTAGTCTTACAGCTGTGTTTGAGGTTAGATAGGCACTATCTGAGGACAGGAGGTCATGGATTTTGCCTCTAATAACTAGAATTTAGCAGAACGATCACGTCTGCTTCCACACTTTAATCGAGCGCTAACACAGGTCTGTGGAGACACGTCTGGGAACACAAGACTATTTAGAGCATGATCAGAAACATGTGGGTTGTCGCAGGTTTTTCTCTTTAAAACTTTTTGTTTTGTCTGTTCAGGTCTTTTATCTCTCCGACCATGTGGAGCTGCATTTCGCTCTGTCATTTTTAAATGATAAGGAAACAAGTCAAGAAACAGGTGAAGCTTTTGTCACATTTCTGCAGAGGCAGGCTGCTCACATGTTGCTCTGACCGTCCTCATCTGTTCAGGCTGACGGAGGAAAGCGAGCAGCGTTTTTTAACTGAGGCCAAACTCACACATTGTTTGAGCTCAGCTCGGCTGGACTGACAGCTCTCTGCAGGTTTCTCTGCATTTGGATTCACACGTCGTTTTGGAAACGCTCCACTCAGCAGGTTCGCTCCATTCCAGTCAGGTTTGCTGGCGCCGCCTGCCAATCGGCGGCCCAGATGTTTTTAACCTTCAGTCATCAGGAAGAAGTTGCCAGAACAAACCGCTGCTTCACATTCATGTCACACAGTCCCCAGGTATTCCACAAACTAACTCTGACTGCTCAGTACGCGTCGATATGTTGATTTGTAGGTCACTAAACGTCTGCAGTGTGTGAGATAAAACTGTTGTTAGGAGTTCTTAGGTTTACACTCATCTGTTGTGTTCAAACACTGATCGTCATATTAAACTGAAACTTGTGAGGCAGTCAGTTTCAGTTTTTAACCCCACTGCCTGGATGTGTTGTTACCTGAACATCAGTGGCACTGAAGTAGTGTTTAAAAATGACAATATAAAATGTTCTTCTGGGGTTTTTATGGGTCCTTAAGGTTTCTGTCTGTGACATTCAGAACATTAATGCAGAAACAACTCACTCATGTCTGTGCAGCCGCTGGTTGTCGGACCCGTCCACCCTACACAGTCCTCCACTGCCTTAACTTTCATTGTTGTCCTACTGCGTTTCCCCCTGATGCTCCCCCACAGACGCACAGTCATATCAACTGAATATCCTTTTTGTGTCACAGTAAATGCACACTGACTCAACAAGGATGAAACTTTAACATAAAGGAGCAAATTAAATAATATGAATTAGAAAACTTTATGTACAAAGTTACAAAGTCCAGAGAAAAGGAGAGAGGCTCAGATCTTACGCTCGAAGTGAATGAAACAGACATGAAATGATAAAACATGTAGTTATCAGTGTCACATTTTTATCAGTGCAGTAAAGTAGAACTCATCTGTGAGCGTTTATCAGAGCGCAGTGACCCGTCCTCTAGATTTATTCTCTCTGTGCAAACATGAGAGTCTCTAAAGATCTCAGATGAAATCAGAATTAAAGACGGAGGCTTAACTTATTTGCCGTGACATTATGCAGAACTAGTGGAAAAGATGTGATTGATTGACTTGGGCTTTTCCTTTCAAGTGCGCGGGCACTTATGAATCTCAAATATTGGTCGATTTCACGGATAACCCCGACGCCGGCTCCACGTCACGCTCAGCTTTATCTCTCTCTGAGGATTTGTGCTGCTACAGGTCAAAAAGCTCACCAAGCAGTTGATGAAATTTCATGAAAGACGAGGGAGGAGCTGGTGGCAGTGCTATACTGGGACACGTGGGAAAGTGGATGTGTTCCCCCTCCGGTTAGCTCATAGTGTGTGAGAGAGACCCCCCAGATGTCTCATTAGGTATATCATTAGGGAGACAGCTGGAAGGGGGTGCAGACAGCTGACACGGGGCTGCAGGGGCAGGATTAGCTGGGACTTTCTGGAGGAGTGGGGGATGTTTCAGGCTCTCAGATGATATCCCACAGTGGAAGAAGAGCTCCCAGCTTTCACTTCAAAATCAACACAACGGATTTTTGTTTTTTGCCAGTGACTGCTCGCTGACTGAGCCGTCCTTTAGAAAGTCTCTGACAACATCCAAACCTCCCACAGAACACCCCACCTCTCGTCAGTTCATCCTCAGTTTGTCCACAGCGTCTCTTCACTACGTCCATGATGTGCGACCGTCCTCCTCAAAACTGAAGCTTCAGTCAAAGTAACGATTCCTCCGACACATGCGACCACACGAGGACTCGTTTACACTCAGCTTACGGACCAAACGGAGCAGAACCAGTGGAGATCATGGAGGTGGTGTAGTTAGAGTCAGATACGACCGTAGGAGACAACAAAGACATTTAAAAATGGTGGAACAGAATAAATCATAAATACAGTAAAAATAATTCTTCGTCTACACGTCAGGACGTGTTTAATGAGCTCACTGCCGTCGACAAATTTTGACCCCGCCCCCTAGTGCCATCTATTGGCTGTATCTGTGACATCACAAAGGACACATGGAGGTATGAGGGCTTTGACGTTTACAACGTTTGACACGGACAGATGTATTTTCATATGTAAAGGGAGAATAAATAATTAATTGAAGTCATCAAATACCGCTGTGTCACTGATTTTGGCGTCAGACACCAACACCAAAAGCCACCTGTTGCCACAGTATGATACACTGATGGTGTCAGTTTGAAATGCTGCCTGTAACGACGTAAAACACGGAGCTCCAAAGTCGCTATAGGGCAGGAAGGAGGGGAGGTGGATGGATCCAACAAACCTTCATCCATGACACGAGTCCAGAAACCAATGGCTGATGTCACCGTAGCGGTGTCCATTACTTTATACGACCTTTGATTAAAACAAGTGCGTTTATCACTAATGTAATGTGACATATGTTCTACGTTAAGTAGTTAAAACACTGACTTTTGGTTTCACGTGGGACACAAACAGCGACCTCCTGACTGACAGTCCTGTGTTTTTTGACCTCATCACTGCGCAGACTCTCACTCTTTATACTGTGTCACCTGGCTTCCTCCTGTGCGCCCATCATAATTACTGCGGCCACTCGAGGTTGCTACTTTAATAATAATGTAAATACTGATGGTTAATATCACCTTGTATTAATAATGTGTTCACATTTTGGAGGACAGTTTCACGTTGTGTCTACTGCCGCTGTGCAAACCTTCATATGTGATGGAAATGACTGCAAACCCATGAAGACCTAAAGCTGTCGACATTACACAGTTACTCTACGGCTCAGGGTTTAGCTGTGACGCTAAGTGATCAGCTAAATGGGCTGAAAACATACAAAGACACTGACAGAGCACAAAAAAAGTGAAAGTTCTAGAAAAGTAAAAGTCCTGTGTCACAGTCGGATAAAAATCAGCTACATGTGTTTAAAGAAGGCGACTGCAGTGAGCATGGACCACATGCTGGAGCTCACAGACACATGATGAGTCTGGTGTGAATGTGGACACAGTAAGGACTTGACTGGTCTGATGGACAGATGAAACATTTTTGGCTCCATAATAAATATAAAAAGCTCCTTAAATCATCGTTTACAGTTTATTCTGAATATTCACTGGACACAGGATAAAGAAAATGGTGGACACGGCGTTTAGTGAAGTCACAGTGGACAAATTAGGTGGTTAGAAGCAGCCTGCGGCGTGATGAATGAACATGCAGCAGAAACGTTTGTGTTGAGCGGCTTCAATACTTCAGACACTAATGCACTCTGCGTCGACTCACAGATCACTCACAGCTGGATTACAGACTCACTCTGCTCCTGCGGTCGATGGAGAAACTAATGACGTAGTCAGCCACAGTTTTTACTGTTGATTCAGTTTTTACATCAGAGACATGAGAAGTTGCTCCATCGAAACCTTGGCTTCAAAACACGGGAATAAGAGCCTCGCCGGGTTTAATGAACGTAGTCTGATTAAGACGTGATTCACATCCTGAAAACTCCTCGTGTTAAAAGAAGCAAGAAAAGGCAGAAAAGTTGTGAAATAAACCGATAAAACAGAAACATACAGTTCAAGTTCTTCAGATTTGTGTTAAAGGAAAGTTGAGTTAATCTGACTCCTCCTGGGACCCGTACACGTGCAGCCTCACAATAACAAGATGACCTGTGACTACGTCAATGAGTGATGTCAGTGTTTGACAACTGTATGTAGAGTGCACAACATTACGCTACAACAACACTGAGTTTCCTGAGCTACAGTCTCTTGGATCAAAGTCTTGATTTGTCCGACCCGTTCTCTTCACGCCCCACGCTGACTTCCTCCATCTTCATTCTACGTCGGCTGCTCTCAGCGTCCAGTATCACTGCACATGAGTTCAAACTGGAGTGAGTTTAAAGACCAGTGCATCTTATAGAGACGCTAAAGGGTGTTGTCACATGCTGCGGGGCGTAAGTGATGATCCAAGGAGGAGGACGGGCTGTTTGTACTTTGGACTTGGACTGGACGGTACCACAGAATTTAGCTTTGATCCAATCCTGAGTAATACAAGGTTAGAAACACCAATATTAAGACTCTTAGTCATCCAGGTCATGGTTATCATAAGTGCTGTATTGGAGGCAACTGGACGTGTTTGTGTTTCTTGAAGATGTTTTGTGATGAGAAACGTCTTCAAGAAACACGTCCAGTTGCCTCCGATACAGCACTTATGATTACTGAAGATCTGATTAGACTATTAATTTCATCAGGCTGTGATATACCTGGATATTCCTCATCTGATCCTCTGTGAACAGACTCTGGATCTGCATGTGGTTCTGTTCATGGCACAGTTGAGGGTCTGCGTCAGCCCCCAGCAGGAAACAGGACGGCTGTGAGGTGAGCTTATCGTCCTCCCACTGCTGACATCAGGTGAAAGTGAAACTAAGAAGCAGCTGCTGTGAGCTGTTTGATACAGTTGACACAAAGCAGTGAGAAGCAAAGAGAACATGAACTAGACGTGTTCATGACAACAGCAAGTTGTTTGCACAGAAGTTTGACTCTTGAAATACAAATACGTACGACGTAGAGGCCAAAACTGACCCGTTTTCCCACTGATCTTATTAACACTAGGCTCCATCTTCAAAATGGAAATGTAGCATTGATATTTTGCGATCAATCCGCCGACCCCTGATCTTGACAGATCGAACTTTGCTCCTCCAAACAGCAGCAAGTGGTCCCTTCATTTTGAACCCCTCAAAAAGCAGAAAAGAAAGAAATCAAGATTTTACATCTGATGAAGTCACTGTAACATCTCCTTGTTGTGTGATAACAGACTCTGCAAAGGACAGACTGGGAAACTTGTGGGGTGAAGTGTCTATTATATAATGATTTTACTCCTTAAGAGAGATGAAAAATTCTGCAGTGTCCCCACAAAGAGCTAAAACAACCTTTACATCAAAGAAGAAACAGACAGACGTCTCACTGAGTTGTCTTTATTTGACTGTGCAGTGAAATCCTGCAGGAAACCTCTGGTTCACATGTCTGTGATGAACATGGAGTGTGATAATTGTAAGGGCAGCACTCGGGGGCCTGGGGTGGGGGGGTCGGGGTTTACATTCCTGGGGTATTGCATTTTGCTGCACTTCTGCTCCCTCAACAATGTCGTGCCTCATCGGTGCCACAATCCTCAGCGACCACAGGGCCGAGCGGGGCGACAGCTGCCAAGCCAGAAAAACAACGGCGGCCATTTTACTCCATGTGAACCCGCGGAGAAATTCCTGGAATGGCCGTGATTGTAATGTGGTCCTATAAGGTTACATAATGAGGGCGCTTCATAAACATAATCTCCGCTTCCTTTTTCCTTCCTCTTCCCTGCGTGTCACGTTCTCATCTCCTGCCCGTCGACACACTCATGGACGTTTGGATCCGTTCGCCTCCCCCTCCCCCGCCGCCTCCGACATCTCTCACAGGATGAATCTGGACTTACAGCCGTGCTTACACAGCTGTTGTTTGATTGCAGTTGTGATTTTTCCTTACGCACATTGTGTTTTTATTCCAGGCCTCCTGACAGCAGCTCCGTCTGACACAGTAAACATGTGTGATGCTGACGTGTTCCAGGGTTGAAGGACAGTCCTGAGTATTTAGAGACCAGCTGACTGTTCCTCTTGAACTCCTCTCTATAAACGATGGGTCTTAGATCAACACACATCAGCCACTGTTTAAACAGAGCTGTTGTTTCACAGCAGATTTCTGTTTGTATTCAGTGTGTGTTCGTCTCAGCATCACTCAGTCACTCAGTCACTCAGTCACCAGCTGCAGTTTGTCCCAAAAAATCATTTTCTCCAAAACAGCAGGTCTGTAAAAGTGCTGACACTGATGAAGCTCAGCGTAAGACTTCATTTATGCTTCATCCATTTACAATGCATCTCTGTTCCACCACTTCCTCCAATCAGCTGATTGTGGGCGTTCCCTCTCCTACTTTACCAATCAAACTTTACCACGATGTCCCTCAGCCAATCATGTTGCTGCTGCCAAACTCTCTGACAGTTGTTGACTAGAGATGATGCACCGTCTCATGGTGGTCACTTCCTGTCGACGTTACAGATCAGAAGCACAGAGAGTTGTTGACTAGAGATGATACGCCGTCTCATGGTGGTCACTTCCTGTCGACGTTACAGATCAGAAGCACAGAGAGTTGTTGACTAGAGATGATACGCCGTCTCATGGTGGTCACTTCCTGTCAACGTTACAGATCAGAAGCACAGAGAGTTGTTGACTAGAGATGATGCACCGTCTCATGGTGGTCACTTCCTGTCGACGTTACAGATCAGAAGCACAGAGAGTTGTTGACTAGAGATGATGCGCCGTCTCATGGTGGTCACTTCCTGTCAACGTTACAGATCAGAAGCACAGAGAGTTGTTGACTAGAGATGATGCACCGTCTCATGGTGGTCACTTCCTGTCGACGTTACAGATCAGAAGCACAGAGAGTTGTTGACTAGAGATGATGCGCCGTCTCATGGTGGTCACTTCCTGTCGACGTTACAGATCAGAAGCACAGAGAGTTGTTGACTAGAGATGATGCGCCGTCTCATGGTGGTCACTTCCTGTCGACGTTACAGATCAGAAGCACAGAGAGTTGTTGACTAGAGATGATACACCGTCTCATGGTGGTCACTTCCTGTCGACGTTACAGATCAGAAGCACAGAGAGTTGTTGACTAGAGATGATGCACCGTCTCATGGTGGTAACTTCCTGTCAACGTTACAGATCAGAAGCACAGAGAGTTGTTGACTAGAGATGATGCACCGTCTCATGGTGGTCACTTCCTGTCAACGTTACAGATCAGAAGCACAGAGAGTTGTTGACTAGAGATGATACACCGTCTCATGGTGGTCACTTCCTGTCAGCGTTACAGATCAGAAGCACAGAGAGTTGTTGACTAGAGCTGATACACCGTCTCATGGTGGTCACTTCCTGTCAGCGTTACAGATCAGAAGCACAGAGAGTTGTTGACTAGAGATGATACACCGTCTCATGGTCACTTGCGTGAATCTTGACTTTAGGAATCTTTGTGAATATGACCCCTGATTTTTAGAGGACTGCAAAGTTCCCAACACTTTGGTGACAAGGTCGGGACCTCAGTATGCCAGTTACTCAGTTAGCAGTCGGCCATGACAGCTGTCGATGTGGATGACCTTTTTATATTCTGATGACCCCGTCGTTCTTCATCACCTCCACCCTGAGGTCAGATTAAGTGTGAGCTGTTTGTTTACAAACATGACATGTGATCAATATGGAGATCTTCCAGGGTCATCAGTGCGGCTTCAGACGTCGAGTCCAGAGTTTGTTGTTTACAGGACATTAAGCATTAAAAAATATTTCATGGTCACATTTTGTAAAAGAATATGTCTGCATGTAAACTCTCTGGTCTCAAACTGACTGAACTTTAAATAAAGTTTATTTGAACAGAGCTGTTGAGTAACGCTCTGTCTTCCTCTCTGTGTATGTTTCACAGACCAACAGTGTTGACAGCATGAAATAACAGTCATGTAACAGAGGAGACGGGCGGCTCAGTTTTTCCACAACAGAGGGAGCTTCAGTTTACGTCTGCCGTCGGTAAACAACACACATCGGCTCCGACATGTTGGCGTTTGTTTACGGCGGCTCGTCCTGGTCGCTGGCCGCTCCTCTGCCTCCTCTTTGTTTCCTGGAGTACTTGGAGTGGGTGTTGTATGAAAAGGCCTATTTAAAAAGGACCTGAGGGACCCTCGGCTCTCCCCAACAGCTGCCCAGCTGTGCCCCTTGTCGCCCCCCCCACCAAAGCCTTGACATCACAGCCGAAACGCACAGCAGCGCCAGCAGCTACTGTACAGCTGTAATGAAAGGAGCCTTCTTGTGGCTCTCAGGGTGACGTGAGGGTCAGTTTTCAGAAACAGTGATAGAATAAAAACTGAGCCTCCGTCTGAACGTGATGCAACGTGTGACGAATATTAATCAGCACATCAAAATCCTGCAGCTCATAACAGAACGAGGGATGCTGGTTTAGTCCCACCCTGCCTTTCTCTCTCCCTGCATGCATTGTGTCACTCCTCCTGCCTCACCCCACAGATCCGACCCCTCCTCACCCTCCTCATCCTCCCCTTCCTCCTCTGTCCTCAGGCGAGCAGCGGCAGATGAAAGGGAGAGCCAGCGAGCATGAAAGGCAGCGTCTTGGCAGTCAAGTTGACCTCCAGGCTTTTTTCTCCTCTCCTGCGTTTTTTAATCCCAACCCTCCCACCTCTTCACCTGGAAAGCCTCCACCTCTGCCTCCTAATGCCCGTCTGCTCCTCCAACAACCCCAGCCCCTCTCCTCCATGTCTGTGGGTGGGACTGACGAGTTGGAGGGAGAGTGATTAAGACTCCATCAGTCCATTATTCCCTGTTTGTGCAGCAGAGGGAGATCCTGCCGGCCCGCTCACAGCGGCTTAATGTGCAGCTTTATTTATAAAGCAGAGGTGTGTTGGTGGCAGAGGGAATATTAAAGTGTGCTGGCTGCTCTCATGCTTTGATTTTAGCACTTTGCTGAGGAGGGAGGAGGATCAGGGGACGAGGATTTGGTGCTTTAGAGGAGGTTGAATGAAAACCTGCTGATCTGAGGCCGTCGCCTTCAGACACGCCTCAGAGGGCATGAAGTGACTGCACGCAGGTGTGAAGGGTATCACAGGTGAGCTATAGATTTTAGACAGTTACAGCCAGTGACTGTTTCACATCATCACTGTTCATACAGAGGGTGCTGTTAGTGCATCATCATCCTCACTGTGACCTCGTCACATGTCCACGTTTGGTCATGGACTTTCCACGTCCACATATGGCGTCCAAGGTACCCTGGGTGTGTTGGTTGTTGACGTTCTGGGACGCCGTGTCAACTTCAGCCTGTTACATGCATTGTCTGTTTTCAAAATGCACTTCTGTTTTCACAGGAAATGTACAGTTTGCATACAGTCTCTTTCAAAATAAAAGCACTACGTTAGTACAACACCGCCAACTCCTCCCACCTGTCCTATTTAGACTTCCACCACCTTAACTCTTGTTGTTGTCCCGTCACGTTTCCCCCCGACACCACCGGCCACCTGTAAACAATGACACTAACATGATAGGACGTTTTTTTGTCTGACTCCAGAAGTCACTGACCAAACACTGGTTTTTGAAAACTTCAGAGCGAGACCAGGTTGTTCTACGTCACCCTCACATGCACTTTTTATGTGTTTTATTAAAATCAAACAGTAGAAAGCAGCAGGAGGTCAGTTAAAATGTTACGGTGGTTACTTCTCATCTGTGTCTCATATACTAATTCAGTGTGTTAAAGTGCTGCTCAGACGGAGACTGATGTTTTTTTTGTGGCAGCTGGACATAAACAGAGGTGAGGATAAATGCTGATGTTGCTCAGTGTTGACTGGACGTGTAAGAAGACGTCTGTTTGTCACAGCAGCTTTTATCAAAAGGTGAAGTCACAGCTTGTTGTGCTGCCCCCGTGTGGCCAGGACACAAACGCAGCTTTAAGAAAGGAAAGGTGCTGACAGAGTGAGACAGCATGACATATATCTCAGGTGTTCCACGGTGACCTGCCGCCATGTTCACAGCGATGGATGAAGCTCAGGTGTGAGAGAGCAGCAGATGCTTTTACAGCCGCTGAGCTCCAAAGGAAGCAAAACATTTAAGAGGAGAAAAAAACAACTGGATGAACTCAACATCCCATCCTCACACAGCACCTGTCAGGCCTGCTGGTTGCTAGGCAACAGCTCCCCTTGCCTCTCTCCTCCACATCGCTTCATTCTAATACCCCTTTTTTTTCTTCTTCTCTTGCACACACCCTGAAAAACTAACCTGCTGTTCTGCTTAGCAAAGAGCTTTTATTACCTCGGGGACGGGTATCGTTTTACCGTTAGCTGCGGTGGCAGCGGCGGGCGTGGACAGCTTCAGCGCCGGGGCTAACTAGGTTTGGAAGCAGAGTGTTTCTGTGTGTCTCTCCCTCCTCTTCTTTCACAGAGATGAACAGCACGGCGCTAACAGCCATGAGAAATCAGGCATGGAATTTATTCAAAAAGCAATTCAGTCTAAACAGTGGGGAAGATATGGAGCGGGGCTTTCACTGAAAAACACCCACAATCCTCCATTTCACCCCGAGAGTGATTCAGTGCTGCAGCTTCAACACGGAGACTCCTCAGAGCATCATTCAGGTTTAACAAGCTTCAGGATCACATACAGGAACATGTGCAGGACACACAGAGGGCTGACGCTTAAAGGAGAGACACTGTGACATGAGTGTGTCCTCAGTGAGTCCACAGACGCCACAGTGTCAGGAAACACCGTCCTCTCTTCTTCTCCTGCTGTTTCGATCAGAACACATGTAACAACAACACGCTTCGATCTCACTGTCAGTCTTTGTGATTTGTCACCAACTGGTTAAACAACAAATGATCTAAGTTACAAGGAAAACTACTCGCTCTGTCGTCAGCGAAGAACCAACATAAAAACGTGTATGTACCTCCATCATCAGAGGACGTCAGGCATGGATTTAAAGGGACATTGTGTAACATTTTCAGTTGTTTATTGGCAAAAATTGATGTCTGCATTCATAAATATGTCATCACTGGTGTACTATTACCTCCACCAATAATCTGACTTATTCTCGTAAAAGGCAAATTTAGGATTTGTTTGTACATTGTGCGGGTAAGTCGTCTGGGGGGTTCCATTACGGTTCGCCATCTTGAGAATACACCCGCCAGCAAGGGACATACAGCACCGCCTTCGGCTTTTTACGTTGAGAGCCAGGCCAGCACTGCGTGACTGAGGAGCCGAAGGAGAGGAGCAAGAGGCGCTTCGCTACTACCCTGGCACATTTGAAACAAAGTCCCACTCTTTGAGCATAATGCAGGATCATGCATATGCAGCATCATGGGAGACAGAATCCTTGTCGCCAAGAAAGCACAAAAGGGAATAGAAAAGGCAGCGTGACCGGCGAATTAACAGAACAGAACGAAGGCCCACATCGGGGTAGCCTTTCCCAGGTAGAGAGAGCTGCTGAGCGAGGATGGTAATACAATCACAGGCCGGCGCTGCTGTTGGCTGTTAGCCCGTGTTAGCGGCCAGTCGCTAACAGCCTCATCCCTCTCCTCCCATCACTGCGCCGCTGTTAGCCGTAAGCCGGTGTTAGCCGTTAGCCGCGATTAGCCGTTAGCCGCTGTTAGCGCTGGCCTGTGATTGTATTACCTTTCTCCTTCAGCAGCTCTCTCCACCTGGGAAAGGTAACCCCAATGCTGACCCTTGTTTTTTTAATTCGCCCGTCACGCTGCCTTTTTGATTCCCTTTTGCACTTTCTTGGCGACGAGGATTCCGTCTCCCGTGATGCTGCATAATACATGATCCTGCATTATGCTCAAAGAGTGGGACTTTGTTATGCGGCAGTAGTGCTGCTGGCCACTATCAGCTGTTTCAATTTACACCCGCCCCAACAGTCCTACGTTGTAAACACAGCCAGCATGGTGAGGAGGGGGTTTGTCAACTCGCGTCACGTGTGTCTGTGTAGCAGCCTGAATGAATACTCCATGTAGTATCGGATGACATGGTTTCATCAGTGTTATCATAGCTTTTTGGTCCACAGCGGCTACAGTTGTTGCAATACACAGTGAGGCGCTAGAGTGCGCCATCTGTTTGAATGCAATATGTGATTTCAACGTTAGATGGGAAAATTCCTACACACTGTGGCTTTAAAGAGGGAGGTGGATACATCTTTGGTGTGGGACCCCATTAATTGTTATGAAAGTTGATCAGTGGCACATGAAGACAAAAAAGTTCAAATGCATCTGGGGTATGTGAAACTTCTGCTGGCTACTTCTGGGACCAGTGACCACCTAGACAGTTTGTGCTAAAGCCAACGCAACTGTCATATTTTCAGTTTTTAATCTACCATAAAACTTACAATTAGTAGCCCCGGCTATGATTTGCTTAAATCACAGAACTCAACAGGCCTATATTTGAGACAGGCCTTTAATTCCTTCCAATCAGACTCTTTATTTGAACCAGAATGAATATTACAATCATGAATCATTCATCATCAACTCAGGCAGACAGAGCATCAGAGAGAGACTCATTTTACGATACGCTCTGTATCTGCTGTTATTTAAAATCTTTACAGATGCAGGTTTCAGTGTTTTTGTCTCTATCTCCAGCGAGCTCGTGTGTGCAGCTCCTCTCTGTGCTGATAAAGAACTCTCTTAAACTGAACTCCATCAGATACCAGACGATCTGACAAGGTGTCCTGGAAACAGCTGCCTTTATGCATCCAGCCCGACGAGGCGACGGGATGCAGCTGAGCAGGCGGCAGATCACAGGGACCATCATCAGCTGATGAGAGGCAGGTGTGTCGGAGCAGGAAATGATAACACACACTTCCTGTTGATGATGTGATGTCCTGCTGTATCAGATGAGCTTTAAACAAACTCCATACACTGTCAAAATATATGTTTAATACTGCACAAGGTCTGTGACAGATAAACTCAAACAACATCAGGAACATCTGCACACATCAACACAGAGACTGTAGAAAGAGCTTTGATGTAAGATATGAAATGTACAGAAATTACTGGCTCATGATGATGTGGGACACGTACAAACTTTGGTTCATTAGGTTTTGTAGGAAAACATATGAACAGTTCATGAGAGCAGCCGGTCATCAGAGCACATCTGATCCAGAGTCAGGTCAGGTAACAGACGTCTGGAGATGCAGCTTGGTGCAGATTCCTCTCAACATCATGACTCCAGATTTGGTGCACAGTGTTACAGTCACACATGCTGGTGTTGTGTTCACAACCAGCTCTTATTTTTCTTGCAGACAAACCCAGCTCTGTCTTTAGTTTGCACATTTCCTCCAAAGAAAGCTTCAAGAACAAACAGCAGAGAGACGAGAGCTTCCAGCGATTGTTACTGATGCTTTCAAATCATCAAACATGTCTTGTACGTCGGATCTGAGACTCGTAGCTGTGTTTGGTACGAATGGTTGTGTTTTACAGACAGTCTGCAAACAGCAGATAGACTCAGACTGCTCTCTCTCTGCTGCTAGAACATCATCCTGCTGGTTTGCTTCCAAAGCTCATGTCCTCCAGAAACGCTTCTGTCCGAATGTTGGTAACTTTGATTCAGCTGCCACTTCATATAATCCGTACTCTAGTGTTTGAATAAACAGAGGCAGATGAACAGTCCAGGAATATGAAATATGTTTTTTCTTCCCAGACACAAATTTTAAATTCTAATGAAAACAGTGTAAACAGGCTGCTGGGTGAAACACATCCTGCAGGAGAAACAAATTACAGAATGATGCAACACAGAGGAGCAGCGACTCGACACTCGGCGTTCATTCGTCTGTTACATCAGCCGGCGATAAACAAAAGCAGGAAAACAAACTTGAGTTTGTTTTGTGCGTTTTGCAGATTATCTCCTGAAGTTTCTCTGCATCAGTTAAGCAACATGTTCTGGTTCCAGATGGCGACTTGGCGTTGACCCGCTCGTCTCTGAGCACATGAAAGGTTGAGCAGGTGCTTGGGATGTTTGTTGATACGGCAGCGAGGACGTCAGGAAGAATGTTCCAGATGTGATAATTGTTCACAGTGAAGAGGACGAGGATGCAAGACACAAACAGGCAGAAGAAGATATGAGTGGAGAAGATGTGAGAGGAAGAGGAGGAGGAGGAAGCTCTGGGTGGTCGCTGTGAGTCAGGAGACTTTCTGTATGTTCTTTAGTGAACTCACCTTCCAACCGTTCTCCACCTTATTATTGCTTCTTTTTCTTCTTCTGTCCTCTCCGTCGTCTGCTTTCATCTCTCACCTGTCAATCTTCACCTCTCTCTTCTTTCCTTTTGTCATCTCAGCCTTTCTTGTCCTCTTTCTACTTTTCTTCATCTTTTTCTCATTTCTCATCCCAGCGGTGTGACTCTAGTTTTCATCTGTCCGCCATGTTGGTCCACATGAAATCTCTCAACTGCCAGAGTAAATGTTGGCACTGTACGTCTCACTCTGAAGTTGTGGAATACCAGCGTTTGGTCACACACCAACAAAGTGTCCGTCCTTTCACAACAGCATGATACGTGGCTGGTCACCATTATTGATTAACGTAACCCGGTGGCGCCATGGACAGCCATGAAAGTCTAGGCAGTGGAAGTCTGAGCAGGGTGGGCCGGAGGGGCGGTGACTGACTTTCACCCAGGAGGCCGATGTTCACTTCCTGTAAGCGCCGTGGTCAACGTGTGGTTAAATTCAGGCACAGAAACCTCCTGGTTCAATTTGGAAAACATCATGTTTGGTTTCTACAAACTCAGCTGGACATGTCATGAACTCTTTCTACAAAATACTAGCTCTTGTCGTCAGACATACGGCGACTGGAGCTGTGGTCTGATGCCTGAGGAGAAACTCATGCTGTCTGAACCAGAGACCACTGATAAACTGGGACGGCCCACTTTAGATTCACTTCCTGTATCTGTGTCACGTGGGTTTCTCCACTGCCCCGCCCCTTGAGGAGACCATGATGATGATCAAATCCTCTCCTTGTCCTCTTCATAGATCCTAACTCCTCTCCTCTGTCTTCACCTCCTCTGTCCTCCAGCTCTCCTCCTTTTGTCCGTCCTGACGTCCCTCCCCTCCTCCTCTCTGCTCTCTTTCCGCCCTCCATCTTCTCTTCCTCTCCTTTTCTTGCGTGGTCTTCTTCTTCTCTGCTCATTCCTCTGTGCGCTGCTGCCTCCAGGAAGTGCCTTGTCAATGGGAGCCATTGAGCATGCCCGGCCCCGGCCCAGTTGGGGCCCCTCTGGCCCGTCAACAGTTGTCTTGGAGAGGGACAGCAGCCGCCAGAGCTGGCCGTCCTCCCGCCGCGGTCCTTTGACGCGGCCCGGCCCGAAGCTGCCCACTTCCAGTCCAAACACGCCGGTCCAGAGCCAGCGGTGGTGCTGCTGGTGGGGTGTGTGTGTGTGTGCATATGTGTGTGTGTGTGTGTGTGTGTGTGTGGCAGCAGCACAATAAACCCTCTGGCTGCGTTGGACCGTTTGTTCGCTGCTGACGAATGGAGGCAACAAGATTTCTGTGATTCTTGAGTTTGGAATCATCTTCAACAGGAAGTGGGAAAAAAATCAAATCTGTCCGTTTAATAAAAACAATCACATATTTAAATACATGATGCAGTGAGATGCTGAGACGTCTTCTTCACTGACGAATCATTTGTACCTAATATGAAAATGTCATTTGACATTTGTGTGAAATTTTGTCATAATTAGTGTATGAATGTTGTGTTCAGTGACCCTGAACTTTGACCTCAAAATTGTAATCAGTTCATTCTTAAGTCCACGTGGACGTTTGTGCCAACTTTAAAGAAATTCCCTCAAAGCTAGCTTCAAGATTTAAGATGAACTTTATTTTCCCACAATGTGTGAAATTTGTCTCGGGCTCTTCTCCCAAACTGCAGCCATAAAAAATACAACATACACAAATCAACATTATACATCAAACAAACAAACAAACAAACAAACAAACAAAAAGACAGATAAATAACATCAAGTGCTGATAACACCTGAACAAAAACACAATGCGATCATCATAATCCAGTCTCTGCTCTTATTTAAAATCTTCATAGACACATGTATGAAACGTTCAGGAAATACGGACAACCAGAAACACGAAGCCTTCAGCCATGTTTGTTGGTGACGTGTAGGCAGAAAAATACAGACAAATATGAGGACAAAAAATAACATGTAAAGACAAACAGAACAATGTTCTATAGACGGTATAGAAATGTTACGTAGAAAACACTGTGATGTATAAAAGGATCTGCGTGTCACACACTGTTTGGCCGGTACAGATGCAAACAGTCTCAGATTAAAGCTGACAGTGAACACTTTAATCTCAGACGTCTTTGTTCAGATGCAGCGTGTTAGAGGACATAAAGAAAACATATATATATATATATATATATATATATATGTATATCTGCCCTGCTGCTCTCTGACTGCACTGAACTGTAATTACAGTGACTGTATGTTTGTTCTCTGTGCCTTCAGCCCTCAGTGACCCTGAGCAGCATAAACACATCCTCTATATCATTACACTAATCAGCTGCAGCCTCTGTTTCTGAGACACAAAGTCAGAAATATGAGATTTATGTGATTTTATTTTGCTCTCAGAGTCTCAGTCTGTGTGTGTGTGTGTGTGTGTGTGTGTGTGTGTGTGTGTGCGCGCAGCGCTGCAGTTACACCATGGAGAAAGTATGCTCAGTTGTGGCGTCGGCTCTGAGGAGCAGAGCAGCCGATTTCTGTGATTTTATTTGGCTCTTTTTTGGCGTGATGTAGGAAAACATACTGCGACTGTACGAGTGCATGTGATACTATAATTACACAATGTACATACGACAGTATGTGATTATACCATAAACCACAGCCTGTGGTTTCTTTCAACACGAGACACTGCTGCTGAGAGAAGAAGTTATTTCTTTCTTTAGCAGACACTGTGCTCCCACCCTGAACAAGTCAGATAGAGTTTCTGAATGTTGCTTCCTGGTTACACTCGTCTCTTCCTGTATGAACCTCTGAGGGGTCAGACTGCAGGTCAGTCACTGTGGGACGCTCAAAGGATACACAGACTGTACTGGTGACAGGCTCTTAAACTGGATTACAGTCACTGGTCACTGATGAACCTTTATTCATGCACCCCTACAGGCTACACATGTGTCACTGTCATGTATATGTGCCGTGCTTTTATTTTGTTGAGCTTTAAATACACACAGAAACCACACTGTAAATGTCGACAAGAATATGAGCTCATAATAGCTCTGCATATACGTACTGTATAATTACACACACTGTGGCGGTGCAGCCTGATGTTTACAGGAAAACATGTCCGACATGTTTATGCTGTTTTTGGGCTCTGCTTTAACATGATGAAGAGAAACAGTGTATTTACATCACATGTAGGTCAGTAAACCACAGACACTGCCTCTGCTGGCGAGTGAATCATATCGTTGGAACGCAGCTCCTTTAATAACAAAAGAGTCTGAGCCGAGATCGTCTGCACACGGCTCTCAACATGGAGGTGGCTGAGCTGGAAGCCAGCAGCTAATGGTGCTAGCAATGCTACAAGTGCAAACATTGCTAACAACAGCAACAGTGCTGAGGTGATGTTTATGTGAATGGGGACTGGAGAGTGCTAGCAACTAATCCCATCTTCTAATCTTGGTACTGGAGTCAGACACAGTCTCCACATTTAAGAGTAGACTGAAGACTTTCCTCTTTGATAAAGCTTATATTTAGGGCTGGCTCTTATAGTTAGGACTGGCTCTTACATTTAGGGCTGGCTCTTATGGTGAGGACTGGCTCTTATAGTGAGGACTGGCTC
Source organism: Epinephelus awoara (assembly GCA_035609425.1). NCBI lineage: Eukaryota > Metazoa > Chordata > Actinopteri > Perciformes > Serranidae > Epinephelus > Epinephelus awoara. The sequence continues at coordinate 558,093 of CM069309.1, forward strand.
TTACAGTTAGGGTTGGCTCAAGCTGGTCTTGGACCAGTCCCTAGTCAGGCTGATATAGGCCTAGTCTGGTGGAGAGTTAGTTGTTACACCTGCTCCAGGTGTTAGAACTCAGGATCAATCTATAGTATAGAGATAGAACTGTCTATGGAAATTTCATAAAGCATAGAATATCAATCAATCAATCAATCAATCAATCGAATCAATCGAATCAATCAATCAATCAATTTTATTTATAAAGCCCAATATCACAAATCACAATTTGCCTCACAGGGCTTTACAGCATACGACATGCCTCTGTCCTTTGGACCCTCACAGCGGATCAGGATACTGACGGCACTGAGAAGAAGGACTTCTTAAATACATTTTCAGTCACCGGAGAGACTCCACAGCGCCTCCTGGAGGTCAGACTGAAGTCTGAAGAGAGGCTGGGTGCTCTCTGTCAGGATGCTCCTCACCTTCCTCCTGATGATGAGCTGCTGACCTCTGATACTGAACGTAAAGCTGAATAAACCAGAGAGATCCATTATGTTTGCTTTGTCATGTTTAAAGCAGAGTGATGGTTCTGTAATCACTGTAAAACACTGAGCTCCAAAACAAGCTGCACATCTCTGAATACATTAAACACTATATCATCAAAGCAGTGCTGCTGTGAGGCTCAGTGACACCTGCAGCCTCTGACTGATGCTCCAACATACAGAGGACAGACACTGAGTTCATTTCACTCTGCTGTCACACACAGTAACGGAGAAATATGGAGAGAATATGAAACTTCCCCCAGTAATCTGCAGTCACCCTGCAGGTCTGTGAATGAATGAAGCCAACAGAGAGAGAGAGAGAGAGCTGATGTACAGTATATGAGACAGTATATGAAACCAGACGATGTGTAGTATCCATCCTGTGGCTCTGAAGGCACTCCACCATCATACACTGTATTTTACAGTCATGTCAATGGACTCCTCTCACAGTGCTGCGCTGCCCTCCGACACTGTAGCTCCGTATTGATTTCAGAGAACAATGGAGACCTGGAGGGGCTTTGTAGTCCGACTCTTGACGAAGGGTCTCGTGCCATTTGGAGACAGATAGAAATGCAGTGTGAAGCACAGAGCCGCCGCCGGACTCACCTGTCACTGCACACTGAGGAGCGTTTCATCTCGCTCACAGCCCATCCATCACACGCTGACAGCTCAGGAGACAGCGGCCATGTTTACATGCACACAGTGTTCACTCCTTAACCTGGTTACTCAAGCGTTCTCAGGCTCAGGGACGAGTAAAGGACCTCTCAGTAAATAATACTTGATGTTTGCAGCAGATTGATCCGTCGGCTTTACTTTGACTAAACACATACATGCTGAGAAACATTTTCTAACTGATATTAGATTAGTATTCACAGACGCAGCTCGGTTTGGATCAATGCATATAAATGTCATGCTCTGAATAACCTTGCTAAGCTCATAATTTAATTATGGGTCATAGGTAGATTTGGATGTCAATAAAGCGGCACAGTGAGTGAGCAGTACAGACATTCACTGCTGCCATGGGAATCCTCATTTCTTCCCCCTGTAGGCTGGTGGAGGATCCTCCGTCACCGAGGGAGCTGCCAGCAGGAGCCTTTCATATATTTTATGGAGACGGCTTTTAGGAGACGACTCGGAGCAGACGGGAATATTCTATTAACTTTTTGTGACAAGAGGGAAACTCAGTCCCACAGTATCAAAGGTTCATGTAAAGGTCTGACAGCTTAACCTGAATAATACTGAATAATAAGTGAACAGCAGCAGGGCGCCTCTCTACAGGCCCACAGTTAAATACTGTACTGTGTCTGTGTCACTGCTGCATGGATTTAGATTGTGCTTCACGTTGTTTCAGGTCAGATAGTTAATATGTACTTTGGGCCTCGCTGGCTTCCTTCAAAAGGCTCTCACAGCAACTGTATCATAATGCTGTTAAAGTTTGATTATGGACGTGCTACATCGAAATGATAAAGTTGTATGTTATCATGTAGCAGATATATTTCTTCAAGTTTCAGCAACACTCTGGTTATCTTATCTTTAGGCACGAAAACACTTGATTAAAGTTAAAAAAGATCATGTTTTGGCATAAAACACACACGTTTGGTCGCACAGGTGTCTGGGAATTCAATAACAGGTCCCTAAAAAACACTCACATTTGGTGGTACATACGCTGCTGGAAACACAATGACTGGTTGCTAAAAAAACACAAATGCAAAGATGCAGCTGAAAATGCAATGACAGGGCACTAAAAAATACCAAAGTTTGGTGACATAGGCTAAACACAATTATGTTGCTAAACAAACATAGTTACACACGTAGTCGCACAAAGTCCGCTAGAAATTCAACGAAACGTTGCTAAAAACACCAAAGTTGTGATGCCACAAAAGTTGCTTGAAAGGCACCTACAGGTCACTAAAAAACACTTTTGATGGCACTCTTGCTGCTAGAAATGCGATGATGTGTCACTAAAACAAAACTGGTATTGTTGTCTGTTGGTCTTGAACAGTGATCTTCAGCCTGACAGCCATCTTGTCTCAGAATCACTCCATCTACCTTCCCCTCCACTCGCTGAGGACAAACTTTAGAAACGATGATATGATGTGTGCGAATCATACAAATGTGATAGTTTACAGAAATGTACACGAGCTATGTGAACCAAATAAAACTTGACCATTGTGCGCACTACAGTGAAAAACAAACAATACAACAAAGTAAACAACAAGCAGCAGGATGCTAACAGCAGCTCAGGAAACACTTTAAAGTTTGAAGCCTGGTTCTGCTCCAGAAATAAAATCACACTGACTTTTAAATTATGCTAAAAAATAAAAATCCAACTTTAGAACAGAGTCCGAGTGAATGAATGAATAACTTTAATTTTACTTAAATACATCTGGAGAAATATGATTTCACACACATTTCCTCACAGTCAATAACCAGGAACAAAGCTTAGTTTGATCTGTTCAACCAACCTGGATGTGCTGCATGTGTTGGGTGTGCTGGGTGTGCTGGGTGTGTTGGGTGTGCTGGGTGTGCTGGGTGTGTTGGGTGTGCTGGGTGTGTTGGGTGTGCTGGGTGTGCTGGGCGTGTTAGGTGTGTTAGGTGTGTTGGGTGTGCTCGGTGTGCTGGGTGTGCTGGGTGTGTTGGGTGTGCTGGGTGTGTTGGGTGTGCTGGGTGTGTTAGGTGTGTTGGGTGTGTTAGGTGTGTTGGGTGTGCTGGGTGTGCTGGGTGTGTTGGGTGTGTTGGGTGTGCTGGGTGTGCTGGGTGTGTTGGGTGTGTTGGGTCTGCTGGGTGTGTTGGGTGTGTTGGGTGTGTTGGATGTGTTAGGTGTGCTGGGTGTGTTGGGTGTGTTGGGTGTGTTGGGTGTGCTGGGTGTGTTGGGTGTGTTGGGTGTGCTGGGTGTGTTGGGTGTGCTGGGTGTGCTGGGTGTGTTGGGTGTGTTGGGTCTGCTGGGTGTGTTGGGTGTGTTGGGTGTGTTGGATGTGTTAGGTGTGCTGGGTGTGTTGGGTGTGTTGGGTGTGTTAGGTGTGCTGGGTGTGTTGGGTGTGTTGGGTGTGTTAGGTGTGCTGGGTGTGCTGGGTGTGTTGGGTGTGTTGGGTGTGCTGGGTGTGTTGGGTGTGTTGGGTGTGCTGGGTGTGTTGGGTGTGCTGGGTGTGTTGGGTGTGCTGGGTGTGTTGGGTGTGTTGGGTGTGTTGGGTGTGCTGGGTGTGTTGGGTGTGTTGGGTGTGTTGGGTGTGCTGGGTGTGTTGGGTGTGCTGGGTGTGCTGGGCGTGTTAGGTGTGTTAGGTGTGTTGGGTGTGCTGGGTGTGCTGGGTGTGCTGGGTGTGTTGGGTGTGCTGGGTGTGTTGGGTGTGTTGGGTGTGTTGGGTGTGCTGGGCGTGTTAGGTGTGTTAGGTGTGTTGGGTGTGCTCGGTGTGCTGGGTGTGCTGGGTGTGTTGGGTGTGCTGGGTGTGTTGGGTGTGTTGGGTGTGCTGGGTGTGCTGGGTGTGTTGGGTGTGTTGGGTGTGTTGGGTGTGCTGGGTGTGTTAGGTGTGTTGGGTGTGTTGGGTGTGTTGGGTGTGTTGGGTGTGCTGGGTGTGTTGGGTGTGTTGGGTGTGCTGGGTGTGTTGGGTGTGCTGGGTGTGTTGGGTGTGTTGGGTGTGCTGGGTGTGTTGGGTGTGTTGGATGTGTTAGGTGTGCTGGGTGTGTTGGATGTGTTAGGTGTGCTGGGTGTGCTGGGTGTGTTGGGTGTGCTGGGTGTGCTGGGTGTGTTGGGTGTGTTGGGTCTGCTGGGTGTGTTGGGTGTGTTGGGTGTGTTGGATGTGTTAGGTGTGCTGGGTGTGTTGGGTGTGTTGGGTGTGTTGGGTGTGCTGGGTGTGTTAGGTGTGTTGGGTGTGCTGGGTGTGTTGGGTGTGCTGGGTGTGCTGGGTGTGTTGGGTGTGTTGGGTGTGTTGGGTGTGCTGGGTGTGCTGGGTGTGCTGGGTGTGTTGGGTGTGCTGGGTGTGCTGGGTGTGTTGGGTGTGTTGGGTCTGCTGGGTGTGTTGGGTGTGTTGGGTGTGTTGGATGTGTTAGGTGTGCTGGGTGTGTTGGGTGTGTTGGGTGTGTTAGGTGTGCTGGGTGTGTTGGGTGTGTTGGGTGTGTTAGGTGTGCTGGGTGTGCTGGGTGTGTTGGGTGTGTTGGGTGTGCTGGGTGTGTTGGGTGTGTTGGGTGTGCTGGGTGTGTTGGGTGTGCTGGGTGTGTTGGGTGTGCTGGGTGTGTTGGGTGTGTTGGGTGTGTTGGGTGTGCTGGGTGTGTTGGGTGTGTTGGGTGTGTTGGGTGTGTTGGGTGTGCTGGGTGTGTTGGGTGTGCTGGGTGTGTTGGGTGTGCTGGGTGTGTTGGGTGTGCTGGGTGTGCTGGGCGTGTTAGGTGTGTTAGGTGTGTTGGGTGTGCTGGGTGTGCTGGGTGTGCTGGGTGTGTTGGGTGTGCTGGGTGTGTTGGGTGTGTTGGGTGTGTTGGGTGTGCTGGGCGTGTTAGGTGTGTTAGGTGTGTTGGGTGTGCTCGGTGTGCTGGGTGTGCTGGGTGTGTTGGGTGTGCTGGGTGTGTTGGGTGTGTTGGGTGTGCTGGGTGTGCTGGGTGTGTTGGGTGTGTTGGGTGTGTTGGGTGTGCTGGGTGTGTTAGGTGTGTTGGGTGTGTTGGGTGTGTTGGGTGTGTTGGGTGTGCTGGGTGTGTTGGGTGTGTTGGGTGTGCTGGGTGTGTTGGGTGTGCTGGGTGTGTTGGGTGTGTTGGGTGTGCTGGGTGTGTTGGGTGTGTTGGATGTGTTAGGTGTGCTGGGTGTGTTGGATGTGTTAGGTGTGCTGGGTGTGCTGGGTGTGTTGGGTGTGCTGGGTGTGTTGGGTGTGTTGGATGTGTTAGGTGTGCTGGGTGTGTTGGGTGTGTTGGGTGTGTTGGGTGTGCTGGGTGTGTTAGGTGTGTTGGGTGTGCTGGGTGTGTTGGGTGTGCTGGGTGTGCTGGGTGTGTTGGGTGTGTTGGGTGTGTTGGGTGTGCTGGGTGTGCTGGTGCATCAGTGACCTGAGTCGAGGCCTCTGCTTCATTAATGTCTCAGTGTACAAAGAGCGCCGCAGTAAGTTTTTACAGTCTGGAATTAAGAGATGCAAATGTCTGATTTTAAACTTGCAGAAGTGGAAGACGAGTGGGCTGCAGCGCTGAAGAAGCCCTGAGCTGTGCAGCATGAATAAGTGTGTTTGATGGTGCTCACAGGAAAGTGGCTGATGGCAGCAGTGTGGTCACTACAGGGGGGATGTTTTCATCCTTTACTCTTATTGATCTTTTGCAGGATTATATAGGAAGAAGGTGCAACCTCATTTGGTTCTGACGCACAAACTCGCCGTGGAAGCCTGTAAAATTAAACCTAATAAAAATAAAATGCTCATGGAGCCGACTTCAGGCTGATTTGTAGTCACACAGCAGCTCTATGCAGATACACAAGTGGCGCTCGGAGGTGTGAGCGAGTGTACTTGAGCAGTGGCGTGTCTGTGTGTGTGTTATGGATCTTTTTCTTTTTACTTTCAGTACGTGCTGCAGCTGCCCTTAAAAAAACATAGCAGGCAGTATGGACACACACTGTCGAGTTTAACTTAGAAGTTATGAGACCATACACTGTAGACTGTAAGATATTATCTTCACCACAGTGAAATTACATCTGTAAATCTTGTTGTTGGTCATCTTTATGATTATTGTGTTTAATTAAACAGTTAATATTCCTGTTATTACTGTTCAAACGTCACCAGTCACTAAATGTGATCCGTCATTGTGACCTCAGTCGATGTGACGTAGCTTCAGCTGTGCAGAGGATTGTGGGTCAGAGCAGCTAAAGAAGCTTCCTGGTGTACGGACTGCAGAACGAGACCTGATTTGAACATCCTGGTGTTTTTGTCACACTGCATTTAACACACTCTGTATTTAGACATGCTTATTCTTTTTCTGGGACATTAAACAGTGTGTGTGTGTGTGTGTGTGTGTGTGTGTGTGTGTGTGTCGCTCTGCAGTTACACCTCCTAATGTGCCGGATGGCTCATGAGCTACAATATTAAATGAAAGTACAAATCTGTCTCTACGATGAGTCACAAGATTCACAGACAGAACAACTGCTGAACACTTCAGCCCTACAAAAACAACATGCTAACATTAGCAGCTAGCTGAGTTTTCTTCTGCTCACATGAAGCCAGGATAAATCACACACACAGGACTTTAAATGTTTTTGTGTGGAGGCTTTATTGTCTTCATTTGTTAAAATGTTGTTTCTAATTCTTTAAATCAAAGTGAATTAAAATTTTTGTTTCCACTGAAATGGTTTCAGCTAATAAAGATAAACTGTGATGCCACAGTGTGTGGTCACATGTCTGCAGAGCTGTGCGTCAGGCGTCAGCGTAGGCTACGTGTCTGGTGACGACTCAGCGTTGAGGTACGAACCTTTAGTGATTTAAAACTTTAAGACAGGAAGTCAGAATAATGAGAGAGGCCCAGCACTTTAAGATCATTCCTTAGGATCTAATCATTTTGACTCAATAAATCAGGATAATGAGATCATGATGCCAAACTGATACAGTCTCACTGTCCTGATTTAACGCTGAACGTCCAGTCTGTTCCTGAGTCAAAGTGTCACGTCTGTGCAGTCGACTCATTCAGACCGATGATGTCATCTTTTAACTTCTCATCAGTGTTTTATTATATCATGCTGGACCCCTCTGATCACAGTCATGTTCTTTATAGCAGGTCAATCTGAGTGAACACATTAATCCCCATTCATGGAGTCATTCAGCCGTTCTGTCACACAGAGGAAGACGATGGTCTAAATGTGTAAAACTGTGATGTCTATTTTTCCACCGTTTTCATGCTGTGTCAAAAATGAACCCCACCTGACGATCAACAACGCCAAGCTCCTGCGATTTCACCTGATGACATCATCGTGCGTCAGCCCCTGTGAAAATATCCTCCGTCTCCGTCTGCCAAGGCCGTGAACTTCCTGTTCACACCTTCTATCCACCGCCGTGCGCCCGGCCCCGTGGAAACGGTCCGTACGAGCCCCGTCTGGACGGTTTCACAGACCCACTTTAAATTCCACATCAGTCGTGTTGTGTTGCCTCGGTGTCATCAGTCATGTTCGCTGCTGCCTGACAAAAACACAAAGTGCGTTTCTGTGTGTGTGTGTGTGTGTGTGTGTGTACGATCAAAAACTCTCTGCAAGGTCAAACTGAAACGTGAAGTGTGAGGGTGAGAGAAAGAGATATTGTTGTTCAGTTTGTCATTGATGGTGCAGTGGAGGGCAGACGTGAGGAGGAGATCTGTGCTCTCTGTGGAGCTACCTGCAGCCAGCCCAGGGTGAGACACTGAGGACACACAGAGACAGAGACACCACAGAGACACAGAGACACACAGAGACACACAGAGACACCACAGAGACACAGAGACACACAGAGACACACAGAGAGCTGTCTCTGTCTTTGTTGTGTACCTTGAGCGTGAGCTGGAGGACGGTGTCTCCATGTGGAAGCGTTCTCCCTCGGCCTTAATGACTCCTAATTTCATGGCAAATAAAGGAAACACTGAAGCCTTTGAGTCTCGCTCCATTTATGAAGCTCTGAGACAAACTCACATTCTGTTCCAGTCAGAGAGCAGCTGTAAGTGTTCCTGCTTATCTACCAGGCGACCTGCGAGTGCACTCGCTTTGTTGTCGAGATCTCGTTCTTCAGGTTGTGCAGTTTGTCTGAGATTAATTCCTTCATGCTGAGACTCTCACACGCTTTCTATACTCAGTGATTATTGTCCAGCTGGTCTCTGCTGTGGACACAGGCTCAGCAGGTAAAGGTGCAGTGTGACAGATACAGACTGAGAGCATTAAAAACAAACTTGCTGAAGGCGTCTTTCATGTTGCAGAGACAATCTGCTGAGCTGAGGACGCTAACCAGCTCCAGTCTGTCCTGTCTCATAATACCACTCATACCTCCAGAGGAGACAGTAGCCTCTTTTACACTGTGTCTTCAAGGTGGGGACATCGCAACGTTACTCTGCCTCATCGTTCTGAATGTAAGGACTGAATGTGGGGACAGAGATGTCTCGTCTCTGAGCCAAACAGGACAGACAGCAGGACAGAACCCTGGGCATGACGAGTGTGACGTTTGAACGATGTGTGCAACCCACTGCGGGAGATTTAAAACATAGCTGTTAGCAGTTAGCAGCTAACTCAAAGAAGAAGAACAGCAGCAGTTAGCAGTTAGCAGCTAACTCAAAGAAGAAGGACAGCAGCTGTCTTCGCCCTTCCTCCCCATCCTGGACACTGAGACCCCACACTGTCCCCTCGTCTCCGTCCTGGACACTCAAACACCACAGCGTCCCCTCCCCTCTGTCCCCTTGTCTCCGTCCTGGACACTGAAACACCACAGCATCCCCTCCCCTCTGTCCCCTCGTCTCCGTCCTGGACACTCAAACACCACAGCGTCCTCTCCCCTCCGTCCCCTTGTCTCCGTCCTGGACACTCAGACACCACAGCGTCCCCTCCCCTCCGTCCCCTCCCCTCCGTACCGGACACTCAGACACCACAGCGTCCCCTCCCCTCTGTCCCCTTGTCTCCGTCCTGGACACTCAGACACCACAGCGTCCCCTCCCCTCTGTCCCCTTGTCTCCGTCCTGGACACTGAGACACCACGACGTGACCCACAGCAACATTTTTCCCCCATGATGGCACATGATGGGTGAACATGTCAAAACAGCTCAGAGACAACTCTCAACAAGCGCGGCGTCCCGTCACCCTCTAATCCAGCAATTAGAGCCGAGGCCAGAGAGATGGAACAGATGTTCCATAAATGGGAATGGCAGAGGGAGTCCTGGCTGCCCATGGTATTCCTAATCTCTCCGAGGAGGAGACCAGAGGAGCGGAGGGGAGCAGAGGGGAGCAGAGAGGAGCAGCCACCCTGCAGCAGCACAGACGGGGTCAAACAGTCTCCAATAATTCATACGGCTCGTTTTAAACACCATCAGTGTCCAGAGGGGTGGAGTCCGTTACATGATGGGTCATTATGCTTCAAGTGATTATCAGATCACCCCCCCCTCACACACACACACACACACACACACACAAACCTTGGGAGGAATGTGTCCGATGACCGATGACCTGTGGAGGTTACAGAGAAGGCAGATTTCTACTTTTTAAAACACAGCTGCTTTTAGCACTGCACATAATGGGACACCATGAAGACATCTGAGGACTGACTGACTGAAACTAAACTATCATCACATCCTGCTCTCCTCTTTGTTGGCGAGCTCTGTGCCTCACCTTCCAGTGCCGTAAACACTTCACCCTCAGAAGCTCTTGAGTCAAGTTTCCAAACTGCGTTTACTAAAGAATGTCGTCTGTGGCTGCTGATGTTACGTCTGACCCTCCTCACATGTTGTTAGAGGAATGTAAGAAGAAGAAGATTCAGAGTCTCACAGGCTCGACTGAACACAGCGAGGACCTGGTTTGATTTAATCAGAGTCTGGCTTTGTAGCAGCCTGCATCAAACGTTTCTTCTGACAAAGTGAAATCAATTCACGTATGTGTTTCATCCACAGCCTGAATTTAAGTGACGTCATTTGGAGAGTCACAGAGTCTGTGCACTTCAACAAACATCAACATGATAAGAACAAAAGAAAAGAAATATCGCCACAAGCATGAAGGGGGCGGGGCTTATGCCAATATGTCAATAGACAGTCAATGGTTCCAGTGTGCAGATCCTCTGTGTCGTTCACATCACTGTTCAGTTAAATGACTCAGTACAATGTGAGATGGTTGTAATGCTAGCACCAGCTCTACTGAGCCTTTTAGCCTCTTCTAGCTCATTGTTTTGGTCCTCCAGTCGCTCACACACTCTATAGTTGATTTAATATTTATAGTCCTCCGCACTGCAGGGCCTGTAGAGCAGGTGCAGCAGAGCCTTAGGGTGGCCCAGCAGATGACTTTCACTTTATTCAGGGGATAAAATGATCCAATCACGTGGCTTCAATTTTCCAAATGTTATCACACTGAATAGATTAATGGATTAATTGATCCTGATAGATACACAAGTCATTTCCTGGGCGTTGTGATGCTTAAAAACATGTCTGCTCATTTACAGGTGTCTCTTTCACAGTGTAAGTTTTTTTTGGCTGCACAGTAAGGATCATCTGAAATGGCCGCCAGTGCAGCACAAGCTGACACTGTCCCAACAACTTTAACAACACTGAACTATAACCACATTTATCACAACCAATCACTGCTCAGTAAATACCCCACAGTCCACCTGTGTTAGAGGAGAGCTGTGTTGGATCCACAGCTGGTCTGCACGTCTGCTTTAGACGGTGTGAAACTGATTTGTACAGTCAGAGTTTGGTCCGTTAACTTCCTGTTCTGAAGTGGAGTCCAGCGGTTTGACAGCGAGCTGCGTTTGGCTGCAGAGTCAAAGAGTTTTATGAGCTCCTTCTGCGGTCCAGAGAAACAAACACTGTGAAATCAGTGACAGTAGAAACCTGCTGTGAACACAGAGACACACCAGACGAGGATCCTGAGATGTGCTCTGTGTTCAGACGTTCATCATCCATTTGCTGACAGGGTTACACTAAACTTTACAACATTTTGTAAAGTTTTAAAGTCCCTGCACTGTCAGCTGTCAGTCAGAGAGTATGGGCGGGACGAGGAGGCTTCTCTCCATATATGGATTTCCTGTCGATGCAGTTTGAGACTCTTGATTTCGTTTTTCTTTTCTGTTTGTCCTCAGACATCATGTTCGGCTGCACAGGAACACCTCAGTTCAATTCAGTCAAACCTTTAACTGGACTTTATTTCTATTTCCACATTGTGACCCTGCATGTTTTCATGTTTTGCTTTTTAAAACATTTGAAAAAGAATAATATCCAAAACCAACTGTTGCCTCTGTGAGCGACACCCGAGAAGCTCCCCGCTGTCAGAGGGGCATCCACAACCTAAGCAGCAAACAAACCTATGTTGGTCCCTAAACTATCATCAGGTCTATTCCTGCCGCTCGCTGGGACCCCACTTCTCCAAGGAGCGCTGAAAACCAGATTGTTTTACACGCACCTGTTCCTGAACGTCACTCGGCTACACGCCTGTCTCTGAGGGAGCGCAGTTAATCGCTGATTTGGCACACTTACAGTGACAACATACCAAGGTCCAGTTTCAGGAACTCACTACACACACACACACACACACACACACTGATACTCCCACGCCTACACACACTCTCACACACACACACACACACACTGATACTCCCACGCCTACACACACTCTCACACACACAAATAGATGCTCAGTCAAACCTCTGAGCCGCACACATCTACACACATTCAAACACACAGTGTCAGGGACTGTTCTTCATTTATCCAGAGGACGAGGGCGCTGCTACAGGAAATGTTTTCACGTTCATAAATGAGTTATTAGATTTTTAAAACTTTGATGTTTGAAAGTTAAAAGTTGAAGATGAAATAAAAAGTCTCAGTTTGTCTCTCTTGTTGTGCAAACACTTCATGTTCGATGAAATATCACTGTTTAAGATCAGATTTGGTTTTGTTGTTTTTTTCTGATGGAAGCGTTTGTTGTACATGATGTGTTCAAGGACCATTGGAAATTTGAAAGTTAATATAATAGTTTTTACAGTATTTGGCTGATAAATGTGTAAGCTTAGAATGGCATTTTTTTTGTTTGTTTTTTTGTTTTGTTTTTTAACAAAGCACCTTTCAAATGAGCTTTTTAAAATCGTCTTTTCTCTTTAAAAAAATCATCTTGAACTTTTCAATCGCCCCTTTTCTTTTGAAATTTGGCTTTTTTTCCTCCTTTGAAAATCTGCTTTTTAAAATCACTTTAAAAATTGCCACAATCAAAAAGTAAAATACAAAATGCAGTCATATAAAGTTGTTTGCCTCTTCTCTAAGCCAAAATAAAAACCATAAGTCCCTCTCTGATGCTATAAAAGTAATTTGACATGCCCCCCCCCCATTCAGCATCAGCCCTCCTCCTCTCATAAAGAAAGATCAGTCCCTAACCACCAACACAATGGTTGTGTAACCTCATGATGAGACGACCAGTCCGGCCGCTCAGCAGCCATCTTTGATTTCCCTCTGACTGTTGAGTCACCAAAATAACTTGAGACTGTGTAAAACACACAAAGCTGCGTTTTCAAAGGCCGAGCTCAAACATACAATTATTTTCAGTTGTCGGCAGAAACAGGGCCGAAGTTTGTGTATCCTGGAAGGCTCGACGCTCTGCGGCTTTCACTGAATAGGAAACAATTAAAGTGCTTCTTGGCAGCACATGAAGCCAGACGGCGATAAAAATGGCTGAGCTTTTCATCGAGCGAGGCCCCACAGCTCGGCCTGTCTGGAGTCATGAGAAGCTTCTAGAAATCTGTTTTTCTGCTGGACTCTGGGTCGGTCTCTGCTCCTCTCTCTCTCCTCTCTCTCCTCTCTCTTCTCCTCCTCAGTTTGGGAGCTCAGGACACTCTGCAGCTGCACAACACAACTCTCTTATCACTGGGAATGAATCCTTGTTACACAGTACCTGCTCACTGTCCTGGTTTATTCTCTGAAGTCTGTCAGTCAGCGTCCACCTTGTTCCTGAAGGAGCCACTGTAGGAACGATGATGGGTGACACTTCACGTGACATGGTGGAGGTAACAGGAAGTTGTGAGTAACATAGACTGTGTATGGTTGGTCCCAGTGGTTAATCTCTGAGGGTCAGTCACCTTCAGTTTTTACATGGGTGCAGTGATTGGTCACCAGACCTGAGGGTCAAGAGGTGAAATGAGCGCAGAGCAGTTCAGAGATGTAACCAGGTGTGTGTCCTTTCAAAGCTATATCACCACTGATCGCGCTTGGTCAGTGACTTCCAGCATCACACACCCACAAAAAAAGCTGTCCTTTCATGTCGGCATGATGTGTGGCCGCTCGCTGTTATTGTTCAACGGTCCATGACCAAACGTGGACATGTGACGAGGTCACAGTGAGGATGATGATGGGAACAACAGAGACACTACAGAGAGGACGTGTTGTGTTTTACTGCTCAGAGCGTTTAAACATGTTGATAATGAAGAAGGAAACAGATCAGGTGAACCATGAAATAGTAATTTTTTCAGATAATTCTCATAGCCCATGAATGCAGCGCGAGACTGTGGAGGCAACTGGGACGTCTGGGACAAGACAACAATCAACGAGCTGAGTGTTGAGTCAGAGACTGAGGAGCCTCTTATATAGACCCCGCCCACACCTCCACACAGGTGTCCTCACTCAGTCATCAGTTGGTCAAACACACACAGTATGACATGTGTACAGGTGTACAGGCTGTTTCCAGGTGTCTGTGGTTGCTCTCTCTGATTTCAAACAGCCTCTGAATTCACACACTGATAAACACACTTAGGACTTTGCTGCTCACTTTGACAAGGTGACATCACAGACTTGATGTCCAGGGTTCTGTCACATTTTCATGGAGAAAATTTCAAAACTTTTCAAGGACCTACTTCTTGCCCTACTTGTCCAACATTTTAAAGATGTCAGATTTAAACTTTGTTCAAACACAACTTCAGCTCACAGTTATACAGGAAGGGAGAGAAGGAACACGTGATGGGAAACAAAATGCTGTCACACATTATGTTGATCTGTTCTGTACGACATCTATTACACGTCTGTCCGTCCTGGAAGAGGGATCCCTCCTCAGTTGCTCTTCCTGAGCTTTCTACCATTTTTTTTTTTCCCTGTAAAGGTTTTTTTTGAGGAGTCTTTCCTGATCAGCTGTGAGGGTCCAAAGGACAGAGGGATGTCGTATGCTGTAAAGCCCTGTGAGGCAAATTGTATTTGTGATATTGGGCTTTATAAACAAAATTGATTGATTGATTGATTGATTGATTGATTGACATGGACATATTAAAGCGACGGCTGTGGACGATTATATTATCAGCAGGAAAATAGACCAGCGTTACGCCAGAATTCCACTGGATGCGTGTCTGTGCTGGTTATCCGCTGCGTGCTCGGCCGTCTGTCAACACCCACCGGCTGCGTTTGCTATGCGGAGCGGTGCAGCTCTGCCGGAAGACATCTGAGTGCACCGCCATGATTAACATCTCCTCGTCCACGGTGTCAACGGGTGAAATGATGTCTGGAAACCTCTAACCTGTTGACTTCAGGCCTGCCTCCGCCCATTATGACGTTTTCAAGGTGTAGTGCAGGGAAATATGATCCGCCGTGAACACTGTATTTTATTTTGAAAATTAACCGGATGTTTTTTTTTGTTTCTGTGCACAACTTCCTGCCCCGCATGATCTGCTCTGTGCTGAATTGCTGCGTTGTGCTTGTGACGGAGCCGGATGCAACCAACACACATCTGGTGGAATTTGGGGGTTAAGCTTTACAATCTTACAGCAGCCTCCCACCACCCCACTCAGACTTCCACCCCCTTAACTTAGCTTGTTGTCCCGCTGCGTTTCCCGCTGACGTCACCAGGCAGTATTAAACAAAAACACCAACTGGCCGTGTATCACGCTGACGTGAAAAGACGACTTCTTTCGTCCGTGTCTGACGCCAAACGTCACTGACCAAGTGTCGGTATTTGACGACTTCGGAATGAGACCGGGTTGTTTGTTCTGACATCAAGTCCAAACCTTGTTGAGGGAACAACTTCCCACTGAGCACCAATTTTGTTATTTCCCACGAAGTGTATTTCAGTTGAGGAAAACTAAAGTCGAGGTTCATATCTTGTTCTCGTGCAGTCTGGTGGCTCCATCAGAGGTTGGAGTGGAACAACAATGTCGTAGTGTAGCAACCAAAAGATGCCTTGAAACAGTTTCTGTTTATTTCAACTTAAAGGAACAGATTCTGTGAAAAGACTTGATCCACTCATCACTGCTGAAACTGACATGAGCAGCCTGATCAGTTCCAGGAGAACCTGTGTCGGTCTCTGTGAAGGACAGAAACATAAAGTCCACTGACAGTCGTAGAGTGGTGTTACAGAGTGACGATCCTCTGACCGAACCAAACACAGTCTGACTGGAGTTGTGTTTAAAGGCACAAAGTCAGATTCAGGAGGACGCTCAGTTTGCTTTAAGTCTTAATTTAATTTGTTTTCAGTAACTGTAAGAATCTTGAGTTGCTGCCATCAGTGAGCAGATTATAGTTAGAGTAGCGATTATAGTTAGAGTAGCGGTGTGGATGCATGTGAATGACGGCTTGCTGCATGTGCAGGATTGTCCAGTGGCCTGTTTTACTCCACCAGTCTTTTAACTTGATGTTCTTTTTGTACTATATGTGTTTTTTATGTATGCAACATGTTCCCTGTCTCCACGACAAATTTCTCCCTGGTGGAGACTAATAAACTAACCTAACCTAACCTAACCTAACCTAACCAGATAAAGAGACTCTGCAGGTTGATTAATGAGCTTCAGCACGTTTCCTCTGCTGTGAAGAGTTTTAACCAATAAATCTTTACAGAGTGAATTCTCTTTTTGCCGTCTTCACTTGTTGTAAACTCACCAACAGGTAAATATCCTCAAACTAATGTATCAGTAATCCATCACCTTGCAGCAGCTGTAGAGCCACACCTCCTCTTCCTCCTCCTCCTCCTGCTTCTCCTCCTCTTCCTCTGCTGGGCCGGGTGAGAGGTGGTTTAAAGGTCGCACAGCGGTCTAAAGAGGGAGAGCGGGCCTGGTGATCAACAGCCAACCGTTAGCAGAGAGGAGGAAGAGTGGGGGGAGAGGAGGCGGAGGAAGAGGAGGAGGAGGAGGAGGAGGGGGGAGGAATGGAAAGCGTCCACCAGCGCAAACACCTCTGAAACAGAAACATCCATTTAGCAGCGAAAACAAGCCCCCCTCACAAGACCTCCGTGAATGGGCCACTTCAGCCGGCCGAGGAAGTTCCAACGAGGGGCAGGATGTTCCCCTCAGGACGCACTTGAGACGGGCCCCGGGCCAAAAGCCTCAATACATAGACCCCTTCTCTCCCTCTGTCACTGTCCAGCTCTGCCCTCCCACCCGGGCCCAGCGGCTTCAGCAGCCCCCCAAATACCCCCCCACCATCGCCCCCCCTCTCACCAGCCGTTTACTGAGCTGCAGCCAGCGAGGAGGCGAGGGAGGGCGTGGAACTGTACTCAGCAGACAAAGACAGAGGGGCAAAGACTTTGTGTGATTAAAGAGCAGTTAAGATGCTATGAGAGGCTAATTTGTTCACTGTGTGACAGAATCAACAGGAAGTGGGGGCCGCCTGCACTTCCTGCTGCAGTTTAAAGGAGAACACTACTTTGAGTTAGAGTTCGTTCACTGACTGCGTCCTTTATGTGATCACAGCTTTTATATTGTGAATATAAATTCACTTTGTCAACATACATGTAGCTACATGCTAACGTCAGGGAAACAAAATCTTGGATCTACCTGATTTCAGATCATGTTCCTACTGCTACATGTTTGGTTGTGAAGGTTTTGGTTTGGAAGCTTTTACTGGTCATTTTATTACAGTATAAAATGCTGCTGTACTTCAATACAGTCATTCTCCAGCTGAAAGTACACTGCTACATGTAGCCACATGCTAACATGGGGAAAACACATGTCATCTTAGTTGCAGATGTTTTGGATCATATTCCCGTTGGAACATATCCAGTTGTGCTTAGAAGCTTTAATTGGTGATTTTAAATGTTAGAGAGTGCAGCCATACAGTCATTCCCTGGCTACAAGTACACTGCTACATGTAGCCTCATGCTAACATCAGGGAATTCAGTAATCTTGGTTACAGATTTTTTTCATGTCTCTCATATTTAGAAGCTTTTAATGGCAGGAGATGCCACTATACTCCGTCACAGTCATGCTGAGCTGCAGTGATGGTGCAGAGACACTGGGTCTCATTCATGAAACGTGAGCAGAAGGAATTTGTGTGTAAACTGTTCGCAGACGTAAATTTACGTGCATGTCCGCATTCATCAATAATTTAGTAGCTCCGATCTTTTCGTAGCTACTAACAAAATCTACTCCTGCTCCTGACCACTCGTAGTGCTTGTGTAAATTTAGTAAAGCACATAAATATTGCTTTTCACTATTGGAAATGACAAATTTAATTCGTATTGCGCTCTGTTGTGTAGACAATACACAGATGCCTTTGAAACACGTAATCTAAACATGACAAAATATTAAAAATATAACACATTTAGTTAAATTATTTGGCAATTAGCAGGTTTAAGATCCAGATTAGGTTCATGATTGTGAATTATCTACATAAATCGACTTAATAGATTACACGTTCTTTCTACACGTTGAATGATGATAATAAAAATATCCGTAAGGACAGCCGGATCACAGCCTCTTCGGCCTCGGTGCCTGGGTTCAGCAGGGGCAGCAGGTGGAAGGAGGACGATCGTTTGAATGAATAAATCTGATTTGATAATGATTAATTTACGTTGTATCAAACGGAGCTTTAGGCTATTAAGATTCAAATAATTTGAGGACGATGCATACAGACTGCTGTAGGCTATATGTTATGCGTATCATTCGTTAAAATAAATGTTAAATAGCTCTACATTCCGACAGCCATCACTGATTTAGTTTATCCATTATGCACAAAACATCTCTGGTTTCCCGTTCCCACTTCATTCAAAACCCCACAAATGAATCTTCTGTTTGTTTGGTGACCGCTGTATTTTTGTGTGTGTGCTTATGCGTTTCTTTGCCTCCAGTTTCATATCAAACCATTTACGCTTCACCTCTGACATGGTTCTTTGTACCACGGAGACAACATTAACAGCATCTGTTACCTCCCTCCAGGCCTTCGCTTTGCCTGTCCCTGCCACACCACCACTAACTGAAGAAAATAAAATGTTTTCCACATGTTGTCCACTTCACCCAAAATTATTTCGATCTCCGCTTCGGAAAAAAATCTCTCTTTCTTTCTCTGCGCCATGACTGACAGGTGGACAGGATGCACCTACACCTCCTTATATGGTGGTCATTGGCTATTCATGGGCGGGGATTTATGCTAATTGCTGATTACCGGGAGCGCGCTGTCACTTTACGATGGATTGGCATTCATGATCATACACACGTGTTTACGATCAAATCTGAGTTTCCCGCAGCGTTCCTGAATCCGGAGTAGGTTTTTAGTAGAGTAGGCTTTTATGTGCAAATCTACACACAGATTTACTCACGTTTCATGAATGAGACCCACTGAGCGCACAGATTCAGACCAATAATCATTAATAATGTGGATAAAATGACTAAGTGGGTTAATACCTGCGTCAGTATCTGTGCTGTACTCTGGGTCCTGTCACCACGTCGACCGCTGTGTTTCTCTGTGTCCAGAGCTTGTTTGTTCTCAGTTTCAGCCACAGTCAGTTTGTGTGGAAGGAAAACAGGCCTCGATATCCTCGACTGTGTCGACACAAAGACTTCAGACAAAACAAACTGAGACACTCGGCAAACAAACTCTCTGTCGTGTGTATTTTGGGCCCATTTCATTCACATAAACTCCCAAACTTGTGATTTGTTTACAGTGTGTTTGTTTCTCTCAGTGACAGACAGCAGACACAGCACACGCCATTATAACATGTTTATTGAAAACCTTTTTGACAGCATAGTTCGTCAGGCACAGAGAGAGTTGTGATCTAGTTCTTTCCCCCGCTGGGAGCTGTTGGCCCCGAGGGGACGATGTGGTGGAATGTTACAGACGATTCATCGTGATCAGAACAGGAACATCAGCGCAACAAACAAGCATTGAATTACAAATAAAAACAATCACATAATGCCAAATGTTAGTTCCACCTGTCTACGTTAGAGACATGAATACAGAGGGAGGAAAATAAATTATGGGACTGGGAAAATAAATCAGAGGACAAACATGATGTTGTCTCCATACGGTTTAAAAAGAAAGAAAACCTGATGTGGAATGCAAAATGAAATGAAGTGAATATGAAAATCATTTCCTCTCTAAGATTCTTATAAAACAGCTCACACAGCTACATAAACTCTACTCATGTACATCAGCAACACAAAGCAGATCTCAAACTATAAATTAATGTGGACTAACATGTCGGGATAGAGCTGCAGGGTCAAAGAAACCAGACGAGCGCTGCGTGGAAATAAAATGTGTAGTTTGGATCTGAGCGGAGGGACGAGTGTGTGCGTCTCCTCCCAGCTTCACCTTTGAGCTGATTTTATCTTATTTGAGCTGAAGAGAGAATAAATAAGTCCGTCAGAGCGGAGACGACAGGAAGTTAAAGGCCCACGTGTGGCTGTACATACAGTAAGAGCTCCTCCCTGCTGACAACGACCTCGTCTCTCAGTCAATACCGAAGAAAATAATTAAACCATGTGTTGTTTTCAACATGTGACATCTGAGGGCCGACGCTGCGTTCAAAGCTGATAGATTCAGTTTTTCCTGTCATGATGACAAAACCTCTGGAGCTGAATTTATACTGTTTTAATGAAACTCCAGAATTAAAAGATGTCGGTGAAGCAGCATCAGAATTCAACAGAAACATTAATTCATCACATCCTCTGGAGTAAAACTGTTTCCTGTGTCGTTGCTGTCGAATGAAACGTGTCCGGTGCAACAATGCTAATGTTAGCATGCTGGGCTAATTAGCTTCCATGTTCTGAAAGGATGCTGGGACATGCGCCGACCTGATGGGAGCTATGAGGGTGAGACACATGCTCAGTGCACCTCAAACTGTGAGCACATGGCGTTATGAATAAAGAGATGGCGTCCGCTCAGGTGCTCTTTGGCTTGTTTTAGCCTCCTTTGGGAAAAACAAACTTCAGTTTAATTTCTCATAGGGACAGATATACATATATATATATACATATATAATCAAAGCCAGTTGGCCTGTTACTGAACTCCCGCACCAACACTGGGCAACAACCTTTAACAGTTGCCACGGGAACGCCTAAAGTTTTTTTGTCTTAATATTTTAGCAAATTGGCACAATGAAAAATATGAAGTAGCTGTGATCACTTCTTGTAAATATATATAACTTTATTTTACTGATTTTTTAAAAAGCGATTTCTTAACAGCACTTAAATTTTTTTGCCATTTTTTTTTTAAAAAACTTCAAAAGTGACTTTTAAAGAGCAATTATTCTAAAAAGATTTTTTTTTTCCATTTAACAAAAAAAGAAGCTATTTTTAAAGAAAATACATTTTTTGTAAAAATGGCCAAAATGACTTCAGATAAAAACAAACAGAACTTATCTTTGGATTTTTAAATTTCTGATGGCCTTGAACACATCATGTGACAGAAAAAAAATCACATCTGAGCTTAAATATTTAATCAAAATCACTTTATTTTATGTCTCATTTAAAATTTGGCCAAACACAAACCGTTTGTACGACGAGAGTGAAAAACTGAGACTTTTTCAACTTTTAACTTTCAAACGTCAAAAATCTAATAACTCATTTATGGTCATGGATTTATCTGCAGTCACTCAGGGAGGGGCAAAATAAAAAAAGCCTCTGATGAATTAAGAACAGTCCCGATGGACGCCTGTTGTCGTGATTTCTGAGTGTATTTAATGCATGTTTACAGGTCCCCTGAGCTGAAAACTTCAGTGTGAGGAAATGCAGACTACTTTAAATGAAACACTTGTGGGTTTTCTATCGCTCCAGGTCAGAGAGCTGAAACAGGGCTGTTTTCTGAGCTGGTGAAAAATGGACATTTTGGAGAAACATGTTTTTCATGCAACAGCAACGAAACGTATCAGCGAAGTGACAGATCGGTCGAATACTTAATGTGAAGCTTCATTAGCTCCAAAATGAAACAAAAGGCCTGAAGGGAAGTCGATAGGTTCAGTTACTGGCTGCCATTTTTCCTCCTGTGATGGATGTCCTGCTTCACGTGACACGCAGGAACGCCATCACACATGTTCAAAACAACACATGGTCTTTAAACAGAGAGACGGAGCTCGACAGGGACGCAGAGAGAAAAGGCCGGGGGCGTGTGATAAACATAAAATACAGGATAAACAAAGCAGGAGCAAAGCCTGATGGGGGGCGTCAGTAAAATGACTACTCTACATCATCATCATCTTCATCATCTTCTGGCTCTTTAATGAGAAACAACAGTGAAAAGCAGATAGCTTTGAATAAAAATACTCTCGCCATAGGGAAAGCTTTTACCCAGCATGGAAGAATAAATAAAACAAACAGCGTTTCATCAGATCCGTCCGACCTTTACACACAAGTGCCTTCTCATGGCGTTCACTCCAGATTACAAACAAAAGGCTAATACTTCCATCGCCCGCTTCTCGTGAGAACTGCTTCTTTATTCAGTTATTATTTTTGCAATTATACATTCAAACGTGATCAGAATGAATCAATCTGCTGTTTGTTGGCTGAATGTTTTCAGGCACTTCATAGATCTGGGCCCAAACTTTAAACAACCACTGGGTGAAAGCGTTCACTTCACAGAGGCCTCGTGTCTGTGCACAAACCAACCACTAAACATCATTTACATCAAAATCTCCCAGTGTAGCAAAACAGTTAAATACAGGTTCTCACTCCTTTAAGTACTTTGAATATTTGGGGGCAATGTGTTTAAGTACTGACAGTAAACTCCATAGCAAAGTGTTCCCACCGTTAACGTTTAGCAGCGAGTGAATGTTGTGTCTGAACCTTCAGTTCTCTTGAACGTCCCTTTCCCTTTGTGACTTTGCTAAAAACAGACTCTGTAAACATTTTCAACCTGCTCGCTTTTTGGGGTCAGCTGGAGACGACTGCATAAAAAACAGGGGAGATATCCATTTGGCAATCCCATGATCCTTCGCTGCACACGTGACCTCCGTCCGCCTACATTCCACAGTGCAGCGTTTGGTTCAGAGAACTCGCTGAAATCGACTTTAAGACTAATTTGGCACTTTTTATTTGCTCCCACAGACGGAGCGAAGGATCCTGCACAGTCGCCAGAGTCTCCTTTAACAGACCGACACAAATACAGTTTATATTTCTGTTTGGCCGTGCGACCTGTGAGTCGCACAGCACGCCTTCATTTCAGTATTAATACTATAGAGCAGCGATAAAGTCTCAAACGTCTGGGCAGCTTTTTCTTTCTCTTATTAACAGCTTTATATTTCTGCCTTCAAGCTGATGTCTCTCTGTGTGAGTGTGCACACAGGTGCTGAGTGTCTTGCTCAAGGGCACTTTGACATCCGCACGCAGCTTGTTAGCATCGACCCTGTGACCTTTCTGTTACAAGAACGTGAAGCCTTCAGAGCGACCTTCAGAAATAAATCCTCCTAAATATTCTTTAACACTGTTGAAACAAACCCTGTGAGCCTCCTTTTGTCTTTGGTGTGTTTGATTTATTCTGTTTATGAACCATAAATGTCACATTTTAGTTTCAAGGCTCAGAATCAAAGAGTGAGACCTTGTTTCAGACCGAAGCCGCTGACGTTCAACGATCACACGTGATTATTAAACAGGAACAGAGAACAGTTTCTGCACCTTCACTGGACTCACAATATTTTCTTACACAAAGGTTTGTATCTAATGAAACAGCACCCACTTAACTAGCACCCGTACCAGCTGCAAATTTATGAATAAGATAGTAAAGGAACGACCCGCCCTACGCTCCCTCTGATTGGCTAGTACTCATTGCCTTCATTGGTTGGATTGGTTAGCGTGAGCCAATCAAAGACAGAGTAAAGGTGGAGTAAAGTCGGCCATTCTTTCGCTATCCTAGGATCTGCAAATTTGCCTACTGGTTAAGATTAGGAAAAGAAACGTGGTTGAGTGTCGTCACGTTATGTACTTAATGTAAAGTTATTTAACGTAGTTACGTACTTAACGTGAAGTTACGTTGGTTAAGATTAGGAAAAGAAACGTGGTTGACTGTCATCACATTACATACTTAATGTAAAGTTACTTGATGTAGAGTTTTGTGCTTATCCCAAAGTTACTCAGGTTTGGTTCAGGAGACGAAACCCAGTTTGAGAGTCTTTACATTTCGTACTTGCCGTAAAGTTACATACTTAACCTTAAGTTGCGTGGCTTAAGTTTAGGAAATAACATGTGGTCACTTTAGATACATAACATGTATGGGTGTTGCCATGTTATGCACTTAACGTAAAGTTATGTAACATAACGTTTTGTACTTATTGTAAAGTTACGCAGATTAGATTTAGGAAAAGTAGTTTTGTATTTATCGTTAAATCACGTAGGATAAGTATGGGACAGAAACATGGTTTGGGAATCTTTATGTTACAGACTTAACGTTAAGTTACGTAGGCTAGGTTTAGGAAAACAAACATGGTAACACTGACTTTTCTTTTTTGTTCGCTGTTGAGAATTTGTAGCTGACACTTGTTCTGTCACGTGCTTTCACATTTTTTTGAATGCCACAATTTAAAGAAAGAATTCTGGGAGATGTAGTTCATCCCTGAACAGTGAGATCGAATCAATAGGAGGATTTTTCTCTGAAGGCTCCTGATGATTCACAGCTCGTTGTTGTTGTTGATGTTGAAAACGTCGTAAAGTACTTCAGTCGTACTCTCCGGCGTCTCCGTACAAACCTCCAGGTGCTGCTTTTTCTTGCCCAGCAAGAGTCAGTCGTTGCTTCGATATTGCAAACGTCAACTTTTCAAACCAGAATTTAAACTCGTCGGAAACGTCAGCGTCCCTTCAGCGGGAGCCTTCAGTTCCCGAATCCTCCTCTGGCGGTCGAATCACACTCGCTCTTATGTTCATCTTCCGTCTGTCATACATTCTTATTTTTTTTAAAAACTGTAAACGAAACAAAAAGATGGATCAAAAACCAGAGGAGTCTGAAAAATAACGTCGCAGTTCTGTTGTAAAATAAGTTACAAAAAAAAGGAAATAAAAATCTTTGCGTACAGTACTAAAATCCTAAACTAAACCTTTCAACTTAAGAACCACGTTAAGTCTATAAATATCTTTACAAATATACACGTTAATTATTCAAATAAACCTTTTCACTTTAAATGATTAAATGTTTTACACTTTCATGACAGTGTCTTCTAGACTGCAATGCTTCCATCCTAAAACAATACTTTAAAAATGTAGTTTTGTCTTTAAGTACATGGCTGTGGACAGCGATATTATACATATTTGCATTTATATATTTACAATAAATCATTTTCTAGATACATTAAAAAAACAAACCTTATTGTACTAATTACTGAATGGCCCTGACACGTCGCCTCACGTCAGCTGAGGAATTTGTTCCATGATTATCACAAAGGTGTTTTTTCGGGAAGCTAAAACGGGACGATGGCGTACAAATTCATGAGAAAACATTTAAATGCTGTCGTCCTCTCTGTCGTCTCCTGTCAAGGAAAAGTTATCGAGTGTCTTCGGAAGAACGAGTCCCATCATCGAGTTGATTCTGGCTTTGCTGGTTTCTTGTCGACGGATTCTCTTTGAGACCGCAAACCTTTCCGGCGACCTCGGGGCTCCGTGCAGACGAGAGGTTTAAAATCTGAGGTCCCCGCCTACTGGATCGCCAACAAGTCACTGACCAATGCCCTTCATTTCCTCCTCGTACTTCCTGTTTGTCCACCTGTTTCAGTCTCAGGAGGTTGTTTTTTTTTATCCCAGTAGGCACGGAATGGTTTCACCCCACAGATTGTCCGTAACAAAAACTGGCCCGAGTACAAAAATATAATTTCATTTCTGAAAAGAGGAACACAAACATGGTTCAACGGCAAAAAATAATCCTTCAATGTTCCAAGAGTCTGTTGGGGAGGAGGAGGAGGAGGAGGAGGAGGAAGAGGAAAACTCAGTCAAAGAGTTTAAGACGAATCGGAGCGCTGAAGCACTGTGGAAGTATTGCATGCTGAGTTTTCATTTCCATATCTTGAGGAGTCACTGAGAGGTGTTTGTCAAACTGTGAGAGGAGGAGAAAGTCCGACCGCCCCCCCCCCAGCTCAGGTTTTATGTCCTTATCACCCCGTTACTGGGGAGTTGTTTGGGAAGACAGGGCTCGTCAGGCAGCGGGTCGTGGGCGAACACCGAGTCGTCTCCTGACGAGCAGGTGCTGTTGGAGTCCTGACAGGTGGGCGAGTACTGCTCGAAGGGCACCGCCAGGTCCAGGTACTCCTGTCAGAGGAGAGGTCAAAGGTTACACCACGGTGTCACAGTCAAATCCTCTCCGTGCTCACATGAAGAAGAATAATTTACTTTATTATCACTCAGATATTTTAGTTCAACATGATTCATGTTTACATGTTTCTTCCTCACATAGTTTATTTGACATCGTCAGAGTTGTTTTTGTGGTTTACATGAAGGTGATAAAACAACAGTCACCAAAAATAAATGTTGACATTCTACGTTCCTGCAAATTACAAGCATGTTACATCTGCATGTTTCACGCGTGTCATATCAACATTTCTAAAGTGACGTAGTATTTGAGCTGAGTGTCATCAGGAGGTGGAGGGGCAACATGGTCTCACTCCGAAGACGCTGAATACCGGCACGTGTTCAGTGACTTCCAGCTTCAGACACCGATGAAAAAAGCCATCTTTTCACTACGGACTGATGCGCGGTCAGTTGCAGCTATTGTTCAACAGCACCGTCGGTGTCAGAGGGAAACACAGCGGTACAACAACGAAACTTAAATGTAACCACGTGTGTGTTTTGCTGAACAAAAAAAAGTCAATTAGCAGTGTTGTACCAGCGTAGAGCCAACACACCCAGCGAACCTGGGACGTCATATGTGGACGTGGAAAGTCCATGACCAAACGTGGACATGTGATGAGGTCACAGTGATTTTAATGAGCGCTGATGCTATAAAAAAGGGGGTTTGATGTCATGACTGACAGCTGGCTCACAATCCACAAGATTAGTTGGAAGGGTGTATGGGCGGGAACACTGTGCACGTCATATGTGGATTTGGAAAAAACAAAAAAATAGATATGTGACAAAGTCTCAGTGAGAACGTGCGGAGGGGACGGTGGATGGCGTGACAGCGAGGAGAAACACTGTTTGAGACCAAAACACAACTAAATCTGTCGTTATGTAGCTGCTCGCCACTGTTTCCTTCGACCTTTAGCCCCACACCATGTGTGGCTTCTCGGGACATTGTCGCTGTGTTTCGTGTTGCTGCTCAGTCTCCAAACGTGAGTGTTTTTTAGGGACCCGTCGCCACAGGTCCTGTTTCAGTTTCAAAATGTGGGTTTGTAGGGACCCATCACTGTTTCCTGTGCCACCTGAAGCAGGTACTTGTAGCCAAACATCATCTTGTCCCGACCAAAGCAAGTGGTTTTTTTCAACTTTGTTGAAACATAAAGTTTAAATGTATCTCTACATAACAACGTACAAATGTAATGTATCGTTGGTCTGCAGAAATGTACGATGTCAACATTTTTTCTGTTAAATTTAATTAATGCAAACAGCTCAACATTTCAAAGAAAGACAGTGAGATGAATGATACATTCTCCAGACTCTAATCCTGCGTCAGTTATTCTCTTCTTATGTGTTGAATACATGTAAAAAAAAAAAAGGTGTGTAGCTGCAGCCGTCACATCTGACTGTGAGCTGGAGGGTGGCAGTCACTAAATGAAGAGTCGCAGTGGTCCAAGGTGAAGCTTCCTGGTGTTTGTCAGTGTGAGTGAGCAGCAGCTGTGCAGACAGACTTACATCAGTGGAGGTCATCGATAAAACCCGGTCGTGATCTTCTACCAGCTGTCTGAAGGTCGGCCTCTGTGACGGCACGGCGTGCCAGCACTCCCTCATGATCATGTACCTGAAACAGCCACAGCTACAGTTCAGTTTCTGTCTGTTACAGTGAAACCTAAAGCTACAACACGTCCTCTCCTCAGATCTCACACTGTTCCCTCTGATCCCTGCTGCTCTGCTTCATCTGCAGCTGGACGCTCACGCTCTGTAATTAAGCTTAAAGCAAAGTGAAGGCTCATCACTTTTGGTTTTTACTTTCATTTGTTGTGTTTCCAGCTGCAAGAAGACACAGTTCACCACACGGAGGAACTCTGAGACGAGGAGAGAAACCTAAACGAGCTGCTGAACCTGCAGGACCATGTACGGCTCTGTCTAAAGAATCAAAGAAATATGATGTATGGCTCAGCTAAAGTCTTTTAAATCTTCTATTTGATCTTTTTTTTGCAAAGATTTGTTTTTATCAGAAGGTGCTCAGATTAAAGTGCAGGCGCCGCTCCAAAAATGTGTCGGGTTTCTGTTCGTGCATTTGAAAATATTATTTAAAAACACAAGGACAGTTATCCAAAGACAAAAGCAAAGCTCCAGATACTGTGATCCATAAAGACACGTACAGCTCATGGGTGCAGTTGGCAGGTTTGTCCATCCGATGTCCCTCCTTCAGCAGCTTAAAGAGTTCCTCTACAGGGATCCCCGGGTACGGCGAGCCTCCCAGGGTGAAGATCTCCCACAGCAACACGCCGTAGGACCACCTGAACACACACACAGGACAGAGTAGAGGTCACACTGTGCTCACCGCCTGAAGCGTTTACAGACGCTTGTGTTCCTCAGATAAACCGATGAATCTGCTCGAGCAAATATTGATCTTCAATCACGTCTACTGCTCTGCATTTAAGAATCAGTTTGACATTCTTATTGTTCAGGACAGTCAGTCGATACCTGTAAAAATAAACAGCTGCAGCCTGGAGCCGCAGACGAGACGAGTCGAGACCCAAAGTCACCAGAAAGAAATGGAGGACGGGATTTTGTTTGTCAACAGATACAGAGCTGAGCTGGATCAAGATACTTTAACTGATGCCGTCGGTCTGTTTCTCATTGGTTCATACTGACGACGTCACCACAAAGTGAATCAGCTCATTGTTGAGTCCAAGTGAACATTTGAGACAAATTTAAAGAAATTCCCTTGAGGCATTCTTTAGATAACGCGTTCACAAGTGTGGGGTGGAAGGATGGACATTCGGCCGTGGCGTTGCTGGCACAAGAATGGGTCACAAACACAGGTTCAAACATGGAGCACTGATTTCCTAAAACAGCTGGACTCTGTAGTTTATAACAAACACTACTGAATGAAGAATAAACCGTGCATTGGCTGGGGACTATTTTCAGCGGCGGATTGATACACATTTGATGCTGTAGTGAGTATTTTTCGAGAGCAGGACGGTGTGTGTGTGTGTGTGTGTGTGTGTGTGTGTGTGTGTGTGTGTGTCCAGAATAAAGGAACATGTTGCCCAGCAGCTCACTGATGTGTTTGGAGCTCTGACGCTTCTTCGTCCTTTACGAGCCGATCACACAGATGTGACAGGAAACTCTTCTGAATACATAATAAACATTTTCAACAGGAAACCGACTGAAGACAAATGAAGCAAGTTCAAAGAACATCAGCAGCACGAAACATTTTTGTTTCTGCTTGTGTTTTATCGGTTTCATAAAATCGTCACTGTCACCATCGTCTGAAACTGTGAGGCCTGTACGAGCTGCAGAAATATGGAACTATGTCTCCGGTGTGGAACTTTTATTAAAGCAACACTTTTATATTTCGATGTAAAAAAACAGTTTGGATCTGATGAGAAACACTGACTTTACACTGTTTTAAGCATAGAGGGAACTCTTCTGACACATCCAACAGTTTCCAAACGGCCTGCGAGCTCTGAACACAACCTGAATATAAAAACGTATCATAGTGTATCTGCAGTTTAAGTCCAGCTGCTGCTGCCGGCTCTGCTGCACCTCTAACCCGAGCCGTGCTCTCTTTGTCTCTCGTCTGCAGCTCCACTCAGAGTCTGCGTTGTTCCTAAATGGCTAAAAATGAGGGACGGTAATCAGATAATGACGTTTATTAAGCCACTGTAGCCACTGTTGTTGGTCCAGTGAATCAGAATCAGACTCCTCCTCCCTCCGCGGGCACTCAGCGGGGTTTAAACTAATTATCCACACTCGGGTCCAGAGGGTGAAACACAGCGACCCTCCGTCCAATCACACACAGAGAGACGGACAGACAGGAGGCTGAGGTGAAAGAGAGACGTTAACATTCTGACTTTAAACTGAAACGACTCAGACTAACTCGTCATCACTGCTGTGTCACAGACGAGAACTAATCAGGTCTCTGGGGTCAGGACAGGGTCACGACCGTCTCAGGGGCCGTTTGTTCTGTATGTGTGTATCAGGCTGTTAGATCAGCAGTCTGTGAACATTTGAACAACTTCTTTTTGACACTTTAGAATATTTTCCCTAATTTTATCGACATTTCGCTGAAATTTTATTAATTTTTTTGCAACATTTAACTAATATTTTTTGGGAATTTTTCTGAAATTCTTTTTGACATTTTATTACAATTTTTTCGGCTATTTTATAATTTATTTATTTTTGACATGTCATTAAAATTTCCCATAAACCTTTAATGTTTTAATCTGCCTTCACACCAAGGTCACATGACTCTATGGCCGTATCTATCAGTATTTATCGCTCTGGCTTCTAATGGCAGTGATGAAAACACAACACCCATGTCAACACGAAAGTTTAGCTCCTTCAGTCGGCGAGATGCAACGACATCCTTCCAGAAAACACGTCCTTCAATGCCCAGCAGCTGGAACATTGATCGAGTTTGAAAGACTGAATCAGTAAGAGATATTAAAAGAAGTAAGCACAT
Organism: Epinephelus awoara; assembly: GCA_035609425.1. Classification (NCBI taxonomy): domain Eukaryota; kingdom Metazoa; phylum Chordata; class Actinopteri; order Perciformes; family Serranidae; genus Epinephelus; species Epinephelus awoara. The sequence continues at coordinate 588,161 of CM069309.1, forward strand.
TTAAGTTGTTGTTGTGCCTCCATGCTCCTCTGTGCTGTTTACCTGTTCAGCAGCCTGTCTATGACGTCAAACATGACAGCTCCGCTCTACTTGCTGTGAGAAAGGAGTCTATCTCCATTTTAGCAGGTTTAACTTTCTGTGGAACGGCTGTATCAGTCTGCTGAGGAGGAAATCAGTTAATAAGCAGACAGTCCAAATCCTTTTCACACCCAGCACAGATCTTCATCCTAACAATCTGCACAGAGCTGATATAGAGGGTTTGTCTGGACGCTGTGGAACATTTGTGCAGAGGGAAGATATTTGGACGTTAAAGGATTCATCTGCCCTCAGTGACTCTGGCATCTGAATCTACTGACCTCAGGTCTGAATTCACAGGTCGAGACTTGGAGTCGGGACGTGATGGTGCAGATTATTGTTTGTCTGCCTGAACACCGTGTGCAGCAGCAGCGGCTCAGTAACAGTCCAACACAAATGGCTCCCTGCGCGTCGTCTCAGCCAGCTCTGCCTTTGGAGAGCTGCAGGAGCTGTGATGCCAGTTTTGCCGTGTGAGCTGCTGCTGCTGCACAACTTCCCTGACGTGACGTCGTCCTCTCCGGCTCTGGCTCTCTGCTTCTTGTTTGACTGTGTGACAGAGTAGTGTTTTAATTGTCCCCCGTCTGTTTCAGCGTAACGTGTTTCAGTGAAAACCATCACAGGTCAGAGGTCACAGTCCCCCGGGGCGCGTGAGAGTAAACTGGCTGCAGAGCGACTACTGTATGAAGGGAGGAGGAGGAGGAGGAGGAGGAGGAGGAGGTTTGGCGGGAGGATCGGCTCTGTAATCCAGACCTGCTGAAATAACAGAGCCGGCTGATTCTCCTCTCGGCTTGTTCCCAGTCTGGTGTAATCACACGGCGAGCCAGTGTTGACAGCGGCCCGTGTTTGGCTTGGACGGCTGTGCTGGGGACACAGCGTCTGGCTGCGACGGGTGGCGAGGGACCAGGAGCAGTTTGGGGGGGCTCAGCTACCGAAACACAGATTGACTTTGTGACCTCCTCTCCTCAACTCCCCTCTCTGCTCCTGATGGGAGCCATCAGAGGTTTTAAAGGTGAGTGTGTCTGCGGCGGACATGTTGTGTAAACCACCCCCCCCTCTGAGGGAACACCTGGCGTTAAATCCACTGACCCTTTTATCGCCGTCTGTTGTGGGGCAGATTGGATTCATAACACCTGATAAACCTTCTTATCTCCGTCTGTTCTCGGATCTATGCTCAGAAAACACCAGTGAGTGGTGGAGGCTCGTTGTGTTTCTGTCTCTGTGATATCGCATTGGGAGATTAAAGAACAAACGCAGCGAGGAATGTGGCGCCGCCGATACACAAGAAGCTCAGGATTACAGAGTGAGTGCAGATGACAGCGAGTGCTAAGGGAACGCTACCATTCCATATTCACACGCACAAACTCAGCGTTTGATGCTAACACGCTCAGTCACGATATTTCAACACCCGGATTCCTCCGGTGAACGGCGGCTCCACATGAACGGGCAGCTGGCATGTGACGGTGCGTTTGTGCAAACTCACACATCGCTCTGGTGCGTGTAGACCCGGTCGAACAGAGCCTCCGGAGCCATCCATTTCACGGGCAGACGACCCTGCAACAACAGAGAGGAACAACACACGGCTTCAGTCAGCAGAACTTCTTTGTACACAGCAGACAGTCGGCCTCGTCTCGCCATCGCTGTCCGACTCCTTCACCTGCAGCTGACCTGTCTCATCATAAGACACTTTAGTTCAGCAGGTGCAAAGTGTTTACGTCTGATTCTGAATAAACTCAAATAAACACAAGAGGTTTGTGCCCTAGAGATCACAGAAAAAACATGTTTGTTTCTTTTCTTTCTCTCGAGTGTAAAAATCTCCTGGAAGGTCGAACTCATCCAAACACTGCTGTGGAATCTGTTCAGGTTACTCTCTCACAGAGCGTCTCAAGTGAAGGAAATCGTCCCTGCTCTGACACAACGAGTCAATACTGTGTTCACAGAGCGAGACTCACGTTGGTGGTCTTTTTGTAGTAGTCTATATTGTGCACGTCTCTGGCGAGACCGAAGTCGGCGATCTTCATAACGTTGTCCTCTGTCACAAGGACGTTTCTGGCTGCCAGGTCTCTGTGGATACACTGAGGGGACAGGAACAATGGATCAGACACAACAAACTGCACACACACACACACACACACACACACACTCACAAACACACACTCACACACACACACACACACACACACACTCTCTGATGCACTGCAGGCTGACAACTTTCATTTACCATCCTCTGACTTTATCACCTCCAGCACATCCTTCAAACTTGACAACAATATGAGCTAACCTTAAAGGTGTACTGTGCAGGATTTCACTGAGCAAACAAACAAACAAACAAACAAACAAACAAAAACAACATGCTTGGACTCATACAGCAACAATCTCTCTTGATGAGCCTCTGTCAGTGTGTATTTATCTGCAGAAGCCTGTCGACCGCGCACAGTAACAGTAACAGTGACAGTAACAGGTGAGTTAGTAGCTGCACGATCCAAAAGGAAACTAATAAAAGTGCAGACACAGCACCAAAACAACACTGTGAGGAGAAACACCGAGTGGACAAAGCTCGTTCCAAATCAAAGGTGAATTGGCGTTTACTTTCTCCTTCACTGGCGAACACTGCAGGAGAGGAGCGACGGGGATGAAGAGCGGTGCAGAGTCAGTCTGTTTCTTGTTAGCTTGCTAACACATCAGCTTCTTTAAAAGTTCCCACAGTGGTGCAGCGGCTCTGTGTGTGTAGTGTCGGGGGAGGGGCCACGTTTGAATCTTGTGTGACGCGTCATTTCTCCACAGTGAAGATTTAAAACCCGATTAACTGTAGTTACAACACTGATCCTATGTGTTAGCTAACCTATCAGGCTGTGCTCACTAATGTTTTACATTTCACAATAACAAGTAACGCACCCAAATTCACAAATATCGCACATATTGTGAATGGCTGCGATCATGTGACTAGTGAGCTGACGGGGTGGGAGATGGGTCACAAAAAAACTTTCCCCTGGAGTCACATGTTTGAATCTGTGTGAATCATGTTTCTGTTCCTAAACCTGACCTCCATAATTTAATGTTAATTACGTAGCTGTACGTTAAGGACCTAACGTCATTCATGGGGCAAAAATTCGTAGGATATCATACGAACTGTTTTGTGAGAAAACACTGAACCTATGATGTGTCGCACGGGCCATGAACACAGAATCCAAAAGGCTTCAAATGACGTCACCAGCACATGACAGCAGCATCCAGAATATTATATACAGTCTGTGCTGTGGACTTGACATCAGCTGGTGCTGCTGACAGGAACTAACTTGGCTACAACTGGTTTACTAACAGCATCAGGTGTGACATCACTCAGGTGTGACATCACTCAGACATCAGCTCAGACTTCTGACTTGTGAGGTGAGCGGAGGACAGCGCTCAGCCCTCATTCTAATTCTGTCCATAAACCTACAAAATAAACCTGAAATAACTGAAAAGCTCAAAATATGATTTGATTTCTGTTCAAACTGAGGCTGAAAGAAATGATCTTAAAATGATATTTACTGCGTTTAACTGTCCGACGTGTCAAAACATACTGCCTGATTTCAGGATTAATATTAATGATAATAATAATAATTAGTTGAAGCTGTGAGGACTTTTCCACACACACACACACACACACACACACACACACACACACACACACGTACACACACAGGCTCAGCTCAGTGAAACATTAGCATATCAGCGTTAGCGACGTGTCATGGCGGCTGACCTTCTGCGAGGCGAGGTACTCCATGCCTCGGGCCACCTGGTAGGCACATGACACCAGATCTTTGAAGGTGAGCTGCTCGTCGGGAATTTTGCAGGTGTCGAAGGAGTAGTCCATGCCCGGCGGCCGCCGCGCCCGCAGGTACTCCCTCAGGTTACCTTTGGAGGCGTATTCCACCAGGACGTACAGAGGACCTGCGAGCAGCAGAGCACACGGTCACTTTCAGGACACAGTTAGTTACTGTATTGATTGTCTCTGCTGTAACGCAGCGCCGCCTCACCGTCCTGCGTGCACGCTCCCAGCAGGTTGATGATGTTTTTGTGTTTCCCAATCATCTTCATCATCTCCATCTCTGACACCAGGTCTGACAGATCTTTATCTGTGGCGTCATCTGAGACAAACAAAAGAGATTGAAGAACAAACTGTGGTAAACATCCAGAGACAGAAACAGATACACAGAGAGCTGAGTCTGAGGCAGAGAGGACAGAGAGGGTGAAGAGGACAGAGAGGACGAAGACGACAGAGAGGACGAAGAGGACAGAGAGGACGAAGAGGACAGAGAGGACACAGAGGACAGAGAGGACGCAGAGGACTGAAAGGACGAAGAGGACAGAGAGGACGAAGAGGACAGAGAGGACGAAGAAGACAGAGAGGACGCAGAGGACTGAAAGGACGAAGAGGACAGAGAGGACGAAGAGGACAGAAAGGACGCAGAGGACTGAAAGGACGAAGAGGACAGAGAGGACGAAGAGGACAGAGAGGACGAAGAGGACAGAGAGGATGTGGAGGACTGAGAGGACGAAGAGGACAGAGAGGACGAAGAGGACAGAGAGGACACAGAGGACAGAGGACGCAGAGGACTGAGAGGACGAAGAGGACAGAGAGGACGCAGAGGACAGAGAGGATAAAGAGGACAGAGAGGACGCAGAGGACAGAGGACGCAGAGGACAGAGAGGACGAAGAGGACAGAGAGGACGAAGAGGACAGAGAGGACGCAGAGGACAGAGAGGACGCAGAGGACAGACAAAAGGACTGTGTGTGCAGGAGTCAAACACAGACACAGTTCAGCTGATGTCCTTCAGGACATGTCAAAGCACAGCTCAAGGTGCAGAGCAACAATCACTAACCTTTCAGCATTTTCACAGCAACAGTCAGCGGCTTGTTGGGCTTCTCCTTGTCGATGCCGATGGCCTCGGCCATCACCACCTGACCGAAGCAGCCCTCGCCCAGAGGTTTACCCAGAGTCAGCCTGAAACACACACACAGCTCACAGGTTAGCTGCAGGCAGGGCTGAGGGAGGGTTTATGAATTCATCTCTGCAGTTCTGAACGAGGCTGATTTGTAGCGAGGAGGAAGGCGTCACTTTGACCTTGATGTATCAACGGCTCACACACAGAGCGCTACAAGGACAGCGGCGCCGGATCTGTCGACTCTCAGATATGTTTCCTGACAGCGTGAAAGAAGCCTCAGCACACCATGTTTCCTGTCCGACAAACGTCTGACTGGAGACGTGTGGAGGTGCTTCTCTTACCGTGTGCGAGGGAACTCCCATTTGGGGTCAGAGGGCAGCTCCAGCTCCGAGACGTTGGCGAGCATCGGGCCGTCGCTGGACGACAGGCGGGCGATCCGGACCAGCGGGGTGTTGGAGTTCATGGAGGAGTTGGAATCCAAGGACACCTGCTTGGGTGCAAAAACAAACTGTTATAGACTCTGAAAAGGACGAAGTGATGAGTGTCTAAAGAAGGAGACAGAGGGAGGACGTCTAACGCGACCTTTGACCCAACACTGAAGGTCTCATACCTACCAGAAACTACAAGACTTTGAAAAACACTTAAGGATCTCACTGTTGCATCCTTTCACATTTAGAGACAGTGTGAGACGATGCGACAGTGAGATCCCATTTCCTGCTCCTGGTGGAAAATATGGCACCAAACTCCCTTTAAGAAATACGACATTACAAAAACACATAACTGTAGAAGAACTGTAGAAGTTATGTGTTAATTTGGCATCACTATAATCCATAAAGATAAACTGTGTTTAATACAAACTTTACATTTTGGATTTTGTCGCCTCGACTCTATGAGCCTCCGTTGGAGAGAAGAACTGTTTTAAACATTCAGATTAATCAGAGCTGATTGGAGGATCAGACACAGACTCTTGTTCACTTCAGAGAACTGAGACTTGTTCTTGCTTTTTCCGGTGTCCCCTCCATCTCTACTGTCGACCTGGTTTGTTGCTTCCTGGTTGGTGCTGCAGAGAGCGCTGCTATTGGCTGCTGACAATGATTACGTTACATCAAGAGGTCGAGATCACGAGAGCCACTGACTGACTGAGGCCAGATTCTCAGGATTTTATTGGAACACTGGAAATTTAAGTACAGACTTTACTCTGAGTTCTTACTTTGATCATGAAGGTAGAATTTAATCTTCGACTCAGAGAGAAGAAAACTAAAAGCTTCATCAGAGAGAGAGATGTTTAACAGGCTTCAATCATCATCATTCACACAATTCCCACTTTGTGTGTTTTGTGTTTTGTAATTATCTTCTTTCAGTCAGAAGTGTTGAAGAGTCTCAGACAAGCTAAACTCTTCTCACATCACTGGCAGAAACATTTTTCACGTGTTAGTCTGATTAGACATTTTAAAGACGAGGCTGACGACTGTAATACTGTAAATATAATGAAACATCTGCGACTGAATGTTGAAGCTCTGGTTTGTACAACGAGCTGATCAATTCACACATGAACACAAATAATCCATTTCTGGGATTTTGAACTTGTTGATGTAAAAACAAGGTTTAAGGACGACTTCAGTGATTGAACGAGCTCACGATACGACTCACTGCAGCATCACACATCTCAGGAGTGATGTCGGCGCTCTCTGAGAAACAGGCGGGCCATTGACACCAGCAGTGACTTTAACAAACAGCCGGCTTGTGGCTATGCGCAGGAGGAAGCAGGCGGTAACAAAGACGAATGAAGGAGGGAGCAGAGGTGGGTGCTCGTGTGGCGAGGTGGGACGGACGTCTCTATCCATCAGCGGGCTCCATTTCCAGACTGGCGGTCGTGCCGCTGAGCCCGCGGGCTCGACATCCTCCCACCCACCATTTATCTGAGGGCCGGGGGAGCTGACGGCTCCGACCCGACCTCTGATGAATCTGTTTGTGTCAGAGTCGCCGGCTCGGCCCCTTCAGGTGGGGTCCTCAAACAAACATGGCCACTTAACAGACTTCCCTCCTGAACGTCTCCTCTGCAGGAAAATGAGAAAAATGCTGAGAAGCTTCAAAAAAAAAAGAAAAGAAACGGCCTCGACCACAATTTCAGAGGCATGAAAAGTAATATCTGATAGAACATGCCAGGGGCTTTATGGGAGATTTACTCAGAGTTATGAAAAAGAAAGGAGAGAACCTGGAGATTAGCTTTATAAAAACCAAGCAAAGATTACAGAAAAATGCAATAAGACCTCTCCCTGCACGACCTTATAAGAGCATGAAGGTAAAAGATTTAGGCGCCACAATTAGAGCATCGTTCAGACGAGCAGCGTTCCTCCCGATTTAACCCAACAAGGCTGCTTTTATGTAACCAGGACTAATTATGAAAATACATCATTGTACAACCATTCAGGCTAAATCCTGCCTTTGGTTTCCAGAGTCATGAGTTTGTTCTCCAGGAACTGAATTATGACCGTCGTCAGGAAGAGTTTTCCTTTCTAAAAGTGCATCTTACTGTATTTTGAGCAGCACAACCCTTCAATTATGGAGCTGGGAATCTGGAGCTGGCTCAGAGCGACCACACGGCGGCTGCAGGAGTCCAGCAGGGCGGGGCAGGACGCACACACTCATCTGCATTTTACACATCATCTTCACATCCACAGAGCCATCACAGGATGAACAGAGTGACACACTGCTCTGCTCTGCTCAGAGATGATATGAGACAGAGGGGTAACAAGAACAGAAGCAGAGCTCAGGAGCTGCGATCAAAGTCTTTTCACTGAACAGACGAGGATTTCAATTAGTGAGCGGAGGGAGAGGCTGCAGACAGATCTCTGGCCTGACCTGCTCTGAGCTTTTCTCCTGACTTGGATGCGTCTGATTCTCATTTCTGTTTTGACTCCGACTCGTCCTCATCGAACTGCTGATGGATGTTGACTCAACTCTCCTCTCCTGACTGTCAGCAGAGCACAACCCTGCTGAACAGTCTCACTGAAAAACATCTTCTCTACCACTCAAACTAGAACTCACACTATGAGTGAAATTGATTTCTTTATCTGGCAAACACATTTAAAGGGACACTTCACCCCAGAATCAAAGAGAAACACATTTTCTTCTTATGTGTAGTGCTACATGTCAGTCTGGATAGTTGTGGTGTTGGAGATATCGGCCGTACAGATGTCTGCCTTCTCTCCAGAATAGTGCAACCAGTGTATCTATAGCACTGAGCTCACTGAGCCGGTATCAAGTCTGTTAATGATAATACAGCAGAGTCCTGAGCTCAAATTATCACCAACCCCAACCTAATCAAGAATTGTTTGTTTCCATGTCTTCATATTCAGCAGACACAAGTGAGAACGTTATCAATCTCCTCATCTTAAACTCTGCATGAAAGCAAACACACAAATTTCCCAAACTTTTCTTTTCATCCTTGAGATTCAGTTTATTGCCTGTTTTGGTTCGTAGCAGATTTGATTCATCTCGTCCTGCTCTGCTTTCTGTTTGAACTCTGTCTTGGATCTGACTCGGACTCGATGGAGGTGCGTCTTGAACGTGGCGACTGAGAGACGATGAGGTGAAGAGCTGTGCAGGCTGCGGCAGCAACGACGCAGCTGCTCCACTTTATGTTTCTCTCCCAACAGTTGAGGGGCGAGTGTGTGTTACACAGAGTGAAATCTAAAACTCACACTGACAGTCACAGGAGAGCATAAATATCCCTGAGCTGAACCTGCTCCAAGATAAATGTGAACACATGTCAGCAGTGTGATGCCTTCCAGCGTCCGAGTGACGTCATCAAAACAACACACAGACGCACAATAATCTCGGCTACTGATTCACACTGTGTGAGTCTCGTCCTGCAAGCAGCTCGTCTCTGAACGTTACAGACAGATATCGTAAATAAAAACTCCTCTGCAGGTTCCTGTCTTTGTGGCTCTGATGTAGATAAATGACTCTGTTTTTCCACGACGCTCTGACACTCAGGGAGCTCCCTCTCTTAACATCCTTACTGCTTTCTGCACTGTTGAGGCTGTTTTTCAAAATTATTCTGCTGCAGTTTGGTTTGAGAAAAAAAAGTTTCTGATATGTGTTTTTATTAAGAAAATGTGTGATTTTTCACCCCAAACTCACTGTGTCTGGACCTCACCCTGGAAACTCAGCGACATCTCTGAAGCCAACTAAGTGCTGAACATTTGTGGCAACAGTAGCTCACAGATTTCCAGGGTTGAGAAATGAACTTCGATCAGGGTCACAACAGTATGAGATTTTCACGCTATGTTACCGTCTTAGAAAATACTGCGGTAAATGGTATTACACAATTATTATTATCAGTTACAATGATCCTTAAAGAAATGAGAACTGATTGTTTTGAAAAAAAAAAATACTGCTGCAACCACAGTGATGATCAACTTACGTCATTATAGGAGTACAGAGTGCCGATTTACGCTAAATCTATCAGTGCCAACTGTCGGTACTTGAAAGCACATCTGGGCAGAAGTGCTGCACAGTGCCTTGGAGCCCGGAAGACAGCACCAGAGCTCATCATCTAGCAACAGAGCTCATCGGCCAGCAACAGAGCTCATCGGCCAGCAACAGAGCTCATCGACCAGCAACAGAGCTCATCAGCCAACAACAGAGCTCATCGGTCAGCACCAGAGCTCATCGGCCAGCAACAGAGCTCATCGGTCAGCAACAGAGCTCATCGGCCAGCAACAGAGCTCATCGACCAGCAACAGAGCTCATCGGTCAGCAACAGAGCTCATCGGCCAGCAACAGAGCTCATCAGTCACGCCATCAGTTGCTCCATCTGTGCAGCGCTGATCTTCTGTGAAACCTTTGCATCTGGATAATTTTCTTTTCTACATTATTTTAGCAACCGTCTGGTTTCACTGTCAGACCTGCAGATGACAAGCGATTAGCTCTTTTCTCTCCGTTGTGGGAGATTAATGTTTTTGCTGTCTGATAATATTTGTGTTTGTGTCTGGATGATACTTCGTTGTTGTGCTGTTGGATGATGGATGACGAGGGGTTAACACACCAGAGGGTTTTCTAGCATTTCATGAGATATTTTAATTCAGCTTTGTGAAAAAAAATAAAATCAGATTGCTTCATAATTCAAACTCCACCATGTTGGACCAAAGTTATTCTGCTCTGAGCTAACAGCTGACCAGACAGAGAGAGAAAGAGGGAAAAGTGTTGATACGAATCTTGTATCTACTTTCTGTTACCTGTCTCTTGAGGGGGAACTTTGACAGTTTCTGCACGGGCGGCGTGGGCAGCGTCTTCTGCATCGTCATCCTCATACGACAAAGGACGACGATGACCACGGCGAGGATGAAGAGCACGCAGCCCGTCACGTAGATGAGGATATCGGCATAGTAATCCTCCTTCTCTGGGCTCACTGCTTTGGGAGGAGGAGGGACGTCAGTCAAAATACAACATATCATTAATTCAGAATTTATTTCCACATCAGATCTCAGCAGAAATATTTCTTCTGAATAATTAAACACAAATGTTGCTTTGCTCAGCGCCACATTTCAGCCCAGCAGATTCTTTTCTTTGGAAGAACGTCTATAAATCAGAAACAGATCAGGAAGTAATCAACTTGTAGTTTTATCCTGCAGCAGGTAATTGCACCTGTGATATGCTGCTCCCCAGGGAGGTAATTATTGTGTTGAACACCCAACAAAAAAAAAGTCTTTAAATTGCCTCGTAGCCTTGAGACATTTAAACAGACGATCTGCTCTGATTAAAAAGCCTCTTTCTCTCAATGGAGGCTGGAGTGCATGTTCGGCTCGTGCGATTACACAGAAGCAGCGCATTTAAAAGGTGTTAACAAGTGACAATCTGAGATAATGTTCGATAATTAGGTTTGAAAATGAGCGTCAGAGGTCGCGGCACTGAGCAAAACAAACACAGTACAGTAACAGTCACATTTTGATGGAGGTCATGGAGGACGTGGACGACAGAGAGAGAAGAGGAATATACCTGGAAGCACCGTCAGCCAGGCAGAGTGATAAGCATAGCCGATAGAGTTTCCTGCCAGACAAGTGTACTCGCCCGCATCCTCAAAAGACACATTGGTCAAGAAGAGCACCTCTAGCTCCTTATCTGTGGTGTTAATACCTGCCGTCTGTGGAGGATGAGAGGGGGAACAGAAGGAGGAGGGAGGACAGAAAGAGGAGAGATATCATGAGCCCAAAGCTTCTTAGAGGAAACACCAAATACACCCTTGAGGAAAGGACAGGAGTGAGGATATGAAGGAGTCAGCGTTGCAGTTTTCTTCTGCTGATAGCAGCTCCACTACCTGAAAACACCAAGCAGCACCGTAACCACGCCGCGACAGAAGCCTGCTGGTTCAATCTCAAACCACAAGTCGCCACACTGCAACACACCTTCGTCTTATCAAGTCTTTTAAAGCTATTACGTCCTGAAAGTGAAAAAGTCTGACATGACAGTGAGATTAATTTACAGGGGACTGATTCTGCTCATTCTTAGGTTGTACCTCTGGTTTCTACCTGAACATGATTTAATGTTCAGAAAACAAATTACTTTCCTCAAACTGTCGGACCGCCTGTTTTAACAAGGCACTCTGTTTTAGTCTTTAAAACTCCTCCTTTTTTTGTCTACTCCTACTGTACTGTGCTGTGATTGGCTATTACTATTCACTCTGATTGGCTAGTGCGTCAATGGTTAGTACTTGCCAATCACAGCACAGTAGTCCAGGACTAGGCTAGCTACTGACAAGCTTTGGAAAAAAAAGCCCACGTCATTGCAGCCATGGGAGCGACTGTAACAGAGACTAGCTGCACTTTCTACTGTTACAAATCATCAATCAAAGCTTCTAAACCAAAATCTTTACAACCGGTCATTTTCCAGCAGGAATGTGATCCAAAATCTGGGAGAAATTAACATCGGCAACCAAGATGACATGTTTCCCTGACCTTAGCATGTGGCTACATGTAGCAGTGTATGAACACTTGCAGTGTGATGTAATGTGCCTGGAGCAGATGACAGCATAAAGCTGACTTTTAATTTTACATAAGTTTATATCATTATTTGAAACTCTGGCCTCATTTACTACCAACATCTATCATTATTACGTTATATATGACAGAAAATTAGCACAGTCGGTCCCCAGTAATCAGTTTTGAATCTGCCTGTTTCAAGAATTTGCTCAATTCAAGTACGGCAGTCTGGTTTATTTTGTCTTGAAGATACTGCATTTATGTTGAATTAAACTAAAAATATTCTCACTGCAAAGTCAGATTTTATCATTTGTTTTGAAAGACCAGGACTCTGGTGCTCAGTTTGAAATAAAACTTGATAAGACGCACGTTTTTGCAGCACAACATGTGAGTTTGAATTAAACCAGTGTGAAGTTTACCTGACACCAAAGCAAAGCAGATCCCTTCACCAGAAATGATGGCACCTTGCTGGTGTGCTGACAACATCAAATGTGGACAACGGGAAATTTTCATACTGTTTTGGACATTTCAAAAGCTTTTGATGCTGTTAATTATAATATCTGGGCATCACACTCTGAGTTTAGGGTGTTGTTCTAAAATGTTTCTTGGCTGTATGTTTGTATCTTTTTTTCTAGGAGTACCTCAAGGATCTATCCTGGGTCCACTGCCTTTTTTTTTTTTTTAAATAACTGGGGTGCCTCAAGGATCTATCCTGGGTCCACTGCCTTTTTTTTTTTAAATAACTGGGGTGCCTCAAGGATCTATCCTGGGTCCACTGCCTTTTTTTAAATAGCTGGGGTGCCTCGGGGATCTATCCTGGGTCCACTGCCTTTTTTTTTTTAAATAACTGGGGTGCCTCAGGGATCTATCCTGGGTCCACTGCCTTTTTTTTTAAATAACTGGGGTGCCTCAAGGATCAATTCTGGGTCTACTGTTTTTAGGAAAAATAAATTCTAATGGAAATGTTAATGGTTCTTAAAGATCTTCTACCTTTTCATATGAAGAGTTTAGGTCACTAATACAAGTTTTATTTAAACAATGATCCACATTTTTCAGTTGTTTGAGCCGAACAAACTTTTCTTCAGTATCATTCAGTCAAAGACACAGACTTTATAAAACCCCACAGATTCAGCATAATTGCTTCTAAATAACCTTGAAATTGCCAAAAAAAAAAAAGAGCATCAGTGAAGTTGAGGCTTTTCCTCTTTGACTAATGGCTGATGTGATGACCAGTGGGGGAGTTTCAAACCCAGTGTCTGATGTGGCTTGGTGGGGGGGTGGGGACTCTCTTTCCCGGGGCCTCAGTAATGAACAGTGACATCCAGACTGAGTCATGAATCAGAGTCCTGCTGCATGCTTTCATATAAAAGCACATTAATACAGCTGGAGAATGCACTCCCAGGGAAATCAATACCGCTGTGTGTGTGTGTGTGTGTGTGTGTGTGTGTATGTGTGACGGCGGTTTGTGGGAGGGTGAGGCTTTTGAAGTTGTCGCAGTAATTAAAGGTGTGATATTGTGTTTGTTATCGATCGGGGAGGAAGACAAAGTGGCACTGGGCGTTAAAATGGGTGATAGCTACGAGCTAACAGAGCGTGAGCATTTAAACTCAGCAGAGGAATATCTTCATGTGTGTGTGTGTGTGTGTGTGTGGTCCTATTAGAAAGCCAGTGAGCCGATCAAACCCACAACCAGGAGGAGCCCCGCAGAGAGGATGAGGAAGAGGAGACACAGCAAGGGATCAGATGAAGGTGGCTGCGACCTGGAGCTCAGGATTTACCTGCTTTGTGTACCTTTAGCCAGAAAGCGTTTTCCGACTTGCCTACAAAGTTTGTGGCGCGACACCAGTACTTCCCAGCATGCCTCTCTGTCACGTTGTACAGTTTCAACTTACTGTGGGCCTCAGTGTGTTTACTGACAACACTCTGTGGAGGGAACAGTGAGACGCACAGTGAGGCCGTTACAGCCACTTCCTGTTACAACACATGTTACAACATACATGCAAACACACACTAACACACTGCAAACATTTTACATTTGTGTTTGAGTCAACAAATGAGACACAACTTGTTAAACGGTGACCTTTAAAGGAGCAGATTATTTCTCAACTTGGGAGAAAGCTAGGTGTTTCCAGGTTTTCATGCTAAGCTAAGCTAACGATAGCTCCAGCTATAGTAACTGTCAGTCGCAGGTAGTGAAGCGTCACATTTACTCTGTTCAAGGTGCTTAAGTTATATTTCAAATAAACTGTATTTATAAGAGATCTCGACAGCTTTCGTTCATGTCACACACCTGGAGAATTTTCTTGTGCTGCAGACGTCGTTGTATTTTGTCGTGCACTGTGATTGGTAGCGTTACTGGTCTCTGTGTGTTCAGCTCTGTGGATTTCAGTAGCTTCTAAAGTCCAGTTCAGACCAAAGATTCACAACGAGACGAGTAGAAGCTAACTGCAATGCTCCAGTCTTCAACATGGTAATGCTGACGGCGTAGATGAATAAGTCAAGTTAAACTCAGTGGAGTGGGCGGAGTCAAAGGTCTGGCCCCAAGAAACCTCAAATACCTCGTACAAACCCAATATAATAATGCAGAACGTATACTTGTAACTGATTACTTTGACACAGGCCGACAAGTGTTGGTAATTTAAATGGAAGCACACACACACACACACACACACACATGCAGTGAAGCAGGCTGTCTGTGAGATTAAACCTGAAGGATCATAAACACACACACCAACACACACACACACACACACACACACACACACACACACACACACACACACACACACACACACACACACACACACGTACGTTTCATACACACAGTAACACAAACTGTCTATCTGTAGATGAAAGGCATTACAGTACGTCAATCATCCTAAAGTGTGTGTGTGTGTGCTACGTGCATAAACACACACACACACACACACACACACACACACACACACACACACACACACACACACACACACACACACACACACAGGCTGTGACGGCTCTCCAGCAGAGAAACTGCAGATGAATAATTAAACGGGCAAAGCACATAAAGGAGAAAACATATCATGTTTTATGGCGCTTAATGAACATCCAGGGCTCGGCTCCAGACGCCTCCCCCTCCCTCCCTCCCCCCCACGCCACAGCGACTCACTCATCGTTAACTTTTTTTTTTCCAGGCATCAAAAGAGCGATTCAGGCATTTCTTAAAAAAAAAGAAATCTTGCATGACCCCCTCCCTCAGCTGTGTTTAACTCCTACAGTTTATATACCACACATGAGATGTCGCAGAGGCTGAATGAACTGTGGTGGGGCCACAGACACACACACACACACACACACACACACACACACACACACACACACACACACACACACACACACACACGTCTCTGTAAATACTGTTTCAATTATGTGGTAGTCGAAAATAGAGCGTGGAGCCGCGGTCTGGGCTGACAGGCTTTCTTCTCCCCCCTCTTCTCTTTCTGTTGGCCCGTCTCTCTCCTCCTCTCCCTCCCTCCTTAATCTCTCCATCTTACTCCTTTTTCTCTCTGACTGTCACCTCCTCCTCCTCTCTCTCTGTATCTGACACACACCTCGTTACTGAAATCTGCTGGAACGTTCACAGATCGGCCTCGTGTTTCACTCTTCAGTCCAACAGATCGAGAAACATTTCTGTGACACCTCCAACAACAGTATGAGATTCTCACAACAACAAATGTTTTATTACTATGACTGAAACTTGAAACCATTGTGTTGCTGGAAGTCTGTGTAAAAAAACTAAAGCTCATTTATTTTCAGTATCGTAGATAAACAAATGTACGCTGTATGATAATCTTTATATCACTTTGTCACCTGCATATCTCTGCAGCCCTGCGTCCAACACGTCTGAATCCAGTGCACTTACATTAATGTGAGAGCTACATCATGCAAAGGGTTAAATAATCAGAGGGAGACATTAAAGGGGCGTCTCGTTCTCTACTCTTGTAATAAATTATCTAATTATCACTCGTTACGCACAAAGAAAAAAAACACTGTTTCAGGCAGCGTGACGAATCTTCAGATGCTGTGAATGAGCCTCTTTTAAAGTTAGTTCAACATTTAATCAGAGAACGTACAGCTGCAGGGAGGCTTTTATTTCACCTTCATGTCCGGTTTGACCTTCAGTGTTGAACTGATGCTGTACCAACACTGTGTGTGGACGTTTACCCTGTGCTGTGGCACCTCCTCACATATGTGACTAGACGCTGCAGCGACGCAGACCTGCAAACTGTTTCCCTCAGTGGAAACAAAGATTTTATTTACTTTATTTCACGGCTAAGAAACAATAAGTTAACGTCCTGTGTGTGATTTATCCTGTAAAGTAAAGTCCACTAGCTGCCAGGCTAATTCATACAACATAATCTGTCACGATAATTAGGTTTGTATAAGACAGTTGTTTTGTCAGTGAGCTGTAAAGCAGCTGAAGTTACCTTTCTGAAATGTTGCTGTTGTCCCTGGCTTCATATGAGTAGAGGAAAACTCTGCTAGCTGCTAGGCTAATTAATACAATGTAAAATGCCATAGGCTTGTGCTAATAATGTTAGCATGTTGTATTTGTGGGGAAAATGTGTCCAGATAAAGACAAGTGTTTGTCTGTGAAGCTTGTGAGTTAACTGAGCTGAATTTTGTACTTCAGTTTTTGTACCTGTTTTACGTGTTTGTTGAATAAATTCTGTCATACTGTGAAACTGTGATATTTTCTGAGCTGGTTATCAAACTGTAAAGAATCTCATACTGCTGCAGCCCTGCTCAACACACAGGCACAGTAACTCTGATGCCAACTACTGTTTTGAAGTGTATTAATGAGGTAACAATCTTCTTATCTCGCTCGGGACTAAAAAGAAAGACATTTGCAATGTTCAGCAAAATCCTTGTAAATCCAATCTAATCATCAGACCTTCAGTTTCCCAGGTTCTGACTTTGATGCAAACTGATCATGATTAAAAATAAATTCTATTTTCTGTCCAACGCATGATGAAAAGAAGAGATTATCATCAGTGCCGTCATCAGTGAGTGTTCCTCGTGGTCACAAAGGTTATTAATTAAATCTTTAAGTGTAAAATAATCCATCATATCACTGCTATAGAGGAAGAGCTGAGACCCTCCTCTTCCTCTGCAACATCATTATATTACAACTGACTGCTGAATACAGTCGACCTCAGTTTGAAATCCATCACTCCAACACACACGGAGCTGCAGCGCTCCATGTGTCACTCTTCTTCTTCTTCTTTTTCTTCTCCTGTTCTCTCTCACTTTCTGTCGCTTTAATTTCACCCCCCCCCCCCCCCCCCCCTCGCTCTCTCCCTCCCTCCATCTTTACCCACCACTCCGTCACACACTCTCTCCCTCCCTGCTGACTTTGCCCTTCCTTGTGTTCCTCCACTCATTTTTTCCATGGCTTTTTTGGGTGCCTCTTCCCTCTTTCCTCTCTCCTCCTCCTCCTCCTCCTCAAACCGCGCGACGCAGCACATCTGACGGCAGCGGCGGTTAACAGAGCCCCGTCTCTCTGCCTGCGTTGCCGCCACCACGGCAGTTAACTTAGTCCAAACCAGATGTTTGTTTTATTCCCTCGCTCTCGAGAGAGAGGCAGAAAAAAGAAAAGGGAGAGGCCAAATAAGAAAGCAAAAGGCCTTCTTGGCTTTTTTCGATGGGAGTCTTCCTCTCTTCATCCTAAATTTATATATATACAAAAAAAAGAAAACAGGCCTCTCAGTGGGTTAGGGTGTTGTCCTCCTCGCTGAGGAATGCTGTCGACTCCTGAACACCATCGCTGCCTGAGGAGGTGATGAGACCTCCACCAGTTATTCTCTAACCCTCCTGAGACCATCTGACGTTTCACCACGCTGTTTATCTAACACACACACACACACACACACACACACACGCACACACCTGCAGATGCAGATGCAGATGCAGCTCAGGTACACTCACTCTTTCACAGTCTTGCATGTTACCTGATGTATAATTGAAGAGTTCATTCCAGAACAAGTGAACAGGGCCAATCAGCAACAAGACGGATCATCAGCCAGTCAAAGTTGGACCACTGCAGCACATACGAACTCCAAATGTCCAAACTGTGACCTTTAAGGTGGATTTATGCTTTTATCAGGGCGCTACTGTCTCATATAGTTGTGTTTGTTTTGTCTGCTGGCATTTTCTTCCCCCTCTCTGCCCTTTTTCTAATCTCACACAAAGTCAGAACGAAGTTCAGCATGTTTGAAAATTCAATAAGTAAAGTTCAGGAGCAGATGCAGACACCTCGGGGCTGTGCATGCTCATCGGATCAGCTGTTGGAGATAATCATTAAAAAAATCTGCTCTATTCTGCAGTCGAGCCACACAAACAATCCTCTATGTAAACCTTCACGTCGTTATCACAAAGTGAAAGAGTTTAAGTCAAACTGATGACAGGTCCATCTGCTGCTGTGGTCATCTGTGGGTAAAATCCTAAATTAATAATAAATCAGTCTCTGCGAGACAGAACAAAACTAGATCTGTCTTTAAAGGAAAACTTCACCTGCAAAATTACTTATTTTTTAATCAGTTATTTCGCATCATACGCTCAATCTGAACAATTCGATCTGTGATAGCCAATCAGCATTGAGATCCTCTGGGGTTGACGACGCAGAGGACACAGCAGCAGAAGTTCATTCATCAATTAAGCGATTTCACACATGTATGACACGAGTCACACAAAATATTCTAGCGCTCAAACTCGTTGGAGCGACACAGCGTGAATATGTGCGCTGTGTTAAGAGTGAACGTGTGTGTGTGAAGTGCTGAACGTTCGACAGGATAAATGAGACTTTGATGATGCAGCAGGAGCTCTGTGCAACTTCAGCTGATGAAGAATATAAGATAGGGGCACGTGGGTCTGTTCTGTGCTCATAATGAAGGTGTAGTGTTCGATAAAATGAGCTTGTCAATTTTCCACTGCAGTGAGAAGAGCCGTCGGCCCCTCGGACCCACCTACTGTAAAAACTCATTAACCCAGACACCTCGCAGAGAATCATTCGCAGCAAGACGATCTCAGGCTGAATCGACTCCCGGCTGCTGAAACATCACAGACGTCAAACAGCAACACCCACCTTCAGGATGTTCACGTAGGGGACGCCGTCGGGGCCGTAGCGGCTGCCATTGACCTCGATGTGTTTGAGCCACTGGATGTGCGGCTGGGCGTCGCTGTAAACCTTACAGTGGAACTCCACATCGCTGCCC
Source organism: Epinephelus awoara (assembly GCA_035609425.1). Classification (NCBI taxonomy): domain Eukaryota; kingdom Metazoa; phylum Chordata; class Actinopteri; order Perciformes; family Serranidae; genus Epinephelus; species Epinephelus awoara. The sequence continues at coordinate 607,398 of CM069309.1, forward strand.
ACCACCACCGTCTGATTGGCTGGCAGGCCGGCCTGGAGGATGGGCCTGTGGGGGGAGCGCTCTGAAAGAGACAGCGTGGAGTCATTAGCATGGGTCATGGAACAATCTTTGTAACATGGACGACTCAGGTGTGTGTTAACGTGTTCAGAGTTGACACAGACGCTGAGGTGAGTGAATCCTGTTTACCCAGAACATCCAGCTGGTAGGTGTGGGAGATGGCGCCGTACTTGTTTTGCACCACACAGGTGTAGTTCCCCCGGTCTGACGGCACGGCGCTCTCCATCACCAGACTCCACTGCTGGTGTCTCAGCTGGAGGGAGCACAGAGAGGAGGAGGAAGAGGAGGAGGGGGGGGGGGGGGGGAGAGAGAACAGTCAGGATATGTTATTTCAACCTGTCCAAGATTGTGAGGACACTGAACCTATTTTTGAGTTTTGGTCACACTGCAGCCTCCTCTCACATTGTTTTCATGTTTTCTAATAAAAAGCAGTTCCACCCATATTTGTTCATGTCCCATGTATTTTGAGAGGCTGCGATCATGTGACCAGTGCGCAGTGACAAGGACGCAGTAAGTGCTTGTACAGAGGCAGGTTGGGGAGGTGGATGGGAGTTCGAATCTGTGTGAACTTTGAGTCAAGTTCAGGTTTGTCCTCACCATGTTTCTGTTCCTAAATCAACCTCTGTGACTTTAAGACATAACGTCATTGATGAGGCACAAATATGAAGGATATCCTACAAACTGTTGTACATGCACTTTTCTTGGGATACCGTACGAACCGTTGAGTGAGAACAGGCATCATATTGTCAGTGTATCTCCACTGATGAGCAGACTTGTGTGCTCTGTGTCCCCTCTCTGACTTCGGAGGTTTGTAGGTGGAACTCTCTTTTTGATTTCCTCAGCAGCAGTTTGTTGAGTTTGAGTAGCGAGGTGTGGAACTGATCAATGTGAGGTCAGATCGATCAGATCAGATCGATGGGTTAGAGGAGCAGCTGCTGCAGATGTGAGTCAAGGCAGACTTTTAGACCTGGACTGCAGGATGCACAGATACCATGAGAACACGGCCAGTTTAATCTACAGCAGGGTGGAAAATTGATGGACAGCAGTAAAATAAGAGTGCTGCTGTTCTAAGGAAAAGACTGTTGTGTTTCTACATGAATTAACAATTGGTGCAGTTTCACTTCCTGCTGCTCCGTCTGTGCACAGAGTCGCTCTGAGCTCAGAGACTGTGGCGAATAACCAAACTGTATCTGCGCTCCCAGTGAGCGGTCAAGTACAAAATAACTGAGCATGTTTTTATCCTTTAGAACGATACAAGAACAATGTTTGAAGATTCACTGAACAGATTCAGATGAAACACTGTTCATTAAATCACACAGCTGAAACAGAGACTGACGCCTTGTTCACTAACAAACGAGCTCTGTGTCCACAGACGGTCGTCCTCTCCGGTCGTCCTCTCCAGCAGCAGATCTCTTGCCTCGCTCCTTCCTTTGATGTCTCTGGCCTAAACCATCACAGAGTGGCCGGCGAAGTGAAACAGAGCGAGCTGTGTGCAGAGTGTGTTTACTGGAGGTGCAGCCCCTCTGAACAAACATTTAAACTGCTAATATGACTTTAACCTCTTTGTACTAATTGCAGGCTGGTTGATGAAGAGCAGGCGTGATGAAGAGAAACCATCTCCTGACACTTGATGGGAACCAGTTGTGTTTGCCCGCAGCATGACGTCCAGCTGGGATCAAAGGAGTGATCAGGTGTGTGCTGCACACTCTGGGTCAAATGTTGAACTGTACTGTGTTGAGATGCAGGATTGTTGCACAACAGTGATGGATTTGACTCAGCGTGCCACAGAGCTCCAGATGTTTCAGCAATCATTGCAACTAATTGATTATTTTTATAAGAGCTAGCTGAGCAAAGACTCTTGAAATCATTTTCTTCTCCGTCTGCACTCGACACAGGCTGGCTTCTTTTTTGCACCTCTGAAATTGGCTCCAGGGTGCCAGTCAGGAGTGATCCGTCCCTGCAGAGTCCAAGGGTACATTTTGTGTAGTAATTCAAAGCATGTGTGTGTGGACGGCAGCGGCAGACAGATACTAAGTTGGCAGATTCAGAAGCCGCTCAGAGATAGAGTGAGCGGAGCGGCGCAGCACGGCGAGGCGAGAACACAGAACCTGCTACGCATCGATAGGCAGAGTCTCCACGGGCCAAGAGGGACGACCTCCGCAGCTTAAGTGGAAACATGCGGCGCAGACGCCGATGCTGTGCTCACTGTTGCGAGACAAGCGTGGAGTGAACTCCTCCGAGAGAGGTCAGAATTACTAAAGACGGGAGTGAGTGATGTCAACAAAGAGGCTTTTCAGGGTGGAACACTTAACATCACCTACGTAGGAAAATGTGCCGACCCGGAGAGGCTTAGTGTTTTCACAAACGTTTAACCCCACGCGTGCAGGTAGGAGGCCAGCCATTCACAGGACGTATATATTAGTAGGTCGAGGATCTCCTCCCCTCCTCCTCCTCCTCCCCTCCTCCTCCTCCTCCTCCTCCTCCTCCCTCTGTCTCACAGTATACACTCCTTGACTCTCTGTCTTGGAGGCGCATGCGGAAAATAATGTAACAGTGTAAATATTATGCCTGTGTGTGCTTTCTGCAGTTGCGTGGTAACATAGAGCAGCAGCCCGCTCTACGCTGGCAAATGGTTTCTGAGAGCGGCTGGCTCCACCCCGTCTACCCCTCTCAGAGTCGGGGAGTCAAACTCAAGTCAATGGCTGCTCTCATGAGCAGATGAGTGACGCCTTCTGCTGCGGTCGCCGAGCTCCGAGGAGGAGGAGGAGGAGGAGGAGGAGGGAAAAGAAAGAAAGAAGTGGCGATGCATGAGGAGGGAAGCTAAAAGGTGGTAAAATACGAGCTGAAGTCGCAGCTCAGAGGCCAAGACCACCAACAGAACCAGAACGAGGCTGCGATCTCAGTTATGATTTTATTTCAGTCTCCATTTCATAAAGAGACCTCATTTCATCACAACATAAAGTCAGCAAGGGCTCCGTGCTTCTGCTGAGGTACTCAGACTGTTAATACTTCTGATGCCACGACTTCATTCAGAGTTACTTTCTTTCTTCATTTGCTCGGTCAGAAATCTACTCGCCCTCTGAACATTACTATTACTGTTATTACTGTTATTAACAGTTATCAAACTACAACAAAGACTACAGTTACCTGTCATGGAAACTGATCCTGTTTCTTCCTCCTTGTTCTCAAACGTGTGTCAAAGTGTGTGATTTCACCCACATCCAACACATTTGTGAGTCAGCTCGCACACTTTACCTCAACCCGTCACCATTTTCTCATGAGTGTCGACGGGCACTGTGCATGCATGTATTACTGTATTATTATATTACTGTATTACTGTATGGAATGACTCCACGCTCTGTAATCTTACACTTCCTGTTTTAACTCTACAGCCTAACCAGGGACAGAGGCTGCAAATTAGCCATGACTACAAACCTGTCTGCAGCTTTGTATTTTAGCGTTTTATGCATCTGTCCTCGTCAAATATACAAGTCAATAAATAAATGTGTCACTCTAAACAGAGAAGGAAGTGAGATGGCTCACTGCTTAGATACTTTCATCGTCAGGAAGAAAAAACATTTGTTGATTTGTTTTTGCCCCATCGAGTCACTGAATGTAGGAGCCTTGCGTGGGATTTCAACTGCCCAGTTGGCAAACAGGTAATCCTTATTGTTTTTACCTGACAGCTTCAGTTACTGCAGATTCTGATAATGTTCAGTTTGAAATGTTCGTGGCTGCTGTCAAAGAAAAATGACGCATGTTTCCCAGCGAAGTTTCAGCTCAATAAAACCTGTAATTATGATGTAATCTGTGGACGAGCGTGTAATCCTTTAATTTAATCTGTCGGCATGAAAATCAAACCAAACTGCAGATACCAGATTCAAACTGGGCAGATTTTAATCTTGTGTTTTATCTACATATTTGAGGATTGTGATCATTTCACTATTTGATATTTTTTATTGAAATGAAAGTGATTATCAAATCTTCACAATAACTATTTTTTTAAATATTTTTTTGATGGTTTGCATCTATTATTTGTTTATTTTTATTTAATTAAAAATGAGATTATGTCACTTTTAAAAGAGGAAAAAAAAAGAAAAAACAACAACTTTTACTTCCAAATGAAAAGTTGATTTATAAACAACAACAAAACAAAATCAGTGATGTATTTTTACAGTTTGCTTCAAATCCTCAGTAAAAACTAAAATGATCTCTCATTTCTTTAGTTTGTGAACAACAACAGTAACTCAGAGTCAGATTCTGTTAAAATATTAACAGTTCAACTAAATCTCATTTAAACAAATGTCCCCTGATCTATAAATATATTTATAGATCATCATCTCGCTTTTCAGACATGCTTGTTGTTGCCATGGGTAACAGTGTGACAGCAATATGTCAACAAGTCAATGGATTTTTCATATGATATTAAAAATGATACCAGTGTTATCATGAACGAGATGATATGGCTCAACTTGGCTGTACGACTGTGGTGGCTGATAGTTAACATAAAGCTGATCTGAACTGTGACCTCTTAACTGTCACTTCCAGGAACAGTGACAACAATGACTTGAATGTGAACTTTTGATGCCACCGCTGTTACAGCTGCTGTAACTATCAGAGAAAGGCAATTTTCAAATGCAACAAACACTCAAACTGAATCTCCTGTTCTTTGTTAATTATTAACTCTGAGTGACGTTTCCTCTTTAAGTCTCGTCTCTCTGTCTCTCGGCACATTTAATTATTTTCCTCCTACATGCTTTTATGAGCGTGTTACTCTGGCTAACCTCTGGTGAACCTGCAGCATTAGTCCCCAAATGTGATAATCCCATCCATTCCAATCATGCCAGATTCCAAACAGAATTAAATTATTAAGGAGCTTACGTTCGAGTCATACGAGGCTTTAAAGGTTTTAGGGCTTTGGCTGTGGACCTACAGAAGGGCAGCAGCCATGGGAATGGACAGACAGCTTCACACTGCAAAAAGTGTGCGTCCGGCAGACACGTTAACGTCTTTACATGGAGGAGAAAGACGAGAGGAGGAGGTTTGGATTGGTGCTGAACTGAGACAATAAAGTTATCGGCTTTATTCTGAGATATTTTTGCCGGCTGTGGAGCACAGCGAGGTGACCTCACCCTATTGGCTGATTCATCCCCTCTTTTAATCAAATCATAAACCGCCAGCTTAACGGCTTCATAAAGAGAGAGACAGACATTTCTTGCAGCGGAGCAGTTGTCTGAGAAAACACAGGAAGCTCTGCTCCCTTTATAGTCCAAACCCTCCGTCTTCACCTCACAAAATAGCCCTGTCAGAACCAGCGGGGCCAGTTACCAGAATTTATGACTGTGTCAGAGCCGAGCAGTGGCCCGGATCTGTGCTACCGTCTAATTTGACCTACAGAGAAAGCGGAAATAGATAGAAGCGGCCCCGAGGGCTCGCTATTAAAGCTGGCAGAGTTTGTGGCTCTGTTGCCTGAGTTTGGCTCTGCGTGCCGCTGCACCAACATCCAGGACACGATTGTGAAATTGGAAGTTTGAGAGTTCAGAGGAGAAAAAACATGGGTGAGAATGTGTCTTTGACTCCCTGTGCATTTGGGTGAAACGACAGGGGGGAAAGGTGAAGGAGCGCAGACGGACTAAATTAAAAAGAGTCCAAAAATAATCTTGCAAAGTGCAGAAATTCCTGCGCGGCCTACAGAGACTCACAACCCGGGGCGTGTTAAACTCTGGCCTGGAAAAACACGGATTTAAAGTGCTTAAAGTCTTAAAAAGTAACAGTGTGGAGCCACTTCAGGAGCCGGTCCTGGAAACCTGTCAAAACAGGGATTGAACAATCAGTTAAGCGCCGAGTGAGCTGCATTAAACCAAACACAATAATTACATTGTCAACTTTTGTCCTGCTTGTGCCGCCGCAGTTTAGCATGAACACAATAAAACCCCTTCCACCATATGTGGCGACACACAACAGCATTGGCTGTGGCTGTCAAAGACTCAGGGCGCCTCAATGGGCCGGCGACACGCCCATCTCTCCCCACCTCCATCTGATGGCTCAATAGAGAGGTGAACTTTGACCTTCAGGCCCTGCCCCTCCACAGCAGCAGCGCCACAGTTGTCTGGGAAGGCGCACAATGCTCCGGCACGTCGCCCTGCTGGAATTTCATTTTCCATTTTACAAATGAGCCACACATCCTATTTACCGTTTCATTTAGTTTCAACAGACGCAGCGTTTAGTTCTCTGTGTCGCATCTCAACAGACGGACACGGCGCTCGTCACGTCGAGCTGAATGTGATCTGCAGCGTGCTGAACAAACTGAGATTATACGTCAGGTCCGTCTGATGTGTGCATCTAAGAGGGATTATTATACGACACGTTACGATATCAGAAACACAGACGAGTCGACACCAACACCAGTCAAATTCCACAATTCTTGATTTTAACACCACAGTAAAAAACAAATCCTGTGAAGTTCAACATCCACTCCTTTAATAAAAACACTACATTAAATCAACATATTTTTCAACTCCTGGCGTTCTGCACAGAAGAAGACGCTCAGCGCACGTCACGCTGCTGGTGTTTGTAGCAGAGTGCAAATACGTGTCGCTCCAACATACGCTGGCCTCTGGGATAATACGCTTCTCTTTCTGTTGAGTCGAGGAGTTCTTCATTTGCCATTTGACCACAGATGAGAACACTTGCAGGCGTTTCTGCATCTCTTAGGTTTGAAAGAACGCACCAAAGAGGTGCTGAGGAAAAACAAGTTTTGCCGTTTCAAATTTTGCCATCGATCACTGGTACCGAGGTGTCGATTCTCGTTACATCTCTACTGCAAACATCACTGAACTGTAGTTGTTGAGAAATTATTTTTCTGAGACTCTGTTCTCTCTTTAAAAACTACAGTTAGTCAGTAAACATTAAAACTACAAACCAGACTGATAAATTATTTCCAGCGGCTCCTGAATGCAGCGTGATGAACACCAGCACTTTCTGATAAACATCACTGCTGTAAGAAAAATCCTTCACAAATCTAAAATCCACAAAGAAAACACACCCGAGTGTGAGACACGCTCTGTAGGAGGTGAACCTGATGTGTGTGTGTGTGTGTGTGTGTGTGTATACATCTCCTCATATCTGTCAGAAACAAATGATATTTCAGGCCCGTACAGACGATGAAACCTGCTGTCAGAGTGGAACAAAGACGAACACGCAGCGTCCTGTGAAAGGCCTCTCTGAAGCACTCCACTGTGAAGACAGGAGGTATTTTAGTGGGCGGGTAATGGACCTTAATGGTCCCTCAGTCACGAACTTTCTCTCACACTCATCTCACGGCACTTAGACTAAATGACAAACTGTGCCGAGTGGAGAGGACTGCATTGTGCTGATCACGGATCAGTAAGCAAGTCAGTTACATTCTCACACACACACACACACACACACACGCACACACGTGCGCTAGCAGCCCTGAGAGACGGCTGACAAAATCGTCCCATCAGCCGTCCAAACCTTAAAAATCCGACACGGTTGCGATTCATTCAGCTGAAATTAAGCACGGCTGTCAGATCAGAAATGATCTTGTCATGTGAAAGCGGACGGCGGAGGAAGACGCTTCACCTTGAGGACCTGCTGCAGGAATAGAGTCTTTAGAAGGCCATTGTCAGGCTGTCAGGACTCAGGGTGCCCCCTCACCCCTCACCCCTCACCCAGCACCCATCTACCCCGACCCTGCACCATGAACTCATCACAGGCACATGTGAGGTGGGCTGACCAGGGCGCTGACACAGAGACACTGAATGCACCACAGAAACTCTGTCTGTCTGTCTGTTACGTGTCTGTCTGTCTGTCTGTCTGTCTGCACAGTGACGATTCAATCTGCAGCCAGTCTGTTAATAACATCTGTTGTTCAGTCTTCTTCCATCTGCTCCTTATAAATCTAAATAAAGTGAATATTCACAGTGTGTCAGATTCTTTAAACTAAAACTAAAGATCATCTCGTTAACAACAAATGATGGATTTAATGTTTCCCGCAGCCACGGCACTCTGAGGTTATATATTATATATCAAAATATCATGCAAATGCTCAGCAGCATTACATACCCGAGAAAAAATGTCGACATTGTAAGTGTCTGTAAACCACTGACACATTTGTACATTTTTATGTCACAGATAAACTTTATGTGTCTTTACATTTCAGCCATGCTGTGGCTAAACTGTGCCACAACCTTTATTATTAAAATTGAAATATTGAAAGAGCCGATGTTGTCCAACAACAGGAGAAAAAACAAATCAGCCTGGAGCCACAACACGTATCTGAATAACCGTAACAGCCTGTTGAGCCTGAATGAGCTCATTAGGTCTAAAGCAGCAGTCATTGTTTTGGCTCCTCTGCAGCGGCTTATTCATAATTATTTAGAACTTTAACTTTGCAGCACTGAAGACAAAAGCAAATGAATCTGTCCACACATTATTAAATCCTCTGTGTTCCTCCAAGACTTTCCCTTGTTTGGATGTGGAATCCACAGATAGAGAGACTTCAGGTGAACAGCCGAAGACAGAATGAGCCTTAGCTTTAGCATTCTGGTCAGGTCTCTCTTGTAAAAGACATTTGCAATCTCACTGAGACTTCCTGGTTAAATAAAGGTAAAGACAAGATGGAAAAGAGAGGAGAAATAAAATCATATTTTTGCTTCAAATTTCTGCTTTTCTTTGCACTCTTCAGCCTGAAAACGCAGCGATGTCTCAGCATTATCACCTGGCTGGAAAAACCATGACAGGATGCTAAAATACACCGACATCAAGGGGCTAAACAGGCGCCAGGAACAAAACGATGGGTCGCTCTAACAGTTGTCTGCAGCTTAGCAGGCATCCCCCCCTCCACCATCTCCTCCACCATCTCCTCCACCATCTCCTCCACCATCCCCTCCACCATCCCCTCCACCATCCCCTCCACCTCCTGATGACAAAGTCAGCTCAGATAGGCTACTACGTCCCTTTAGAAACACTGATATACGTATAGATACGTATGAATTGTACAAATATATAACGTATATCTGTGGTGTGCAGAAAGGTTTTCTTGTGGCGAGTGGGCGGAGCATTAACCACCGTGACTGACGGGACAAAGACAAGAAACATCTGCAGAAACCTTTCATGAATAAAGAACAAAGAACGGAGACAGCACAGTGTTTGACTGACAGGTGATCTCTGGGAAACGCAGTGCACAGACACTAACAACAGTCACAGTGTGTCAGGAGCGTCTGAAGATAACCCTGTTAAAAAATTAGCTGACAAGATAAATGTATTAAAATCATCACTCAGGTTAACTGGAGACAATGTGACGTGATTCACAGATGATCTTCAGGACGTCACTGATGAGTTTTGTATTCATGTTTTAAATGGTTTAGCACAGCGGATTGTTCTGGAGGAGGAGGAGGGGGAGGAGGGGGAGGAGGAGGAGGAGGAGGTTAGCAGAGGTTTTGACATGAGGATGGGTGAAGCTGTTACCCCTGACCCCTCTGAAGCCAGGCCGTGTCACAGGTTTGTCTGTCAGCCAGCAGCCTGATTCTATAGAGGATGACCTCTGTGTTCACCTCCCTCAAGGCCAACAGCGGCCACATGGTGACGGGCTAACTGGATTTGAAAACCGCTCCGGGACACAACAGAAGGAGGAGGAGGAGGAGGAGGAGGAGCGTGTGATAAGATCCTGATGAAGACACAGAGAGGAACGTCTCAATAACCATCTCACATCTCCATCACTGACAGACGTGTAATAAACGTGCCGATGCAGTAACACGTGACTTTAACATGTTCATTCTGATGAAGACACACAACATCCAGTACAATTTAGATCAAGTTTAAGAGTCTTTAAAGAACAAACTTAAATGAAGTTCACTGAAAGTAAATTAACAGGGTGAGCTCTGCGCGGAGAGATAAGGGAAGTGCTTTCCTTTCTGTGATTGAGGTGAATCCGACCTTTGACCCACTGAAGACACAAAATAAAGATGAGTTAAAGCAGAATCTCACTGAGGCGTCTCTGCAGCACAAAGTTGTGAATGCTTTTGAAAGTGGTGCGACATGAGCAGAGACAACAGAGACAAAGGGCTGTGGCAAAAAGCCTACAACTACCAGAATGCACTGCAACGCACCAGAGCAATAAATGCCTCAGAATAAACTCAGAAACAGAATCTTGGTTCATATTTAATCAGCGCTGCTTAGTTTCTCTGTTTGATCTCAGTTTGAGTGACATTTTGCAGGTGAAGACCAGGGGCCGCTCACACTATGGGGCCCCTCACACTATGGGGCGGCTCACACTATGGGGCCCCTCACACTATGGGGCCCCTCACACTATGGGGCCGCTCACACTATGGGGCCCCTCACACTATGGGGCCCCTGGGCCTGAGCCAGGTGGGCCCTTCAGTCTTCCATCCATGTATAAATCTGCAGTCACTGCCAGAATCAGAATCAATTTAACCACCAGGCTGAACCTATCACATCCTGTCTGTTCGGACACCTAAACACATCTCTGCACCACGAGAGTCCTCAGCTCCGTCAGCGTGGGTGGCCACAGTGGGAACAAACCCCACAGCAGTGTCTGGAGCCAAACTGGACCCGCTGAGCTACACAGAGCGGAAAATGTCCAGGAATTTGTGTGTGTGGCTTAGTGACAAGTCGCTGTCACAGCTCCACTGACAAAACACAGTCCAAGGCCAACAGGACATCACATATGTGGATCCTCAGCTATACATATCAGCTGCTAATTATACACTCGACATCCCACAGGAGAGTGTTAACGCTCGGCTGCTGCTGCACACACAGTACGCACTGCACAGTCCTCACTGAGACCCCGACATTAAGATCTTAACACGGCCTCCGTCACCACGGAAACATCTCTATACCAATATCTTTAACAATCCAATGCTGGGTCGAGGTCATATATGTGTTGAGCAGACGCTGTGACGGTCAGTGTGGGATCAACCTGCTGCAACAACACTCACACACTTTATCAGCAGCAGATCCTGACGCTCTCTAAACACGCTGAGAGTCGCTGCTGCAGAGCGTCCTGAGGGCTGCTGACAGGTGCGTGTAAGTGTGTGTGTGTGTGTGTGTGTGACAGAGGGAGGGAGACAACTGCTGTTGGTCTGCTGGGAGCAGATGTTGGAGATCTCTGTAAACTGTTAATAGCTGCAGGATCTCATTACATTTAACTCTTTAGATGCCAGAGCTCCACTGGGGAGAGGAGAGCAGCTCAGCTCCTCACGGCTGCTGCAGCGCCACACACTAACTCTGCTCTGCTCCGGCCACGTCCACACAGACAGCTTTTCTATTTAACACAATCTATGTACACACAAGCTTTTTAGAAATAACCTCTGCCCATATATGATTCTAATGACTAATTTATCTGATGTTTAAACACAAGTTGTCGACTCGTCTGAAAGTATGAAAACACTCAGACAACAGTAAAAACTGAGCACAACTTCATCTCTGAGGTTAAATATTGTCTGCAGAACAACACTGTGTACATTATCAGAGCCGAGTAAAAACATTAATCACATTTTTAAAGAACAAAATGTTTTTTTAAATGCTGCTGAAACACGAGACGACAGCTCACGACATAAAAGTTCACCTTTATCAAAACCAAACTTCTATAGAAAAAGAAACATGTCTGATTATTATAATTATTATTGTTATTATTAGCTGTTGTTGTTGGATTTCTTCCATAAGTGAGGTTTTGCGTATTTGGCCTGATAATTTGATTGTGATGATGGATGACGATGGATGACGAGGGGTTAACATCCTGGCATGTTGGATTCGTCACTGGTTAACGGATGAATCCCCTGATTATGGGTCATGTAGATGTGCAGACATGAAAATGAAATATCAGTAGTAAGGCTGGTATATTTCTGGTGCCAACTAGCGAGGGGAGCAACGTGTAATCAACCAGTCGACTAACTGCACACATCCCTCATACGAACACACATGAAAACACACGTCACATGACCATCATGTAAACTGAGCACGTGATGTGTGTTCTGCTGTAAACAAGACTCAGATTGTCGACTCTCAGTAAACTCTACAAGGATGACGAGGTGGACCCGTTACTGAAAGTGACACACGAGGAGGACTGAGCGACTGAGAACAGACTGAGTCAGTGCAAAGCAAATCTGGTGACAGATCAGAGTGATGCTGAGAGCATTATCCATCACAGAGGAAGTCATGGTGACCCACACAAGATGGATACAGTCACTCAGGTGTGTAGACCTGACTTTAATGTTTCAGTTTGACACGTTGAGGTTGATAAGAGCCAAACAGGAAGAGAACCTGGAGGTCTGTGCATCATTTTCAAAAGACTCCATCTCCGCCCGTCCACACTGAAACACAGCAGACAGCTCTGGAGTTTTCACTCTTATAAAACAATGGTCTGCAAAGGGCCTCGCCTCCTCTGCTACGGAGGAGACACACACACTGTGGGGAGGTTTTACGTCTCCTCGTAGTTGTTTTTGTGTCATAATGTAGTCATTTGGCTTTTGTTGAGATATTTTTGGGTCATTTTTGGTTGTTTTGTTTAGTTTGCAGTGATTGTGTGTCTCCTTGAGGTTGTTTTCTGTCTCTTTGTGTTCTCTCTGTGTTCATCTTAAAGACATTTTGCCAAGTTAAGACTTCAGTAATCCATCCATGATGTCAGGTGTCCCAAAACGCTGGAGTGATGTGGACGCTGTAAATGTAGCAGTAGTTGTGCCTTTTAAATTGAAAAACGTTTTAGTGAGGATGCAGCCTAAGAGATGCAGTTTTAGTGTGACAAGAAAACAAAAACGAAAACTCTCTCCTCATCATCACTTTACTGGGGATGAAGGACGGAGTGAGGAGGGACAGGCGGAGGGAGAGTGAGACACAGGACCGAGGGATCGTGGAAGATTTTACATCTCTGGGCACCGTTTTAAAATTTCTACGTCATTAAATTTGAGTTTATTTTGAAGCAAACACACGTTTTGACTGTTTGAATTCCGATGTTGTGACCACACTGAGTTTGTCCTTTAATCCTGCAGCTCAGGGCCATTAAAGCAACACTAAAGTAAACCAAGCGCTGTTACTTTAAGCAGTGCCATTCCACATGAGAGCCAGTGTTTAGAGTCCGTCCCATGACAAACTGAGCACAGCAGCTGTTTGCTGCACTGCATTACTGTCAACATTCAGCTAGCACGCGAGCACGCATGTATGTGTGTGTGTGTGTGTGTGTGTGTCGACCCTACACTTTTATTTCAGTCAGTTTATCCGAGGCTCAGAGCGGCTGCGTCCTGCCGGAGGCGTCCGGCCCTGCGCCGTGTTTTCAACCTTTATTCATTTATTAAGCGTGAGCGCTCTTTCAGCACTCTGCTTCACACCCGTCCACTTATAGACGCTCACACCAGGGAGCATCGCAGCACTCCCACTCATCCACTGATGGACACACGGCAGGATTAACATGCCTCGCTAAAAGCACTGTGATGGAGGCTGAATGTGGGCGGAGCCTCGCCTCCTGGGTGAAAAACAGGGTGTTTTTTTGGAGCTGGTGTGAGGAAGTGAATCTTTAAATGAATGTGCCCTTTAGGTGTCAGCATGTGGGCTCACCTTGATGCCTCCCATCCTCTGCTCTCCCTTGAACTCTTTGCCGTTCTTCAGCCAGTGGATGGTCGGCGTCGGGTTTCCGGACGCGGCGCAGCGGAACTTGACGGTGTTGGCGGCAGGAACGGCCAGAAGCTTCTTGTCCATCCGGTCAGGCCTGGTCCAGTACGGAGCTTCTGTGGGGGGGGGGGGCACAGAACAGGGTGTCAGGTCAGTCATGGAAAACTACAGGTCTCAAGTCATCTGAAATATGAGTATCGAGTCATTTGTAAAGACTCTTAAAACTTCACTGATTCATTTCTAATTTGTTTGTTTGCTTGTTTTTTTGTAAATTGTACATCTCTGACACTTTCTGTGACTCCTTAATCTGGAACTGTGTTTAATTCTGCAGTCTGTGTTTTTATCTTTTTCTTTTTATGATGATGATGATTGCTGTTTATCAGAGGAGGTGTCTTCATGAGCCACGTTTGGCTTCTGACCTCTCTGGCACAATGTTTTCATTCCTGTATTTTCTACACACCTGTGCAAATAAATAAATAAATAAACTAAAATAAATAAATAAGTCAAGTCTCAAATCATTTGAGATGAGAAGTCTGAGTCAAGTCTCGAGGCAGTTGACACAACTTTATATCAAGCCTTAGGTCACTTGAGACCATCTGTCAGATTACATCCTCCTCCTCATCTTCATCATCCACCTGAATGTGACTATCTGACGTGCTGAAAGTAACGACACTGCTGCAGATAAAGTTTTGTGTCCTGCAGGTTAAGTCACATTTTCTTTAGTGTTTCTTGATCAAAAATGCAGAAAATCTGTTCCAATAAACTTTGATGACAGGTGAACGTTTCGGGGTCAGTGTGTAAACATGAGACACAACGAAAGGTCCTAATTATTTTTAAATGTGCAACAATTTTGTACATAAACTACAAGCTTGGTGTGCAAAGACCTTCAGACCCTCATGAGCCTCAAGTCTTAAAACACAACATGAACAACCTCTCAGGTGACAAAGGATTTCAAATGAGCTCTTGCTGTCTGTCCTGTAGCTGAGACCAGGTTCTTTAACTGACTTTGGTTCTGTGATCGAAGCAGGTCGAACCCTGAGACACAGCTTTATCTTCAGGTCTCAGGTCTGATCTGTGTGACTCGACTGTGCCAACATGCACCACTCTCTGATACGCACAGATGAGCCCTTACTTTTCCATTTTCTAGTAAATTCTCTTAGATCATAGATGTTTGGGGAAAGACCCTGCAGGAACTCATAGTTACATGTTTGAGTAATAGTTTAAAGATGGCGCAGACGTTACAACTTGCTCCTCTGCCCTGTCTTCAGATTGGTCCATGTTGGATGAGTTATGAACACATGTGCAGCTGTGGTTTCACTGGAGGTCTTCCCTCACCGCTCCCAGAAACAGCACACACACTACCTGCACACAGTTCTCTGCCCTGCCGTTGCCTCAGAAGCTGCACAGTCGCTGTAAAACACAGTTTGACGCACGTTGAAAGGACACAAACGGGTGTGTGAAGCATCACAAGGACCAAACAAAGCTCATCATCTCCGTCCCCCCCGATAACAATGGCAGAGTTCATTTGAATCGTGCGATCCTGAGAGAGTGGAAACCTGTCAGGGCGATTTATTGAGTTGTATTGAGAAGACGGAGGACAAAGAGGGTGTAGCCAGTCAGAGAGGCCTATTGTTCCTGCTGTGTGGGTGTGGAGGCTGAGAGCACTGAGGCATGGCTCGCTCTGTGTGTGTGTGTGTGTGTGTGTGTGTGTGTGTGTGTCTCCAGGACAAAAGCTGGGGAGGTGGCTGACCGGTCATCAGATGTCTCTTTTACTTTCTGAATGCAGAAGGACACAGAGGAGCTAATTACCATCTCAATGTCTGCGCTTGTGTGTGTGTCTTTGTGTGTGTTCATGTGATGTGTGTTATCAGACTCGGGTCAAACAACAGTTATGAAGTAACTCTCACCCTCGAGCACCACACAGGTGTTTCAGGTCAGCTCAGGTGAGACAGGTGTCATCGTCAGTGGAGATGCACCGGTCAGTCTCAGATCTGATTCTGTGCTCGTCAGATAAACATGCAGCAAGATGATGGTTCACACAGCGGCACAGACGGTGTCGGACTGTTGCTGCAACCCGTTTTAATTTCTAGCTTTAGTTTAGTTTAGCAGGATCCCCATAATGCATTGCAACAGCTGTTCTGAGGTCCAAAACAACTTTACATTTGTGACAGTGCACAAAACGTATATATAACATTTAACCAAAGAACCAGACTAAAACAGTGACACAGACAAACAACAGCTCCTGGTAACATAATCATTAGATAGAAGCTTTCCATGACATCATTTGGGGCTAAACTTTGCTCTGATCACCTGATGACGCTCCATTACTGTAACATTACACCAAATATTTACAGAGTACTCAAATACCAACACTTTGCTGTGTTCTGTTTGCATTGGGAAGTTTCCAGTCAGAACTTTGAACTGAAGTCAGATTTCTGATTCAGAAAGTGGGAGGAGCTTCACTAACCCCGGCCTCTACATCCACCAGACAGACAGATGCTTTTACAACACAAACAAAGACACAGAAAACAAGTGTAAGAATAAATAGTGGCAGTCTGGTCCCAGCACTGTGACAGAGAGCTGTTCCTGCACTAGATATGATGGTGCTGCAGCTTTACGCTCCGCACGTTAACAGCAGTGAAAGCTGCAGTTATAAACTCTTCATCAGCTCCTCTGTCTCGTTTGTGTCTCGTTAGAACAGTCACACAGTCCTGTCTTGCGTCTATCTGTGGACACGTTGCTGTCTTGTGTGTACGCACTGAATACAGCGTAAAGTGTTGTGAAGAAGAACCTGACGAACTGTTGATGCTGACGACATCTTGGTTCCAACTCGTGTTGTACAGGAGCACAGGTGTGACCTCACTCACAGCTCAGGGACTCAAAACCAGCAGGTCAGAGTTTTTTTTTGTCTTTTAGATTTTTTTTGTGGCTCTCTGCCCACATTGTACAGGACAGTGTGAGAGCTGAAGGACAGACAGAGGGGACGATGTGCAGCAAAGGGCTGCAGGCTGGACTCGAATCTACGGCCGCTGTGTCACAGACTCTATCTTCATGTACATGACGCCTGCTCTTTAATAATAATAATTTATTTTGCTCTACAATAATATTACACTGGATTTATTTAATGTTTTTCTGGATACTCAGAGACACTTTACAGAGAACAACAACAAAGCAAAACAAAAGGAAAAACTAAAATGAAATGATCCATCAGAAGGGAAACGACGCAGAGAGGGAGAAGGAGAACACAGTGTGAAGAGGTTGTAGGGAGTTTTGAAGATGTGTGTTGGTGTGTGAAAGGCGCCACGTTTTTTTAAAAAAAATAATAAAAATAAATAAAATAAAATCAAAATCAGAAACAGCAGGTCGGACTATTAAAAAATGAGAACCTGAATTGGAGGGCTGGACCTTTGAAAAAATGGAAATTGGAATCCGCCAAAAAAATTGCAGTCGGTATGTTTAGAATAAAAACCTGTGTGTGACGGGCTCTGATCATGTGTGTGTGTGTGTGTGTGTGTGTGTGTGTGTAGGTGTGTGTGTGTGTGTGTGATAAAGCTTTGGGTGTTCTGATATATTTCTGACACACATTTCTTTGGCTCCTGCCATCAAACTTTGGCTGCGGCTTCACAGAGTAATTCGAACCAGAGCAGAGAGAGATTCAGTGATGAAAGAAGGATCTTCTTAGAAAGCAAACAAACAGAGTGTGTGCGTGTGTGTGTGTGTGTGTGTGTGTGTGCGTGTTTACAGACTCTAATGGAGCAGCTGAACACTGCTCCCTGCTTCACTTAGAGACTCCCCAGCTCACTCCACGTGCAAACACACACACACACACACACACACACACACACACACACACCACCTCCACCTTAAAAGGGAAATATCTGTTAGATTTCATGACTCGTGTGTCGCTGCGTCTCCTCGCTCGCGGCGTATTTTGAGCGCCACACTGCGCAGCGTGGGACGGCCCTCTGAGGAGTCTCAACACATTGTTTTCTTGGCATCATCATCAGCCACACACACACTCACACACACACTGGGTTTTTAAACAGTTTCTGTTTCTCCTGATGTGTGGTCTCCTTCCTCCTCCTCCTCCTCCTCGTGAGGACACCTTCCTTCAGCCACACCAGAAATAGATGGCAGTGTGGATCCAGCGCGTCTCCATGGTTTTGTCCCACAAACACACCGCGCTGCGTTTATTCGCTGACCTTTAGCTGCTAAGGGCTAACCGCTGTGTTTCTGCACGAGATCACCTGTCAATCAAACTGAGTGGGCGGAGCTGAAACAGCGTCTTCGTGTTTTCTGGCAAATTCATTTTCTTCTTCTTCCTCTTCTTACTCCACAGCAGAGTCACCATCACTTCCTGTGCAGCAGAGGAAGTGACCTCAGAGTTATCACCAAAACAAGCAGCATGTTTCTTAAAAAAACTCAGAAATGTGACAATCTGACAATAATTTCTGTTTCTACAGCCTCTGGCTGTGATGATGAAAGAACCGTCTTTAACCCGGTGAGTCATGAGACATGCTAACTATTATTTTTATGTCACTAGTCACTTGAAACAAATTTAGGACGATAGGAGACAGGTTGAAATAAACCGAAATTTCCCTTTAAGGTGAATTATCTCTTTTCAGCAGAGACCTGGCTGAGACAGCAGCGTATGAAAAAGTCACAGCCAAACAACAACACAATAAAAACCATTAAAGATCTTCAGCTTCCTGTCTCACCTCAGCTGGTTCATCAGGAACAGACAAGACAAAGTCTGAGATCTCAGCCTGTAGCTACAGTCACACCTCTGTTCCATCACAGTACAGATGTATGACGGGAGTTCACCCAGGATGGTTTTACACATGAACAAATCCCAGTGACTGAGCCTATGAGAGGTCAAAGATGGCCGACCAGCCCTGGCAGAAACGTACAGTGATGAGTGAGGCTGAATCTCAGAGCACAGTGTATCGACGTGTGCAGATGCATTCATGTACAACGGATCTCTGTGAATCTAGAACCGGTAAAAATGAAGCAGAAGTATGAACTACTACGAAGCACCTCCCCTTTGCTCCACCTCTCATTAGTACTGCACACTGAGCTGCTCACTGACGGAGGCCCTCCCTCAGCAACAGAAGAGAACGCAGCCTGTCATATTGGGACTGAAGCGTGTTTCTGGTTTCACTGCGGAGTCTCCTGCTCTGAATGCTGCGCACACACAGACACACAGACACACAGACACACACACACACAGGAATCCCATCCCCTGTTTAACTGGCTGGGGAAGAGGAGGAGGAGGAGAAGGAGGAGGAGGAGGAGGAGGGGGGCACCAGAGGAGCAGATACCCCTCAGCCCCCCCCAGGGACGGGTCTGAGATAACCCTGCCCTGCATGCATATGCAATCAGCGGAGTGGAAAGTGGTTTAACATGACAACATGTGTGAGCTCAGCAGTTCCAGAGTCACGTCCACCTGTCAGCTGCTGCAGAGGTTAACCCAGGAGGGGAAGCTCTGCACACGCCTAAAAATACACACAATACATACATAAAAACACACACACACACACACACACACACACACACACACACACACACACACACACACACACACACACACACACACACACACACTGACACTGGATATGTTAACTGGAGAGAAGTCTTCTGTTATCAGGCTTCAGTATATTCAGTCCTGCAGCAGGTTGTTCTCACTAATGTTTTCCTACAAAAAGCAGTGCTGCCAAATTCATACATATCCCATGTATTATGGCTGTGATCATGTGACCAATGAGCTGACGGCAGTAAACAAGGAAGCAGTCCTGAGCGCTTGTAAGGAGGCAGGTTGGGGTGCCACAAAAAACAGACTTTCCCTGGAGTCACGTGTTCAGATCTGTGTGAACTTTGAGTCACTTTAAGGTTCGTCCTCACCATGTGTCTGTTCCTAAACCTCTGTGACGGTACGTTAAGAACGTCATTCATGAGGCGCAAATTGGTGGTACAGCTGCCAGTACTGCGATCAGTTCGTAGGCCCGATCCCACTTCTGCCCCTGAAATCTTCCACTTGGTATTGAGCGCCCTCGTTTGTGAGATAACCCTCGATGAGGGAAGTGAGGGTCGAGATCTTTCCACTTAATGCAAATCAGCGTGGCCGACACGCAGGCATACGTCACGCATAGTAGTGACGCAAGACACCGGTAGTCGTTCAGGTTTGAAAATGGCGGCTCCAGCGCTTGTGTTGTGGCGTGTGATCTGTTTACTCTTCTGAAATGCTGAAAACAGGAGGCGCCCACGACGTCTTCTGGTTCTGATTGATTTTGTTTAAATTTTTTAACGTTGTGTTCAACTGAGTTGCTTTTGAGTTTACGCTAGTCCAACCATCTGTTGTTTGTGTAGCCTACATTACAAGTGTTTTCCAAAACTTGCCGAAGTTGCTGACTTCGTAAGGTATTCTGGGAAATTTCATCTGGTGGTTTGATGCTCGCTTGGAATCTAGGGCGGGTTTCAAGTGTTGGAAACCACTTCCACTGCCTCAGTTCTGTTTTGGGACACCACGAGCCTAAACGTGAACGTGCACAACCAAGAGCAAGTGTGTATCTGTGGGGGAGGTGTGGGGATTGGAACAGGCTCTTAGTCTGAAGCATCCGAACTCTCTGATATTCTTCCTGTTTGAACGTATTATGGGAATACACAAAATGATTTGACAGCAAATACAAACTGTTTGATTCTCTTTTCAAAGTTCAACAAGACGCCACGAGTGTCCAATCACTGCTGACGAGGAGGAGGAGACGTTTGCAGTCACTTTGTTCGAAAGCTACAAACATTTGGAGGAAACAAAAAGAAGCGATTACTTTTTGGTTGATTGTTTCTTTCCTGACAGGACTTTTTATTTAGGTTTCCTACATGTTCTCATGAATTACTGCACTCACTCAAAGCAGGTAAAATCTGCCCGTGACTGCAGCGTGTGTTTGTTGCTGCAGATCCAGATGCTGATTAAACTTTTAAATACTTTCTGTTATTAGAAGAAACAGCGTCAGATAGTGCAGCCATGCAGCGATCCTGCTGGAGGCCCTCAGAGTCTTTTCTGTTAACAAAACACTCTGATTATATTTTCCTTGTGTTTGCACAAAGCGTTGCAGTTACAAGTGTTTCACACACATGAAACCCCCCCCCCGCAGCCTGCTCCTGACTCCTGGCTCGGTGTCGCAGGTCGGAGCAGTGTGACTGTGCGACTCTCTATCAGCCCAACTCCACTGCAGCAGCAATTAGCTGGAGCAGGACACAGTGCGGTGCTGATGGCGGCGGCACAAGGCCCTTCAGGCCCTTCAGCGCTCAGACACCGATCTGGGCAAAAAGGGGGGGGGGGGGGGGGGGGTCTAATTGTGTAATTGTATAATTTGCCCTCGCTGACGCCTGCGAGCACACAGGCAGATTTCATTACAGATTACACTGGGGCTCTTTGAAGGCACGCTGCCCCGGAGGGCCTGCAGGGACTCAAGGCAAACAGAGCCGGAGGAATGGCGGGCGCGGAGCAGCGTAGCGTGGCCCGGCGTCCGGCTCTCTGCTCTCCTGCCAGGGTAAACAAGGAGGCTGCATAGCTCAGGAGCAAAGCACAGCACAGATTAGGCTCTGTTAACATTCCTCCCCCGACACACACACTGCCCTTTCACTTCACACAGGCTCTGAGTGTGTACGCCGCTTTCCACGCTGCAGCGCACAAGATACTCACTTTAATAACTCGTCTATACGTCGTGTGAGGGCGCAGGGCCGCTCCATCTCTAGACTTGTATTTGCTCCTCTCTCAGGTCCACATGGACTCAGTCCCTCCAGGATCTGGCTTTTCTCTGACCTAAAATACCTGATTTCATTGAAGCCAGTCAATAATTCTTTTTAACTAATGCTGTAAATAAACTGAACTGTGTAAGGAGCCTGATCTTTCTCTCTTTCTTATTCCCTTGATTTCTTTCTCTTTCATGCAGGTGTATAATGTGACAGATGGTTCACATGTTGCTGTCAGTTACTGAAAAACACCCCCACAGCTGAGTTACTGTCCCACACCTGTGCACATGAAATGGGCGGAGCACTATTTAAGATCAGTGTTGTAAAAATGGTGTAAAATTCTCCAGCAAGACAAAACATTAGTGAACCAACAGGTTGTTAAACTGAGGAAAACGTGTCGCACATGTCTGGTGAGTTCAGTGACGATCTGCGTAGCGCTGTGCCCACCTCAGAATGATGTCAGTCCAATCACATTTGCTGTTCAACACAAATATTGATGATTTGATTCTTCATATAAACTCCAGATATCAAATAAATCCAGAGACTGTGTCGTGTTAAAGTATCTGTGAGCTGTAAATTCACCACTTCTCAGCAGCAGAGAGAAGATAATGTTATCTCAGAGCTTCATGGTGCAGACTGTCACCTCCTCTGTGTCTGCAGCTGTCTGTGCCAAAGAGCAGCGTCAAAGTCAAGAGCGCTCACTCTGCAAAAATATCTGGGGACCAAAACGTCCTCAGAAGTTCACTGCACAGCACACTGAGCAGCGAAACAAAACCATCTCCTTGACTTGACGCTGTCTGAATCAAATCTCGATTTTCAGAGGCAGCTCTAGTTTTGCAGATCGCTGCTATAATTTGCTGAAAAGTTGCTGTAATTGGACAAAAATTTGAGATCATGTAGAATTCATGGGGAATGGCTGAATTTGTTTTGCTGCGATGTCAACGTCCTGCAGAGGCTGATGACTCTGACACAGCAGATCGCTTTAGGTCTGGAAACTTGGTCACAGTTGACTGAATGTGACTGAGGATCTATTCAAATAGAGACAACAGACGTGGCCGCCGTCTCTCTCCTCGAACCAAAACACAGATCCTGTGTCGATCTCACAAACTGCTCGATAATATCATTTGTGCGCAGGAATGACTGAGGCTGCTGGGTAGGCGTCTATCTTCTCCGCCTTTTCCCAGAAGGCCGTGGGAGACAGCTGAGCGAGTTGTGGTGGAGAATGAGCTCATGATTGCAGCAGCTTGTCTGTGTGTCTCTCTGTCTGTCCGTCTGAGAACAGTCAGCTGTGGCCAGCAGCATCGTTTCAGCTGGCAGCTCCAGCGCCGCCTCACAGCGACTTAAACCCTCAAAGAGCCGTCTTTTCTCTCACTCTGCAATTTGCTCTGTCTCGCTGTCAGTCAGCGAACGTTCTCTGCCCCTCCCCCTCAAAAACAGCCCGACTCTTTCACCATCTCCACGTCTCCATTACGGCCCTCTCTGCGTGTGGACGCGGATGTTCTTCCGCTCACCGACTGGGACTCTCCGTCTGGCTGCGAGGCTCGTCACATGGCTCCTTCCTGCTGCAGCCGGCTAATTAGCGGTGGCTTAGCGGACATTAAGCAGCGATAGGGGTTTAACGTTTCTGGGCTAATCCCTCTCCTTTTGGCCAGGAAATCGGAGCCTCGTATGTCATGAGGTGGACTTACATCCAGAGATTAAGTCTGGCAGTCTGAGGCTATTTACCGGCATTCAGGATGTCTGCAGTAAGCCGCTGCTGCTGCTGCCACTTCGGCCCATTTAGAAAACACTTGAGGCTTTCACCGCCAGGCGAAGCTGCGCATTCACACACATTCAGGTTTTACTGTGCAGGTGTTAAGCTTATCCGCAGCAACTCTGAGTACAAAGACGTCAACAGGAAGCTTTCTGCAGCGTTCCTCTAATCTCTCTGGATAAGAGCTGAACGCCTTCAAGAAGACGGCGCTATGAATATAAAGCTAGATTACATTTTTAATTCTCAGTGAGCAAAACGCAGGGATTAAATGCTGAAAGTGAACCAAGACAAAGAATATTAACACACATTCCTGTGCTCATTACATGTCTGAGAGCTTTGCTGCCACTTTAAGAACAAACACAGGCTGTGCGACTGTCGGAGTCATAAACTGAGAGGATTAGGATCAATTAGGAGCCATTAGCTGCTGTGGAACTCTTATTTTTCCAAGCAGCAGTTTCACTAACAGTTGTTACCTGTTTCTGACAGTGTGTCCCTCTCACAGCTCCCTCTGCACGCTGCCATCAGCAACAACTGCCTCATTAAAACATTGATTTCCTTCCTGTCAGTGAGGAAATCCTCCGCGAGGAAATCACAGCGAGACGGGGAAACAGCGGCTCAACAGAAACCTTTTTATGCTTTAAATAAAGTACAAGTTTTGGCAGCATGTTTTCATTGAAAGTGCTTTATAAATTGTATTTTTTGAGCACTTGTGCTTTTATTTTGACAGGAAATGAGAGGAGAGGTCTGTTCTATCAGGGGGTCAGTTTATTAGGTACACCTGGCTAAAACAAATGCGTCAGTACACACTGTGTGATTTTGTCCCAGACCAAAGACGACCAGCGGTAAAGAATCGTGGCGATATCTTTGGTGGTCCTACGTCACACAGTCAGATCAAGGATGGTCGTCATCACGGTCTGTGATCAAAGACAGTGTTATGCTGTCACCACCTACGTCTGCTAACCAACCAATAGAAACGCAGCATTCAACGACTTTGGAGTGAGAACGCGGTTTTTCCTCAGACACGACCACGCCCACATCTCCTCCTCCTCTACTTCAGACTTTTTCGAGAGATAAACACCATTGTAGCGAAGGCTTGATTCATGTTTTCATTTTCCTCTGACAGCTACAGCGGTGTAGATGGATGCTGGACGCTGATGACGTTTTGTTTTATTGTCAATGGCCGTGTGTCGTAGCCTGTGATTCAGTTGGCGCTGTCAGCCTGCAGACACCTAACCTGATGTCATACCTGACTTTATCAGATCCATGATTCACAGTGTAGCTGCACTAAACTTATCAGACCGATCAGATCTCTCAGTCTGTGGGAGGATGAACACATTTGTCCTTCATGAAGGTTAAAACGTTCAGTCGTCACAATCTGTGTTTGGCCCTCCGGTCCCCTCGCCACTCGTCCCTCTGTCCGTGTTCTGATTGTAGTTGGACGACATTAGATTGGGTGAAACATTAATGACGACCATGTGGCGTTGTTTCAGCGAGCGCAGCGTGAGCCGGCGTCACCGTCGCAGCGCTTAACTTTGACTCGAGTGTGACGACACTTGATTTGGTTCGGAGCTTTGTAGCCACGTTTACAAAGAGGCTTTGATTTCGGTCGGGCGTCCGCCTGTCGCTCCGTCACCACAACAGTTCCACATTTCGCCCCTGGCACCAATTCTGTGGAGCAGTGAAAGTGGACTGGGACTCAGTTCAACATGTGATGGACTGTTTGACTCTGCTGGCATGTTTCTGGCTGCAATAATCTCATCCTGTCGTCGGCCGTCTGAGTTACAAACAGTTACAGATTCAGTGGAGACTTTAACACAACTTAAATCCACCTCAGTGTCTCAGACTGTGCGTCGGCTCTATTGTCTCCTCACTTCACCTCCTCCTCTCCCTCTGTATTTCCATCATTTCACTTCTCTTCCGCTCCTCGTCTGCCTACGCTACAACAAAGGCAGCTCAGTGCTGCGTCTGGCTGGTGGAGAGCGCGCCGAGGGGTGGAGACACTTACTGTCTCTCTGGAGTCATGCTAGCTGACAGAGCAGGGCGTGTAAAGCCATCCCTCATCGTTCTTTGTTCACCTGCACCTGAACTCGGCACGTCTCCCGATGCCAAAACAGCTCACATCACGGCGGAGCGCAGAGCGGGGCACTACCAGCCGGAGAGCAGCGCCGGCGTTTGATCTGTGCGATAGTGGCGTTTAGTTTGGTGCACTGGGGAGACGGTTATGAGAGCCATATAATTCCAATTACAGACATAAAACCCAGATAAATCTAATCAGCTGCATAAATCCAGCCACAGTCACATAAACGCTCGGCTCCTACAGACACCATCCTTCATCACGGCGACACCTCAAACTCCAAACTGCAGATTAACTGTTGACAACACAAGAAGCAGCAACACTTTGCTGTCTTCACCTGATCAATAAGCTCTGCTGATGAGTCACAGTTTGGGACACAGAATCCATCGAGTTATGGAGCAGATGAAGATATGGAGACTTTATCACGAGTCTTTACATGGACCATGTGCATGCGTGTAAACATGTGCTGATGTGTGTCTGCTTTACATGGATACCACATGTACACATGTTGTTATCTGAGTAAGATTGTCCTTTTTTGGTACTTATTGATCTCCTCATCTGATCCCTGTATGTTTTTTTGTTTCCTTTCTCTTGGCACTCTTTATATGATGCGTCTCAGTCGTCACATGACGTGTGTCTCTTCCTGCACAGCTACAGAGCACTTCAAGATGCACAGACACAGTATATTCAGGAGGTTTGCAGACGCAGAGCGGCGACGCTGATGGGTTGGTTTATTGATCGATCTGGACTCAGTTGAGATGAGGTTTGTATATTTAATAGCTGTTGTTTATTTATCTGTATTAATAGTTAATAATCAGTTTGGGACAGTTGGTGACAATTTCTTTTTTTAAATGAGACATGAAAAGTGCGAAGGAGGGAGGATTATATCAGTGTGCATGTCTTCCTGCTGTTTTTGAGCATATGATGTTTTCTTTTAATTTTTTGTTTTGCTCGAAATAAAGTAATTCATTCATTCACTCACTCACTCACTCATTCATTCATTCATTCATTCATTCATTCATTCATTCATTCATCCTGAGCCAGCCGGGCAGAGAGGGAAGCATTAGACAATACAGTAATTTTTCTCTCTGGAGTTTCAATAACTGCAAAATCTGTAAAACACACAGACGTATATTGATGATGTGTCCGTGTAGATTTATTATTAATACTTTGCAAAGAAGCTAAATAAAAAAGAAATGATCATAAATAAATAAATAATCATGCAGGTGAGTATCTAAACTCTTCATCTGTGCTGAAGTTATTTATTCCAGTTAAATCACAGTCGGGTGCATGTTTTGTTTAAGACACTTGTATTTGACTTTAGTCCTGCTGGGTGTCATTGTGTGGTCAGAAATATATCAAATATGCTGTTTGTACTTGAGTCTATTCAGAAATAATTGTAGTCTCCAATAAAGCAAATAAAAATCACCAGACAGGAAGCAGCGAGCCAGGTGGACAGGAAACACGGAGGGGACTGTGGGCGAGAACGTGTCTCTGTTCAGTTGTTGTGTGGAGGACGAGGACGAACTGGAGGAGTGAACACATCTTAATTTGTGGAACAGTTCTCGTTTCATTCCCTCTGAAACATCTCCAACAGAGGCTGGGAGAGAGCCGGGGTGACAGAGTCCAAATGTTTTTATTAAATGCAGTTTATCTTTATGGTTTATATTGAAGAACACTGTCGACATGTGACGCCTTTTATCTGGTGTTTCTACACTTACGTGTTTTTGTAAAAATTGTCAAATGTCATATTTCTTAAAGGGACTTTGGGGTCATATTTTCCACCAGGAGCAGGATGGGAAATCATCTCAGAAGGAATCTAGTTGTAGTCTGTGGACAGTGACGCTGCAGGAGCTGCAGTCAGATAAGATAATGTGGGTGTCACGTAAATGGATCTGTGTCTCGACCTGTGTGACCTCTGTGTGACCTCTGTGTGACCTCTCCCAGCAGCCAGCAGCTCGTCTCTGGCTTCTCGCAGCAGGCTGCAGCAGGTGCTGCTCATTAAGCTTAACGACGCAGCTCGTGGCGCCTTAATGGAGCTCAGGTTGTATTTTTCACATGAGAATTCCTCAACACATTAACGCTGTGAGTTAAGAACACTGTTGCTAGGTGACAAATGAAACTGGAGGCTGCTTTGTTCTCTCGTTAAAAAATGGGGAGTGATTGTGTTTTTTTTTTTGTTTCACATTTCATGAGGATGTTCAGGCGACAAAAAAAACTGCAAAACTATATTAATGAGGTGAAAATAAAAGCCCACATTCAGGGTTCACTTTGACATCTGCAGCTACAGATCATTGTTGAATATGAAAACTGATTTTAGTTTCTTCCTGTTTCTACTTTGAGTCAAAGTTCTTTTACTCTTCAGGATTTTGGCTCAAAGACAGTTTTATTCAAGTTTGTGTTCAGAGCTTCATCAAATAACTGATCAGCTGTCGACTATTAAACTAATCAACAATTAATCTGATTTTTGATTAGTTTGTTTGCATCTTTTAAGAAAAGCTTCTTAAATGTGAATATTTTCTGTCTTTTTTTACAACAGTACATTTAATATCTTTGAGGATGTCATCTTTTACACTGATTGTCAGTTGTAACTTTTCTCTCACAAACATTTAAACAATTCATCTGGAAAATAACTGATGATGGAAACAACTGTCAGCTGCAGCTCAGGTTGTTTTTATCATGAACTCATGTTGCTGCTGGTCAACTATCGTTTCTTTCATGACATGTTTAAATAAGAAAAAAGGTGGTTAAAAATAATAATGAAGAATTCACCATTTCCATTACCTGCATCTTCTGGATCTTCGTCATAATCTTCATCATCACCAGATGACAGAGAATCTTAAAGGAAAGACAAACAGTGAAATTAATGGTCAGATTAAAGACAAATCTCATGATGATTTCTGGGGGGGACAGCGGACACGTCCCGGGCAGTATTTGACACGTGTATTTGTCCCCTTCAACAAAAACATTAAAGTAGCAGAGGACTTTTATTTTGAAGACACTGCCGCCATAAATTGATGCAGGAAATGTTCAACACCCAACATTTCTGGAGGGAGGAGCCCAGACCCCTCGTCACATACGTGTCCCCGAACATTAAAACTAAACCTGCACTCTGATATTTTGCATCTGATCTAATTCATCTGGACGTCGTCTTCATTCTTTGACTCGTTGAACTCCGTTAACCATCAGATAACACAGCGAGTCCATCTGGTAAAGGTCCAGCACTGATCCTGTGCACGACAAGAGGAACAAATGCAGCAGGAATTCTGCGCACGTTAAACGCCCGGTAGAGATTAAATGGTGTGTGTTCACCAACAAACGACTGGACACACACACACACACACACACACACACACACACACACACACACACACACGCACACACACACGCACGCACATACACACACACACACACACACACACACACACGTGCATGAACGCATATTAAACCTGCTCATTGAAAAAGTCATGAATGAGTGTTCAGTTCTCAACAACCCAAACATTTCCACACACGTTAGAGTCATTAGTGCTGCTGTGTGTGTTCACGTGTACACACACACACACACACACACACACATGCAAAAACAACTCACAGATGCTAACTCTTGCTAACAGTTAGCGTGTCGGATGACGTCTAATTATTGTGCAGACTGGACGCTTTAGCTTCGCTGTATCACACATTTTCACGGCTGTGTTGTAATTATTTTCAATCTGACCTCCAAGTTTTCTGGTTCAGCTCCACAGGTCTGCGTAATGAGAGCCAGCTGTTCCCTCGACAACCGCCGTGAGCTCAAACTGCTCCTGGAAGTCCTGGAGGGGAGGGTTTAGTTTCTATGATCTGACACCTCCGTCCTGCGCTCTGCTGCTGTCTGACTCACGCTACCAGCTCGTCACTGTAAAACTAAAATAAAACTATTGTGTTTGTCCAGATGAAGCTCACAGCAGAACACTGTGAGGGAGTGATTATAGATCAGAGAAAACCTGAACCTGAACCAGCAAACATTACAACTTCTCCCCTCGACAGTAACAACAAACAGTATTTACCTGATGTATCAGGGGGTCAAAATGTCACTGAAGGATCCACGAACGTCAGACTTTGTGCCAAGATATTTTTCCTAGGTCAATAATGAAGCTTCAAGCTCAGTAAATTCAACCTTTATCTTTTGTTTCAGCTGCTGAAACGACTTCCAGCTAATATCAGGATCCCATCACACGACTTTTCAAGGACTGCTGATAAAATTTCTCATCATATAACACACTCACAACGTATAGCACGAAGAAAACTGCAAAGTACACTTTACTCAAAATGTTAGTGACTATAGACGGTCCACAGACACCAGCACCGACGTGGTCCATTGGTTATTTTGCTCCGTACCTCCGAACTTCCAATTAAATGAAGTTAAAATGAAGTCAAAGTGCTCGTTGACGCTCTGAGTGACAGCCTCAGCTGCGTGTCAATCGCTCCATCTCCAGAATACAGTTAAAAGTTGTTGTGGGGCAAAGACATGAAAACTTTGGGACACGTGAAATCACAGTCACATTGTTTTGATTCACTCATTGATGCGTATCACAGCTACGTTACATCAGCAGCTACAGAAAATAATTTTTCTGTTATGTTTCATTACGCAGACGATTACTAGAACAATTAATTTCATTACATGGAATAAATTTGAAGAGATTTTTTCTAACTCCATGATTTTTCCAGGCCTGGAAAAGGAGGCTGTGGAATTTCATGAATTTTTTAGGTTTTCCATGACTGTGGGAACCCTGTAACATGGTGGGCTCTGTATAGAACCTGTTGTTCGACTTTACACGAACAAAAATATTTTTGTGAAGTAAAACAAGAAGGATGAACGAACATGGTGAAAACAAGACTCAATTTGAAACAGTGGATTCGCCAATCAAGATACAACTCCAGGTGAGGGAGTACGGACATTTAATTCACACTTATGCAGACGTTTTAATAATATTTTTTTGTATGTTTTATCAACGGACGCCAAAGGTCTGACCTTGTGTCCACAAACAAACAGCGTCATAGTTCACTGGAAACAGATCTTTTGTAAAACTGCAACGATGTTCGGGAACTCTGTTTTCAGTTTTGACATATATAGACCAAATCGCTGTTTATATATTTATAGTAACTGAGTAGAAAACCCTTGAGTCACGCACATGAAATCAAACGACGCTGAGCTAACGCTGCCTCAACTGGTTCCTCCTAAAAACCGCTCACCAAAGCCAAAGTGAGTTTCAGTGTAAGCTATCGTTAGACTGTACCTCACTGTCAGACAGCCTTTATCAACAGGGAAATAAAGACTTATATCAAAAACTGAGCACCCACAGTTTGTGATGTACTTTGTTTGGAAACAATTACACTATTAATTTATCTCCTCCAGGTAGAGACCACATACGTCACTATTTTTTTCTGCAGATGATTTCTTGTGATCTCTTCATGCTGCATCTACAACCTTCTTAACAACACGTCATCATCTTCATCCATCGTGTGCTGCAGATAACTTCCTCCATCCTCTCACATTACAGCCTCCTGATTCCAACATGTGTCCCATGTGTGTTTGTACAGTATGAGCCGGCCGCTCTCTGCGCTAGCTGGACGCCGTCCAGGTGCTAAATCTGATACGGCCTCTACATATCTGACACCTTGCTCAAATATTTGAGCAAAAACACAATAGCCTGTGTGTGTGTGTGTGGGTGTGGGTGTGTGTGTGGGTGTGGGTGTGTGTGTTAGACGGAGCTGAGGCACTGGGTTTAAAGTGGATGCAAGAGAACCGGATACTGCCGCCGCCACACACTGTAAGAAATATGACTGCATGTGTAATTTAAACATGAACTGAGTTTCTAAATCAAACAAAATGTCCGACAACACGCCACCATGAATTCACTTCCTGTGTGGTTTTCTTCCTGAGCTCAAAGCAGATGCAGTTATCTCTTCGTACTTGTTTAAATTAAAAAATAAAATCAGACTTTGAAGCCAAACATGAGCCGGACAGTGTGTGTGTGTGTGTGTGCACGTGTGGTGCTGCAGTCAGGAGGTGATGTGAGGAGTGTGTGTGTGTGTGTGTGTGTGTACGTGTGGTGCTGCAGTCAGGAGGTGATGTGTGGATCCAGGAGGAGAAGCTGTCCACCTCTGATCAGTGCTGGAAAAGGCCATTTTCTCCCAGGCTCACAGCCAAACACATGCATCTGTGTGTGTGTGTGTGTGTGTGTGTGTGTGAGGAGGTGGGGGGTGAGCTGAGAGGCAGCAAACTCTCTCATTTCTTGCCACCCCATCTGTTTTCAATGATGAAATGTTTGGAGCTAATTGCTTTCTAATTAGTTGTCAATAACAGGCTCAGCTGGTGTCCATGAGTTTTACGGGAAAAAGCCGCCAGACTTTTAAGCTACTGCTCGCTCCTTCCTGACCCCCCCCCCCCCCCCCCCCCCCCCCACACACACACACACACACACACAGACACACACAGACACACACACACACAGACACACATTCCTATTAGAGCTGTGTCTGCATCACTCACTTGTTTAAGGCGTTACTCAGCCTCTTGTATGATAATGAATTTCACCTTTGACTGTGCATCAGGAGGAGAATCTGTGAGAAACTTGGCTCAGTGTTAGCCGGAGAAAGTCTGCGCCGGTGTCATGCTGGAAACCTGTGTATGTGTGTGTGTGTGTGTGTGTGAGAGTGTGTGTGTGTGTGTGTGTGTGTGTGTGTGAGTGTGTGTGTGTGTGTGCAGCTTGGCAGGCAGCTAACACGGGAGTTGAAACGGAGCAGGAGGAGAAAATAATAGAACTTTCCTCCCGAGCAAAGTTGTGAGTGTTTTGCTATGAGGAGCTGTCATGTCCAGACATCACTGCTGGAGCTGCTGCTCTGAGTCTCCTGATAGGAGACACTTTGATTCTCAGCTGTCCATCAGACACTGAGGCAGGTCGGCTTTCTGCGAGAGCTCCACATGGTGCAGCCAAAGTGCCTGTTTCTATTGGAGCTCTGTGAGGTGACTCAGGTGTCTTAAAGAATCAGCAAGTCTTTGGTGTTAAAGCTTATTTAAAGGGAAATGTGCCTGACATATTTTATCCACACTGTATGGAAACATGGACATGTTTATTTCTTGGTTCGACTACACCGGCCGCCTTCGTCCCGCCTCCAGCTCTCAGCAAAGCTGTGACATGTCCTCTGAATCCTGTCATTTGTAACAGCACACGTGGCATGAAACCGATGTGGTGTCTCTGTGTTGTAACTGGCAAAGATGCTGCCAAACCTGCCAAAGGCTTTTACCTGGGCCGAAGCGAAGTGTGTACCAGATCTATAAATGCTAAATAAAGCCAGTAGAGTCATCTTTAGTCTCCTTTCCCCGCTGTTCAGCGTTCTAATATAGTTTCATATCACCAGCCGGACTTTTAAAAACCACTGCCTACATGAGTCGCCGTTTGTGAACGCAGCTCTCTGCAGTTTGGTGAAGTTAAAAAGATATTCACAGATTCAAACTTCCCTGATCAATAACTCACAATCAAACTGCTGTGAAACCACAAAAATATTCAGTAACTTCACTTTATAAAGTGTTCCTAGATTCACTTCTACAGCTTTAAACTCACCTGTCACCCTGATGGTGTAGTTGCTGAGCAGCGTGTTGCTGTGGGCGAGTCGACACGAGTAGACGCCCGAGTCCTCGTACGACACGTTGATGATGCGCAACATCCTCTGGCCCAGCCGCGTGCGGTTGCTAGGCACCAGCCCGGCGCCGTCTTTGAACCAGACGACGGGCTCCGAGTGGTCCTCCAGGTCACATGACATTTCCAGGGTGTCCCCCATGCCCAGGACATAGTCCTCCAGGAAGGCTGTCTCGCTGGACACAGAGTCTGCACACACACACACACACACACACACAGAGGACACAGACGGTTACGAGACACGTTTTGTTTCAACATATTTCAATTCACATCAATCAGACTTTAAAATGTACAGATGACTGTGTGAATTCTGGTCATTATTTATCAGGTAACAATGCAAAATGTTCTCTGGCGCTGCTCCTCACATGTAAGATAAGCTTCTTCCTGTCTGCATGGCTGGATAGCTTTTAGATTTATGGAACTTTAAATTGATTTCTTAATGTTGTTTGGACATTTCAGGCGTCGAGATTAATTTTCATTAAACAGCAGCTCATCAATATTAAACTGCCACCAGCAGCCTGCGAACATCAGGACATGATGTCACAGGAAGGTAAAACGAGGCAGGTCATGTGACACAGACCCTGCATCAGTTTCCTCTTCACAGCCACGCACTGCAAAATACTAATAATTAAGGCTTTAAGATTTGGTACAAACACCTTCTTCTCCACAGAGTCATTAAGAGGCCGACTCAGTCGACTCAGTCGCTGAGTTTTCGCAGTATAAGAAAAGCCCCCCCCCCCTTCACTGAAACAAAGAGCCAGTGATGCAGAATTAACCGTCGACCTGCTGGCGAGCTATCAGCTAATCTGCCTCTGGAAGTCAGGAAAGTGCAACTTTTTATTCCAGCGTGAGGAAGGAGACAGATCTGAACCTCTCTCCCTCCTCCTCCTCCTCCTCCTCCTCCTCCTCCTCCTCCTCCCTGTCAAACACCAGCTCATTGACTCCAGGAGCTCCGTGTGCCAGCTCGGTCTGAGCCAGGGAAAAATCAACATGTTTACTGGCTCTGCTAAAGATGCCGGCCGTCACTGAGGACGAAGGAGACATGGAGGACACGTCTAGATAAATAAACACTGGGCCCCCTTGTGTCCCCTCATGTCCCTCCATCAGAGGTGTCTCCTCATCCAGACCTCAATTATACATCATCTCCATCAGGGATAGACAGAGAGCTAAGCCCATGCACACTCTGGTCGCTCTGGCAACCGTTCAAACGAGCGCCATGTTGTACACAAACACACTCACAAACCCACAAACGAGCTGCTGAGGCAACAAAGTACACAACACAAACGCACACCCACCCGCCCGTCCATGGGAGAGACTGAACGAGGTGCGTTAAGAGTGTGATTTATGATGGCAAACACGCCCACTGTTGACCCGCCGAAAGGGCAGCGGCCTTCCTGAGGCTCGCTGACAGGCGGCGGACGTGAACGCAGCACTCTAACAGACAGCCTCCAACTAGAGTCCAGACGCAAGGCTGGAATCAGGAGTGGCCCAGACCAGACAATCTTCACGGGGAATACATAATAGGTGCTCTGAATTATAGATGTGCTCTTTCACTGTGAGACGGGCTGCTGCTGCGGACCGACCCGGAGCCACGCAGACAAATGCACCCTCACAGACAGACAGACATGATATCAAGCAGGTAACGCTGCTACAGAAACACGTCTGTATGACGACATTTCATGCAGGTGTTGAAGGGACAGTTCAGATCTTTGGCTGTGAGGTTATGTGACGTTCTGACCCACAGTCAGTGTGTTACGTGCAGCAGACGTCAGTCCCCAGTTTGGAGAAGCAGACTGGAGTCAGACACTGAGGCTGAGAATGTGCTGCAGTGGACAGGGTCAGTAACAAAACAGACTTTAGCCACCAAGTGTGAGCGATATGTGAAATATTTTTACTCCTTCACCATCAAACAGTTTTTCAGACGAGGGCTGAAGCTGTTATATCACTCTCTCTTCTTTGCCAGACTCCGTTAGAAAAACGGTGACTTCACATCTCTGAGCACAGGAGCTGCTGGTCTCTCGGCCGGCTCTCATTTCCAACTCGTCAAATACCAAAACTTTGTCATTTCAGCATCAGACACCAGCGCCAAAAACCAGCTGCCACAGCGGTATGATACGCAGACAGGTGGCGTCAGTTTGAAACGCTGCCACTGATGACACAATTTAAGAAGCAGGAAAGTCCCTAAAGGGTGACGCGAGGGGAGGTGGATGTGTTGAACAAAGACTGGACTTTCACCCAGGAGTCTGCTGTTCACTTCCTGTATGAATGTTGAGCCAAACCACAAGGAAATAAACTTTAAAACTAGTTGTTAAACCGATGACGTAATTTTATTTAAAAAAAAGCCTGTGTGCGTCTAACGAGCAGAAACTGTACATTTACTGTGAAATCAGAACTTTATTTTGAAAAGACACAATGCATGTAACAGGCGTAAACTGATGCAGCATCCTGGAACGCCAACAACAGACACATCCATGACGTAGACGTTAACGGGACTGACCAAGTGGCGTTTTTTGAGTTGAGATGAGGACACATTGGTTGACCGCTGCTCCACTAAGCCAGCTACACTTATCTTTTTCCTTGAGAGAGGAACAGAAGACTGCCCTAGAGGCCTTCGCTTCCAGGAAGGACATTTCTGCCGTTGTGCCGACGGCATACGGCAAAAGCATAATATATCAGTTAGCCCCACTGGGCGGCAAACACATGGGGCTTCGTGCAATGAATACGTCACAGTTAGTGCCGCCCCTTGGGTAGGAAGGGTGTATCGGTGAGGGCCAGACTCAAAATCTTTCTAGAGTTCAGTCTGGAGTAAAATTATTTTACCAAAGTCACAGAATTACACAAGCTAACTTACTGCTGCAGCTCCTGAGTTTAACGAGGCAGAATGTTTCCATCAGTGGAGTCTGGAGGCTTTGATGAGGCCAGAGATGGAGAACTAAATCCAACTTTCCTGTTGGAGCAGGCTG
The DNA here is from genome assembly GCA_035609425.1 of Epinephelus awoara. Classification (NCBI taxonomy): domain Eukaryota; kingdom Metazoa; phylum Chordata; class Actinopteri; order Perciformes; family Serranidae; genus Epinephelus; species Epinephelus awoara. Next base: position 643,317 of record CM069309.1, read on the forward strand.
ACTGACTGAAAGGGGGAGTGATGAAAATATTCTGAATATAACAGACACATAAACTGTTACAGCTTCTGTGTCTGTACTGCAGTCTGCTTCTCCAAACTGTGATCGTGTCGACAGACGTCTACAGTATCTGCCACACTGACTGTGGAGAAGAATCTCATCCAGCCACACTTGAGAGAACGTGACCTCTCCCTTTGATAAAGTGAAGTGAATGGATGAGTTGTGAACTGTTTGCTCTGTCTTATTGCAGCCATTATAAAATCCTGGAGATGTAAAGTCAATAATGTGCTTAACGTGGCTGTGCAGCTCTCGGCGTGGCCTCTGGCTTTGACAACAATATTTACAGCACGTCTTTGAAAAGCAGAAAGGCCCATTGAGGGGAAGAAAAACACAGAGGCGTCGCTGCACAGAGCATAAATCCAGTCGCAGCATGAATGGCTCGCTACCTCGGTGTATTACTTATGACCTCTGTGAAAGGAGAGGAGAAAATAGGTCTTAGAATATCTTCAGCTCTTAAACATGGTGAATTGGGCTTTATGGGGCAGATATAATAATCTCCAGAGACTCATAGCTCACTCAGGCTTTATGGAGCCCCAATGCTCCAGCACAACCTCCTCTGGCAGCTCTGAATGAGCAGCAGCAGCAGCAGCAGCAGCAGCAGCAGCAGCAGCAGCAGCGAGGCCTCGACTGCAGCTGCACACATTTCCTGTTTAAAGGGTTCATCCACCCAAATTACAGAAACATGTTCTCCCTTTTTCACCTAATGTGACCAGGCAGGTAGTTTCAATCTGTTATTATTACGTCCTTAAAGCTCACTGAGGACCAGACATTACAGCTTCTTCATTAGGATTAGTGTGTGTGTGTGTGTGTGTGTGTGTGTGTGTGTGTGTGTGAGTGAGAGAGAGAGAGAGAAAGGAACACTTCTGCTTTGATCCTGGGAAAACAGATAGGATGTTTACAGTGCCAGGGGCCAAACAAAATGCAATTTACCCAAAGAAGAAAACAAAACAAAGATGCGTCCCCGCATACATTACAGAAACAGAAACCCTCCATTTCTCAGGTGTCACACGAAAGAGCAAAGCCGTCTTTTTTCGGTCACCGTCAATGACAAAATATCTGCTGCTGCTTCAGATCCCGCACTTTGAAATGCAGATGTAAATGTGGGGGAGAAAAGCTGCTTTGAATGAAAGAGCTTTCACTTTGTGCCACTGAACAACCTTTCAGGACGGACGGAGCAGACGCTGAGCTTTAGTACAGACCGTCGCTGCCTCGCTGTACCTTTCAAGCCAACGTCCTGTACTGTGCGGCCACAGGTTTGATCACGCTGACAAGAGATGGCTCTTTGAAACCGGCTCATATAAAGTGTGTCAAAGAGAGGAATTCCTAATTAGTGAGTGAGCACTTTAAATTCCTGAAGAGAAAATTCCAGCTGCTGTGTTGTTTCACTGAGCGGCTCCGAGGTGAGCGAGTGTGAAGCAGGACGTTACATCAGTCAGCTTCCTCTGCATGTGAGCAAAGGTTAGAAGACTCCGAGTGCAGGCTGGACTCAGACCGGCCCAGTTTGTCTCTTGTGGTTCAGGATCTGACAGGAGGCTTAATGAACCTGAGCCCTGGAAAGACGGGCCGCGTTTGACCACAGGAAATGTTCCAGAAAGCCTTAAAGCAGCTCAGAGGTTTTACCTGCTCTCTGGCAGCAGGAAGTGCAGCCGTAAGGATCCAAATTTCTTTTCATATTTACGACACTGAAACCACAGCTAAACAACAGCTCTGCATATTTCAGACCAGTCGTCAGCAGGACGTGTTGGCACTGAGCGTTTCTACACACCACAAATATGTTACATTCATGCGTGTTTCTAAACTAACGTAGTGACAGGCTGTGCTCACTAATGTTGTGAAATGGCCCAAGTCCATACATATCCCACGTATTCTGAAAGCCTGTGACCATGTGACCAATGAGCTGATGGCAGCAGACAAGGAAGCAGTCCTGAGCACATGTAAGGAAGCAGGTTGGGGTGGATGGGTCACAGAAAACTTTCTCCTGGAGTCACGTGTTCGGATCTGTGTGAACTCTGAGTCATTTTAAGGTTCGTCCTCACCATGTTTCTGTTCCTAAACCTCTGTAACTGTACGTCAGCTATAATTGTAGCTTACGGACGCAATGTCATTTTTTGGGGCGAAACTTCATAAAAGATATCAGAGGAACCGCTCTATGAGAATACGTCAGAGCTGGTGTCATGCAGTGATGGAGGGGGGTGGTGGATGGTGTGTCGCCTTGGCGAGATGTCGTCGCTACAGACCTCTGCTCGAGACAACAGACAAAAGACAACTTTCAAGCTCCCACACAGAGATGTATTTCATGATCTGTCATTTCAGAGTTGCGAAAAACAGGTGTGTTTTTATTGAGACATCGCTGCAATATCAGACGGGACTGTGCCTCCAAGACACCATCTTTTCTGAACAATAATTAGTCACAGTGTTGTTAAAACATAAAGATTAAACACACAAAATGTACAAATGTAAAGTATCTGTTTGCAGAAACGTACAATGCCAACATTAAAACAACAAAAAAATACAACCTCCTAAAAACCACAGATTAATTTACTGTAATAAGCTGTTTCTAAGATAAGATAAGATAAAACTTTATTCATGCCACACTTGCAGCAGCTCAAAGCACAGACAGAAAAAGGAGGGTGACAATATTACATGAATAAAAGAAAATTTGACACTTATTTTTTTAACAGTTCTTGAGAATTTGTAAAAAAAAAAACCTGCTAAAGAGTTTAGTTCCTGGGACGATTTTCTCAAAACACGCTCATTATTTTTCATTCAGGGTTTCAACAAGTAAATGTGTTCTAACCTGCAGAGTTTCTACAGGACGGTTCGACAGTACACAGCTAACAACTAATGTTTCCTACCGTTATCTTAATCAACAGACAGAAGAATGAAATCAACAGATATTTAATGAAACTCTCTGAGACTGCATTTGGACCATCACAGGAACGCTGTGGGCAGATTCAGGCTAAAAGAAAGATTAAAAAAAATATTCAAAGAGAAATTATTGAGGTCACAGTGACCTTTGACCTCCAGCCACCAAAGTCTAATCAGTTCATGCCTGAGTCCAAGTGGACGTTTGTGCCAAATATGAAAAAAATCACACAAGGCTTCTTGAGATGTCGCGTTCACAAGAACAGGACGGACACCTCAAAAACATAATGCGTCCAGCTGCAGCACAACTACCAAACAAACAAACAGACAAACAAACAAATAAAGAGGAAATTCAAACCCATTAAAGGTTTGTTGATGTGTTTGTGGTCAGAGGAGAATGTGGACATCCTGATGTCAGACGTTACACAGAGACAGTTTATGATAAGAACACAGTGGAGGAGAGCAGAGAAGAGACACCTCTGACGTCACACAGACACATTCCTGTACAGACTTTAGTTGTGTGTGATTAAAAGCTCTCACTCAAAGGCTTTGTCTTTTCAGATCTTTAGTGTTTACAGTCTTTGTTCTCTGTGAACCTCTGCATGGCGAGGAGCGTTGATATCAAAGCGCTTCATGAATAAATCAGAGCTGAAGCGACTCTGACGCAGCCGATAAATGAAAGCTCGGCTGCAGCGCTCTGGTGCCGTCCAGCCTCATATCATCCAGACATTCCCGCTGCTTTCTCGTCCGGTGCGGCATGTGTGAGCTATCGGCTGCCTGGTGTGTGTGTGTGTGTGTGTGTGTGTGTGTGTGTGTGTGTGTGTGTGTGTGTGTGAAGGGGGCGGGAACACTCTCGCCGGAACCTGGGGCCAGCTGGAAGCAATGTGTGATATGTACTCTGTGAGTGTGTGTGTAAATGTGATATGTACATGAATGTATCTGCCATTGTAAACCAGGAACTGTGTGTGTGTGTGTGTGTGTGTGTGTGTGTGTGTGGACGGTCACTCCATAAATCAAGAGGCCCCTGCCCTCCTGGCCCTCGGCTCAGTATCATAACAAATAGCCCTTCAGAATAATATAAAGTCTCTTTGAGATAGCGCGGTGGCGCGGCTGTACGTTAACACGCCGCGTACAGACTCCATCTTTTCTGTCCGTCTGAAGAGGTTTATTTATCCTCTACAAACTTGTCCAGGGGCCGGCGGGCAGGCTGCGGCCCTGGGGATGAAAAGAGCTCTTTATGTGGGAAGCCTTTCCACGCCTGCCTCTCTAACACACACACACACACACACACACACACACACACACACACACACACACACACACACACACACACACACACACACACACACACACACACACACACACACACACACACACACACACACACACACACACACAGTGACGGACTGAGTGAAGGATCCTGGAGGAACAGGAAGGAGTGTAGACCAGACGAAGGAGCTGTCGCCATGGCTGCTGTCATATCAGGTCACAGGAGGGAACACGCATGACGTTACGCTCAGTAAACACACATAGTTCCAGTAAATCCATCTAACGTATATCTGACAGGGGCGATAAAACAGGTTTCACTGCGTCACAACAACAGCTGACTATCTGTACGTACAGAAGCTTTATTTAACCCTCAGTTACATAAAGACGTCTTGATGTGGATTCGACCTCCTGTTGAGCTATAAATAAATACAAGAAGCCACACTGACATAAAAACCTCTTTATGCATCTGAGACGAGTTTATTTTCAACTTGATTTAACCTTTATTTTGCATATTTAAGATCGACAGGGCTGTGACATCATCATCAGCGACACAAGGAAACTCTTATTATTGGAGCACTATGATGATGATGATGATGGTCTGTGTGTGAGCTGCAGAGTGTCGGAGCCATCGGCCTCAGAGACGTCTGACTTCTCTCAACATCAACGTCTCTACAGAAACCATGACCTGGTTACTGAAGGTGATCCACAGACCGTGTTGTGAGTTTCATGTAGGAACTATTTTCTGTCTACACCCATCAACTATATCACTGCGCAGAGGGAAGCGTGCATCTACTGCTAGCTCCCGTCCATGAGTAGATGCACGCTTCCTTCTGCACAGTGATATGGTTGGCGGGTGTTTGTCGATAGACAGAAAATAAGTGAGTAAAATGTATTTACATGGTGCTTTTCACAGACACAGGTCACACACCTGTCCAACCAGCCATGGTTGGTTGGACAGAAACTAAGGATCTACTTGTATTTCTTACATGGGAAAGAAAGCCCTGATAAGACACCAGTTTTTACATGAAACTGCTCACAATAAGCTCTCTTATGATTCCTACGATTTCTGGAAAGAGACACTGATGTTGAATAAGTAATTTTTTGGCACTTTGAGTTCAGTTTAGTTTATTTAAGAAGGGACGGTGCAAATGAATAAATACACACGATATAAAAATGCCAGAATTTTGATCTGACGTCCCTCGGCCAAGATTTCTTCAGTGCTCTATCGTGGGCAACTGGACCTGCTTGAGTTCAACTAACTTCAAGAAACTCAAACAAGTCCAGTTGCCCACGATAGAGCACTTAAGATTATCATGAGCTGGACAACTGAGAATCTTCACCTCGGCCAAGATGTAAAGACATACAATTTTTAAAAGCACCAGAGGCAGCAGTGACACGTGTGTATATAGAGCAACACTGCAAAACAAGCAGGACCTATGATGAGCAGCAGCAGCAGAAAAGAAGCTCCATCATATTGGACAGAAGGCCGACATCTCCAACACTCTGCAGCTTTAATATTTCCTAATGTACTTATCTGAATAAATATATATGTATGAATATATGAGGCGGTGCAGGCTGGCATTAACATCAACATTTTTACTTTTCTTCAAGAGCAAATCTGCAGCTGCAGAATCTGGGATCCTTCAGCCTCAGCTTTGTTAACACGTCTCTTCACTGCGAGGTCGCTGTCTGAGCGTCTGACACCTTGCTCATGTGTACATCAGGTAAAAATGCAAAACTCCACATTAGAGTTGAAATGAGACGCCTGTGAATCCAGACGAGAGCCTTAAAATGCTTAAAAGATTGTTGAGTGTGTGCGCGGTGTTTCCTGATGCGTGTCCCTCTTTAAAATTCGGAGGGTATTTTCTGAACGTCACGTCTGTCAGTAAACAACTACATCGTGGCATCAGTGTGATGAATTCATTTTCTGCTCTGGAGGAGATAAATGCGGAGTTTTTCATCTCCGCTGTGCTCAAACACTGAACCTGTGAGTCTCCAACAATACCACTGATCCTCAGGGAAAAAAAGGCTTTGCCAATTTAGTGGCCTTTAAACTTCCTGCTGACTCCCCGACTGATTTGAAGTGCTGCTTCAGAGGAACGTCTTGTTGTTTGTCCAGGCTGCTTTGCATAAAGAAACATCCCGCAGGTTCAGAGCGGCGCAGAGAAGCACCATAAACAGTCCCACATTACAAGAGTCTCTTTCTGTCAGAGCTTAACAGGTACTTTTATTGAGTCTGCTAGAAAAGCAGCAGCACATACCTTTATAAACCAGATCTGCCTTTAAACCACTTCTGAAAGTGATGGGTTCCAGATGGGCCACAGAGACATTCATCTTTATCAAGCTCACTTTTCTTCTCCCCTCCTCCTCCTCCTCCTCCTCCTCCTCCTCCTCACTATGCGGAGCTAATAATACAACAGGGCCATGTTTCCAACATGTGCTGCGTGCTGCTCCCAAACCAGCGGCAAACATTTTAGCGACAAATGGCCTTTTTTATTGCAGGTAATTAGTTGTTTGCTTCTGCAGCTGAAACAGAACGGACTCTCCTTTTCTCCTCGAACAGGGGGAGCAAATGCTTTCCACATTTCTGTGAACACTTAAGGCCAATTGGTGTGCGTGTGCGTGACGCTGGGATGTGTGCGGTGTGTCTGTGCACATGTGGGTGCATTTTATCTGTGTATATTTCACATTAAGAAGAGCTTAGATTTAAACTAGAGAGAGCAATGTGCAGGTGTGAATGCTGCATGTTGACTGCAGTGCTGGCTTTACATGTTGAATAATATCATTAATTAATTAATTAATGCATTCAGCATTGATACATTAATGTATGAATGCTGTGGAATAAGATAAGATTTCTAGTCAGTTAACATTGAGTTAACTGCATCCGTCTCACTTTCAGCCTCATTGTGCCAAATGTGTCAGTCTGTTTGCTTCCACAGCAGCACTGTTTGAAAGAGCACAAATTTTGCTCCATTTTGACTAAAAATAATGTGAGCAGAGTGAAAACTGTGGCCGTGACAGCGAGTTAAAGAGACTATTTAAGAGGCCCTCTGCACAGTTGAGTCCTCCACTCTAGCCCGGAGCAGTCGTCCCACAGAAACTAAAGTAAAAACCTGAGGAGGGCATTTTTTACCATGCTCCAAACAAGTCTGAATATTTCAAAAGGTTTTAAGTGGGATTTGAAAGTTGAATGGAAGTAAGAATGTATGAAAGATGGGAAACATTTTAAAGTTTGAATGGATTTGGAAATGCTTGAAAAACCTTGAATTTGTGTTGAAATTTAAACAATCCTCCAACGTCCTAATTGAGCTGAATATTTTGATGTTTGCATGAAGTTGAAGAAGTCATTTGTTCCTCAGCTCTTTAAATCAGAGTCTTCTGTGTTGAACACCAAGCGTCATAATGAGTCACATGTTGCACTGCATCCACTTCTCATCATGTCTGTGGTTTGTAACGTTTGTTGAATTTTGGCTTTTGCTGTTCGGTAAAATGTTGTTTTGTATTTTTGTTTTTATGTGAGACAGCTGACGTCCTGGATACAAGACAACTTCAGAATGTGCTCTGACAATGAAGCGAAATTAAATCATATTAAACTTTACTATTCACATGAGCCAGGACTCAAAACTTACAATAATATTAAACATGTTTGAGTTTTATGAGCACCTGACACCAAACGATCCAGATCAGGGGAGCGCGCACGAACTTGACGTAAAACATGATTTTATTCCTACACTGAAAATTTGCCTGCGACAGTGAAATCATTTGAGAAGTTGTTTGGCGTGAGTCTGACTTTAGGAACAGAGATGATGGCCAACACTAACCAAAAAAGAGACGATCTATCTTTTAAAGAAGTCTGGTGAAGAGCAACGACGGACAGACGGACCGACAGCCTGGTTCAGACCGTGATGTCCTCCACAGCAGCCCGTCTGCTCGCTGTGTCCCGCCAACAGATTCTTTTACTTCTGCTTCCTATGCTGAAAAACCGCAGCGGCTGCCAAGTGTTTGGCACGCTCACCGCCCCCTCAGACACGCCAGCATCACATGACCTTCAAACAGGATCTGTGGGGCCCCCCCTCCCGACCATCAGCCCCCCCCCCCCATAAAGAGCACATTTCTCTTCCTCCATTTCACAGCTATGCCCATTGTAAATCCTGCTCGTCCTGGAAAAGCTCCCTCTTCTTCTTCACCCCCTCCGCTCTTTTTTCTTTTTTGCAATGTGCAGTGAAAACCCCTAATCTCTGTTTAATATGGTTTGGCCGGATGTAAATACCTTCGGACAATGCCCTTAATCTGGGCCAGCCTGACAACCTCACACCGTTGCGGAGAGGCCTGCCAGGAGAAGATGGAGAGAAAAGAGGGATGGCTCGGCGGAGATCAAGGAGGAGAGGAGAAAAGGGGGAGAGGAGGGAGGGTTTCCCCAGCTTGTTGCCTCTATTCTTCGCTGAGCTGAGCCGCGCTTTATCAAAAGAGCCCCTAAAATCAAGTTAAAGATAGACGTTGCCTCTAAACATCCCGCCCCGGCCTGTGCCAGCCTCTCCCTCCTTCCCTCCCTGCCTCCTCCTCCTCCTTTCCCCCAGCGCCTGGCCCTCCGCTCGGCTGCGCTAACGAGCATCGGAAGCTACTGTACATCCAGAGCATCTTGGCAGCGCCCAATCGTCTTTGCTCCTTTCATAGCCCTCATCATCACCCCCACCTGCCCTCCATCCCTCCAGCCTCAGAATAGGGCCTGGGTTTGGTCCATGGTAATTGTCATTCCAAAGACGAACTGGCCTAGTTTCAATTCAACACACAAGTGTAAGAAGCTCGGCCCACAAAAGCCAGGATGTCTGCGAAGTGTGTGTGGGGCTACGATACAACATAATCACACTTCCTCTAACAACACGCAGGAACCAATCCGATTACAAGGCGGCTTTTTGGACCTCAGAATGTGGACGTCAAAGCAGCAACTTGTCTTTAGACTCAATTTTCCCTTGACAAAGAGATTAGTGGTGATATTTTAAGAGTCAGCTGTGCAGTATATTGATTTAAGGTCACCGCATGAGTTCACACAGGGAGCGCTGATGCTCGGTCAGCACTCCTGTATCCTGAGAGGCTGAATCACAGCAAGCAAGACAAGAAACAGAAAATGGGGCAAGAGGGAAAAAATAAAAGTTAGTGCTGATGTGGAGAGTTAGCTCCTGAACCTGAGGACAGAAGGAGTCCGTTAAAAACATCCAAAAACTGTGCCTCATTTAAACATCTGAAACATCAAGTTACATTCATAAAGTGCCGTCAATTTGCAACATCGCCTTCAACCACAGACTTTAACTGGTCAGTCAGTCTTTTCTAACTGGTCCCTGTTTTCCACCGGTCTGTGTCTAAGTGACACCTGGGGACAAGGATCACTGAATCTGATTTCAAGCATGAATGATGCCAGTTAACACAACATATTGTAGCGTTCAGACTCGCACCAGTAACGCAATGTGAAAATTCTCATCATGTTTGGCGCGAACACAACATTAGTGGATGGACAGTGACGGTGTGGACGTGCTGCCAGTTGTTGCCCTGCAGCCTGTTTCACTGCTGCTGGATCAGTCTCATAAAAATGTTGCTGCCTTTCGTCACTCAGACACAAAAACTCAGGTGACAACAAATCTAGAGTCAGTGTTTGCTTTGTCCACTCTGGGCTACTGTAGAAACATGGCAGTGCAACATGGTGATCTCTGTAGACGAGGACCTGCTCCCTGTGGAGATATAAACAGCTCATTCTGAGGGAACGAAAACACATCCATTAGATTAGGTTCACTATAAATCTGACACACTGGAGCTTTAAGAAGAGCAGAGTTCAAAGTTCACAGTCTGAACGTGTTTTATCCAAAACTTCTACACGCACACACACACACACACACACACACACACACACACTGACGCAGCACGAGGAGAACTGAAATGGTAAACTTTGACCTCCGCTGACCCCGACCCTCTGACCCTCTGACCCTCTGATCCTGCCCAGCTGGGCCGAGCTGCCCCACAAATGTCTCTGGTGGTCGGTGGGATAGTGTTTGTGTGTGTGTGTGTGTGTGTGTGAGCTGACAAAGACATCAGTTTCATGGAGTGTGATCAATGTAAAGGCACACTTGTTTTTTGGACCTGAACACACACACACCTACACACACAGGCTTGTTCTGAGTCGAGGTGTCACCGTGGCAACACTACAAACCTACACAGCAGCGTATTCAGCCCATAAGAAGAAGAAGAAGAAGAAAACCGCAGTGATGGTGTTTACACCCTCTCACTGACTTTGTGCCTCTGAGACGTTCACGATGGCGACGAGAGGAAGCTTTGAACTCAAAGTTAAAACTTCATCTGAACTTTGTTCATTGATCTGTCTGTTTCTTCAGACATGTTGTCTTCACTGTGAATAAAGTCCAGCAGCAGCAGGAAGTCCAGTCCTTCAGGTGTCTACGAGTCCTGTGTTAAACCTCAGAGCTGTAGTTCATATCAAACAAACACTCCGCCTACAGAAAGATCATTTGAATATCATCAGACCTTCTACACAGAGATGGCGCTACAGAGCCACCATGACATCCCGTCTTCACACAGAACCAAACGATGGTGCCATCATGAGCACCTGGGCCTCACTGTTTTCACTGTTTGAGGACATTTTCAGCTGCTGTTCTTCTTCTTTGAGTTAGCCGCTAACTGCTACTTCTTAAATCTCGCACAGTGGGTCGCACACATAACACGTCATCAAAACGTCACACGTGTCGTGTCCATGGTCCCATCCTGTTCATACAGACAACGTTTCAGTGCTGCTGCTACCTCCCATGGCGGCTTAAAGGCGAGACAACTCTGTCGTCATATTCCATGATCGTACCTAACATACAGCACGATGAGGCGGAGTAACGGCGTGACATTCTCACCTTGAACAGGCAGTATAAAACAGGCTAATTACTCGCCCTGTGTTACGTTTAATTTGTAAAGAAATATTTCTTTCCCTTGTAACAACAACAAAATGATACCATGACATTAGTTTGCAAACTCTTTTGCAGTTTAACCAAAGTCTCATTTATCCAGTGGGACGCTCAGAACTTGCTGTTGTTAAATATGGACCCCTATGACTTCAATTCATTAAACATATACTCCATTTCTGCGTTCATCATTAATTCATGGAGGCACGACAGAGAAGAAACGTTTCTAACTAGCAGCTGATGTACAACATTCCTAGACAGAACACAAAGGACATGAACCTCAGGGTGCTCACAGGAACACTTCACCCTCTAAATGATCATTTGTGTAGAGAAAGTTAACAATTAAAACTCACAGATGAAAGGAGCTATGAAAGGCTCAGTGCAGCGGAGACGACTTTTAAATTCAGTTTCAGTTCAAGAGTTCAATATTTTCCCACCAGAAATATAAAATGATTCGATCCCGTCAGTGTGAGAAGCTCTGGATCCATATCCAGACATAAATAGCACATAAAACATTTGCTTTAAAAAGTTGCTGAATAAACTCCAGATAATGAGGACGTTTACGGACAGTGTTTGGTTCCTGGTGTCTGATCTAAATGTTCACACGGCTGCATTAACGTGATTCAGACTCACGACCTTCGTGTTGGTAGAAAGAAGTCAAACAGTCAGTTAAAGTTCAGACCTGCAGGATCAATCTGTAAAACAGCTTGATCTGATGAGGGTCTGAAAGTGTGTGTGTGTGTGTGTGTGTGTGGGTTGAAATCAGCGGGACATAAAAGCGTTAACGGCCCTGTTTATGGTGCCGTTAATGAGTGCGGTGGGACGGCGTGGGTCCGTCTCTCTCGGCCTGGTTGTTACCTCTCTGCGTCGCTCTCAGCTGCTTCTGATCACCAGGAGCACACACACACTTCCTGTGCTGCTTCCTGTCCTGTAACTACTGAACAACCAACCACAGAGCTCTGCGTCTACCTTCCTCCTCCTCCTCTTTCTTTCATGAGCTATCAAACTAACTGATGAGGAAAAATCAGGAGCGTGTTGAAATAAGGAATCGATCTCCTGTGTGTCTCCATGTGAAAATGTGAAAATCTTTAGCGCAGGACTGGTGTGTTCAGCGTGTTTGCTTGTGAGAGCAGGACGAGAGCAGGAAAGCCTGTAATCCCATCATCCCTCCCTCCTGCTGCCTCCCTCCTGCCTCCCTCCAGGACCTGCCTTCACGTCCAGCAGCAGCAGGCCACAGAGAGGAGCCTCTGTTTGGGAGAAAGAACAACTGGAGCACAGTTGTCCCGAGACATCTATACCAGACATCTATACCAACACAGCCTCCACACTGGACAACAGTCCTCTGGAACCAGGCTCAAAATCAACTCACTCAAACCCCCCCCCCCCACAAACACACACACACACACCCTCAACATCTGCACAAACATCTGCTTTTCACTTGCACGCCCATACTCCACTTTAAACAGCAAACATGTATGAAATCACCACTTTGCAATGCTAATGTCATTCAACAGAGAGTGTTAGCATTGCTAACTAGTTAGCCATGCCCTGCAGGTACCCGACAGCCCAGTGTATCTATGGTAACCACTTCAGTAACCAGGGTGACTGCGGCTGTATGTGCTCCTCTGTGGCCTACAGTCCTGCTCTGCCATTCATTACAGAGTCAATGGAGCCTCCTACAATGCGACAGAGCAGAGCTCCACACATGAAAATGTTCAGTTGCTTTTCTATTCAGCCGCCGCCAACGTGCCACTGAGCAAAGTGCTCGCACTTGACTTCATCCAGAAAAGCAGCTCATTGGCCGACGGTTTAAGGCTGTGGTTGAACTGACCAACAGGAAGATGAGTTGTTGTGTGTGTGACTGAAGAGAGGTGATTCCTAAGGATCCTACCTTCCTGTGTGATCGATCTACAGCTTCTGTACGCTGCAGTAATCAGTGTGCAGTTGCTCACCAGGTTCAATATGGCAGCAATGCTGACATACAATCCAGCGCAGCACTTCTATATCAACAGTAGAAAAGTTTTGCCAAATCTCAACTGGTCTCTACCGTTACACAGTATATACTGTGGTGTTGCTCGGCCCTAATGGTTGAAATAAATCCTCATAACAAATGAGAAGTGAAAAACATTCAGCCAGCCAAAACTAACATGTCTCACTGTTGAGTTTTTCTTTCCAGGTTTGCAACTTCCCTACGTCTGCAATCAAGGTCGATAAAGGTCAAAGATGACGTCATGATCCTTTAAGAACCCGCTGTAACCAGGTTATTCTTCCAAAGCTCCCCCCCCCCCCCCCCCCCCCCCCCCCCCCCACACACACACACACACACACACACAGCTCCTCTGCACACACACAAGCTCAAGCTCGGCTGTTACACAGTTAAAAACAATCCTGTGTTTTCCGATTCTTTCTTTGTGGTGAAACTCAGCAGATAAACCGTCGAACGCCGCGCCAGCGATGAGGAGAAAGTTGTCACACGAGGAAAAAATGCAGTCAATTACCAGATACACCGCACTCAGAAATAACATTTCATGGGAATTTTGAAACAATTTCTGACCTGGGTTATTTTAGAAAACCAAAAGTGGAGTCAGCTCGACTGTCACTGCTGCGCTGTTAGCCAGCACTACACCAAAGTCTCTCTTTCTCTTCTTTCCTTCCATTACGCTCTGCAGACAGGACCGGGGTTTATTATTCTAGCTCTCCTGGCAAAATAAGAGGAGGAGGAGGAGGAGGAGGAGGAGGAGGGAGACGTGGGAGGGATGGAAGCCCAGTTTGGTTTCAATATTAGATGTGTCAGCTGCCCTGGATGTGGGGGGGCTTAAACAGAAGCGCATGTGAGGGTGCGAGTGGAGACCCCAGACCTTTAGGAACCAAGAGCAGGAGAAGGAGGAGGAGCAGGCGGAGGAGGAGGAGGAGGAGCAGGAGGAGGAGGAGGAGGGTAACTCACAGTTATGATTTAAGTGATCACACTGTGACCCTGCTGTAAACTGTACTGAACCTAATTATGGTCGAGCCAGTAAAGCTAATTTAAATTAGTCAGGGCAGACACAAAGACGAAGAGGAGGGATGGAGGAAGAGGAGGAAGAGGAGGAGGATGATGAAGGCACACAGTGAGCAGACGTGTGAATGTGACCACAAGGAAGGAGGGAGAGAAAAAAAGGGAAGAGGAAAAGAGAGAAGGAGGAAGACAGGGAGGAGGAAGATGAAAGAGACACACACACTCACAGTGACAAGCAGGGAGGTGAGCACATACTGACACTGTCTCACACACACACACACACACACACACACACACACACACACACACACACACACACACACACACACACACACACACAGTGTGTTTCCATTCACAGAAATGTAAATGTGGTGCAGCAGAGCCAGACAGGACAGCTCTGCTTCTGATTAGTGGTCACAGAGATGGAGGGGGGGGGTCCATGAGTTAATATGAAGTATTTCATGTTTAGCATGTGACGCTGACACACCTTCACAGATACATCAATAAATAAGTCAATACGTTAATGAAGTAAATAAATACATTTTTTTAAAAAAACATACTGATAAATCCAGACATATGGCATGGTCACACTGGTTTAAATGGGAAAGCGTTGTGGTTATGATGGCAAAAGAGAAACTAAGACAGATGTTTAGCATGTATGCTAACAAGTTAGAGGAGGTCTGTACTGTACTTGAATGAATTTGTAACCAAAGAGAATATGCTAATATTAATAGCACAATTTATGCACAGAATGTAGCTCTGGTATTCAGACACATGTTTTAATTCTCAAAAATATTCCTGTCCCCACAAGCACTGAGTCACCGTCCCCTGGTTGTATGACTCCGCCCACAAGTCCACCCTGTGGTTGTATGACTCCGCCCACCAGTCCACCCTGTGGTTGTATGACTCCACCCAGTGTGGTTGTCCAATTCAGTATCTGACCAAATGTCTCCCCTTCTGTTCCTGAGATATGACGTTAAAACATGATGATGTCACAGTCAAGCTGACCTTTGACCTTTTGACCTTCATTATTTTATCCTGTCAGACATTGTGTCAAGTTTGGTCAGAATTAGTGAATGAATTCTTCAGTTATGGACAGAAACATGTTTTGTGAAGTCACACTGACCTTTGACCTTCTACCTTCAGTTTATTCTTCAGTCCAAGTGGACGTTTGTGAAGAACTACCCTTCAGGTGCTCTTGAGATATCATGTTCACCAGAATGAGACAGATACTAAGTCACACTGACTTTGACCTTTGACCACCAAAGTCCAATCAGTTCATTGTTGAGTCCAGGTGGACGTTTGAGCCAAATTTAAAGAACTTCCCTCACCGTGTTCTTCAGATATCGCATTCATAAAAATGATGTGTAGTTTCAGGGACACCAGGTTTAATCCAGATAAACAGGTAAATTAGGAGGAAGAGAAGTGAAGCAGGACGACAGCCGAGCAAATACAAGACACATCAGGATCAGAGTGAGAGGGTGAAGTACAAGGCTGTGTGTGTGTGTGTGTGTGTGTGTGTGTGTGTTTGTGTGTGGCTGAAGAGCCATTCGGGGTGTAGAGGGGGAGTCGAGGGGCTGAGTGATGGGGGGGCAGATCGAGCCTCTGTGTGTGTGTGTGTGTGTCGGTGTGTGTGTGTGTTGGACTCCTTACAGCTCGGCACACAACCTGCCATCTGTTTGCCTCTGCCAGCAACAAAACACACTCTTCCAATGAAGCTGGCACAAAGCAGGGACACACACACACACACGCAGACATGTTTACACATGCATGAGGACAGTGTGTGTGTGTGTGTGTGTGTGTGTGTGTGTGTGTGTGTGTGTGTGTGTATTCTGGCTCCTTCCTGCAGTTTTCATCCATCAAAACAATTCAATCAGAATGATGCAACTCTTCCCTCAGTGGTCATAAATCCAGGTGTCAGAGCGAGAACACGTAACGTCCAATCAAACACCATCAAGCAGCTTCTTCACGGCACTACAATATTTTGTCAGATTTGACTGCGGCTCCCTCCTCCCTGCGCGCCCTCCAAAAGCAGTCCTCCTGATACGACACAAGGAGCCTCTTTGTTCCCAACATGTCTGCCTTATCTCTTCACTATCTCAACAATTTCCTTAAGGGGAGCTATGTAATTAAAAACCCACCGTATGTCAACGCCGCTGTCAGCCGGCGGACTGAGAACCAGCCTGAACCACAGCCAGAGGACATGTGCAGGTGTGTGTGTGTGTTGCACAGACATCATTAGGCTGAATCAGGCAGGACAGGCCGCCTTCAAAGAGCTCTGAAAACTCAGAGAGATTTTTTTAAAAAAAGGGATGAAATAATGAGGCAGATTTAAAGCTTAAAATGTGTTTGTGTCACGTGACGTCTGCCTCAGTCAAAGTCAAGAGAGACATAAAGAACAAAAATAAAAATCCCAGCGTGGAGAAGGCAGCAGGGTTAGACATGAGCAGAACACACACACAGGTCTGTATTTTCATCCATAATTCATGGAGTGACATGCAGAGCGGCTTTCAAAGGCCATTAATGAGGTGTATTAATACATACATAGCTGTGGCCTGCGGACAAGGTTCGTACCAAGGCCCCTGGCTGACAGTGACCTACTGATCTACAGCTGTCTGCTAATTCTTCCCATACTCTGTGAGAGCTGCCGAGGTGGACGTTTGACCCAAACCTGAGACGGCCTTTTGACTTGTGGGAGGATTTTACACCCTGTGACTGCAGACGAACAGAGAGCAGGGACACTGCACATCTTCAGCAGCTTACACTCATCTTCAATCAGTCAAAACAGCTGATTAACTATTGTTCATCCTGCTGCCTGCGTCCTATCAGTACCAACATCTTCCTCAGTGCCTGACTTCAAAACTGCTACAGTTCATATTTTCATACTAACAACAGTTTGCTTGTTTGTGGAGGGGTCAATGATGTGATGAACACATTTGATCCTGCTGCCACCACATCTACAGAATGAATGAGTTAGGACTGTGCGTTTGGTTTCTGCACACCATGAATATGTAACACTTATACACTGTCATGTAGCACAATGTTGCACATATTGAAGAGGTGTGTCCCTTGCTTCCCCCCAAAATCTACACCTGTGCCACAGATCATGTTCCAGACATAAGGGAACATGCTTGTTTCATGCAGACCTCAGTAAAAATCACCAGACCAGACCATTTCTACTAAAATCACAACACATTCCACAACATCTGTCAAAATCATGACAATATGATGAATATCGTGCAGCCATACTGTCTTCACTCTGACATTATATTATTTACATGACATCTAATGTCAGCTTTTGGTACCTGACAGGCTTCATTCAGTCCCACAGCAGCCTGCTCTCACAAACTATATGTTTTCCTACAAAAAGCAGTACACACAAAGCCATACATATCCCACGTATGATGAAAGGTTGCGATCACGTGACCAACGAGCTGATGGAAGTAAACAAGGAAGCAGTCGTGAGCGGTTTGTGAGGAGGCAGGTTGAGGTGGTGGATGGGACTCTCCCCTGGAGTCACATGACCTGTGTGAACCTTTGGTCATGTTAAGGTTCGTCCTCAATATGTTTCAGTAACTTTACGTCCTCAGCACACAGTTACATAATTAACTTAAAGACATTTGTGGGGCACAAATAGGATACCATACGAGCCATGACATCACGCTGCCTACAGTCATATTGAGTTTAGTGCAGAGAACAGCGCCGAGGTTCAGCACCAGCCCTGCGTCTGAAACATGAGGCACATTTTGTCTCACAATTTAGTCTCATTCAAAGCGACCATTTTCACTTCAGTCTGTGATCTGATATGAAAACCTTTAATAATGTTTTGCTAAGCAACAGGCTTTTTCCACTTGTGCTCAGCTGTGTGTTATCCTTGGAAAAAAAACTGCGTCTAGACGGTAAAACTCTGCAAGTACCTGACGACAATCTGCCCGATGCATCATGTGCTCAGAGCGATGACAGAGGACAGAAGCATTACTGGAATACTTCAGTTACATTTGATCATGTTATTGATCACTGTGTGAGTGTTTGAGAGGGTTAACTCATAAAGTTATTTTGACAGTGTTTTGCTGTAAATCCTGATGGACTTCCAGGAGTCCAGGAGAAACATCCTCCTCTGATCTCTGGGTAAACAGCACTAAGATTTGTGTTCACTGTTTAAATCCCATCCAACAAAGTGTCGTAAGTGTCTACCGGATTAAGTGCCTGATGGGCCGAGGATAGAACAGCCATTGTTCAACCAATCGTCATTCTCCAAAGCTTATTTGGCCCGCACGCTTCCCACGCTTGCCAAAAGATTTCTTGATAATGTTGCCAGGGAAATGAACATTCATGCAGAGACTCAGAAAGCCCGAGTGAAGCTGCAGAGGAAGAGAGAGCGCTTGCAGTAACTTTACGCTTAAGCTGTGATGAACGGGAGCATAAAGCCCACACATGGAGCACTTCTCATTTACATAATAGGATGATTAAAGGGTGGCGATGTGGAGTGCCCCTCAGAAGATTACACCACCATCATACTTGAGAAAATAACCTTTCTATAAAAGCACACGGGAGAGGCAGAGCTGCTGCTGCCGCGTCTCTACAGGAGGAAAAACACAGGATGAACTCGTCGGCAGGTATCTGTGACCGATGTGACGCTTTATTAACGTCTCACATAAATGTTTGTAAAGAGTCTGTAAAGAGCATCTGTGACTCCAGCGACCGACACTAACTTTCACATCATTAACTAAGGAAGAAAATAAAATGTCATCCACAGAACAGACCTGCTGCTGCTGCTGCTGCTGCTCACATCCCTGAGAACCAGCTGACACAGTCTGACGCTGCTGCTCACGTGATCGTTTCTCTTTCCTTGGAGGAATAAATATTCCATTAAGTGACTTTGCGATCCCTCCATTTATGACATTAACACATTGAGCAAGTTCAGAGTGTTCGATCTCATCTGGTTATAAAACGCTGGTATTTAATTTAATTTGTCTGTCTAGAGATTATCAGCTGATCAGCAGAAGGTACTTTCAGTAAGATGGAGGAATGTTGAGCTGGAACAGACACGTGTGTGTTCAGCACAGCTCAAAACTAAAACAACATTTTTTTGGAGACGTGCAGTGAAATGAGTCTTGAGTTTGGGGCTGGGTCTGATCCCTGTGCAGGAAACCAGCTTATTAAATGATGGTTGGCGTTTGAATTCAGCAGAGTTTAACTGCCATGGTCGTTCTGTTGATGTGTAATTGGCGGCGGGGGCAGCTGGGACACTCAGGCACAAACTGGAGGGCCGGACTGGACAGACACTGCCACTGACTAGAAGACCACTTGGACCGATCACAGAGTCACTGGCGCAGACTGGAGAGGCATCTGGCTGACCAGAGGTGCACTTGGACGCCTGACATCACCGACCGCCAACAGGAGTTAGTCTGGAAGCTCTCTGTTCATTTTTGATTTCCAAGAGGTGTTATCAACGACCTTGGGTCAGAACGCTTCTGGATGCCATCGAACACACCTTCAACCAATCAGAGAAGTGAAACATGACGCAGCTGAGCGACACACAAATGCAAACACACTACAGCGTGCAGAGACGAGCTGTGATGGTGACTGAGTGCGGGCGGCTCGGCCTTTGGACCGACTACGCTCATGTCTCACTGTAGACTAATGAACAGCTGTGCAGAGACAGGAGGG
Source organism: Epinephelus awoara (assembly GCA_035609425.1). Taxonomy (NCBI): domain Eukaryota; kingdom Metazoa; phylum Chordata; class Actinopteri; order Perciformes; family Serranidae; genus Epinephelus; species Epinephelus awoara. The sequence goes on from CM069309.1 coordinate 663,123, forward strand.
ATGAACACTGGTGTGCGTTATGTGGCGCAACTATAAACTATATCTAGCTTATATTAGCTTTTAAACATCATCTCTCGAGACAAGTCGTCAGTTAACGACACGTCTTCAAACAGGTCGCTCTGCTGTAATGGAGACACAAATCCCTGCTGCACTGGGCCGAAGGGCTGAGTCAAACCAAACCAAACCAGGCTGAGGCAGCATGAGTGTGGACAAAGTGCTGGTGGAACTCTGACACCAACACACCACACAGACACAGATCAGACACGTCCTGGTTAAATATGAGTTTAATAAATATGAGTTTAATAAATATGAGTTTAATAAAGAGGAACCTTCAGATGGATCCTCCGTCAGAAGGAACAAGACAGCTCTCTGTGCACTGAAACTGCTGCTGAACACACACTGCATGCTGGACTACAGTACACACACACACACACACACACACACACACACACACAGACACACACACACACACACACACTGCCTTCAGGACAACACCGCCTCTATCAAAGACTCACAGAGCACAGGAGAGCTTTTCAAAGACAAGAGTGTGTTGAAGAGAGGAGAGAGGGAAGAGAAATGAAATTCAGCAGAGAAAAAGAAACGACAGAGAGAGAGGAGTGATGCTGTGTGTCTCTACGTGAAAGTGTGTGTGTGTGTGTGTGGGTGTGTGTGAGTGTGAATTGTAGAGCCTGAGCGTAAATCTGTGGATGGCGTAGTTTTAACAAGTCTCCTAACGACCTAAACAACCCCTGCTGACATTTACAGTCCTCGCCAGGGGAGGCAGGGGGGTTAGTGACCTCACACACACAGACACACACGCACAAACTCATGTAGACACACCCACACCCACACACACACACACACACACACACACACACACATACAGAGACATGCTGTCGTTCTGTCTCTAAAAATGAGGTGCATATTTGCTTTTTCTCTGGTTGAAGGACGTTATGACCACACACACCCACGGCGTCTCTTTCTCCCTCTCACACACACATAGATACACACACACACACACACACACACACACACAGACTCTCCACTGTCCTTTAATTTCTATCGTTCTCTCTTTTCATCTTCTTTTACTGCCTCCTTCTATAATCCACCTCTGCTCATACAGACATAACATTCACTTAACTGCAGACTCCACGTAGGCCTGCACACTCTCTCATACACACACACACACACACACACACACACACACACACACACACACACACACACACACACACACACACACACACACAATGCAGTGGCTGAAAAGTGAATGTGTTGATTTTATACGTCTGCTGTTTCACAGAAAACCTCGCAGCAGAGGAGCCACATATTTCATGAGAGCTGCACGGGGGCACCGGCTGGGAGTGTGTGTGTGTGTGTGTGTGTGTGTGTGTGTGTGTGTGTGTGTGTGTGTGTGTCTGTGTGTGTGTGTGTGTGTGTCTGTGTGTGTGTGGTCAGTAAATACAGAGGAGAGAAGAATAAGACACACACACACACACACACACACACACACACACACACACACAGTGACTCTGTTCTTTGTCATCAGTCTCACGTCGGTCAACTCGGCCTCTCAAACATTTTTTTCTCCCCAGCATTTGGAAATGCCACCAGAGGAATAAACAACGCAGCTCAGAGACAACGTTAAGGTGCATTCATGGACACGACTGTTCGGTGTTTATGCGGAGGGGGGAGAGGTGTGCAAAAAAAAACATTTTTAAGCGTTTGGAGGGGAATTATGTTTTTTATTTTGGCTTAGGGGAAGAGCTACAAATTTAAATAGCTGTATTTTGTAATTATTTTACTGCCATTTTTTGTTTTTAATCACAAAAATGACCAAATTTATCACAGCCAGAAACTGAAAACACAAATTATCGTTGGATTTTCAAATTTTCGACGTCATACACACATCATGAGCAACAAACGCTTCCAGAAGAAAAAAAAAAAAGATGACGAGTGAAAACCTGAGACTTTTCCAACTCCAGGATTTCATCTTCAACTTTTATTAACTTTCAAACTTCAAAGGTTTGGTCTTAAAAAGGCTCAAGGAGAAATATTTGGAGCTTCAGGGAGGGTCACACTGCAGACACCCCCCTCCTCTGATGAACAACGGTCCTTTACATCTCACTTACACACACACTTACACACACAACAGTGTCTTATCTCTCACACACATAAACACAGACCAGAGGACTTCAAGATTTATTCCACAGAGCATTTTAAACGCAGAGTAGTTCTGTTTTTAGGGGTGTTTTTTTAAGTATAAAATGATGTGTGTGTTGAGCACCCTGGGAGATAAACCCTCTATATGAACCATCATGTTTAAAATACACACCATGTTGTATTCTGATTAATAAAACCTGTTTTACCTCAAAGGACTGCTGTTTTTTCCTTTGAAAAACAAACTACGGTGGCCTACAGTGGTCACACAATCATCAATGACAGCTCAACAAAAACAAGCAAACAGTCTAAAGTACATTCATGAAGCTTTTCAAACTGCGTCACCGTTACTTTTAATTTTTATTTACATGCTGTAAACTTTGAAGGACATTTCTATCCTCAGCACCTGCTAATGTCTGACCCTGAAACAGATACACACATTAATCCGACCCCCCCCTCGCAGCCACACACACACACACACACACACACACACACACACACGCACACACGCACAGAAAGCACAACCCTAAGTGACAACTTTGCCCGGCGCTGTGGCGGCTGAGGGGAAATTGTGCCATCTGCCAGTAAACGACAGTCATTTTATCCCCACTGCTCGTCCATCTGTGGACGTGGAGAACTCTGCTGGAGGCCAGGGGGCCACAGGGGCCGCGGGGGAGACGAGGCGCAGGCCGGAGATGCCTACCAGGCACAGAGGCCGCTGTATGTGGGCTCCATGGGCTTATCTACAGCCTGACTCTATAGACAGGAGCTACTGGAGGACAACAGAATATACTGTGAATGTTTAAAGCTGAAGAAGACACGTAACCATCAGGGATGAGCCTCGCCGTGTCTGAGCACGAGATTCAACATGATTTAAAGGTTACTCAAATATCAGTCCACAGTTGATCAGAGGCAGCAGAGCATCACATCAACACAAGAGAAGTGAATAAATGATGGCTGATGGTACAAAATAAAAACTAAAGGCAACTAAGCTTAAGCGTAACCTGTCAGGTGACCTGAGAATACTAATACTGATTTCAGATATCAGCTTTATTCTGACTCAAACTGCTGAATTTGTTCAATATATTTAATTCAATTCTATGTTTTCGACGAGTGTGAGCAGCATGTCGCTACACAGCTGAGAGTGCTCAGAACAAACATGTCAGCTGTTTGGAGGTATTTCAGATTGATGTCTTCATATTTATTTGTAACATTTTGTTTTAAAAAGTTAGGACAGGCATGTTGAAGTCGAGGCTGATGTTGCCTTTCAGATAACAGGATGATCATGGTTTCACGCACTGAGGCGGCTGATTAACTTCACACTGGGATCAGACCAGTGCTCGCTATCGGCCGGTAACCAAAGCCCAAAGCTCAGGTGTCACAATCAGAGCTGGCTCGATGCACCTCTCATGAGAAAGTCCTAAAAACTGAAGGTGTAAAAGTTTTCATTGTCCTTAGTTTTCATCTTTGTAGCTTCAGATTTTCCAGACTGTTTGTATGTGTGGTGATGAAGGACGCTCCATCACACACACACACACACACACACACACACACACACACACACACACACACACACACACACACACACAGAGGAGGCCGATAAATGAATCTCACGCCCACTCCAGATGAGACTTTCAGCATCACACTGAGCCAAAAAACCTTCTACCTCACGCAGAAACGTGTCATCCACTTCACATCCAGTTAATCATCACAGCCAAACATGACAAACATCAGCAACTTGAAACAATATCCTCTTCACAGATATTTGGCTGTGTCTTCACACAGCGCAGGTACATGGAGATCACAGCCTGAACACCCGCCACCCTGAGGGGTTAAAAAAGAAAAGAAAGACACACTCTGCTTGTTGGATGAAGCTGAGCCTGATGGGCTGTGATGGCTCCCAGCAGGGAGGCAATCAGGCGCATACGATCACAACACCTCCATTGTTTCACATGAGGGAGGGGGTTCACACACAGGTAGAGGATCAGCTGTCGGATCGGCCTGACGCAGAGCTGCTCTCAAACCTTTTGGGACGAGTCCGTGTTAAACTCAAGTCGAAATGTGAGTCTCTGAAAGACGACATGACATCTGAACATTCCCTCCAAAGCTCTGATCATTTTTTGCATAGCTGAGACCAAATCCTCTCACTGCAGAGGCATAGCGCTCACACATGAATTTGTTCCAGGTCAAAACATGAGATAAGTCTCAAGTCTGAAGTCTCAAGGTAGACGAGTGTAGCAGCAGTGAAGTCAAGTCCAAGTCTTCATTTTATGACTCTCGAGTCTACATCTCTGGTCTGACTTCAGTAACTCGAAAGAAAAATCCGTGTGTGTCAAAAGTATGTCAGAGACTCACACACACATATGCACATGTTAAAAAAAATTGTATGTTTGCACACACACACACACACACACACACACACACACACACACACACACACACACACACACACACACACACACACACAGAGTATGTGGGCTTGCATAAGACAGCTGGGTCGTATCCAGAAAGCGCCCGGCTCCTCGTCTTTCTTAATGCAGTGTAGCGTGTAAAGTGTGTCAGAGACTCATTTTAAATAACTCTCACATAAAGAGAGAGAGAGGGAGGGAGAGAGAGACAGAGGGAGGGGAGGAGAAAAAACAACACTTGGCTAACGCCTCAGAAAAAGATTACTCTGCTGTGTTAGTTTTTTTGCGCAATATGGAGAGATTAAAGCAAACACAGTCGCCGTTTACTTTGGACTGATCTTTGGGTATTTCTCCGCCTCGAGAACAAAGAGGGAAAATCGCGCTAAGCTCAGCGAACCAAGAAGAGTCCAATTAAATCCTCCTCATAAAAAAAAAGACTCCACCGCATTCATATAAACAATAAATGTGCCTTTTGAAATGCCCCTATTTGAAGTGATGAACACACACAACGAGCTTCGAAGCAGATGTCACATACGCATGGAAAATGAAGCATGGAACAATTGAGGATAGAAGCGAGTGTGTACGAGCAGCTAAACGTTCTTGTTTTTGGACGAGGCTTCTTTTCATCCTGCTTTATGACGGAGCGTAAAGCAAACTTGAGAGGGGAATGTTTCCGAGCTGTGTTTTTGTTGTTGTGCTGCAAGAAAAGTTTTCTTTCCTCAGAGATGCTCGTTCAGTCTGTATAACAATCCTAAACCAGAAAATCTTCAGCTCACAGTGACATAAAACAGAACACAGCAGCAGATCCTCACACTTCAGCAACACTTCAGCAACACACGTTCAGTTCACATATTTCAAATTAAAACCAAAGTCCTAAAAAATGAACTTCTGTGTTCATTTCTTTTGTTTAGTAAACAAGACAAAATCCCATGATTCACACGCAGATATTTTCCAAATCTGGTCAGATGCTTCGAAGCCTTCTCAAATTCATTGCTGATGTGACTGATGGTCTGAATTTTTATTTCAGACCTCTAGATGCATAATTTGAAAAATAATTACAATTGTTCCGTTTGAGTCTGAACTGATCTGTTCACAAAACTTTTTCAAATATTCATATGAGCAGGGTCAGGGACACATTTCAACAGGAAACTGTCTGATGTATCTTCACTGACGCAAACAGATACGTTCAATTCATCGAACAAAAACAGGAGCACGTTCAGTGAATGCACTCTTTTATCTCGCTGATGCACATTACTGCATATCAGAGGCTGGAACAGGTCAATATCTGGCCTTTGTGTTTGATAAATGACAAATAATTTAATAATTAATCAATTAATGTTTTCAACTCTACAGTGAGAAGATGTGCTCAGTGATGAACAACCACTTCATGAACGTATCCTACTCAGACTCTGTGTGTGACGTCGACAGCTCTTGACAGTCCCTCTGACACAGCTGAGTGACACCTTGTTTGTATTTTCATGCACAAAAACCTGAAAGTCAAGATATTGCTTCAAAATGTAGCAGATGTTTTCTGTTGATGTGAACTGGAGTGAGACATTCATCAGCTCTGTGTCAGCATCATGTCGGAGCACGCTAAGGTTTGATCTGTGTCCTACCTGTGGGCTGAGCGGTGGGCAGCCTGGCCGGAGCCACGCAGAGAGGCAGGAGGAAGAAAAGCCAGAGTGAGCACCACAGAGCCGTCATTCCTCTGGACGACGAGGTGAGACGCAGAGCAGGGAGGCCCAACTCAGACTCAGACAACATCCTCCGTTCGCATGCTGTCCAGCAGAACGGCGGCCTCCACGCCGCAAGAAACTATCCAACAACTCCCCGCCGCTGACCTGAGAGACGACAGACAGGAAGAGGAATCAATCACAGCTGAAGTCTGGATGTTCATCATGAGACTCTGGTTCACTGAGGTGGAACATTCAATCGGCTCTGAAATTTAGAAATATAAGAATGAGGTTGTGAATTGAACACAGTACAAAGAAGCGCCCTCAGCTCTGCACACATGCTTCCATATTCTGACCTGACATTCCTCACAGATTGCCAGGATTAGAGTGGAAATCCCTCTTCGCAGTTTTTCTCACAAACTTTCTCAGAGCACCTGATGGCAGCTAAGAGACCTGTTCTCCGTGCCCCCGGCCTACAGTACAAGTTCATTAACCAATGAATTAACTTTGCTGCGTCAGGATTAGTTGAGGATGAAGAACAATCACATCATTTCAGACCTTTCAGCCTGTCACTCCTCTCACAGGACTCTTTTCTGCTTGAGAAACTCCTCTGCATGGTTTAGCAAGCGATTGACACGGATTCACTAATCTTCCTGCAGGATGAGGAATGCCGGAGTCTACAGTATCAGTTGCCCAATGTGCCCGGCGGCTTGCAGGAGGAGGAGGAGGAGGACGATGAGGAGGAGGAGGAGGGAGCGAGCGTGACGGCTACGGCGAGTGACGGCGGAGTGCTCTGCTCTCTGTTTGCTTAAGCAGGGAGAAGCTGGAATGCACTGAGGCTGGAGGAGAAAGCTCTGAGAAGTGCCCAGAAAAGCAAAGCACAAAACCCCCCACATGAGCGCACACACACACACACACACACACACACACACATTTACCTTTAACACTTTTGGGGACATTACACTGACTTACATTTATTTCCTGGAGACTTTCCCCTAACCTTAACTTAACCAAAATCAGCTTTCCAGTCTGAGACTCAGCTTTTGTCCTGATTGCACAAACTGTCCTCAGTTAGCTGGTCTTTAGTCAGCGTCCCCAGAAGGAGCCTAAGTTAGGAACACACAACAACTGTTAGCTTAAACTTTGGGGGCTCTGTCCAGCTTCAGAACAGCCTTGGCTGTGAGACGTCCACCCGACAAAAACAGACGCACAGGTTTGGCGAACACACACGCAAACATTGGAGAGTGGGCTTTGCTGCGGCACACAGAGGTGTATTGTACACACACACAGTCCAGAGAAAGGTTGTGTTGTCTTAAGTCTTAGCAGTGGTGTTATTCTTTCTCTCTGAGGACCTGTGACCCACTCCTAGCTCAGCACAAACCGAAGCCCTGCGAGGCTCTGTTTGCACATTATCACTCCTCGACACAGAAAACAGCGACTGGGGGAAACTCGACGAGACACACATGAGCAGATAAAGCAGCACAGACACACAGAGTCTAATCCAAACAGTGCACCTCTCATGCTTCAACATACAGCGCTGCGGCCTTTCATGTTCTCTACAGGCACTTGGGTGAGCTCTTCTCGGCCTCTCTCAGCCCATCCTCACCTTCTTACAACACGAAACGCCTACACGCTGCTGCGGTTTGTTTATACAGCTCGATAAGGCCTTCGCTCTGCGGGCGTGGAGGTAGCTGATTGCAGGCCTCTCCGATTTGAAACTTTTGTTTTCTCTGGCACACACACGTAAAAAAAAACTCCAGCGTTTTACAACCACTTGAGTCTGAAAGCTGACAAAGTCTTCAGGGTTGGTTCATGTCGGCGTGCAGATCTGTTCAGACAAGTAGCATGATGGCCTCTCCAGCCATGTGAGGAGACACTGAAACAATACCAGCTTTAACTCAGACTCATTTGGTGACAGGTAAAAGTTGAGACTACCTACTTGTGGTGTACAAAGTGAATCCTTGAGTTTGCCGAGCGGCCAAGAGCTGCAACATGATTGATAGCATGAAAGTGGAACAAATTAAATCCTGTGTAAGCACAGGAGGTAATAAAAGTCCTTCCTTGACAAAACAGAAACATTAGATCCTCTAGTTTCTGAAATATTGAGTGATGAAACTCAGCTAAGAACTTTTTAAAGTGGACACTGAGCGTTGGAAATGAACTCTTCACAGACTCCACAGCGACTGAAAACACTTTGATTTCTATTAACAACCTCCAGAAGCAGAGAGGAAGAAGACGAGGAGGAGGAGGAGGCGGCATGGATCCCAAAGACCCAGCGAGGAGTTCAAAGCCTCCAAAGTGTTTTCATGCTAATATTTTCTTAAAGCATGAAAGGGAAACACAACCGGCGCGGTGAATAATACATGAACATTAATCATGCAGAACTATCCTCACATTGTAACAGCTCCGAGGCAGAAAAATGCTTTCACCGGGGTTCAAACCCTCGTCATCCCCTCTCCCCTCTGAGAGGATCAATGCCAGGCCGTCACATGCGAGTCACACCTCTCCGCTGTGTCAGTAATCTTTAATAATTAAGCCGGAGAATCAACAGCCGGGGCCGGATCGACTTTGTCATTTTGGGAAAAGGGGATTAAAGGTTTTTTGGGAGAGCACAAGTGCAAACAGCAGCCGGGTGGAGGGTGCAGGCTGGAGGGTGGAGGGAAAGATAGACAGACACACAAGCGGGTAATGTTCCATATCAGTGCCTCTTCTTCTTTAATCCTCTTTAAGAAAAGACTCCCAATCACTCCCGTCACCTCGTCCCCTCACTGCTCCTGCGTGTCTTATCACACCGCAGCCCTCTTTTCACAAACACACTCCAGCGCAGCCCGAGGTGAGAGGAGAGCAGATATCGATCAGCTCTGCATCTTTAAGCTGTCAGAGCTTCACTGTGACTCCAGGTGGAAAGAGCTGCTGCAGGCGCCGGAATCAGCCTCCTGTCATGTGTCCTGCACTGCACGACTATACCTGTCCACATGTTTGTCCTCTGCATGACACAGAGGACACGGGACACTTTAGTCTCTCTGGGAAAATAACAACCAACAGAGAATATGATGATTTATCCACTGAGACACAGTGTGGACATCACAGCACGGGGGAATTACAAAGTCAGAACATTTACTGAGGTGGATATCGACTGTTTTAACTGGTATAGATTTATTATAGTGGATTTATGTGGAGAAGGGAATCCCATTAAGGCCCGTAACACCACTGGAAACTTCCCTTTAAATGTTATGGTCACAGTGTGAGCTCCTGCAGAATACAGGGCTGTGAAATATAAAAATGTTTTGAATTAAACCCAGTGAAGTTCATAACTGAGCATCAGGGACAAATTGTAAGTGACAGATTTAATAAGTGGTAAATCTGCTAATAAAGGCCAGATCAGGTCACATTTGGTTTTTATTATTGGAATATTACAGTGAATTAATGTTTGAGCTGAAAAAGATCAGCTTTTCTTCTCACATGAAACAAGTTGGGGCCAATTAATGCTCCGCGAGCAGCTCCACACACTGGGATGGTCTCAGGCCAATTTGGGAAATGAAAAGAGGCAATCAGAGTCTCATTTGGAGCCCAAATGTGTGTGTGAGGCCTCTGATTGAAAAACGCTGCGTTATTTCTCGGGTCAATAGATACAATTAATTTGCAGCATTAGCCAAAGTATTATCATCCGCACGCTTGTTCTAAGGCTGACACGTTTAATAGGCTGACGCGCTACATGTCCCAAATCTCATTTTCAGGCCCCCTCTCCTCTGCTGCTATAATCCCGTCATTCTCTCCGGTGATGCTTCGACATGGTGGGAGTCAGAGCTGAGCTGAGTGGCCACAAATCACCATCTGAATCCGATTGAAGCGCGTGTGTTTGAAGAGGAGGATGAGTGATGTGCTGCTGAGGGAGAGAACCGCACAGCGCGTTCATTCAAAGCTTTCTGGAGAAACTTCAGAGCTGATCAGAGGCATTAGGGCGCGCGGCTGATGTGTAATTCATATTTCTGCTCCCAACCAGTGAAGACGTCACTGATGCAGCGAGGAGAAAAGGCGTGTTCATCCTAACGAGCTCAGGACGCCGATCAGAGCCAATATCTGTGTGTGTGACAGACACATTCTGCAGGAGGCGTTTCGCTGATGAGACATGGAGACACAACTTTAATTAGAAGCGTCTAATGGCCACCCCCAGCCCGTCCTCATGGACACACCAACGTGCGTAATTTCATCCATCAGATTTCACACTTTTCAGTGGAGGAATTTTCTGGAAAGCAAAATGCCTATATTTTTTTTTAATAAAAATAAGGAGAGGCGTTCACATTTTTGATTTAGAGAAAAAAAATCAGCGAGTTGATTTACAGTAAAAATAAAGGAACAACTCGGAGGACAGGGGGTCGATTTTTAGCCTCGCAGCGTGCGTAATTTCACCAACCTGCGCCACACACGGTGCAGCCAGCATTAATGAGCTAAGAAACACAAACCTGTGCGCTCTCTCCAAACCGAGCTGACAGAAATACGCACAGGAAGGACGCGCCGAATGCGCACAGCCCGGGGACGATCGAGCCGTTCCATCTGCGGCACCTGTGAGATGGCACGGCCGTGGGTTTGGTCCTGCTGCTCCACGCTACACACACAGACACACACACACACACACACACACACTGAACACACTCATCAGCACAACACGGCCACTTAACGCTGAGACAACCTGTCTGACGCACATCTACAAGGAAGTGGAGCTATTTCTCTCCTGTCTCAGTCCGAGGTTGCAGAGAGCTGATAACAATAATAATAACAATAATACTAATAATAATAATAATGACAATAAAAACAGGCCACTCACCCAGAGTATTCCGTCTCCACAGTAACCCTCAGTATGTCAGATTCCACCGAGCACAAAGAAGAAGAAAAATCAGCCGTAATTTTCCTGTAAACTTTATAAAAACCCAGAGAACTTGTTAAAATCCGTCCTCGCGCGTCACGGAGCAGCTCAGCGACACAGAGTCTCAGATCCTCCTCACGGCTGTCAGCAGAGTCTCAGCTCGGGCACCGCCGCTGCCGAGAGCCAACTTCTCCACTAAATCCTGTTTTCCAGCGCGCGCTGCTGTCCAAAGTGTCCAAAGCTCCTGAACGCGTTCATCCTGTCGTGCACGGGGACGCAGCGGAGCGGGAAGCGGACCGGACGCAGTGAACGCGGCTCCTCGCTCGGCTCCAGCGCGGATGGCAGTCGGTGTGTTTGGTTGCCTCGGATCAGCCAACTCGGACTGGTGTCTCTCCTCCGCTGGCTGCCTGTGAAGTACGAGCTGCGCTGCTGCCGTCAAGAGACAGCGGCTGGGAGGAGGGGGGACTTCCTGTGTACACCTTCACAATAAAGGCTCGGCTGATGTGCCAGTGACGCAATGCTTCTCCTAAATGTGTCTGAAACGGAATCTGCCATCAACAAAATATATTTCCCCCCAAAATTGAATTGAACTGTTCAACGAAAAGGATGTTTGGAAGCTCGTAGAGGTGAAGTTTCATCACTGAAAGCTATTTTAAAATAATTTACTAGTTAAAATACAATAATGATAAGTGACACCAAAAATGATATCATTTTATTTAGCATTATTCCCTCCATCCTCTCATCACTATATCATCTACCTTATTGTTTCTGTTACTTGAATCAAGATACTTTATGAAATAAAGATATTCTAAAATCATTTAAACTGCTGCATAAATAGTTAAAACTGTAAACCAAATATTAAACTTAATGATAACTGATTACTAACTAATTAAATAAACCAGGTCAGTTAAACAGCCTCCGTATGGCACAGCCTCTCCAGGTGGATGTAATGAAGTCATCACAGGACGCACACTGTGCCACGCAGCTGCACAGACCAGGCTTTTATTCTGAAGGCTGCAGTGTGTCGGTGTGTGTGTGTCGGCGACTTGACTCTCCTCTCCTCTCCGGTGTCTCTCCGCGGTCGGTCCGGGATGCCTCCTGGCTGCCTGTGCCTCCACCGGGCTGCGCGCCGCCGGGACAGGCAGCAGCAGCAGCAGCGGGGGGAGGAGATCACATTACGGCGCGTCGCTGCTCCGGGGCCGCTGGAGGCAGCAGTGACGCTCCGCTCCGCTCCAAGCGCCTCCCTGCTCCTCTCTGAGTCCAGAGCAAACCTGAAGCCAGAGCTGTTGTTTGAGAGCTGAGTGCTCTCCAGGCACTGGGGGCCAATGTGCGGTTTGGGGCCCACAAAGGGACCTGGAGGGGTTTCAGGTGGTCTCTGCTGTTACGTCACTGTGTGGAGGTATATCTACAGGTAGTTACTGTGAGCAGATCTTTAAGGTTTCTCCATCAGAGGATAAAATCCTGAACAACCAGGGGCCCTGAGCTGCACAGGGGCCCCGCAACGTGTCATAGATGTATCTGAACTGTAGAGCTGCCGACAAACAACTCAAATGACTGACACGTACTTTTATTAAAACGTTCTGTTGTACCACAGAGTGAGACAGAAGCGGGTTGAGTTTCAGACCGTGATGTGTTCAGGGTCCAACTATGTGGAAATCTCCTTCTGTGAAACACCACTGGGACGTTGAGTGAGTGTTGTTTGATGGTTCGATCAAGACAGCCAAAACGTTTCAAAATGAAAGTTGCAGCAACGTCTGTGACATCACCTGGCCGTCACCTGGCCTCTTTCTTCTGACGTCGAAACACGACCAATTTGTCTTTTGTTTGTTTGTTGTATAATGCTGATTTGTTTCTGTACTCAGTTGTCTGAAGTATTTTTTATGGCTGCAGTTTGGGTGAAGAGACCAGGACAAATGTCCACTGTGAGGGACAAAATGTGATTTTCTGGTAGAAAGTTTTGGCTCTTACAAACACCACCATGAGACAGGAATAACTTACATGTAGTTGTACGTGAATGGAATCAGTGTCCTTTTTTTATGTTGGAAAACGGGCATTGAGTAAAACTCGTCTTTGTACGTGAAGCTGCCGTCACAGCCACAAACAAACAAATAAATAAACAGTCAGTGAAATGCAGTTTGTTAAAAAAACAAAGATGCATGCATTTGCTTTTTGTCACAGCGATTATATGCTGTGTTTCCTGGTTGGTCAGAGAGCGTCTGAATGGACGTGAAATCAACGTCACCTTCTGGCCGCCTGCCTCATAACCACGCAGGCTGTTCTCACACATTTTTATATGTTTTAATACGAAAAGTAATGCCAACGAATTTGTCATGTGACCAATGTGCTGACGACAGTAAACAAGGAATCAGTCCTGAGCACTTCTCAAAAAAACAGACTTTTGTCCTGGGCTTTCCCCTGAAGACACGTCTTCAGATGTGTGTGGACTTTGAGTCATTTTAAGGTTCGTCCTCACCATGTCTCTCTTCCTAAACCTGACCTCTGTAACTTGAATTGCGTAACTGTTAAGGACATGATGTCATTTGAAGGGTGCAACAAAGTGTTCTGTGAGAATATGTTAAATCAAGAGGCAGTTTTTAACATCTGATCAGGACCATTTTTGACTCTGACAAATGTTTGCTGGGGTTTGTTTGGTTATAGTTTCTGTGCCCAACAAAGTATCAAGGAAAGCTGTAAACTGTGAAGACTGAAGTCACTCTGCTTTCAGTACTTGTGAATAAAATAAAAAGCTGATGGATTCAATAGTTGGGAAAGTTCAGACATTAAGAAAAGTGGAGTTTAGAAAACATCAGATTGTTACTCCAGTATGCTCAGCCTTACTGAAGGTCTTGTAGTGATTACTGATGTTCAGACGCTTCACATCGTCTCTTCACGTGATCTCAGTGTGACTCCTCCTTTCACCCACCAGACTAACTGTTGCATGTTAACACAGTTAAGGTGATGATGATGTCATCCTTCAGAACGGCCTCTCGTCATTAGCATTAGCATTAGCATACTGTCACCAGCTCAAACCAGTGTTTGACCAGTCGGCCCTAAAGTGTGCTGAGAGAACAGTAAATTACCATTAAGCACCCGTTTCATGAGGCTGTGGGCTAATTACTGCCGTCAGGACAGAGGTGATGGCGGCTCTAAACAACGCCACAATTACTGTCATCTCTTCAGCTGTGTTTTCACAAGAGAACTTTATGACGCCATAAAGCAGAGCGACCCTCTGCTAAGTGACTGAGGAGGCTGGAGGGAGTGTGCCGCTGGCCGTCTGTGTTTGTCCACATGAGGTGGGCTCTTCACTGTCGTCTGGGACGATCCACGGCAACACCTCATAAATCATCATCATCATCATCGTTGTTGTCGTCGTCACACTGACAGATTTATTTCTTTTATAGCATTATAAACTTTGGATTTTAGACTGTTGGTCAGACAAAACAAATCTGTCACGCTGAGCTCTGAACATGTGACCAGTATGTTTCTCTGTTTTTAGACCTTAATTCAACCAAACCACTGTGAGCAGCTCAGCCGGAGAACAATTTTTATTTGAATAATTTAAAGAGGCCTGAAAATATTCAGTGTTTCACATGTAAAAAAAAAAAAACAAAACAATGAGGAAAGAGTTAAAAATAAACATTAGTTTGTGAAGCAGAATTTGATAATCATCACTGAACGTTTTGGGTTGTAAACCAACAGACTAAACATTTGATGAATTAATCATCAGTCAAGTCAAGATGGCGTCTTACAGACTGCTGTCACCACCTACGTCTACTGACCAACCAATAGAAACGCAGCATGAAATGAGCCAATCAAACAGACAGATAGCAGCTCGCCATGGAGGCAAAACTAAAGCGCTAAAAGAAACATGAGGGAAACCTTGTGATGTGTCCTCCACCTCTGACCATGATCGCCTTTGTAAAGAAGGACCAAGCATGGAAGGAAATAGGGGCGGAGCTAGCAATTACACACACACACACACACACACACACACACACACACACACACACACACACACACACACACACACACACACCTCAGTGTATAGTGACCACAACACATTAGATTATTTTCACACATCTTAATAAGATTTTTCAAATATTTCATCATCGTATTTTTGGACAGTTTTTTTATACTTAACAGACATTTTAATAAAGTATTTTGAATATTTTTTGAACATTTAAGAAACACATTTTGTGTTAATTTCTTGGTATGTTGTGAATATTTTATCAACATTTTTGCAGAAAGTTTCTTGATTTTTATTTTGGATATTTTAAAAATGTTTTTCTGACAGTTTATCAATATTTTTTCGATATATATATATATATATATATATATATATATATATATATATATAAGAAATATTTGTTTGTTTTTACATTTTCTGAAATTTTAATAATGTATTTTGAACATTTTATTGATATTTTTTGGACATTATATAAACATATTTTGGGTAATTTTCATAGTATTTTGTGGATTTTTTTTTTTTATCAATGTTTTTTCTGACTTTTTTTTTTTTTTAACATTTTCTGACATTTTATTTTCTATATTCAAAGTTGAAGTAATAAAACCAAAACCCGCCCACACGTTAACGCAGCATTGTTAAAACGTATTCACTACAGAACACTGTATAAATCTATCAGTGCTTCGCTGAAACGTACAGTGCCAACATTTATTCTGCTGACTGGGCTGGTGTTGGCAGAAGTATTCACCTGCTTCATTAGGACACACGCAGCTCAGAGTGGTCACAAAGTGCTGAGTCATCCTCTGAGTGGTTTGACATCACTCTCATCAGACGTATCCCGCCACACACAGGTGATGATGCTTCAGAGCTCTGGGAAAGTCAAACGAAGAAACAACACGCCGCTCTCATTAAAGTAAGTGAAGAAGAGGAGGAGGAGGAGGGCAGAGTGATGATGAAGGCCCGGCTCAGTGACCCTTTGGACTGCGGCGCTCTGTGAGAACGGTCGGTGGGAGGGAGAGAGCTCGGGAACAAAAGCCAGCCGGTCAGGACGAGAGGTCATACAGATGGTGAGAATGCTCAGTCAGACAGCTCGAAAACTGATGGGCAAACTGACCAGATGACCTCTGCTCACACACACACAAACACACACACACACACAAACACACACACACACACACACACAAACTCCTCAGCTCTCCACAACTGCTGGTGTTAGTAGGAAAAACAAAACTCCTCCCTGCAGCCCCCACAACACCCTGACTGCTAATGAACACACACACACACACACACACACACACACACACACACACACACACACACACACACACACACACACACACACACACACACACACACATCCCCCCCCAGCCCTCGAGGGGGGATCAGATCAGCAGGAGATGAAAGGTGAGGCCTTTTCATTTAAGCTGGAGTTAAAAATTAAACAAGAAGAAGAAGAAGAAGAAGATGAGGAGGAGGAGGAGGAGGAGGAGGAGGAGGAGGAGGAGGAGGACGGACTCAGAGTTTAATCTAATCTGTGACAGTCCAAAGACAGAAACATCCAGACTCATCTGAGCACCTCCTCACTTTGTTACCAGGCTGCATATGATGCACCAGAGGCTGGGAGCATCCGCTGTCTTCTCTGCGGCGCTCGGTGTGTGCTGCACGTTGTGTGTGTGTGTGCGTGTGTGTGTGTGTGTGGGCAACAAGCGATTGACTCCTTGTGTGGACAAGGTGGACAAAGGCTGCAGGACTAATCATTAACAGGAGGGACTGTGGACGGACAAAGACGCAGCACAAAGGGAGGGAGTTGATCACTGAGGACACTTCACACTCGACTAGATGCTGCTCTCTGCTCTGTGCCGCTGACCCACATACAACAACTGTCACACTGTGTCTCTGTCACACACACACACACACACACACACACACTGTATACAGAGGTTCCCAGCACAGGGTCACGACCCCTCTGATAGATCACGAGATGAACCGGAGGGGTCATGAGATCAGGGAAGAAGAACTGAGTTACATCAGTCGACCAAATCAGCAGAAAAAGTGTTGGCTGTACGTCTCAGCCACAGATATGTTGAAGTTGTACAGTGTTGTGTAGCAGATACATCTAAACTTTACATTTCAATAACGCTGTGGTTTGGCTTCTGAAAAGATCATGTTTTGGTTTCAAATACCTGGTTTTGGTGGCGCTATCCTTGCTGGAGAAGCAGCTGCATCTCAGTAAAGAACAGCTCCTTTTCATGGCTCTGTCCTGACAGGAAACACAGCCAGGTCTGGGTAAAAACTGCTGCTTTTTGCTGCACTATCTCTGCTCTATATGCAGCTATGTCTTTGGAGAAACAGCCACTTGTCATGGCACTATCCCGACAGGAAACACAGTGATAGCTGGGTAAAATGAGGCTAAATTTTGTGGCACTATCCCGACAGGAAACACAGTGATAGCTGGGTAAGAAACAGCTACCTTTGGTGCAGTATCCCGACAGGAAACACAGCCATGTCTGGGTAAAAAACTGCCGCTCATCATGGCTCTACCCCCACTGGAAAAACCGTCATGAGTTGCAACAAAACACCAACGCTTGGTGGATAAAAAGCTGCAGGAATAACGGTGACAGGACACTTAAAAACCAACCACTCTTACTTGTTGGTCTTGAATAATGCTCTGCAGCTTGGCACAGATCTGACCTCAATGACACGCCATCCTCTGTCCCCTCCACCTCACGATGACACAGTCAGCTCATATAATGAGTCACTTTAGAAACGATGACATGACATGTATGAAACGTGCACATGTGACATTCAGGTTTGTGTTAAAGTGCAAATTTTGTGTATGTGTATGTATCTAAATGCTAAATCTAAATCTAAATATTAAATCTAAATGCTAAATGCTAAATCTAAATCTAAATATTAAATCTAAATCTAAATGCTAAATCTAAATCAAAATATTAAATCTAAATCTAAATGCTAAATCTAAATCTAAATCTAAATCTAAATATTAAATCTAAATGCTAAATCTAAATGCTGAATCTGAATCTAAATCTAAATCTAAATCTTAAATCTAAGTCTAAATCTAAATATTAAATCTAAATCTAAATATTAAATCTAAATCTAAATGCTAAATCTAAATCTAAATGCTAAATCTAAATCTAAATGCTAAATCTAAGTCTAAATCTAAATATTAAATCTAAATCTAAGTCTAAATCTAAATATTAAATCTAAATCTAAATGCTAAATCTAAATGCTGAATCTGAATCTGAATCTAAATCTAAATCTAAATATTAAATCTAAGTCTAAATCTAAATATTAAATCTAAATCTAAATATTAAATCTAAATCTAAATATTAAATCTAAATCTAAATGCTAAATCTAAATCTAAATCTAAATGCTAAATCTAAGTCTAAATCTAAATATTAAATCTAAATCTAAATGCAAAATCTAAATCTAAATCTAAATGCTAAATCTAAATCTAAGTCTAAATCTAAATATTAAATCTAAATGTAAATGCTAAATGCTAAATGCTAAATCTAAGTCTAAATCTAAATATTAAATCTAAATCTAAGTCTAAATCTAAATATTAAATCTAAATCTAAATGCTAAATCTAAATCTAAATCTAAATGCTAAATCTAAATCTAAGTCTAAATCTAAATATTAAATCTAAATCTAAATGTAAATGCTAAATGCTAAATCTAAATCTAAATCTAAATCTAAATCTAAATGCTAAATCTAAATCTAAATCTAAATATTAAATCTAAATCTAAATCTAAATGCTAAATCTAAATGCTGAATCTAAATCTAAATGCTAAATCTAAATGCTGAATCTAAATCTAAATCTAAATGCTGAATCTAAATCTAAATCTAAATCTAAATGCTAAATCTAAATGCTGAATCTAAATCTAAATCTAAATGCTAAATCTAAATGCTGAATCTAAATCTAAATCTAAATCTAAATGCTAAATCTAAATGCTGAATCTAAATCTAAATCTAAATCTAAATGCTAATGAACACTTGAACATACATTAGCGTGATAATAACTACCTAAAATAACAAGAAACATGTTTGGAGAAAGTTTATCTGACGTGTACTTTGAGTTGTTAGCGTCCCTTCGGAGGAATTCGAATTACCTGGTTGTTTACAAATACTTCTGGGTAGAAAACCAAACTGAGTGATGGAGGCATTTTACCCAACTGAACACTTCACGTGACGGGTATCAAACAAAGAACTCTATTAGTATCAGTCTCACATTAATGGTACTGGTATCAATAGTTGGAGGCCTGAATGGCGTGATGCTGCTAATATGATAATTCCACAGTTGTTCAATCATCAGCTTCCTGCTCCTTCTGAGGGAAGAACTGTGAGGATGGTTTTCAAACAAACTAACAAGTCAACATTCACTAACGTTGAACTCTATGAAAAGCTTTGTGAGTGGATCCACTGTCTGAGTAACTCTTGTTTCTCCCAGTGTCAGATATACTGACTGCAGCATATGCTCCTTCATCACAGAGTGTTCTGCCTGTTTGTAGTGGGGATTTTTCTCCACTGGATTTAAGAACATAGGCATCTGCACATGCGCTCATTCACAAACAACATTTGATGTGTGCAACGCCGACCTCAGAGCGCAGGGAGATGCAGTCGATGAGAGAGCGCGTGCAGCGTGACTCCCGTGTAACCACAAATTGCGATGAGCGCCCACACCTTGAAACGAAATGAGATCAGCAGGTTTGGAGGCCGATGTGAGGTGAGCGGAGCGCTCTGCTGTGGCTCTGCGGGGTTCCTGCACACTGTTTGTGTTGTCTCTCCGTCTCTGCTGGCTGTAATGGCCTCAGTAATGGGAGCCTTTTGGAGGAGAGGCTAGAGAAGAGAGCCAGTCGGCCTGTTTGGCACAGTCGCTCCCATTACACTTGTGCTGAAGACCGCCGAGCTGCGAGTCATTTTCGCTCTGCGGCTTGATGTTTTCCTCGCTGTGAGAGAGGAGCGCTTGTTGGTGAGGGCGCAAAACAGTTTGACAGCTTGACTCGGAGCTCCTGCGTGTTTGCTCAGAGAAATACATCTAAAGACTGAGTGAGAGTAAATCACTCAGGCACAACTGGATCACTGTGCTCACAACTCTCAGAGTAAGACTGAGGTCTTGTGAGGGGACACTTGTCTCTTGTGGCAACGAGCAAACTGACTGTGTGTGATTAATTAGAGAAATTATTTCTAATCACATGGCACTAATTTACCTGCACACTGGACTGGGTACTGGGAACCAGTTCTGAATGGGGATTCATTAAGAAACTTGCATTTTGATTTTATTTATTGCCTGCTTCAAGTGAAGTTTGGACCCACTGGGCCTCCATCTACATCACCAGTTATGCATATGTCAAGAGCAACCCTGTTGCCAGAATAAATGTTGGCTAACCCACAGATACATTTGTACATTATTATGTAGCACATACATTGAAACCTGATGCTTCAACAACACTGTTAATGTGAGTTTACCTGTAGGTACAAAAACCACCTGGTTATTGTTATGTTTGGGCTTAAAATGCCTGGTGTTGATGGCAACATCCCAGCAGGAAACAAAGTGTAGTCCCAGTTAAAAAGAACCGCTTTTTGTGCCACTGAAAGCATGCAAATATCTCTGGCACAAACAACTACATTTAGTGGAACTATCCTGCTAGAAATGCAGCTATGTCTTAGTTACAAACAACCACTTTTCATGCAGCAGTGTCTCGCTAAAAAACAACCATCTTTCGGTGCACTGTCCCAGCTGGAAACACAGGACATCTCGCTAAAAAACAACTGGTTTTCCTGGAAACTCTCCTTGCTGGACATGCAGGGGTGCCTCATTAAAAACAACCACCATGTGCACTATTCCCACTGGAAATGCACCAACATCTCAATCAAATATTCCATCCCTGCTAGAAATGCAGTAATGTCTGGCTAAAAAAACAATCTTTATTCACTGAACTGTCTCAGCTGGAAACACAGTGCATCTCATTAAAAACACAACCACTTATCAAGGCATCATCTCTTCTAGAAATGCAGTGATGTCTGGCTAAAAAAAAACTGCTTTTCTTTGTGCACTTCTCAAGGCACTATTCTGGCTGGAAATGTGGCGACATCTGAACAAAAAGTGAAAGACCACTTTTCGTGCCACCATTTCCCTGGCTGGAAACGTAGCTTAAAAACAACTGGTTGTTGTGTTTGCTGGTCTTGAACAGTTGTCTGCTGCTAACCCTAAGTTTAACACTGGCCACCGTCTCCTCCAGCTCCAAGATGACAAACTCAGCTTATTTACTATGTTGCTTCAGAAACGATGATATAATATGTAGGAAAGTACAAATGTAATGTATCTGTTGGTGCAGGAACGTACTGTATAATGCCAATATTTTCTTCTGCCGACTGGGCCGTCTATAGTTACTAAGTCCGGGGAGTTACTTTCAGTGGATGTTTCTCCAGATAAAAGCTGCTGTTTATGTTTATGCAGAATTCATTTAAAGACTCTTACAGGTAAAAATGAGGAAGTACAAAGTGATTCACAGGTTTACAAAGTTTGTCTTTATTAATGCAGATTTAAACGTCCAGATTTCTGCAGGGAGTTTTGTGTGACAAAGAGCTTATGTGAGCTGCTGGAGCAGAGCTGTGAATGTTCTCTTTCTTACTGAATCTTCCTGATGCAGTAAAAACCCCACTGGTGCCGTCCCCAAGTAAATTAAAAGAAGTTCGTTAAAGATTATTTGCTGCTATTCAGATGTAGTTTGGCACAAAAGGCCCGAGATGCTAAATCTTGTCGGTGTTGTCCCAGCACACAGAGGCCGGTTGTTCTGCGTCCGGGCCTTGGCACACTCCATCAGTCTCCATTTCCAGCTCAGGCTTTAGCTCCCTTCTGCTCTGATTATGAGCTGAGGTGTAAAACTGAGAGTCAACAGAGCAAACAAAACAAGCCCTCAGCTGTGTTTGCATTTGCACTCACCCAAAAAAACACCAAGAGTCAAAAAGCAGCTCTCTTGCTCTCCTCCGACCGGCCGTCCCTTCCCAGAGAAGTCAGAGAAAATCTGCTGTTTACAGGGGATAAACAACAGAAGCACTCCGCCACACATATCCATTTATATTCAAACTAAACTCACACACACAATCAGACGAGGCAGCGCTGCCTGTGAGGCCGGAGAGCGAGCTAAACGTCTGGCTTTGAGACGGAGCATGAGTTTGAGTGTGTGTTTGCACGGCAGCAAAACAAGAAAGATTTGTAGAAATGAGGAAGAAAAAGCAGAATCAGATAAAAGAGGCAACATTTGGGGAGATTTCTCTTCCCATGGAGCTTTTTCTCTTTAATTCCAACACAGGCTTAAACACTTCAGTCTGATCAAACAAAGCAGTGTTATCTAATCTGCAGACCTGAACGTCAAGTGATATCTTGGTTAAATAGGCAGCTGCGAGTGCTTGGCAAGGAGCTCAGGGTAAAAAAAAAAAGGGGTGAAAAAATGCGTAGCTCAGCCTGCTGTGTATCAGCTGCTGTGTGGCTCCAAGAGCTGGCCGACTGCCTCGCTGCCAGCCAGACAGTGTGAAAAAAAGCTCCATTGAACTTTATTGAATCAAGGTGGAGACGGTGGAGACACTGATCTGGGCTCGGATCACAGCGAAGAGGGGCTTTTTTTCCTCCTCAACACTCACACAGTCTGAGAGAGCAGTGAAGCTAATGTGAGTCAAACTGAGACGTTTCAAAATCAGAATTAGACTTGTTGTAAAGTGAAGTGTGACGTCAGATTCATATAAACTTTCTTTTCCTATTTCCTCCCTCCATCCTTTCAACTGTCCTTTTCCCTCTCTTCTTTCTCTCCTCTCCTGCATCACCTTATTTTCTTTTAATTTTCTCCTTTAACTTCTTTGTTATATTTTCTTCTTTTCAAGCTGCTCTCAGACACTCTGTATGTTTTCAAATGGAAAGTAATTCCCCCAAATTCGGATACAACCCACGTGATCACCACGTGACCAATCATTGGTACCACACATTGAGGAAGGCTGTGATCATGTGACCAATGCACTGACGGCAGTGAAGGAAGGAGGAAGGAGGCAGGTTGGGGTGGTGGATGGGACTTTCCCCTGGAGTCACAAGGTTCGTCCTCATCATGTGTCTCTTCCTGAACCTAACCTCTGTAACTTTACATTAATTACATAACTGTACGTTAAGGATGTAGCTTCATTGGTGGAGCTCAGTTTTGTTTGATATTGTACAAAACCTTGTAGGAGAATACGTTACTCAAACTCAGTGCAGACTACTTTTTAAACAATGATGCACGCTGCTTGGACGAAGACGGACAGGACATTGTGGTTGCCCGTCATCCTGCCAGTAAAGGTACTATAATTTGCACAACTGCCCAGGTGTCGTATTTCCATCACTGCAGTTTGGAGCTGATAACACCTGCAGCTCGTGCAGAGTCATTTGACCCTGGAGTGAATTGTAACCTTTCCCACTGAATAAAAAACATCCAGATGTTATATCTTTCCTTCCTTAAATTCTTGCCATTTTAATTTACTCCCTTGTATCTATCCTTACCTCCTCTCTTGCATCTGTCCTTACCTCCTCTCTTGCATCTGTCCTTACCTCCTCTCTTGCATCTGTCCTTACCTCCTCTCCTCCCTCACATCTCTTTCTGTCTCTTACTGATGTGAAAGTATCACAGGTGTGTCAGTGCTTCTTTTACTGAAGTGACTAACTTGAGTGTTTCTTCCATCACTGTTGGGGGGACAGCAGGACGTCATGTCCACATCCAGAGGACGGTCCAAGACTCACAGCAGACAGCAGACTATATGTTTCACTATACAAACATAGGTTAACACAGCGGTGAGCGTGCACGCAGCCAGAACCATGTGCTCGCTCTTCTGCTGAGGTTACATAAATTCATATGTCTGTGCTCCTCTCACCAGGTCAGCTGCAGCGCCTCAGTTTTATCTCCCGACACTCTGATCACACGACGTCGGTGCTACATTGGTAATGACATGCAGGCATCTGGGTAGTGCGCTCACCTGAGGCTACTGCTGACACAGTGACAGAGAGGTGGAGGCCCTGCGGTGAGGAAGATAAGCTGCGGGAATGTGGCGTTAAAGACAAAGATGAACCTGACTGGAAGCCTCATGCAGTTTAAAGAGTGGGGAAACACATCAGCACGTCAGTGATGTCATTTCTGGTCCATCGTGTTATTCATTGGAGTATTTTTAGGATAACTCAGTCGCTGTGCTCCAGCTGAGCTCCAGCTGAGCTCGGAGGAAAATGGTAATCATCAGGTTTGGTGTCAGTCAGAGTGTCGGGTCTCTTTATCTGCAATTTCGCGCCAACGTTTAGCAATAATAGAAGAAGGAATCCATGATGGTGAAGGCTCAGAGAGCATTTCACACCAGCAGTGTGGAAATCGCAGCCAAATAGAGCAGAATCCATCCAATGCAGAAACAGCTTGAGTCCTCAGAGACCTGCAAACTGTTGTTCTGTCCTGTAACAGCCGGGCAGGACGCACCTCTGTTATACTATACATTCAGATTCTCTGGGTAAGGTTGTGACTTTATATGTACCAAAGAAAACCTGATGTTTGAGCTGCAAATATCAAAAATATGATCCATGTTGATCCACAACAGTGTGAAGCCACCTCACAGGTCAGAGTCTGTCAACTCCACTGCACTCTGTGTGTTATCGCTCAGACATCATGTGATAATGGGGAAGTTTTGATTATTTCAGCTTTAAAGACATGACAGTTCTGATTTCTAGCTCAGTAACTACCTTTACAAGAACGCCTCCTGACACGTGATGTAAACCTCACAGATTACAGGTAAAGAGGTGAGACGTAAGACTGAGGCTCAACTAACGGATCAAAAATAAGAACAGGAGAAAGATGGTGCTGTGAAAGTGTCAGAGGTCAGAAACTCTGTCCAACTGCAACATCTGTCCCAGTGGTGGTCTCAGGCTGTCTGTGGGGCAGGGGCAGAATGAAATACAAAGGGCACCAGCCGCATGTGGTGGGGCACCAGCACGCACAAAGTTTTCTATCATGTAGGGCAGCCTGTATAGCACTGCATCATGCACCACTCTCTCACTCCGCTCTCTCTCACGCAGGCGCAGAACCTACGTGCTACTTGCCGTTGGATGTAGTCCGTGTAGTGTGTTCAAATGCAACTGACACAGGGCACACAAACAGTTGGCTTTTGTCGCCGCTAGTTCTTTGATGTCGGCTTGGTATGTCAGGGCCTTAACATAGGAGCATCCAGAAGGCACTTTCACTGCTTTCTTGTGTAACATGGGGGAAACAAAGGGGCAGCAGCCGCCCCCACCCCCCTCTGAGTCCACCACTGATCTTACCTGTACCTTCTTCCAGTCTGTGCTGATAATCAGTTTTCTGATCAGGGTTTCTTTCTCTGCTTCTGTCAAGGAAGAAGAGAGCAAATGAAGGCGCTCTGCAAAGACAGATGAAAGGCTATTTTCTGCCTGCTTCTCATCCAAAAGCTATTTTTAGCCTGCTATTTTTTTCATAACTGCTCCCTCAGTTTCTAACCAACATCAAAAAGCCGCTGCTACAACCGAGAGCTTGAAAGAAATATAGAGTGAAGAGAGGAGATGGGCTTCAGAGAGCAGGAGGATATCTGCATGTGTGTGTGTGTGTGTGTGTGTGTGTGTGTGTGTGTGCAGGTCAACGCCAACACGTCCACACAGCTGCTGCAGTGTAGCACGGAGGTGATAGAACAGGTGGGGATGGGTGGGGTTTGTGTGTGTGTGAGGTGATGTAAGAAGGGTTCAAATGAAAATGACTATTGGCGAACACAGCGCTGCCTCTTTCTCCCATGATTCAGTGGTGCTGCAGTGTGGTGTCCTTTCAACTCCAGCCAGTTGTGTTGCATTCATCTGACGAGAGGGAGATTTTTCTCTCTCTGTCTCTGCTGTGTGTGGCTGTTTTAATGACTGTGTGGGAGGGCGGAGAGGCGGAGAGGCGGCTCTCTGACCTGGGTTTCTCATTTCTCCACACAACACTGCTGGGCTCATTGCTAGATTGCAGGAGTGGGAGGAGAGGTGGAGGTGAAGGAGAGACTCACACGGCCAGTCGAACCTGTTGGTGAAGCCTGGGTGAAAAGGACACACACACACACACACACACACACACACACACGCACAGCACCTCGATGACTGACTTGATTTGCAATCTGCCAATCAGAGCAGATGTTATCTCAAACAAGGGTGCATGACAAGTGTTTTGTTCCCAGCTAATCCCTTAATCACTGTTTAAACACATGAATTGTGACTGATTGTGTTTGGTATCGACTGTTTCCATGCTACTGTTTGTTTTAGCTCCGTACTCGACCTCCTCATCGCCGCTCACTGACCTCAGGCCAAACAGTCCACCTGATAATTAGCTTTAAATGCAAAAGGAAGAAGGACGTGTGAAAATCTAAGTGTCAGGAAATAAGAACTCGGAGCAGAGAAGAAACTGGGAATTTCAAAACTCACTTAAATACAGCTGTCAGTGTCGAGCCTCCACTTGATTACTGTAAAACGTGTTCTCCAGTCCCTCACATGAAGCTGGTTCTCCGTTCTTGAATTGGACGTCGCTTTGACTGGATGGTGGAAACATTCAATCACTGCCAGGTTAGGAAACATGTTAGCATGCTCCTTCCACCACCATCAAACCTCCAAAGGATCAAACTCCATGTAGGCTGCCACCTCATCCTCGGGCTGCAAAGTGTCATGGCTGGGGTCAAAGGTTACACTGGTGTCACTGACTTTCAAAATAAAAGCAACTGCAGCTTGATAACAGTGATTTAGATGTTAGAATATTACACATATACTGCACAGCTTTTTACTGTGTTTTAGTATGAAAAATAAAACATAGATTTTTGTTCTCACCTGCTGCCTGCCTGTGTGGAGTTTAGTGAGTGGAATTTATACATGCAGTATACATATTTCTACCTGTTACACCGACCCGGTGCAGGAGCTGCTACAGGTCTATGTTGGCTTTACCATGTGCTCTACAAGTCTTCACCATAGAAACAACAGCATGTTGATTTATTCTGTCAGCAGACTGTTTAAAGATAGTTAACGTAGGTACTGTGACGTCACCCGTTGGTTTGTGCGCTCCCACTTTGAAGCCTTGAATTTGGCATTTTGACTGTTGCCATCTTGGATTTTCAGAGCCAGAAGACCATATTTGGAGAAGAGGGTGGAGCTAACTCTTACGCTAGCTGCCAGTTTGGTTAGCACAGCATATTTAAGGTCTTGAAGCCAGCCTCTAGTGGACGTTAGAGGAACTGCAGTTGGCTTCATTTGTCAGCTCCAGATGTTGCCGCTTGCTTCTAAATCTTAAAACTATCTAAACAAGTTCAAGTGGCAAGTTGTTTAGTGGCAACTCCAAATCTGGTAAGCAGCAGTGTGGAGTGGTTATACGTACAACCTTCACATCCCGTCTCCTGCCAACAGT
The DNA here is from genome assembly GCA_035609425.1 of Epinephelus awoara. Classification (NCBI taxonomy): domain Eukaryota; kingdom Metazoa; phylum Chordata; class Actinopteri; order Perciformes; family Serranidae; genus Epinephelus; species Epinephelus awoara. The sequence continues at coordinate 690,633 of CM069309.1, forward strand.
CAGTGTTGGTTTCTCACCACCACAAACTTTTCCTCATCATAAGCACGTAAATTATTTTTTCCTTTCACCTGGACACAAACATGTTTTCAAACTTTTCCCATTTCATTGAACATGAGATAAGATAATCCTTTATATTCATCCCACGATGGGGACATTTGCAAACAGGAAGCAGTGAGACAACATGGCAATAAACTAAATAATGTAGCAACAGTTTTTTATGACAGCAACAAACTACTGTATTTTTCATTTGCAGTGGTGCAGGTAGATCTTCATGTGACATCATCTGAATCCACAGTATGTAATGTGGTTTTTGGAGCTTCATGAGACGTCATGTGACCGTGATGGAGTCTCATTCACTACCTGAGTGACTTTGTTCAGGCTTTGTTAACAATCTGTTCAAACAGATGCAGAATGTTACTGATCCTCTTCTGTCGCTCATGTGTAAACAACATGAAATCAAAGACCTGTGTGTGTGCCTGTACAGACCATGAAGCCCTGTGTGTGTGTGTGTGTGTGTGTGTGTGTGTGTGTGTGCCTGTACAGACCATGAAGCCCTGTGTGTGTGTGTGTGTGTGTGTGTGTGTGTGTGTGTGTGTGTGTGTGTGTGCATGTACAGACCATGAAGCCCTGTGTGTGTGTGTGTGTGTGTGTGTGTGTGCCTGTACAGACCATGAAGCCCTGTGTGTGTGTGTGTGTGTGTGTGTGTGTGTGCCTGTACAGACCATGAAGCCCTGTGTGTGTGTGTGTGTGTGTGTGTGTGTGTGTGTGTGTGTGTGCCTGTACAGACCATGAAGCCCTGTGTGTGTGTGTGTGTGTGTGTGTGTGTGCCTGTACAGACCATGAAGCCCTGTGTGTGTGTGTGTGTGTGTGTGTGTGTGTGTGTGTGTGTGTGTGTGTGCCTGTACAGACCATGAAGCCCTGTGTGTGTGTGTGTGTGTGTGTGTGCCTGTACAGACCATGAAGCCCTGTGTGTGTGTGTGTGTGTGTGTGTGTGTGTGTGTGTGTGTGTGTGCCTGTACAGACCATGAAGCCCTGTGTGTGTGTGTGTGTGTGTGTGTGTGTGTGCACGCGCGCAGGTATAGAGGAGGAGGTTTTACCTGCGTTCCTGCTCTCAGCCGTGAGCAGGGAGTGTTGTTGGCAGACGGCAGGTATGTCACAGCGTGTATCAATCATCACGTCACTTCAGCTAGCCCCGATCTGTCACGGCGAGGCACATAAATACCTGACGTGAATTGGCTGAGTGTTGGAGGTGGAGGCGTAGCTTTACCGTAAGACAAGTTGTCTTTAAGAGATGTTACGCAACTGATAGTAAACGCTGCTGTCAGTGAGGTATTCACTGGGGGTTCAGCGAGGGTTTCTTTCAGCTGCCATTGTTTCTAAATGTGGAAGTTTTTAAAAATAGTTTTTTAGTTTTAGAGATTTATCTGTGGTTGATTACTGTTCATTCAGACTCTCACTTTTTATTTTCTCCACCTTTTTATGACTTGACTCTGATACAGGCTCAGCTGATTTGTTGTCGTCATAGAGTTTCTAACAGCGTTGTTGCACATGAACAAAGTGTTGAGCTGTAAAATGAGAAAGTCTTATTTTACAGCTAAAGCGACCCAGTCTCACTCCACAGTGGGTGAATACCGGTGCTTGGTCAGTGACAGCCAGCGTCAGACACTGACAAAAAAAGCCATGTTTTCACGTTGGCATGAGCTAGTTGGGACAAAGGCAGACTGTTGCATTGCCTCATGTCACCTTTTCCTTGGCCAAAAAGTTCCACCTGAACACAACACAAAGACCTGCTGAGAGGAAACAAGTCTCCGCAGCAGCAGACGGCGGTCGTCTGTATTTATCATTCAAAGAGGGAAACAGGGAGAACGTCTTGATGCTAGTTAGCCAGTTAGCACATCAACAACACAATCAGTGCTGAAAGAAAAAAACATATTGATCATGTGCAGGTGAACAATGACACAAACAACTACAAACTGTCTCTGCTGAAGAGCTCAATGGCTCCTCAATGGAAACACCCACACTGACAGTGGTGACAGACGCTCACTGACCGTCAGCTCGGTGTGTCAGGGCCTTCAGAGGTCGTCGGAAAAGAAGGAGGGACACGATATCTTCATATCTGTCTGTTTTTATATCTGACTTTCTGTCCCGTGGAATACTTTGTGGATGTAGTGAAAGTTTAAGCAAATCTGTCCATCCATTTTCATCCTTTTGTCTGGGGCCAGGCCAGAAAAGAAAAATACAGGAGGTCATGGCAGCCTGATAAATCTACAGCATCTTCTGCAGTTTGGCATCAAAACAAGATGATAAACCTGAGCTTATGGTCTGCCAACAGTAATCAGATATTCTCCAGAGCTTTCAAGTGCATCTCATGCTTTCTTGTCTCCTAACTACTGTTTCCATGGTCAATATGAGTGTTCATGCTGAGCCAGAATTTGTTGGTGAAGTGAATTTAAAAAAAAAAAAAAAATTGCATTTGTTATGGTTTGACAAAACGCTGCAGGTCTCTGTGTTTTTAACAACTCTCTAATAAAAGTAGAGAAGCTGAGGGCATGAGTTGGTACCAATGTTTTCTACAGAGACAGATCCTCAAAGTAAACTCATGGTTCCCAGCTTTGGGGTCACGCCCACAAAACCAGTTGTAAATTTATTTTTTTTTAAATTAAAGTAATATTTTCATTACAGTTACAAAGTGTAAACTTTACGTATGGAGACATGATTTTTTCTTTGTCTCTTGTACGAAAACATTTTTCTGTATTTCAGTCGACCAAGCAACAAAAACAATCCTAAAGCTCCATGATCTTTTTAACATTTAGGTTCTGTGTTTTTATCTATTTCATTCTTTACTTGTTTCAGCAGGTAATTATTTACTCAGAATGCATTTATTAATTTGTTTGACTGAATATTTTTTTCTTTGGTGCAAGTTTTAAAGTTTTGGGTTTGCTCGTAGGAGGTTGTTGGTTCAAAGTCCAAATAATCTGTCTGTTATAATAAATGTGTAAAGGTGCACCTTTCATGCAACATTTAGAACAACTCGAGCACATTCACAGAGATAAGCAGAGACACAGTGTTCATTGATCAGTCAGTGTCTCCTAACGTTCCCATCTCTAGCACAGTTAAATGATAAACACAGCTGTTATCTGCGCCGCCTGGTGAATGTGCTGCAGTGTTGAAATCCTATTTTGCACATCTGTTTGCTTGCACATGCCCACAGCTGCACCTGCGCGCTCTGTCACATGCTATCGGCGCACAAACACTGAACTCCACATGCAGATTGTGATCTCTGCTCCAAGACGGAGGGAATTCGCCAAGAGCAGCTCAGCACCTCTCTGCTGCAGCGCTTGCTGGAAAAAAACAACAAAAAAGAGCAAAACGTGCAGGCTGCATGTCAGACGCTTCCCCGAGGCTGCAGGATCGAACAGCGAGGCCCGTCAGCAGATTCTTACAGAAAAGGTCTGACACAATGAAATTTGGTGGAGCTGAGAATAAAAGGCAAACGGGCCCTGTGATACCTGAGCGCTCTCCTCAGAGACTCTCTGAGAGCTGATGAATTTGCCTAATTCTGATTAGCCTCCCGCTGAGTTGCCTCTGTGTTTGTCACCGGACGGTAAGTTGGATTCAGAGGTTTGTTGAAGTGTGTGAATGGGACGGGACGGGTGGGGGGGCGGAGGAGAAAAGCCCCTCGCCGCTCCAAAGCTATTAGCTCGCTCTCTTTCCACCTGTCACACATTGGTGACTTTATTTCGACTCAGCCGAGGCCCCCTGGCAGATATCAGAGAGATCATCTCCGTCTTAAGCTAAACGACTCCAACAAGCGTTGCGGCCCTCCCCTCCCGTCCCCCGTGACCCTCGCGACCCCTCGGCACCACGGGCCGCCTGAGGAGCAGAGGTCTGAGCCTGGCCGAGGAGGAGTGGCCATGGGAAGAGAAGGAGATGGGCCGAAATGAGCTCCGTCATGCAGAAAACTGCAGGAGGGGGGAGGCGACAAATACACACTCCCACCCCCCACAGATATGCACACACAGCTGCGACAAAGAGTGACACACACTCACACACAGATTAGAAAAAAGACTCAACAGTAATCAAGCTCAGTTTTTCTTTCCTCCTCACACTCTTTCTCCGTGTGTTTTCTCTCTCTCTGACAAACGTTTTTCTTTCCTCCCCCCTCTCTCCTTCACACACACACACACACACACACACACACACACACACACACACACACACACACACACACACACACACACACACACACACACACACACACACACACCACCAAAACATACAATAGCAGCTGCGACAAAGCCCTCTGCAGGATTAGCCAGCCTTTGTTGGCAAAACACAAATTACAAGTCTTTTAGCTGTGACTCCGCCCTCCCTGCAAGTGAGTGATGGAGTGTTGTGTGTGTGTGTGTGTGTGTGTGTGTGTGAAGGCATGTTCATGTGTGTGTTGGTGTTTCCTGCTCCGTACGATGCATTCAGGGTTCTGTAGAAGTGTTTTGGTGCAGGTTTGTGTGTGTTTGTGTGTGTGGAGTGTTTTAAAGAGGGGTTTTGTTATCAGTCTCAGGCCGGCAGAGAAAACAGGCGTAACGGAGAAGAACCCTCGACTGAAACACTGAGGAGGAGCAAGCTGTCAATTAGAGACGTCTCTTTTAAAACCGCAGTGCAGCCTCTCCTCTCCTCTCCTCTCCTCTCCTCTCCTCTCCTCTCCTCTCCTCTCCTCTCCTCTCCTCTCCTCTCCTCCTGCTTTACAGGGTTCAAACGCCCAAATTTCCCCCGATGGTTCTTTGCAGTCTTTGTGTAGTCACATCTGCAGCGTGCACATGATGAAGCTCTGGAGGAGCTGAAGGAGGTGATGCTGAAGGAGGTGATGCTGAAAGAGGCGATGCTGAAGGAGGCGACGCTGAAGGAGGCGACGCTGCAGGCTGCTTTAGTCACCGTTTGTCATTTGTCTTCATTCAGGTGATGATAAATTCCCAGTTAAACTCTGCGGAGGTGCAGCACAGGTCTGTTCCTGTGCTCACTTACAGTCTGAGAAATAAGCTGCAAAGTTGCGTTGCTGGTGAATAAAGAAGCACAACACAGAGTAAATGTTCAGAGACAGAGTCTGTTTGATTTGCATTTCTTTATTGACCACAGGTGCAGTAAACTTTATCACTCAAAAAGCTGCCAATTGATTTTTTTTTGTGTCTATCAATGTAAACTTTAAAAAAAGGTCTTGAACCATCCTCTGAAATAAGAAAAGTGCATCGACACTGTGAGAAATGATCTAACTACCATCAGTCATCTCCACATGGGATCATGGCTTTGGTCATGTGTGTGTCTCTGCAACTAATCTCACAAACTACTGGACCAATCAGCCCAATGTGTTGTGTGCACGTCTGACTGTATGCACAAGGACCTCTTGTGGTTGCAGCAGCCAGAAGTGTTGGAGGCTCAGAGACAATAGTTGGCGGAGTGTTGATGGAAGCTGAGTAGAGCTGGAGCGAAGTTGCTTTATTGTCATTGTGGTGGAAAGGAATGTCCATCCCTTTCAGGAATCACTGAAGGTGGGTGACGGTCCGTTCTCTGATGTTGGGCTTGAACAGGAGGGCATGCCAGGAGCCCTGCCACCATGGCTACTGGTGTTGCCTGCATTGGTGCCGGCTCCGTCGGCTATGTTGTCCACAGTGTTCGGCGCTTGTGGAAAGAGGAGAGGAGGCCAGAGATCAATCAGGAGTTGGAGAGATCTCCTTACTGAGTGGAGACTCCGGCCTGGCCGTGGTGTGCTTACCACAGAGTGCGGGCGGCTCCAGTCAGAGGCTTGGCCCTGGTCTGCCTGCTGTGTCATGGCTGGAGGATAATTGGTTTCCAACAAATCATCATACAAACTGTCGTCTTAATCAGGCGGGCTGCTCTGTAATTCAGGATCCACGGTGAGTTTGAAATCTAAGTTTCAGCCTTGTCTTAGTTTGTTATTGCATCACGTGTTTGGGCATGACGTGCAGGATGGTTTGACCAGGTATAAACAGGCGTGGCAGGTAGTCAGAGGTGTGGTTGGGGCGTGGCCCCGCCCCTCAACGTAAGATAACAAATTAACTTCATTTCATCTCCACCTGGAGGGAGCATGGGGTTGGTTGTGTGTGTGTTTCTGTCTTTCTGCAACTAATCTCACAAACTATTGGACCAGTCATGTGTGCACATGTAACTGTATGATCAAGAACCTCTTGTGGTTAAAAAAACTATCATATTGGCTTTACAAGTGTGTACAAGCACGAGAGGGGAATCCATTTATTGAGCCACGTATGTGCGACTCCTCTACGATAGGTGGAGATATGCCGCCTTTCAGGCAGGTGCTTGTTGTCCGTGAGTGAACTTTTCTAGTTCATACTGGTTTTCGTCACATTTTCACATCTACTGTTTCACTGGAATGAAAAACGTCTGAATGCCTATTGTGGAAGTATTGAATCCATATTTGTTTCACAGTTTTTACCGATGCCTGTATTGAGGAGTATTTCTTCCTCAGGTTTCCTCTGAGCGTACTTTGTCCTTCAGAGCCCGCTCCTCGAGCCAAAACCAGCAGAGGAGTTATTGATCAGCATTGATCAGCACAGGAGCTCAGTAATCATGTGGGCTGTGAGGTCAGGACACAAACACGTATACAAAACATAATGGAGGTTGTTTTTCTCATAAAGGAATATTGAATGTGAGGAGTCGGCTCCACTCTGTAAAGTCCTCGTTCATTCATCAGTTTGTCTCAAAGCACTTCTGCTGAGAGAAGTGAGAATAAAAATGGATTACCATATTATTTTGTTCTATCTGAAGAGAATTGGTCTGGAAATGATATTTACAGAAGTTGTCATTTCTATATGCTCTGAGTTGTTGGTGTTGCCTCTGCAGACTTGGCAAGTACAGACAATCTGCACTTTACCAGCCAGAAAGGTTCGAACTAAAACTCTCTGTGGTCGTTCAGACTTCGCTCTGAGTTATGATGAGTTTTGATTCAGAATTACAAGACGTGTCTGCACATTTGCAGAAGAAGCAGCAGGAGCTCAATATTTAAACTTCAGGCCCAGAAATCCTGTAATTTGGTATGAACGAACCAAAACAGGTTTTACACCCAGGACCGTCTATGATGCTTCAATAAACCACGTTCATGTCAGTGTACCTGACAGAGGTTTATCTTTATTAACAAACATGTCATGTTTCCCCTTAAATCATCATCATCATCCTCACTGTGACCTCGTCACATGTCCACGTTTGGTCATGGACTTTCCACGTCCACATATGGCGTCCAAGGTACCCTGGGTGTGTTGGTTGTTGACGTTCTGGGACGCCGTGTCAACTTCAGCCTGTTACATGCATTGTCTGTTTTCAAAATACACTTCTGTTTTCACAGGAAATGTACAGTTTGATACACTCTCTTTCAAAATAAAAGCACAACCCACACACACACACACACACACACACACACGGTTGAGTTTAGGAATAAAGAACAGGGTTTGGCTTTACAGTCTTACAGGAAGTGAACGCCGACCTTCTGGGTAAAAGTCGGTGGTCGTTGGGTTTCAGTCCAAATGTAGTGAAAATTTTAAGTGAATTTTCAGACAATGGGCAAAAGAAAAATGCAAATGCTTTTCCATCTTCTGCTGTCACATGATTACTGGGAGTCCAATCAGATGCCACTGCAGAAAAGGGCACAAACAGATGACGTAATTTAAAAAGTCAAACCTCAAACGAAGGAAAACAATAAATGTACAATAACAGAGAGAAGGACAATGGAAACAGAGAGTTTTGAACACCTAATATTTCAGCTCTGCGCTCCTGGAGGAGTTCTGCTGACGGGCCTGTGTGCACAGAGAAGCTGTTTAAAGCCTCTAGAGACGATGAGGAGAGTTTACAGTGGCTCATAATGATGGTACGCCATCAGTTATTCACTGAATCCATTTCTATGGAACGTCTACGTCACATTTAACTTTTACTTTTCCAGGAAAACAAAAAACATTTGTCATATTTTGATTTTTTTTTTCTTGTGAAATTTGTGGTGTTTCACGCAGGTTTTTTAGTGCACACTGAAGATATGCATAAAAAGAAATGGACTGAAACGCACCCACTAATCAGCCCCTGACTCATGGGCAGGCAGCCTGCAGCTCAGGAGCCACATGCGGCTCTTCAGCCTCTCTGCAGTGGCTCCCTGTGGCTTTGACAAAAATGATACGGAGATGAATAACGGTTATTTTAAGATTTTCATTTATCATTGTTGTAGGTGACATTCTCACATTCTCACAACTGCAGCCTGTACACTGAATAAAATGATTTAACATTTTGCCAGCTCAAATGTGTGTCATGTGTCTATGATCCGGCGAGGTTTGTGCTGTCTGGTCTCTGGTCTGGTTAGAAAAGAGAAGATTTTATGGACAGATTCATTTGATCTTATCGACAATGCTACAAAGATTAAGTACCAAATGATCCTAAATATTCCGGTGTGGATCCACTATGTGGTCGTGCATATTAACAAATGTTCATTTTGATCTGAATTAGATGATTTAGACTTAAACGTCTGTTTCCTTCATCATCAGGCTCAGGTATGTTTTGCAGCTGCAGACAGACTTATTTTTCAATTCTGCTTGTTTGATATGAGAGGTTGCTGACTCCTTAAATCAACACTTAACTTTAACCTGGCTGGACTCTTAAATGGAGGAGAATTGATTTCAGCAGAGATTTTGTTTCTTCAGCAGCAGCAGCCCTGATCAGTCTGCCTCACTGACACTGCTGTGAGCTGTGAGTGCAGTCACAGAGGGTGTTTTATATTATGTCTATATGTTGCTGTGTGTATGTTTGTGTACGTACTGACTGTGGAAACAAATACTATCCCTCTGGGACAATAAATCTAGATCTGAACCTTCTGCAGTTGGCAGATGTAAGTGTGAAGTCACTAACATGCTTGTGGCGTGCATGTGCATCCACAGGATACAAACATAATATAATCAGAATATCGGCTCTGAGAGTGAACCTTTAATGTTTGCAGAGAAGTGACCGTGCTGTCTAAACGAGCCTGAATGTGGCCCTCCTCTCTTCACAGCTTACGTCTGACGGCACAAACACACCAACTGCAGCAGCTTTTAGAAATGGAGCATCACAAATGATAAACACAATGCCTCCTCCTCTGACTGCATCCTCTCTGTTTTACTGATTGAACTGTGGATTTTTTCACGTGTAGATTATCTTGGACTAGACGTCACATTTTTAGGAGTCGTTAGGTAAACAGCTGTGAGATGTTAGCGCCTGTAATCAGTTAAGCACTGAGGTCAGCCGTGTCAATATTTTCCCATATCTGCTCAGCATTGTCTCCTTTATTTACCTTCCCTCTCCCCTTTGGGAATAGCATTCCAGCTACATCTTAAGATGGCCCCAGATCACTTAAGCCACTGACCATATGTCATAACTCTGCTCGGGATTAGGCACATTCTCCACTTTATGGGCTAACTTGTGGGAAAGTGTGTGCAGCGCCGGACTACCAGTGTTACTTGGAGAAAATCCACCTCGGATCAGAGTCGGCTGAAGCTTTCGTCCGACCTGTCTTCAGAAGAGAGAAATATTTCACTGGTGGAGTCAGAATGAATAAAAGATCTTCAAACTGGGCTAATTAGAGCAAATATATCTCTCCTCTGATTTATTCTGACACACAACACACGACACGATACATGCAGCAACTTCCTCACTCACTCATCGCAGTGTGAATACATGAATGTGTAATGTCATTAATGTCACAGCAACACAGTTTTTCATCTTCGGGTGGCACCAGGTTTTATTCTTGTTGTGTTTGGTCTCCATCGTTGTTGCTAAGAGCTAATCTGGGAGCTTTATTCAGCTGTCAGTCAAACACAAAGGGAGGTTTTACCTCAGTTCTTCTGTCAGAGCACTTTGTCTCACCTTTCTTCTGTTGGAGGCCAGTCGCATCACTTCCTCTGTGACACTGAGTTTCACTGGCGTCAGTTCAGACACGAGCAAATGGAAATGTTTCTATCAGCTGGACAAAGCTTGATTTGGTGTTGTCTGTTGTCAGATGGTGAGAAAAGGTTTTAATTTGAAAGAAAGTTTCACCGTAAAAATCCTCACTGAGGTTAAAAATCCTCCTGCACAAAACAGCACCTTTAAACAAAGTCGCAGACATACAACATGTTAATGTTAAAGATTAATAAAAAAGATTTCAGATATCAGATCAACATGTCCTGGATCACATAGAAGCTAACAGCATCTACAACCTGAGGCACCTTCCTCCAACTTCTTGAATCTGTGATTTTAAACTAGGGTTGCCACAGAGTGAGACTTTCACAGTACGATAACCGAAAACATTGCGGTGTCACGGTATTACAGAATTGTTATTACTCTCAATGACCCTTGAAGAGATGAAAACAGAAGAGCTTTTTGAGCCAAACATTTTTATTACTATCACTGAAACTTGAAGTAATTTTTAGAGTTTGTGGAAAGTCTCCTTCTTGAAAACAACAAAAATAAAAGGTGAGATTCTCCGATCAGTTGCTTTCCCCCCAACAAACACACACTGTACGATAACTGTCAGTTTTTATACCCCAGTTTACCTTGAAACTGTATATCACTGCAACCTGATGTAAAGCCTTAAGAGACCAGCTCACCAACCCAAATCAGTCTGCAGCAGAGTCCAAGTTTACTTAAAAGCCCCTGTTTACCATTCACTACAAACTTTGGGGACAAATAGCCAGAGAAAATCTTGTGAATCTGTCACAGAGCAGAGACAGCCGCTTCCAGCAGTTTTCAGATGGATGAATGTACATGAGAAGGAAGCAAGTAAAGAATTGCCTCATAAATAAGGACGCGCCAGTGATTATGTCTGAGGATGGACGATGCAGGCCGGCCAAGCCGAGCGAGCTGAGTCACAAGTTTCTTGCATGTTTTCCTACAAAAAGTAATGCACCCAAATTCATACATATCCCAGGCATTTTGAAAGGCTGTGATCATGTGACCAATGAACTGATGGGTCACAAATACACAGACCTTCACACGGAACTTTCCTTTTGAGTCACGTGTTCAGATTTGTGTGAAATCTGAGCAAACTTTAAGTCATTTCAAGGTACGTCCTCACCATGTCTCTTTTCGTAAACCTAACCTCTGTAACTTTATGTTAATTATGTAATTGTACATTAAGGACATAATGTTGTTCATGGGGCACAAATTCATAGGATATCATATGACCCGTTTTAAGACAACACGTTGAATGTTGAGTGAGGGCCTTAAGATTTGTACTGAACCTCAGTCCTCCTTTGGAACTTTATTTTGACAAACAAGCTCTATTTTGATGCTTTTAATGCACTCTGGCACCTAAATTACATTCAAAGTGCAAAAAGAAATATGAGTGTGAATCAATTCATTTTGTAAAATTAGAAAATGATCCTCAGGCCACCTGGCACCCTCAACTTTGGCCACAGCTGAGTATCACTGATATACAGTATCAAAGTAGTTACAGCACTGAGAGGATACATGCATATATAACACCAAGTCAACCACAGACAGAAAAGTAACAGCAACAAGTCGTCTTCTTGCATCAACAGAAAAACACTTAAGTCTGAAATAAAAGCTCAGCTGCGACTTCTTTACAAGTTCCTGAATGTTACAGTTAAAAGAGAGCCGATCTTTAATGAAGAATCCTTTGTACATATGTGCAGACTCAGACTCAATCGTTTTGCCCTAAAACATAATAATTGATGGAAGATTAAGTGGCCTTTTCTTTGAGATTGTGAATGTTCATACATTTTGTTTTGTCAAGTCAATTTCAACTCACGAAAAGTGTGTTGTACCGATTCAACTGACAGAGAGCCTGATACTTTTATACTTTGTATGAGCAGAGCAGTAAACAACAGTATCATCTGCATAAAAGTGAACATCTGCATTGGGCACATTTTACCAACACTAAATAAAAGTGGTCTTCAGATCAAACCCTGGGGTGCACCTTTTATTACATTAAGAGAGCTAGATGTCATGCCTTCAGCCCGGACACACTGTGATCTGTTTAATAAATCAGACAGATTGTACGGACGGTCCAAAACTGAGAAGTCAGTGCCCCATTATTGCACCATTGACAGTGTCAAAAATAAATGCATTAAAAATAGTGTGTTATTTTGACCAAGAGTATATGGAAACCACAAAGTTAACTTGACTGAACGCGTTATATGCCGATCTGTTTTCACTGTCAGCGCCCTCGAAACCAAACAAACTTTAATGCAACACCTGGATAAATTATTAGAAGATGTCAGTGAGAGGAAATGTTGTCATGACTTAATACTTTTTGTATTTTCTTGCATTTGCATTGACAGTGCTCATAGTTTTGAAAGTATTTTTTCTAAGCTTTCTGTTCATTGTCCATAAGTTGTGGTTGCATGACTTCAACCCTCGTACACACACAATCCTCAGACATCATCCTCACATTCATTCTGAGCGAGATATAAACTATAAGTTGCTTAATTTGTTTATCCGTGAACTCAAACTCTGAGACGGAGCCTTAAATGTAACCCTGGTACTTAATACTTTGGACCTTTACTCAGTCTTAATTACAGGTGCATTAACCTCAGGAAGCTTTGTATAGCCACAGTAATCTCTGTTCAAATACCCCGAAACCAGTAGATTTTAGTGTTTCCATGGCAGTGAGGACACCCAGTTGAGATGAGTTAATTAGGCCAGCGGGGGCCACATGTGCAGATGAACGTCCTGCACCCCAATAATGACGGTACACTGTAATGATTGTAGCAGCAGGGAGCAATAAGCAGACAAATTCTCCCATACACCAGTTTTAGTGCTGCATATGTAACACATAACCTTTTATGTACAACCTTCAAAGCCTGATGGAGATCAATGCTATACATTATGCATGTTGCAGATGAAGATGAAAAGCAGCGGGGCTTCAGTCGTGATGTGAGCGGACAGTTTGTTGTTGGCCTGAACCTTATCTTTTACCTTTGTATGAAAGCCCAGCAGGAGTCGGACCTCTGGAAAACATCCCAGATTGTTTACAGGAATTGACTTTGAAAACATGCAAATAGCAGGGTCATCCCAGCATGCATGATACATTCAGCTGCTTAATACAAGTGTGTGTGCTCAGATATCTGCTGACTATAAGTTGAAAAGTGACCACAGTGACATTCTTTGAACATCTTCATGTCCAGTTCACAGACTGTAGAAAATAATGGATGTGGCTGCTGTGACACCACCCACTGGTTTGTGACTGTATGAGCCTTGAGTTTGGTGTTTCAGCCGTTGTCATCTGGGTTTTGGAGGCACATGTGACCATATTTGGGTGAGAGGGCAGAGCTGTGGAGGAGCAAGGAGTGGCTCTGACTGAGAAGCTGAGGACAATATCAGCAGATTCATTCAAAGAGGCCCCGCCCCCTCAATGATGTGTAACGTTGAAATGATCTCCAGAGACCAAACAGGCTGTCAACATGTTGATTTCTACATGTGAACATGGAGGTCTGTGGGGAAGCACTCGCTCTTGGAGCCAGCCTCTTGTGGACATCAGAGGAACTGCAGGTTTTAGGCCCATGTTGCAGCCTCGGAGGTTGTTGCCTGGTCCAGTTTGTGCTTAGTGTGTCACCTGACACGCCGTGCCACTGCAGCAACACTGTGTTTGCAGCTGAGAGTTTGTAAACTGATGTTTTGATGTAGATTTGCTTTTGTTAAAAGTGGAATTTGTTTATTTCACTGAGAATTTTCCACATTTTTGGATTTTTCATTTACAGGAGGCATGTGAGGAAAACATTTTCTACATGAATCCACCGTAACACGAGGTGAACAACTGATCTACAAATGGCCATTTGGCGGTTGAAGTGTTCCTTTAACATGTGTGTTGTGTTTGGAGCGGAGCCAGGTGGTGATCAGCGAGTACCATTTTTTTAAATGAAGAACTATGTTAGAGCGGAGCAGCCTCTCAGGCAGATTTAAATATCCATACAGACTTCCTACACAAACGTCTGTTCAACAGTTGCTCACTTTAAAGTTTCACCCTCATTGTTTACAGGTTTCATCAGAGACCTCAGCAGCAGCAGCAGCAGCAGTAGAGCGAAGAATCCAAGATATGTAGTGTTAAGCGGAGGTGGATAACAGCTCAGCACTCGGACCGGATATGTGACAGTCTTTAGATTCTTTGTGTGTTGAATACCTGTCTTTGTGCCCCGGAGGGACGAGCTGCTGCCTTCAAAACACCCACTCAGCGTGCACTCAAGTCACTGCACAACAAACAGAGAAAGTTTGTGCACACCGTCACGACGGAAATAACTTCCCAACTAGTGGATCAAATGACCTGATTTGTGTCACGATGTTTCCCTGCAAACACTGGGAGCAGAGGAAGTCTCTCTGGTGTGTGAGAAATGAATAAATGTATCATTGGGTGATGCTTTCAATAATGTGCTAAAGCAGCAAAACAAAGCATTAAAATGATTAGAGCACTAATTCCAGTTCAACAAACAGTGAGCTTCATTAGCTGGTTATAAAAAGTGTCTCATTAAAGCAATCATGGTGATAACGCTCTGAATCAATCCTCAGACCCTGTGCAGTCCCCGGGGGAATGGTGTGATTAACGACGCTGGGTAACCCTGATTGGAATAAACCTAGAAAAACATGTAAGGATGTTGGTGCTGCATTGTGCACGAGGTTCACTGGGATGGCAGCTGGTGGTTACCTTGGCAACAGCAGAGGATGGTCCTTTAACAGGCTGGATGTTGTGCTTTAATGCTCTTAGAAAAAAAACATCAAGACAATAAGTGTAGAGTTTAGTTCAGCGGAGACTTTGTGTCTCAGTGTTTCTACGTCTCGTTATTTCTTTGATCACTATATCGTCATGCTCTGACACAAACAGCTGCAGCGCCTCTGCATGCGAGATGTCAAATCAAATGAAGTAAAGTTTAGGGATGAATCGCACCAAATACTGACGTATTGTATTTGAAGAAGCAATTTCACATTTTGGGAAGTAGGTCATCATCATCCTCACTGTGACCTCGTCACATGTCTACGTTTGGTCATGGACTTTCCACGTCCACATATGGCGTCCAAGGTACCCTGGGTGTGTTGGTTGTTGACGTTGTGGGATGCCGTGTCAACTTCAGCCTGTTACATGCATTGTCTGTTTTCAAAATACACTTCTGTTTTCACAGGAAATGTACAGTTTGATACAGTCCCTTTCAAAATAAAAGCACAACACACACATGATTGGCTTTAGGAAAAAAGAACAGGGTTTGGCTTACAGGAAGTGAACAGCGGCCCCCTTAACTTAGGTTGTTGTCCCACCTCGTGGTCCCTTGAAACCGGCCACGTACCATGCTGATGGTATCTGACGCAGGAAGACACTGACCAAACACTGGTATTTGATAACGGATGTGAGAGCGGGTTGAATCAGCTTCTACAGCTGAGCACGCCAACAGTTACTGTGTCATAACTGCATCATGCTACATCAGATGCTCTCTGTCCACACTGAATCTGCTAAATATGGAACTTTTTTTACGTCATGTTAACGTAACAGGAACTTCCTGGAATTTCCTGGAGTCTCTGCTGGTTGCCGGGTAACAAGCTGTCCTTAAGATCCCAGCATTAGTTTTTCTGTGCTTGTTGTCGAGCAGGACAGCGGAGACTTAAACTGTCTTGAAAGACATCAGACACACACACTGATTATCTAAATCTTACCCACCTATAATAACATGTAACAATAAAACACCTTTGTTCCTTCAGTGTGTGGAGAGCACACAGCATCACATGCTAACTCACTGACAATCAGACGGGACTCAGACAAACAAACATGGCAGACGACAGACAGGAAGAAGGTTTTTTCTTACCACTTTTTACAGAAAATTAACAAATACTTAAAAATATATATTTAATGGATGTCCATGGATATGGATGAAGTCAAGGGGACGACGTGAACATGGACATTCTGAGTTGAATCCTATTTAACATAGCATCACTCACAACAGGATATCAGACCTTAAATACAGTTTAATACGTAAGATTTAAAATCAGAGTTTGAAGCAGATCAGAGGATGTACTAAAAAAATTACTTTCAACGTACCCAACCACACGCGAAAATCTGGCCAGATGATCTTTACATCCATCAGTAAAATCAGGGTGTTGCTGAGGATTGTCGAGCGGTGATCAGGCCCAAAATCATCCTGATTCTCGTGTAGATTCTCAGCTTAACTCCCCTTTAACTGAGATCTGTATCTGCGGTGTGACAACATCAGCACTTCTGTCTCTGTTTCTAAAAGACAACAGAGGTTGTGAATGAAGACTTTGTTCACACTGATCAGTGTTGGTGAAGGAAGAAACGGTATGTTGTCATTTTTCTGATGAGCAAAGTGAAGCAGAATGTCATCATGTTGAGAGTGAAGCAAACAGACACAATCTCTGTGTTTGTTTTCCTTTAGCACAAATTGTTCCAGCAGGTAAAGAAACCGACTACACTTCCATTCTTGTGGTTTATTTAAAGATTTCTTTGTGCTCAGACGGGACACTATCGCTGATTCAGAGCTGGGTCAGAACCAACACGTCCCGAGGATCATCCATCATCTGCAAACAGCCCGTCCGCCCGACAGAGTAATAACACCTCGGCGGACCCGGCTTGATAGCCTGGATAAAGGAGGATCCAGCTGGACTGGTGCTTTTCAGTTTCTCTGGATCTGTCTCCTTCAGTTTGGGCGTCTGCTCGTCTTTATCTGCTCTTGTGTCTGACTGCCTCTCTGTTTCCAGGCCTTTGTTTGCTTGTCTGCCTCTCAAAATCTAAAAAGTGATAAACAAGGTTCAAAAGCGTTCTTTGAGAGCGAGTTCAAAGCCAGTCAGTCCACCCTCCTTCTGTCTCTCCCTCCTCCACGTCTCCATATATATTTATATATATCTTCCTCCCCTTCTTCTTCTTTTATTGTCTGGCATGAGTGGACGTTCGCCCACTTTCATGCTCCCTCCCGCTGTCAGCCGTGCTATATTGCAGCGCAGCCGGCCGCTGCAGTTAAACACGGGTTACTATGTCTGGTTAGCGGTTTTGTTGAGCGTGACACCCCAGGCTGTTCTCCCCGAGCCCAAACATTTTATGTTATGACAGCTAAAAGCAGGGAGCGTAATTACTGCAGCATAGTAACCTGAGTGTTTCTGTGGGGGCGAAAGGACTGCATAAACACACACATCTCTCTTAAATAGGTCGCATCCAAAATAGAAGACCGCAAATAAACCACAGTAATAGAAAGAGCTTTGAGAGCACTTGGGCTCGAACAGCACGAGCTGCAGAGTGCTTTAGATACACCACACACTCTGATATAAAAGCCTCCTGTTTGTCTCTGTTAGTTTGACTCATTTCATTCTGTAAACTGATGTTAACAGCTGGAAACAGCAGCCTCAACATTCACACACACACATTATACACCTGGAGACAACAGGATCAACCAACACTGCACAGTCTGATATGATGCTTTATTCTAAAAATCAACATCTGGATCTGCATCCAAGTTACGGGAGAATCATGAGATACATGTATGTGTTTTTTTTATTAAAGTGAGCACATTAGTTCATGAGCAAATCTTTAAAATCCTTCAAATTTCTCTTTTTTTCAAACCAAACAAAAACATAATCGAACTAAACATTGAGCTCAGTCTCATTCTAAAGTCGTCACACACCACCGCTTTGTTTCAGTTTGAAACGCTGCTGGTAACGATGTCATAGAAGAAGCTGGAAAGTCCTGCAGGGTAGAGGATCCGTTGCAACTATCCAACACTCTGATCCCCGACGGACTCCGGACTTACCCAGAAACTCACCTCTTGTTTAAGTGTTGAGCCAAACCATGATGTTTTTTGTCTAAACTAATCCAATTGTTTAATTGTCTCATTAAAAAGAAAAATATCTGTAATATCGTGCAACCCTTTCTGATGATGACACATGCTTTATTACAATGGCTCCACTCAAATGTTTAAGCACAGGCTGGTTCACTGGAGAACATCAAGGAATCTTGAACGTAGCCAGGGCAATCCTGAGAGTGGAATGAAACGTTTCACAGGGCATTGTTACACTCAGAAAAAAATACCAATTGATTTAGAGATTTCTTTGTGAGTCTAAGGGGAAAAGTGTTTTTGGGATGTAGTTTTATTGTTTGGCCACTTTGATAACTGGATTTAAAGCCTGATGCACTTCCTGAGGGTGTGGGTACACTTCCATGATGACCCTCTTCCATCACCGTGGGTCAGGACTGTGTTGTTAGCAGTAAGTGCTGAGTGAGTGCAGTGCTATGCAGCAGAAATGAACTAGCGACGCACAGCCGGATCAGCTGACACGAGAAAGAACAAAGAAGCTCAGGTTACAGCTCACACAGAGGGAGGACTTCCTCCTCTGCTCAGGACGTCAAATGAAAAGTTGCATTTCCCCCCCGATGGTTAACAAAGTTTATCTTCTTCCTCTTCATTACTGTATCTTCACATAGACAACAGCTGTTTCTGCTGCATTAATGCTCTGAATGTCACACACAGCTCCTTTAATTAAGATCAGTTTGTACTGATGTGTTTCCTCACATTAATGAATCTTAAGGTATAAAAACAGCATTAAATCTACTTTGAGTCAGTGTTGTTAAACTAAGCATGAAACCTTCCTGAGGTGGAGCATTTGGAGGGTTTCAGGGTTGTGACATCTTGTTGGTACAAAGCTGCCTGTTTGAGTTGATGCTGATATACTCCTCCATATACCCGCGGCTGACTGAACCATCTGAAGGACCATTTCAGAGTCTGCCTCCACAGTTTCTGATCTGGTTGAGAGCATTTTAACTTCATTCTTCAGTGAGCTGTTATTTCATATAAACCACCCCTGCTGATCCTGTGGGTTGCATGTTTTCCCTCCCTTGTGCCCTGCAATCGTCGGGCCTTGCATTCTCACGATAGCTTGTTTTGACAGGAGCTCCACGCTCCAGACGGACCCAGTATTACTTGACTCCAGACCTCCCCCTCTAAATGTGCTGAGCCTTGCCTCAGAAACCCGATTAAAGCCTTGAACAATAATCGTCCTCAATTTCCACCCCATCATCTTCACTCTGGCCTCCCCGCTGCCCCTCCGAGCCCCTCGCTCTCGCCCACACCTTCTTGGTTTTGGTCAGAAAGGCGCAGTGAGATCTCTGGCGCCGGGTGTTTTCACAACTGCTTGGCTAAGCGCTGGGAGAAGCCTGTTAGCGCTGCTCTGTCCACCACTGAACGCTGAAGACAAAAAGGATCTTTGAGGAAGGGGAGTTAGTGTCAGTCGGTCCATCCCCCGCTAAACCCCTCAAGTATTATGTTTCAATCCGGGTGGATTTACTGAACCGATTGACTGCTGCTGTTCAAAGATAGACCTCGCTCTGACTCTGGAGCTGCGCTCCATCTTTAACCTGCCTTTCCTCTCCTGTGCCTTTATTTAGCCATCATTCATCCAGGAAGGAGGTGCTGAGCGTGCACGCTCCTTCTCAGGAACATACTGCTTCATATTCACTCACGTAACGCTCACTCACACCTCAGCGTGTGTCCAACCTCTGCATTGGTACCTTTTCTTATTGTGATGTCATTTCCTGGAGTGTCTTCATACGCTTCACGTCACTAAGATCTGTACAACCTGAACTAAAAGATTATGGAAGTTATTAAACCACAATAATTAATGAAAGTATTGAAAATCTGTCATTCCAAAAAAAACCCAAACATATGTAACATAGCGCTTTGACGTCATTACGAGTGTACAACGTGATGACGCCTGAAGCTGAGCGTAAGTTCAATCAAGAAGACGTCTCTCGTGCTCACCCTTTCACATTCTCTCCATCCCACTCTCACTACTCCCTCCAGTCAGCTGACTATGGCTGTTCACTCCTCTAGTTATCCAATCACACTCTGCCACGATCTCTCAGCCAATCAGGATGCCACTGCAACATTTTAAACTTGCTCTCTCTTCTGCTGCTGTCAGCGTCATTTTAGGCAGAATCTTCACACCCTCCTCCACCCCGCTCACCTGCAGCCATCGTATCCAGAGTCCAGGACGAGCTCTCAAAGACTCATTCCTCCTCTCCTACAGTTCATCGGCACTTCTCCATCTTCCTCTCATCAGACGCTGGTAGTGGTAGAGGTGGTGAAGGGGGGGGGGGGGGGGGGGTCTAATCACCAAAGTCTAATTCATTTGTTCACATGTTAATAAATATTCTTTTACCATAAAACGAGTCTCTCCTGATTGACATAAAACAAAAGCCTTTCTGCTGCAAAAACAATGAATGTTGTAGCTGTTATGGTTTTTACTTTAGATCAATAGACATATATATATAGAATTACACAAAGAACAATCTTTCATGGCCGTCCATGAGAGGTCTGTTTTTAAAAGGGTTATCCAGCAGGGTTTGGATAAACCTCTAAATAATCAATCATTTAAATTTCTGACTTATTTTTTAAAATTACTCTGTTGCACTATGGCTTTAAATCTGTGGACGAACATGTTGCTGACTTGAAGTTAAGTCGTGTTTGGAGGTGCGACAGAGATACAGATCAATATCTTGTATCACAGTGTCCACACTACAGATGAGTAAATCATGTAAACTCAG
The DNA here is from genome assembly GCA_035609425.1 of Epinephelus awoara. Classification (NCBI taxonomy): domain Eukaryota; kingdom Metazoa; phylum Chordata; class Actinopteri; order Perciformes; family Serranidae; genus Epinephelus; species Epinephelus awoara. The sequence goes on from CM069309.1 coordinate 711,202, forward strand.
AGTGCAGTGGAGGCACAGCTCCAGTCTCTGCTCATTACAGCCGTCCTCTGCTGAGGAGGTGCTAACAAGCTTGAATCAAACGCACCTTGGCAGCAGAGCGCTGCATTACTCACCTGTCTCTGTCAGACGCTCTCCTTGTGGTCATAGTGATGCTTGTCGAACCTGCTGCCTTCGCCCTGAGCGCTTCCTGTGCAGACGAGGGAGCAGGTTAGTGGAGTAAAGAGCACCAACGCCGGGAGTGGCTGACGACGATTTATGTTCCAAAGCCACAAAATGCAGTCGAGGTTTTGTGATGACGTCACTTTATTTTAATGGATATAACTCTGCTGGAAGCCTCTGTGGCTAAACAAACCCACTATAGCTGTGACACTGGGAGGAAAACCAAGACTGGAAACTGTACATACACTCTATAAAGAGCACAGGCTGTAGCACAAGTCACTGACAACATTAAACAAAAATACAAAATGTGCAACTTCAAAAGAAGTTCAGACAGACAGCTCATGTTTCAACAGCAGAACATGGTCAGAGTTTGGCGTCTGGACTCCGGCCTCATCGCTCCCTGCAGCTATGATCACATGAGATATTGGGGAGCCATGATTAAATATTTGCCCTCAGCCGGAACCTGCAGGTGGATGCGGAGGTGGAGGTGGAGGTGGAGGTGGGGCTGAAACAGCGAGCAGCAGCACTGATGCAAACAGAGAGCTGAGGAGATTCTGCAGTTTGAACAGTCGGCCACGTTGGGAGGGTGTGTTTTGTAGATGACGTACGGAGAGTGACGCATGACGTGTGTGTTTGAATCAGTGCAGCTCGAGTCGACTGTGTGAACACTCCTTTAATATAAAACACACACAGAACACAAGATGAGATGACGACAAAGAAAAACTAAAGAGTCTGTTAATAAAAAGTGAACCATAAAAATAACAAGAAAAACAATGTTAACATTGAAGAGGACCAGTTTAAACACACCTGACATCAGCACATACACAGTGTTGGGAAAGTTACTGTCAGAATGTATAAAGTGTATGACGAGGGCCGACGAGGGGCAACAGCGCAGGAATCACCTCACCAAGAGGGCAACAGATGCTCACTGATGGCGGACCGTTGGCTTGGTGTCTCAGGGCCTAAAGTGAGTAACATACATGCACATACATTCATGCTCTATATAAGGGCCCAGCAACCTGCAGCTCTGCAGGTCTGTGGCGCTTTAGCCTCTCTCCAACTTTCTTCAGCTTTGACGACAAAAAAAATCACATGTAAGTTATTGTAAGTTATTTTTTGACATTTTAAATTTCATTTATCAAACTGTCTCTGTAAAGTGATTCTGACATTCTCTATTTTTAAAAATGTGTCGCCTGTACATTGAATGAAAAAAACAACAAGTTAATATTTCAGCAACTAAAATATGCGTCAGTCGTCTTCAGCCTGGTGTCGTCCTCTTCATTTTGGCAAATCTCATTAGCGGTGGCTGCAGCAGTCTTGAGTCTCCCTCGCTAAGCGCTGGTTTCCAAATTTTTCTCTAAATGTTGGAAGGAAACAGAATTTAAATGTATGTGAAGAGACTAATTGGCTTTGACTGCCAACTCAAACTGCAGCGCCACATATTCACGAATGTTCATTTACACCTGTTTGTAACATTGACAGGCTCAATTAAATTTGACAGACTGTGTTAGCTTCATTATGACGCTTCACATGTTTGTGGCTCCAGACAGATTTTTACATTTATTTTTGGCTCTTTGGAAAGAGAAGGTTCCCCCCCCCCCCCCCCACACACACCTCTGTATGAAGACCAGGTGGCCTTTACATGTGTGTATAAAACAGATTGTGGCCTTGTTGTGTAGATGTTATGGCACACTATATTTACTTCCCCCAGTTTTTATTCTAAACTTCATGAACACGTCATTTTGGATTTGATTGTCTGCCTGATTTTTATCAAACGTCTTCGTCGTTTCATGACAGTGTTTGCTGACAAAGATGAGAAGAGCTCAGGAGTTCCTCCATCGTCTGTGTTCACTCTGAGAATCCATCAACATCTCAGACATGCAGAGGTTTGATCACAGTTTCCTGTTTCCTCTTCACACGTGTACATTAATGTTTAAATGTGGTGTTTTGCTGCAGGGCTGCTGCTGCTCAGCTTTGTACAAGACTAAACATTAAGAACATGATGCTGACGCTGGCCGGGGGCCACGCGTTGGGTCGGAGCCAGTGTGCGGGGCCACACTTTGGCTGAATCGTCTCAGAGATTAATAATTGTTGTTTAACGAGCCTCTGCTTCTTCACCTGCTCCTCCCATTCATGACTGAGGGGAACTTAAGAGGTGAAATCAATAACACTATATGGAAGTGTCAGCTGGGCCACTTGCAGTGTGTGTGTGCATAATAACACACACACCTACCTCAATCCACCCGTCCGCCTCCCCTCCCAGCGTTCAAGGTGTGCCAGAGCGATCCGCGGAGAAGAATTACAGCAGCACACGTGGGAGACAGCAGAAGAAGAAGCAGCTCATTGTGCAGCCACGCCTCGGGGCGAAGGGACAGAGTGAAATCACCACAGATATCAATCATGCCCCGGCTCAGCTGCTGGCTGCCGGCCTGTGCCGACATTCCCCGGCAGGTGTGACATACCAGCAGTGAGAAATAATTAACAGAGCAGTGAAGCGCGGTAACCCCTGATGGGGTTCCTGCACATGGAGCGGGCTGTTTGCAGGACTCTCTGTCCACACACTTCACTTGTGCTGACTTTAGTTGAGTTTGGAATTTCTAAAACAAGCAGTGAGCGATCTCTGCTGACCTCCTCCGTCAGGGAAAAATGTTTTTGTTTTGAAGGCAGAAAGTCTTGAACCTCCAGTATTAGCAGACTAATCGTCCCTTTAAACTCTGACACAGCTCCTGTTTGTGTTTGCTTTGCTCGACCTCAGACTGAGCTCTGCTGAAAATAAGGTCTCAGCTGTCGTCCTCTCAGACCTCAGAGCAGCATTTGATACGACTGACCGTGACGTCTTCATCAGTCATCTTTAAAAGTTTCTTTGTGACTGTGTTAAACTGGTTCAAAGTTTAACATTAGTTTTGGAGTCACGTGTCTGAGGAACATGATGTCATGTTCTGGGTCCATTATTATTCTCACTGTACGTGCTGACACTTGGTGACATCATCAGAGAACACAATGCAGTTACACAGACGATACACAACTATACATGTCTGCTGAACCAAACGATGCTGCAGCCATGGACTGTCTTTAGGTGATAAGCCAATGGATGAACAATACTTTTTTGGAGACAGAAATCCTACAAGAGAAATGCTGCTTAATAATCTGAGGATTTTAACTCCCTAGATTAAATCTGAGGTGACGAGTCTTGGCGTGATCCTTGATTCAGACCTGAGCTTCAAGTCCCACATTAACAAGGTGACAACAGCATCATGTTTCCCCCTTAGAAACACCTTAAGTACGGCCATATCTAAATGAAACAGATGCAGAGAAACTGACTCATGTCTTTATTTGACGCCGACTCGACTGTGACGCACTTTTTACTGAGAGACTTGAGCTGATTGAAACTCCACAGCTATGAAGCAGAACCAAGAGGAGAGAGCACATGAGGCCAGTCTGAGCTGCTCTGCACTGACTTCCTGTTACATTAACAGTTGATGTTAAGCTCCTCCCCCTTGTATACAAAGCCCTCCATGGGCTGGGACCGAGCTACATCACTAACTCCCTTGGTAACTATTTGCCTCCAATAACACTGCGATCATCTGCTGCTGGTTTATTGGAGGAAGATCGGTGACGCAGCCTTTATCGAACTACGAACACACGACCTGCAGATATTAGAGAAGCTGCTCGCTAAATATTTTTATCTGCTGACTTTAACTCGCTCTGACTCTCGTCACACAGATCTGACACTCTTTCTACGCTTCACGCTGCTGCAGCTCTTTAAAATGTTGGATCTTACTGGATTTAATGATTCATGGTTTTAAGTCTTTTTTAAGTTGATTATTTTCATGTGAAGCACTCAGTGTTTATAATGTCCTTATTGTGAAGCATTTATTGTATGACAGGTGATATATAAATAAAGTTTATCATTATTATCATCATCATTATTATTAAACAGTTGGTTTCATATACAACCATCTGTTATTCAATATTTATGTCACCTGAAACTGTCTCTGTGACAACTGAGCAAACTCCATCCACTGAGGAAGACCATGAGATAGCTTTTTATGAGGGGAGAGGGGTGATGTAAAAAAAAAAGTGGAGGCATGTGAAATGATTCTTTAAGCACTGAGGAGAAACTCATGTGTTTTATTTTGGTTCAGGGAGGAGGCATACAAATTTAAATGGTTGTATTTTGTGTTTATTTTACAGCTGCTTTTTTAAAAAACACCTTCCTAACTTTCAGTTAGACAGTATACCTTCTGGAAGGTATACTGTCTTTAAAAATCTCCACAATGACCTCGTTTCAAATTTCCAGCAGTCCTTGGACACATCATGTGCGACGAAGGCTTCCCTCTGAAAAAAAAAGCAGAACCAAATCTGAGCTTAAATTCATCATCATTAATCATTTTATTCTACAGCTCATAAAAAAATGTCCAAAAATAAACTGTTGGTATGAACAACTGAGGCATCGTTTGTCCCCCTTCACACCTGCTCTGCATCAGCCTCGTTAGTCCTTCCCTGCTCCTCTGCCTCGTCACCTTATTCCTCTCAGCTGAGCCTCTCCACCCTGTCCTCCAGCTGCACCTCGTCCCCTCGTCTCACTCGTTTGTATTGAATCTTGGTTTCCAGCTCAGTCTTTGTTGGGTCCTTGGTTTTATTATGAGATCTTCAGTTTTGCTTTTTCCTGCTCTGACCATGAACAGAGAGATTTATTTGACTTCCTGTTGCTGCACTTTCCTGTGTTCAGCTCCACCTGCTCCACAACACACGACATGTGTTACACTGCATTTTAATTTAAAGCATTTGTGTACAAATATGGTTTTTGTTTAAAGTGTGAAACAGTGAAGATAAACCTGCATCAAGGAAAATAAAATCAGGTTTTTGAAATGCAGTGGATCAAGTTTAAATCACATTTTGCAGAGTATGTCATATTTTTCTGAGTGAATTAAAATCTTATTTTGTGACGAATTGTTTGTTCTCCCTGGACTGTGTTTTATGAAACAGGTTGTGATGCCAGTGTGAAAATGAGTGAGAGAAAAGGGTGTTGGCCGACAGTTGGTTGTATCGAGGCCTTTCAGGTGAACAAATCCCATCATGGATCACAGATTTTTAATTGCATCTGTAAATCTCCCCGTCCCAAAGCCCCTTCACAGCCTCGCTGAGCTCCACTCAGACCCACGCTACACAGAAAACACTTAAAATTAAATGCTTGCTGTTAAGAGAGTTGACACTGGTAATTACATATTTTGCAAGTCTGTGCCTGTTGCACTTAAAAGCGATGGGACGCCAAGTCCTTCGGCAGAAGCTGTTTCTTTTTTTAAACCCGAAACAATACAAGCGGAGTGAAACTGCACGTCGCCACCACTAATTTACACACCCAGACAACACCCTGTAACCACACATACCCACGTCTCTGGACGGGGACAACTCACTCAACTCATCTGGGAGGATTTCAACGAGCCAAATGTGTTGCTTGCACATGCATGTGGGTTGGCAGCAGCAGCAGAGGCTCCTCAAATATCTGGTTCCACCGGTGAGCTATTATCGACTCCACAGATCTGAGGTTGCTCAAGAGCCTCCAGGTCATCAGAAATCAATGGAAGTGCTGTTCCTATTTGTTGTCAGCGATGCTCCTGAACGTGACGCTCTTTTATCGTGCTCAAACCGCTCGCTGTGGGTAATTAGGGCTCGTTTCATGGTTTGAACTAATTTAATTGCCAAAACAAAGAGGTGGGGGAGGGGAACATGTTTAATTCATAAGCATATATTGGCATTTATGGAAGACAAATGATAGGGAGCAAATATTGCTGCGGAGGATCCGTGCCTTCCTGCCGCTCTGCAGCTTCAGATCTTCCCGTCTTTGCTGGCCTGGAGGTGTAGCTGCATGTTCGCCTCTCCCAGACTCTCACAGCGACTAATTACTCTGCACTTTGGTTGCCATCCTTAATTAGAGGAACTAATGTTTGTATATGACTCCAGCAGCTGAGGATCTCCCAGTCAGCCTTGGCTGCTCCTGGCGAGGAGGCATATTGCTTCCAACCACAAAGTTAATAATGCAGGATGGTGCCGGCAGCCAATTTCAGAGGCATGTGCTGAACTGATGACCTGCTGTTCAAAAGAAATACGGTGAGGTCAGGGAGGGAGCCAGATGAAAAAGTGAAAGTGTTCCTGGGTGTTAGATTGAAACGAGCGGAGGATTTCAGGATTTCTGTCATTTTGACGTGGCGTGATGTTTGGCGACTGTCGTCCACTTAAGATCCTGACAGGAAACTTTGATGAGTTGCCTCAGAGTAAACAGGAATGCTCCTCACCACAGGAGCTTTGCTGCAATTCATCTCAGGTGATGGGAAGCATATTGAGAAGATTTTGTGGCAAATAGGAATGTGAAGGGTGAAACTGAATGAACGATAAGATGTGAGTGGAATCAGAATGCACAGAGATAATAATCCTGAGCTCTGTGGAACTCTCATGAAATCTTTGAGACTTAACAACTGAAACTGTGTTCATATAAAATGCGGACACAAATGAAACAAAGCCTGAAAGCTGTTTAGGCCCACGACAGGTGTGTGCATGTTGATGACTATGGCTCCTCCCACTTTATAAATAAATAAAAGGACAAACAGGTAAATGCTTATTTTTTTATTCTGATTTAAAGTGTTTGTGTTCTCGTCACTTCCAAATGAGCTGTTTATATCTACACAGTTTCTACAGTAGCCCAGAACAGACAAACCAAACACTGACTCTAGATAGAGACATTCGTGTTTTCATAATCAGCAGTGTCTCCACAGCGAACAGCATCTGAGAAACACTGTTTTTTCTTTTCACTGTGAAACGTCTTCTTTCAGTGATTTTTTTCTACTGGTTTAACCCTTGTGTGACCCCTGGACATTTTTGTCCATTTCCAAAATTCAAAACTCCCTCACAGACAAATGAAAGGTCACAGGGAGGTGATTTTTTGCATGGGGGTTTCATTCTGAGTGAAATTTCAAAATCCCAACTTTCAGCATGAAAATCCATTATTTGACCCTGTAATGCATTTTTACCCTATCCATGACCCTTCAAGTAGACAAAAATGTCCATTTTTCTAGAAAGTGTCCAACAAAAGGTCACAGGGGGGTGATTCTTTGCATGGGGGTGTCATTCTGGGTGAAATTTCAAAATCCCAACTTTCAGCATGAAAATCCGTTATTTGACCCTGTAATGCATTTTTATTCCAGCAGCAATAACAAATGGCTAAATGACAGGTGGACATTTTTGTCCACTTGAAGGGTCATGGATGGGATAAAAATGCATTACAGGTTCAAATAATGGATTTTCATGCTGAAAATTGGGATTTTCAAATTTAACCCAAAATTACCCCCCTTTTGCCATAAATCACCCCCCTGTGACCTTTTGTTGGGATACTTTCTAGAAAATAGACATTTTTGTCCACTTGAAGGGTCATGGATGGGATAAAAATGCATTACAGGGTCAAATAATGGATTTTCATGCTGAAAGTTGGGATTTTCAAACTTAACCCAAAATTACCCCCCCTTGCCAAAAATCACCACCCTGTCACTTTTTGTTGGGACACTTTCTAGAAAATAGACATTTTTGTCCACTTGAAGGGTCATGGATGGGATAAAAATGCATTACAGGGTCAGATAATGGATTTTCGTGCTGAAAGTTGGGATTTTGAAATTTCACCCAGAATAACACCCCCATGCAAAAAATCACCCCCCTGTGACCTTTTGTTGGGACACTACAAACGTTTTTAGAAAGTGGACATTTTTGTCCACTTGAAGGGTCATGGATGTAACTTTTTTGAAGGGGAACACAAGGGTTAAATCAGCTGGGTCTAATCTATAAACACTGCATACGCACAAAACGAGGCCTGAAAGAGGTGAACGCCACTTCACATGCAACAGATGTGATCTATAAAATGGACTTGATAGGAGAAACTTTGACCCACGCTTAGGAACGTATTGGAGACTGGAAATTGATGATGCAGACAGTGACGTGCCTGATTGTAGGAATTGTTGAATATTTTTTGGTGCATGCTATTTTGGATGTTTCTGTCATCTAACGAGCAAAAACTTAACATTTCCTGTAAAAACAGAAGTTTAGTTTGAAAAAACATGATGTATGTCACAGGCGTGAACTGACATGGTGTCCCAGAATGTCAACAAATACATTTAATTCAAACACTGGACACTTGATGTGACTGTAATCCACATCTGAACCCAGCAGAGGAATAATACTAAATTGCTTAATTCAGTGACACCTCACTGGAGAAAGTTTATGGTAGTAAAATAAATATCCAGGTCACAGTCAGCAGCTCTGGTGGACATTCCCTCAGTCAGCATGTTAACAATACGCTCCGTCTGTAGCTATGTTTCCATCAGCCTGTTCAGATGCGCATCTAGAAGTATCACATCAGAAAATTATGGTGGAAACGCTAAATTTGAATTAAAATCCCCTGATTCACACAAACTAAAATACGCTTGCTTTAGCCGGGTTTTGGTTGATTCGAAAAAATGTTGATTTGCAAAACGGGGGATGGAAACAGTTATGTTCAAATTAAGTCTGATGTAGCGCACCTCTCTCCATGGTGATATCCATACATTTACACGCTGGTTGCCAACCGCCAGAAAACGTAGAAGAAGAAGAATGCGAGACTTGTTTTGTTTCCGGTTCTGCGGAAAACTTGCGCGAGTTCGTAGTTTTCACCAAAGTCCGTACATTTAATGGAAACACACAGGATTCGTATTTCTTTTAATGCGCATTACCCAATGATTCCAATCACCTTTTGATGGAAACATAGCTTGTGTCTTTGTGTTGTCTAATAAAATGTCACATTTAATTGTGATCATCCCAGGACACACCTGTGTGGTTATGATGCTGTTCAGTCAGACTCACCTGTGAAAAATGACCCCACACTTGTCAGGTGGAGCAATCATCTTAGAAAAGGAAACGAGCTCGCTGACACTGACACACATGACTGAATTTCAGAGCAATAAGTCATCTGTGTGTATAGAAAAAGTCTCAGGAGTCAGTTGCACAAAACACCTTAAGTCTTTTCCTTTAGTTTTCTTAAATGTTCACTGAAGTATTTGAGGTTTCCTCCTTGTCTTCGTCTCATATTTAAGGAATGCCTAAACCACTGCACAAAATGTAATGTACTTTATTTTTATAGCACTTTACAGCGACCACAGGTGAATCACAGTGCTTCACAAGAGATTAAAAAACAATTAAAAACACAACTAAATTAAAATCCTACTGTTAACTTATAAAGCTCTAAATGGTCAAGCTCCGTCATATCTTAGAGAGCTCATAGTGCCATATTATCCCACCAGAACGCTGCGTTCTGAGAACGCAGGGTTACTCGTGGTCCCTAAAGTCTCTAAAGTAGATCAGGAGCCAGAGCCTTCAGCTATCAGTCTCCTCTCCTGTGGAATCATCTTCCTGCTACGGTCCGGGAGGCAGACACCGTCTCCACATTTAAGACTAGACTTATGACTTTCCTCTTTGATAAAGCTTATAGTTAGGGCTGGCTCAGGCTTGACTTGTACCAGCCCCTAGTTAGGCTGACTTAGGCCTCTGCCGGAGGACCACCTATAATACACCGGGCACCTTCTCTCTCTCTCTCTCTCTCTCTCTCTCTCTCTCTCTCTCTCTCTGTCTCATTGTGTCATATGGATTACTGTTAATTTATCATGTTTATCTGTTCTGTACGACATCTATTGCACGTCTGTCCGTCCTGGAAGAGGGATCCCTCCTCAGTTGCTCTTCCTGAGCTTTCTACCGTTTTTTTTCCCCGTTAAAGGGTTTTTTGGGGAGTTTTTCCTGATCAGCTGTGAGGGTCTAAAGGACAGAGGGATGTTGTATGCTGTAAAGCCCTGTGAGGCAAATTGTATTTGTGATATTGGGCTTTATAAATAAAATTGATTGAATTGAGTGATTGATTGACAACACACAATAGATTCATGAATAAAAAACAACAAATAAAAAGATAAATTAAAATAAAATAAAATAGGAGTGTCACCACATTACTGAGTATTGAAATCCATCCTAAATAGATAAGTTTCAAGTTTAGAATTGAAAAGGCTCAGGTCAGATGCAAGACGAATGTCAGTGGGGAGTTTATTCCAGAGCCTGGGTGCAGCAACAGAAAAAGCTCGGTCACCCCAGCGTTTGTATTTAGACGTGAGCTCTCCAACAAGAGCTGGTTAGAGGACCTCAGAGCTCTGCCACGCACAAAAGCTCTAAAGAAAACCTTAAGTATCTCTGACGCTATCTTAACCGATCTTTTAAATGAATGCATCCCGAGTGTTCTGCAACCAAGAGAACCTGATGGATACACTTTTAATTTTACATTATAAATCTGACTGAATTAATTTTCATTGCAGTTTCCTCCCACAGTTGCAAATAATCATCATCATCCTCACTGTGACCTCGTCACATGTCCATGTTTGGTCATGGACTTTCCACGTCCACATGTGATGTCCAAGGTACCCTGGGTGTGTTGGTTGTTGACGTTCTGGGACGCCGTGTCAACTTCAGCCTGTTACATGCATTGTCTGTTTTCAAAATACACTTCTGCTTTCACAGGAAATGTACAGTTTGATACAGTCTCTTTCAAAATAAAAGCACTATGTCAATAAGTGGACCCATCCACCACCTTACTCAGACAGAATTTGTTCTTGTCCCGCCGTGTTTCCCCCAGATGGCACTGGGCGCTGTTATTCTAAAATGGCAATGACCACGTATCAGGCCAACGTTAAACGACGGCTTTTATCGTCAGTGTCTGATGCTGCAAATCACTGCCCAAGTGCGGGATTTTGGTGACCTCAAGTGAGACCGGCTGCAATAAACACACTTTATGGAAACTTTTACGGCTGTAAATCTCAGTGCAGTAAATCCCTCATTGTTTTTCCTTAACAATGGAAACCTTTTAAGGGAATCTGCAACATCCTTAAATAAGTCCCTCAGCTAAGGAGACATTAAGCCTTAAATATCATACTTAAGGAGAAAACTTAAGGTGTTTCGTGCATCTTTACTTCAGCCTGTGGAAGCTGGGAGCAGAAACAAAGTGTTGCGTTTGAATCTTTGTTCATATATGAGCACATATGAAAGTGTGATCCATCCAGCAGACATCCTCTCTGCACAGAAACATCAAGAGCATCCAAACTGATAATAGTCCAATTGAAAGATGAAGTAAATGAGTGCGGGGAGGCCTGCACCACATGAAAGGTGTGTCACTCTTCAAGTAATTGCATGTGTATGTGCACAGAGTGCAGGAGCCACATGAAGAGACGCCATTACTCTGAAGCCTTCTGCTGTCAGAGTGTGATTCATATATGAAAAGAAACTATTTAAATGGGCCAGTTTGATGATATGGCACAGCTGAATGTAAAGCTCCTGTATGTGCTGCGGACGGGTCGCAGAGGAAGGAAATACTGATGCAACATGGAGGATGAAGCAAGAGAAAGATGCAGAGAGCAAGAAGAAAATGCTGTTTGCATTACACACAGAGAGACGCACAAGATAAACCACCGACTTCAAACGCAGTTTTTATCACTTCACATTTTGACGTGCCGTCCTGACATTTCAATTGTTGAGAGAGCAAAACACACGGCAGCTCCCACACAAGCTCTTTCACTCTTTGTCTCTTGTTACATTCAAACGTTACCTGAGAGGAAACAGGTGAAAAGAACGAGAGAGACAAAACTGGAACAGTGAAGAACTGCTCCAAATGAAACGCTCCTTATTTCACTGACCTGCATCAAACAGAGCAGGGAACACTTGAGAGGGAGGACGAGTGGATTCTCACTCCCAACTTTGGGCCAGTTTCTAAGATCGATGACTTGACGCTTTCAGCAAGCAGCCAATTCATCTGCAGCCGCAGTTGTCACTGTGTGGTTACAGTGTGGATCAGTGATGAATCCAGCTCTCAGGCAGCAGCAGATAACACAGCAGCCGTGAACGCTGTGGGAGCTGCGAGTGTGTTCTCCTCCCGAGAAGCTTCAGACTGTGAACAAAAGCTTTGTGACTGAAGACTTCCTGAAGGTTTAAACTCTCCAGAGCCTCAGCAGACAGACAGGCAGACAGACAGACAGACAGACAGACAGACAGGCAGACAGGCAGACAGACTCTCTGTAGCTTTTGTGTTAACTCAGCTTTGATAAACAGCAGAGTTGCAGAGAGCTGTCGACATTATTATATAACTCAGCTGCAATAAAGCAGACAGCTTTCTAAGACTGGAGGTATTTGTGTAAATTTAAAGGAGTGCTGCTGTTTTTTAATTCACATTTCCTGTCAGTATCGATTACGCTGAGCAGGTTACTGTGAGCTCTGGCGGCCGTCCCGTGGGCGTCACAGTGTGGACACCCAACCTGAGCCTGATGGTTCCCAACAAAACCTGACAAGCCGCGTCAGGTTCGGACACATATTTAGAAATAATGTTTGCATTTGTTTCGGGTTTGGCCAACTTGACATGTCATGACAACAAATAAACATGGCTGCAGAGATGGTGCAGGACAGGTAAGAAACCTGAAGGGGCTCATTGTGAAAACTTCCCCTCTAGAATTTCAAATCTATTCTTGAAAGATCTCGTGGTGTCTATCAGTGAGGATTACAGATTACAGATTACAACCAGATGAAACTTCTCCTGGTCAGACTTCCTTCAGTGTTCATTGTTGAGGAGCTGAATTATCCACAGAGTCCCTTCCTCTCACAAACACACACACCAGCTGATTGACACCAGGAAACACTCTGAATAAAGACATTTTACTTTACATGTCACACGACACTCTCATCACAGAGAGGCTGCTGACGACAGTGGCCAACATGAACACATGAATGTCTCTATCTAGAGTCAGTGTTTGTTCTGGGCTACTGTAGAAACATGGCGGTGCAACATGGTGATCTCTGTAGACGAGGACCTGCTCCCTGTGAAGATAGAAACAGTTCAAGGGAACCAGAACACATGATCCTCTGATTTACAGATGATGAAACACTGAAGAAAAACAGATTCAATCCCGTTTCTGACAGTGTGTCCCCCTGAATCCACACTGGAGCTTTAATTACGTGATTATTATTAATTATCTTGGTGTCGTGCATATCACTGAAACACTTCTCTCTATCTGTGTGTGTAGAAATACACTGTGTGAGATCAGGTTTCCTCCAACAATGAAGAGGTTTTGCCACCTGTCCTAACTTTAGGTTCAGTCAGAGGGTGCAGTGGAGTCAGAGTGCAGTAGATGGAGAGGGTGGAGTAGAGTGAGAGGGTGCAGAGGGTGCAGTATGTGTGAGGGTGCAGAGGGTGCAGCAGAGTGTGAGGGTGCAGAGGGTGCAGTATGTGTGAGGGTGCAGAGGGTGCAGTATGTGTGAGGGTGCAGAGGGTGCAGCAGAGTGTGAGGGTGCAGAGGGTGCAGCAGAGTGTGAGGGTGCAGAGGGTGCAGTATGTGTGAGGGTGCAGAGGGTGCAGCAGAGTGTGAGGGTGCAGAGGGTGCAGCAGAGTGTGAGGGTGCAGAGGGTGCAGTATGTGTGAGGGTGCAGAGGGTGCAGTATGTGTGAGGGTGCAGAGGGTGCAGCAGAGTGTGAGGGTGCAGAGGGTGCAGTATGTGTGAGGGTGCAGAGGGTGCAGTATGTGTGAGGGTGCAGAGGGTGCAGCAGAGTGTGAGGGTGCAGAGGGTGCAGTATGTGTGAGGGTGCAGAGGGTGCAGTATGTGTGAGGGTGCAGAGGGTGCAGTATGTGTGAGGGTGCAGAGGGTGCAGCAGAGTGTGAGGGTGCAGAGGGTGCAGTATGTGTGAGGGTGCAGAGGGTGCAGCAGAGTGTGAGGGTGCAGCAGAGTGAGAGGGTGCAGTGGGTGCAGCAGAGTGAGAGGGTGCAGAGGAGCAGTAAGTTCCTCGAAACTCAAACCATCAGTGAACTTGTGTTATTCATAATCATAAATGATGGGGAACAAATTTTTAATTAGGCTCATCCAGTCAGATCCCTGACACACATCCAGACAGGTGGACATGTTGGCAGACAGACAGGTGGACATGTTGGCAGGCAGACAGACAGGCAGACAGTTATTACTCTTACAGCTCTGGTGATCAACAGTAATTATCTTCTCTGACCAGGGAAGGCTGTCTTTAATTCCTGCCTCTCTGCTGACAGCTCATTAATCTCCAGCAGCAGCAGAGAGCCGGCCGCCGAGCAGCCGAGCACAAACCTGCTCCGACAACCCAGATACATACCTGAGAGACGAGCAAAATAAAATCACCTACAGAGGCTCGGCTGCAGAGCAGCTAGTTTACATATAGAACCTGATTAGATGAGACAAGCCTGGGATTCACAGCAGAGACACAGATGGGATTGAATTAGACTCTCACAGGCTGCTTTTGACAAGAGAAAGTATTCTGGGATGTTGTGTGAACACAGAGATGACGACGTTACAGCTGAGATCATCTCAGTTTTACTCAAACAACAAACGTATGGTGAAAGTTGATCCTCCTGTTTCTCACATATCAGCAGTTTGTCCAAAGTGCTTTTGGCTCAATGCAAAATGTAACAAGTGCAGCTCGTAGGCGGACGTGAAGAGTTTTATTACATGTGAGACACCAACAGATGAAAACACAAAGACTGCCGGCACAAACTGAACATGGAGTTAAGACTGGAGAGATGTTCAAACTGGATTCAAGGCAACATGCAGACATGAGAGCCGCTGTCCTGCAGACACACTGAAGGCTCGTCTGCTGAGACTGGTGGACTCATTCATCCCCATTAGAAACAATCCCAGAGAGTGAACCAGGACCAGATGCTGCTGATACAATGAGAGTTCATTTGCAGACTTAACAACTCACATTGTGTAAAGCAACAATAAAACAATGCCTGTTTGGCTGGGTGGCGTGTCATAAACAGGCTGCCATGCGAGGCTGCTTAAAGGGCTGGACGCTTTCCAGTCATTGTTAACCATCCGTCAGAGAGCAGCACGCCGCCGTCAGGCTCCAACGGTTACCTGCACAAAATGGAGCTTTTTAAGAATGTTTGAGGGACTGTTCGTTATTTATGAGAGGGGAAGGGTGCAACACAGAGGTGGCACGTCAAATAGTTTTCATTTTGGCTCAGAGGAGGGGCATGCATCTTTAGTGTATTTATTTTACCAATAATTTCATCATCATTTTAATTTCAAATCACAGAAATTACGACATTTATCTCAGCCAAAAAGTGTGAATTTGAATAAAAATAAAAAATCTTTATAAGACAACACAGAGTCATAAAGAAGGAGGAAAACTCCTGCAGCATCTCCCCGAGAGAAAGGCTCGCTGCAGGAAATAACCTTATAACCAACAGTGTAACATGACTGTGTTTGGATCTTATTCATACTTTGGCCCTCACATCATTATAAACACAAGCTCATGCTCAGGTGAACACAAGATGCACAGACACACACATATTGGCAGCGCTGGGTGTGACCTGTGTGATGGCAGCAACAGAATATTTGCTGATCCGTTGGGTAGTCAGGACGGTCCAGCATCATTATTGTTGCCAGGCAACCACCCCATCACCTCCTCACTCTAACCTCCCTGTGTGATCAGTCCACAGTTTGTGTATCCTGCAGTAATCAGTGTGTAGCTGCTGCCATGTTGTGCTGTCTGTAGCTCTGGTTGAGGGTGAGAGGCTGTCAGCAGATAAACAGAGATCTGTGTGGGTACATGAGACCCTAACAAAGAGGCTGGATCATGGGGAGTACCACCAGTTGGTCCAGGAGCTTCTCCTCCATCATGGACGTTTACAGTACTGCACTTATCTGCTGTTTTCTATTGAGATGCTGCTAACTGTGCTTTGTGAAGTCGTATAGCTCTGGGTATCCAGCAACCACTACCACCAGTTTCTCAGTTCCGGCAGTAGCGCCATGTGCCTCGAGCGCAGAGGCCCAAGACACGTGGCAGACACAGCAAAAAGTTTTATTCTCATCAAAAACTCCAGCTGCTGAAACACTTCCTGTGTGATCGGGGCATAGCGATAGCTCAGACCTGGGCTGGGTCCTCTCGCTCTGCACTGGTGCGATAGTTGATTTCGTCTCTTGACTTTCACTCTGAATGATCCAAAATAAAGACGGTCTGATGAGCTGTTTATACCAATAACAGACTTAAAGTGTTTTTAAAAGTAGGACTTTATTTCCCTGGAGTCATCCTGACTTTCACTGGAACATGTGTACATGTATATAAGTCTGATTCACCAGGGATGAAACTTGTGGCTGGTGCACAGACCTGCCTGGTGAATAAAATGGTGGCATGGCGTTCTCTGCCCTGACAGCTGCCTGTCTGTGGAGGCAGGTCTTCAGTGTTCACTTATCACTTCACTCCAGGAGTGAGACGTGAGCTCCAGCTTCCTGCTGACCCCCCTCCGCCTGAGACGCTGCCCAGAGTGGCAGGGATTGGCAGGCCCTCGCTGCATAATGACAGTAATTCATTTCTATTAAACAGGTCCGTTATTATTGTTAAATCGTTAGAGTGGCGTCGAGGCGATTAACACACACTGCCAGACAGCAGGCTGAGCGAGACAAATTAAAATCCTGTTGCCTCGGCGGCCACCGCCGCCACTGTCACCACCTTCACTCAGTCGAGAGAATACAAAGAGCTTACAGGCTCCACGCTCTGTGCTGTAGGTAAGACTGAACATGAAGACACACACGGTGCAGAGCGGCGTCACAGCCTCATACAAACATACAGAGTCATAAAACACAGTGAGATGATATTTAGTCAGTAACAGCACTGAAACTGAGCAAAGACCAGGAGATGATGAATCACAGAAAGAAAAACAACAACAACAACAACAACAGCTGCCATAAATTACCAAGTCTCAGTGACAACAGAACTTTGTGTGGAAACAGATAAAAGAATCATTCACATGATGATATTCACACCCTGCGTACAGTGCGTAACTCTGAGGGTCTGAGGTCCGTCTGACACTTTGCTCCAGACTCTAATATCTCAACAACTACTGGACGGACTGTCGTTAAATTCACTGCAGACATTTTCAGGATATGGTGTTTACATGAGCATCGAGAAATCTGGTTATTCCAACCCGGTTTCACTCTGAAGTCGTCAAAAAAACAGCATTTGGTCAATGACTCCCTGAGTCAGACACAGACAAAAAAGCTGTCCTTTCCCATCAGCATGAGACGTGGCCAGTTGCCGTTATTCTTTAACACTCACAACATCAGTTGGCGGTGTTGTACCGACGTAGTGCTTTTATTTTGAAAGAGACTGTATGAAACTGTACATTTCCTGTGAAAGCAGAAGTGTATTTTGAAAACAGACAATGCATGTAACAGGCTGAAGTTGACACGGCGTCCCAGAACGTCAACAACCAACACACCCAGGGTACCTTGGACGTCATATGTGGACATGGAAAGTCCATGACCAAACGTGGACATGTGACGAGGTCACAGTGAGGATGATGATGATTATTTGCAACTGTGGGAGGAAACTGCAATGAAAATGAATTCAGTCAGATCTATAATGTAAAATCAGAAGTGTATCCATCAGGTTCTCCTGGTTGCAGAACACTCGGGATGCATTCATTTAAAAGATCAGTTAAGATAGCGTCAGAGATACTTAAGGTTTTCTTTAGAGCTAAAAATATAACCTAAAAATATAATAGTTTTTAAGTTTCAGTGTCAGAGGGTTTCTCTTCATGTCACATTTACTCTCGTGTTTGTTCAGTTTCCTGTTTGATTAAAGTGAACAAATAAACTTGATCTTCAAAGTCTGAACACGGCGCCTATTCCAGAGCAAACCTGTCACTTGAACCTGGAGGTGTGTTTTCCTCAGTAATACAAAGCATAATAACAGCGGACACATGATGAGTGTGTTTAAAGGTGGACATCATCAGACTGTGGATGAGCCTCAGCAGTCAAAGTGCCTCCTCTTGTTTCCTGCCTGTTAAACTTTGTGTCTCTGGCTGGTGTTTTGTTCCTGGATTATAATGATGTCATTCAGGGATCCCAAAAGCAATATTTGCAACATTAGATGTGAATAAGTCCCTTTAATAGATTTTCCAGTCCACCCCTCTGGTTTTATTTTTTATTATGTCTGCCTGGCACCACAAGTATCTGCCGAGCCCATCGTACACCCCCAGGCCGCCGCCGCCGCCGCCACAACAGCTGGTGATGGAGAGGGGTGAGGAAAGCAGGGGTGAGGAGGACGAAGAGATGAGGAGACAAGTGAGGAGAAGAGGGTGAAGAAACAGAGAGGGAGGTGAGGGTAGAAGGGGCAGGAGGAGTTTGGGGGGGTCAAAAGACTGAGAAAGAATCTGTAAAGGGGGAGGAAGAGGAGGGGAGGAACAAAACAAATGACAGAGAAAGAAAAGAAGTGAGAGACACGACATTTTTACTCACAGTGAAACGACTCACACTCACTGCAGATCATCACTGATGATGGCAGCTCAAACTGCTGAACACACACAGGAGGATTTGTTCCTGTGACCTCTGACCTTCCTCGTAAGAACCAAACTTTATTTTACAGTCGGTGAAAATGAAATAAATCACAGCGACAGGTAAAAGTGTGTGAATATGTGTAATGTAAAAATGGTGCAACACCTACTGAGCTGAATCCTGAACAGTTAGCAGTGTGTGTGTGTGTGTGTGTGTGTGTGTGTGTGTGTGTGTGTGTGAGAGCCACCTCTGCAGCGACCTCCTGACCTGCTGCTCATTACCTGCTCATGATGACCACTGACTGAGGCTTATTGCATCACGTTAAGTAACTGCTGAGTGCATCAAGTGTTTTATCCACCGTGTGATAAAAGTGGCACCTACTCACTACTCAGTGCTTGGTATTTTATTTTAGGCTTTACACACTGGGCAGGAATATTTTAGCAAATGGAATCGTCCTGACTTTTTATATAACGACTGTTTCTGTGTTCACCGCAACACGTTTTGAATGATCGCTGCACAACCAGCTGATCGTCAGTTTCACCTGCAGAGGGAAGAAACAAACATTTTCCTCAGTGAACGGAAACAAGATAACTTAATAACAATATTACAACAATAATAATAATAATAATAATAATAGTTATAATAATAACTAACCTTTTTTTGTTGGTTTCTGACGCTGTAAGTCACAGCCCAAGCGCTGGATATTGATGACTTCAGGATGAGACCGTGCTCCTCACGGGCCGAGCAGCAGCAGCAGCAGCAGCAGCAGCAGCAGCAGCGTCGTCTCGTCTGCCTCCATAATGTGATGAAGACACTGTGGCCTTCAATGACGCTCTGGGTCAAAGGTCACTGTGGAGCGTGATTAATTAGTTATTTTCTGTGATTAATGAATCAAAATGAACATGGTATTTGTTACTTTCACAGCTGCAGTAGTTACACTGCTGAGGAGGTGCACATCAGGCCACAGTGCAGGGTGCATCAGTGCACAGCTCTGCGCTGCAGGTTCAAAGTCTCATTAGCACAAAAGTTTAACCTCTGTGTGAGGAAGGATTTCTGATGTGTGTCCTTGAAAGCCAAAGGTAACCCCAGTGACATCATCAGCACGCTCCTCCAGAGCCACAGAAGACGTAACTCACATGTTGTTCATGATGAGCGAGCTGATCATGATGACGATAAGGAAACATCTCATTCAGATCTGTTGGTTTAAAAACAAGCCAGTGTCATTTATGTTTCCAGTGTGTACCTGCAGCTGTGTCCCAACATCACCCTGATCAACAAAGCCCAGACCTGTCAGTGAAAGCGGTCCAACCTTACAGTAGATGGATTGTTTAGAATAAAGAATGTCTTTGGCTCGTCCCCATGCGATCCACATTTAGCAACCGGAGCTAAACCTGGATCTATTTATAGCTCATCTTAATCCAGCACTTGCATTGCTGCACCTTGTTTCGCTCACAGCGATGCCACTGTTTGATTGATATGCCTCGATTCTCTGCCAAGCTTCTTTTCTCCTCCTGCTGTAGCTTCAGGACACGCTGCTCGCAGGGTAAATACGTAATGTGTGCAGGGAGAGAGAGGCGAGAGCTGCAGCAGAGGAAAAACAATGAGAAGACTGTGATCCAGTGATTCTGGTGAGTTAGTGATGAACAAATTCCTCTGGAGCCAGAGACGAGGTATTTCAGTAGAAACCTCCTAAATGCTCCTGCGTGCAGCAGCAGCAGCAGCAGCAGTTAGGTGGTGTTGATGGAAACAGAGTTTTATGTCCCAATAAAAGCAGCTTTACTGCAGACTCACTGGGTGTGTATTTATATCTATAAAAATAAAAAACAGAGGGAGGACTCACACACATGTTTTGTTATTCAGAGAAATGTGCACATGTGAATTAAGATGCTGGAGTAAAGTCGTCTCTGTGGACTCGCTGAAACAAACGTGGACCCTTCAACGCTCTGCTGGACAGAGCTGAGTAGAGACGCCAGGTTTACAGCCCGCTAACGGAAATATGCAGCTGAATTTAATCTTTAAATAATCCTGTGTAGATTCTTTGTCTCACAGTCAGCTCTCAGGTACAGCTGCTACGTGTGTGTGTGTGTGTGTGTGTGTGTGTTGAGGACAAAGGGCTGAAGTGAGGCCAGATTTTTCTCATTTACCCCCAAAAGAGAAATGAAGCAGTCAGCTTGAGCCAGGGGCGTCACAGTGGGGGGAACGGTGGGGCCCCAGTGAGGGGGGGTCTCAAAAAGCCTGACATAAAGTTTGCGTTTTTTATCTCATTAATTAATTTCACAACTAAATTAAAACTGAGCTTTGAATCTGAGGGGAAGGCATACAAATTGGCTGCAAACCCACCAAAATATGTTCAGGAAAAAAATAAAGAGCAAAAGAAAAAGAAAATTAAAATTCTCAAAAAAAATCTCTGAAAGTTTTTTTTTTTCCCGATAGCGCAGTGGATAGAGCTGGTGTCCCATGTACAATGGCGATGCCTCGCCGCAGCGGTCGCAGGTTCGACTCCGGCTTGCAACCATTTGCTGCATGTCAAACACAGAATCAAATTTGATCTCAAAATAGTGATATTTCATCAAACTGACTTTATTCTTTGTCTCATTTAAATTTTGACCAAAAATAAACTTGAGACTTTTTCCAACTCCAGAATTTCATCTTCAACTTTTAACTTTCAAACAAACAGGGTGAGTTTTAAAACTCTAATAACTCATTTAAGGAGGAGGAAGGGTCATGGATTTTCCTCCTGTCACTCAGGCAGGGTCACACCTCAGCCTCCCCCCTCCTCTGATAAATAAAGAACAGTCCCTTAGAGGCACAAACTGTTTAGTCCTCCTGCACTAGGGTTTGTGTCTAAACAGAGACAGAGCTGAGCGAGCTGCTGGAGCACCAACGCACACTGTCATGTCTTCACCCAACACAGAGAAATCAGGGTTCAGAAACAGAAGAGAAAGAGAGCAAGAAACTAAAGGTGTGTGAGAGAGACATGGATTAGGAGAGGATGGGCAGGGGGCCCACAGAGACTGCTGATGCATCAGGCCCAGAATCCGGTGCTCCGCCCCTGGACCGAGCCTCCACCCATCATTCAAAGTGGAATATCACAGACTTTGATGTCCTTGGTTTGTTTTTCTGCGCTCAGTTTTATTTTGAAGGGCGGCAGGACGGAGCACCTCTGAGCAGGTTTTGTGGGGTTGAGCAGTAATAGGACGGGGCTGGACTTGTTCCATTCGGGGCACAGAGGCATGATGGGAGACAAACAGTCCTAAACTGGTCTCTACAAACAACCGCCCTGCGGTGAAGATGCCCACGGCACAGCTGCTGCGCCCCAAAATGGGAGAGTAAAAAAGCTGCATTGGTTCTTGCGTGAAAGTATATAGCTGTTATTCAGGATGCTAACCATGTGTTTTCTATGTGTGTGTGTGTGTGTGTGTGTGTGTGTGTGTGTGTGTGTGTGTTGGGGTATTTGGGCAGCATGTTATTCTGGTTTGCTGAGCTATAACTGGGCAGCAATTCGGAGAGCTCCTTACCGTAACCTCCGACCAAAACACTGGCTCTGCTTTACTGGATTCAGCGTGCTGCTGCTGCTGCTGCATCTCTTCTGCTCACTTCTCCTCCAGTCATCTCACACACACACACACACACACACACACACACACACACACACACACACACACACACACACACACACACACACACACACACACACACACACACACACACAGTGACCTCGGAAAGGAAAGAATACAACACACTGCTGCACTCGAATAAAAAAAAAAAAAAACGAATTCATTTTACACAATATGTAAAAGGAACTGATCGAGATTTAAAAGATATCAAGGACTATTTTACAGACACTAAGGACTTATAGAGACTTGAGTGCTCTGTCACTCACACACTCTTCTACCATGAATGACTTGTACTGAGAGGAAAGTGACATGTTGGAGATGCTCATACCATACAGGAAGACCTGTTGGTTCAGGTTCAGGATTCAGTAACAAAACTTTGGACGAATGTTCAACAATAAAATCCTGTTAAAATAAGAAAAGCCCGTCTTTACAATGAGGTTATGGAGCAGCTCAGTCACAGAGGAAACTGTTGGCACTGTGCGTCTGTGCAGTGACGTAGTGTATGAGCTGACTTTGTGAAGGGCACGGTGGATGGATGCAGATCACTGCACACCAATATCTGAGACCAAAAAACAGGACAGTTGTTCCAGCGGCTCTTTACCACCAGATGTGGGTGTGTTCTGCAACCCTCACTGTTGCTCCAGCAGCTCTTTGGCCACCGGACGTAGGTGTTTTTGTGTTTTTGGGGGAATAGTGACACAGAAAGATGTTTTTTACCCAGACATCACAAATTATGATCCTTTCCTGACCAAACTGTACCCACACATTAATCACAGTGTTGTTTCAGTGTATCCACAACATGATAATGTACAAATGTTCAAATGTTCATGTCCTAAAATACATAAAGAAGAGTTCACCAGTCTGAAACATTAGAATTGGACTGACTCAGACTTTATTTGATTTGTGTCGGATATGTTGTGGTGTGACATGATACAAGCATGTAGCCTGCAGCTGATGAGGTCTGTAAACCAGGCTGAGAGCTTCTCGTGAACTTAAATGCACTGAGGTCACTGCAGCACCTCCTCACCTCCTCGCCTGCACTCCTCCTCACCTTCACTCCTCACCTGCACTCCTCACCTGCACTCCTCCTCACCTGCACTCCTCACCTGCACTCCTCCTCACCTTCACTCCTCCTCACCTTCACTCCTCACCTGCACTCCTCCTCACCTGCACTCCTCACCTTCACTCCTCACCTTCACTCCTCCTCACCTTCACTCCTCCTCACCTGCACTCCTCCTCACCTGCACTCCTCCTCACCTTCACTCCTCACCTGCACTCCTCCTCACCTTCACTCCTCCTCACCTTCACTCCTCACCTGCACTCCTCCTCACCTGCACTCCTCCTCACCTGCACTCCTCCTCACCTTCACTCCTCACCTGCACTCCTCCTCACCTTCACTCCTCCTCACCTGCACTCCTCCTCACCTGCACTCCTCCTCACCTGCACTCCTCACCTTCACTCCTCCTCACCTGCACTCCTCCTCACCTGCACTCCTCCTCACCTTCACTCCTCACCTGCACTCCTCCTCACCTTCACTCCTCCTCACCTGCACTCCTCACCTTCACTCCTCACCTTCACTCCTCCTCACCTTCACTCCTCCTCACCTGCACTCCTCCTCACCTTCACTCCTCCTCACCTTCACTCCTCACCTGCACTCCTCCTCACCTGCACTCCTCCTCACCTGCACTC
Organism: Epinephelus awoara; assembly: GCA_035609425.1. Taxonomy (NCBI): domain Eukaryota; kingdom Metazoa; phylum Chordata; class Actinopteri; order Perciformes; family Serranidae; genus Epinephelus; species Epinephelus awoara. The sequence goes on from CM069309.1 coordinate 735,062, forward strand.
CTCACCTTCACTCCTCCTCACCTTCACTCCTCCTCACCTGCACTCCTCCTCACCTGCACTCCTCCTCACCTGCACTCCTCCTCACCTGCACTCCTCCTCACCTTCACTCCTCACCTGCACTCCTCCTCACCTTCACTCCTCCTCACCTTCACTCCTCACCTGCACTCCTCCTCACCTGCACTCCTCACCTTCACTCCTCACCCTCACTCCTCCTCACCTTCACTCCTCCTCACCTGCACTCCTCACCTTCACTCCTCCTCACCTTCACTCCTCACCTGCACTCCTCCTCACCTGCACTCCTCACCTTCACTCCTCCTCACCTTCACTCCTCACCTTCACTCCTCACCTGCACTCCTCCTCACCTTCACTCCTCACCTTCACTCCTCCTCACCTTCACTCCTCACCTTCACTCCTCCTCACCTGCACTCCTCACCTGCACTTCTCCTCACCTTCACTCCTCCTCACCTTCACTCCTCACCTGCACTCCTCCTCACCTTCACTCCTCCTCACCTTCACTCCTCACCTTCACTCCTCCTCACCTGCACTCCTCACCTGCACTCCTCCTCACCTTCACTCCTCCTCACCTTCACTCCTCACCTGCACTCCTCCTCACCTTCACTCCTCACCTTCACTCCTCCTCACCTTCACTCCTCACCTGCACTCCTCCTCACCTTCACTCCTCACCTTCACTCCTCCTCACCTTCACTCCTCACCTGCACTCCTCCTCACCTGCACTCCTCCTCACCTGCACTCCTCCTCACCTTCACTCCTCACCTTCACTCCTCACCTGCACTCTTGTGTTCCTGATGTGGGAAACATTTCTCTCTCTGGGAGCTTGTTTGCAACACTGAACTCATTTCACAAAGCGCCTTGAGAGCAGGCTGTTCTGTTTTCAGGACACTCAGGAAGTTTGAAAGTTCAACAGCAGCTTCCAACTCAACAACATCATCACATATTCTAACTGCTGCTCCATGACAGCTTAAAAAATAAAGACTCTTTTCAGCGGGACTGTCCGATCTATCCAGTCATGTTCTACACACGCAGCCCTCCTGCAGAGACGCTCGGCCACATCTGCTGTCGTCTGGATTCCTGGGCTCCTCCCACCCTCTGTTTTCAGCCTCAGAGACGACTCGGCCCTGCAGCCTTCTCATTAAAGCTTCACTTCAGCATCACTAAATATTTGCACAACATTATCGTCTCGATTAAAAGTCTGTGGCACTCTGACCAAAGTGCCCGTGGTTAACTTCTGGTTTGGTGCTCTTGTTTCTCATGAACGCAGAGCGAAGGATGAATAATGTGCATCACACCACCACCAGTGATGGCGCTGGGTTACTGATGCTTTGCACTGTGAAGAACTCAGACAGAAAACTTCTCTGGAACATATTGAAAGTGTTCATAAATCACCCCCACCCTCATCCTAACCCCCTCAGTGTGTGTGTGTGTGTGTGTGTGTGTGATGCGTGTGAGGACTGGATGCAGACGCAGGCGTGATGACATCGTCGCCCCTGCAGAACAAGTCGTCCTGTATGACAGAGAGCAGGACCACCCACACAGGCCTACTCAAGCGAGCTCAGTGACGCTGCGGGGCCGAGGCGCTGAGGCCCGCCTGCTAAATCAATGAGGAAATTTATACTGAGGCGGTTTAACGGCACCAACAAAGAAGAAGCATCACCACAAAAATGTCCAACATGGGAAATGAGTGCATTTTCTGTTCTCAGAGGGATTCACAGCCATTCTGCAGAAATGACAGAGCGCAGTTTAATGTATCTTTAAATCAAAGTACTTTGTAATTTCTGAACTTTGTGTTGACATTTGTTTTGTGGTGAAAAACTGGAACACAACAAACTTGTATTTTTGTTATGATGAAGATGAGAGACTGACGAAAAGCCTCGTTTCCATCTGCGACTCCCAGATGCTGCAAATTGTTCTCTTCCACATCCTCAGAGAGACATGGGCAACGTTCTCTTTTAAAAAACATTTTATTATTATTATTTTAAAGTTTGCAGGACGCATGAAATTAAATCTTTAAGTTTTATCCATCAGTAAAAACGAGGAGGCATGTCAGATATTTTTTAAGCACTGGGGGCGTATGGTTTTTATTTTGGCTGATAGAAGGAGGAACTTTAAATGGTTGTATTTATTTTACTGGCAATTTTTAAAGAATATATGTCTTACATATATATTTTGGCAAATTGCCTTCTGAATTTTGGTTATTTTCCAAGTTTCAGCCCCAAATTTTGGCAATTTTCACAGAAATTATGGCTTTCAAATTTGGCACTTTGCCTTCCAAATTTCTGTAATTTTCCAAATTTTGACAATTTTCCAAATATCAGCATTAAACTTTGGCATTTTTTAAAGGAAACATGGCTTTCAAACTTTCAGTGTTTGGTGATTTTCCAAATTTTAGCAATTTGTCTCACAAACTTTGGCAATTTGCCAAGTTTTCGCAATTTGCCTTTCAAATTTCAGTGATTTTGGCATTTTTATAGCAGCCAGAAACTGTGAAAACAAAAATTATTGTTGGATTTTTAAAATTTCCAACAGTCCGTGAACACATTCAGCCTGATTTAAATCTGGATTTACTGCACTAATTACAACCATGTGCAGAAACTCCACAGCCACAGCTTTCCTCAGTTTAACACCTCATTAGGATCGCTGGTGTAAAAGACGTTAGTCACAGTTTTCTAATCAGAATACCTGAGGCTGAATTTAAGAGCAGATGATTCACGTCTGCAGGCTGAAACACAGCGAGCTGATCGGGCTGTGATCTCCTGATGCAGTCGAGCAGAAGAAGTGTCAACTCAGAGTTCTGTGATTACTGCTGCTCTGAAGCTTTAATGTCACGAAGCAGTAAAAATATAATGAGGCTCTTCAAAAGTTTTTTAATTTCTGACTCTGCATTCTCAGGGTGAGCTGTGAGGAGTTACACCAATCCATGAGATAAATATCATTATAAGAAAGCTAAAAACTCCTGCTGAATACACACATACACTTTTGTGCATGTAAAATAATCTATCACTGAGTCCAGAGTGCACGTTTACTCACAGATGGAACTGACTCGAGTCAAGTTTGATACTGACTAAAGTCAGATTATATTCATGTTGAGCCTCTGCTCCTGAGTGATGCAACTGTAACCTGAACAAACCCTTTCTGTTTTTACAGCAAATAATATATTAAATGTTGTTAATCTCATACATCTGAACGTAAAGGAGAGACCAGAGGAAGTCCATCGCTGACAGGTTAGAGTTATGGAGACTGGATATTTGAGAGGACAAACAAGAGGAGGGTTAAATTACATGTTTACAGTTTTTCTCTATTGCTTAAACACATTTCACGATACTGCCCTCACTTTTCACAAAACTCTAAACACAAAACACTTTTCTAAAGCTACGTACACTAAACCTCACAGTTTCTTTTCAAAACCAACCCATCACACCAAAACAGTTGCTCATATGCTCAAAAGCAAACTCATCACACCAAAACAGTTGCTCATATGCTCAAAAGCAAACTCATCACACCAAAACAGTTGCTCATATGCTCAAAAGCAAACTCTTCACACCAAAACAGTTGCTCATATGCTCAAAAGCAAACTCTGACACCGAAATACCACTCAAGGCCTGCAAAAATGTAAACACTACTGAGCATCATTAACCACATTACCAAAAAAATTGAAGGCACAATTTTCACAGTGTGAGACTGTTCTTGTTTACAGTTTCACAACTGCCGGGATGCATTAGAGCAACCCTTATTTATTCTCAAATATGTTTTGGGCAATTTCTATAGATTTGTGCATTTCATGGGAATAGTTACATAATGCTGAAAATGCAGTAATATCACAATTGCAAAAATGAGTACTACTACAGTAAACTCCATGGAGGATCCATTACACACAATAGATACAGTACAGTAACAATTGAGAACACAATGTTCAGGGTGCGATTTCTTTTATTATAGTACGTTGAAAAATGACACATTATGTTGTATGTTGGCACCGAAATCATGGAGAGGCATCACGTCGTCGGGCTGGGTCGGGCCACAGGACCTCATCAACGTCACAGGCAATATTGTCCATAGCCAAACAACGTGGGAAGAATGACCTGGCATGCCGCACCCAGCCTTGGAACGCCTCCACAGCCACATCATCACAGGCCAGGTCCATAGCCCTGAGAAGGTTCTCTCTAGTGTAAGGTTGGCGGTCATAGACCTTCCACCGCCATGATGAGAAGAACTCCTCTATTGGGTTTAGGAACGGAGAGTAGGGTGGCAGATACACATTAATGAAATGCTGATTGATGTTAAACCACTCTCTGACCTGGACGCTGCGATGGGAGCTAACATTGTCCCAGAGGATGACGTATATGGGAAGATCAGCAGGCCCAGGAATCTGCTGGTCGTGGTGATCTGCTGGCTGAGCATTCAGGTGGTCATTGTCATGCAAAACATCTCTGAGCTCTCCTAGGAAGGTGAGGAGACGCTCAGTGTTGTAGGCACCAAGTTCAGCATGCCGGTGGAGTAGCCCTCTAGAACTCATGGCAGCGCAGAGACTTATGTTTCCTCCACGTTGGCCGGGCACATCAACGATAGCTCTCTGTCCTATGATGTTACGGCTTCTCCTCCTTCTTTTTGTGAGGTTGAAGCCAGCCTCATCCACAAATATAAATTCATGGGGTCTGGCCATGGACTCCAACTGGAATATCCTCTGTGGAAACAAATAGCGTTTTCAGGTGTTCAGAAAGACAGTCAATAGAGCACATTACAGTACGACAGTATAGTATTGTATGTAAAGTACTGTAGGCCATGGATTGTACTGTACTTACTTGCACATACTGGTGACGGAGGTGTTTTATTCTGTCAGAGTTGCGCTCAAAGGGTACCCTATAGGCCTGCTTCATTCTTACTCTCTGGCGCTTGAGGACTCTGTCTATGGTTGTCAGGCTGACATTGTCAATGGTCGGAAAGTTCAAATTGTCACCAATGATCCTCTCCCGTATCTCCCGTAGTCTGATCATATTGTTCTCCCGAACCATATCCACAATGAGGACCTCTTGGGCTGGTGTGAATTTGGAAGCCCTCCCACCTGCAAATGGCAATCTTTCAACTCTAGAGAAACAAACATAGTCATTTGGTCAGAAATGGTCCTTGCAGTACACACTTTTACTGTAACCATGATTGCACTTGTCTGTATGTAGGTGCACTCCACTATACTACTGTATACTGTGAATATCTAGTGTAGTGACTAAAAAAATACTACATACAGTACCTGTTGTGTTCTCTGAAGGCCCGAATAATGGTGGCCACTGAAAATCTGCTGATGTTTGGTTGGACTCGTTGTCCCGCTTCGGTCATTGTCATGCCATGGACAATGACGTGGTCAATGACTGTTGCCCTCATTTCATCTGTAATGACAATGCGTTGACTTGCTTGCCCTCCTTCTCCTCTCCCTCCTCGGCCTGCTCCTCTCCCTCCTCGGCCTGCTCCTCTCCCTCCTTGACCTGCTCCTCTCCCTCCTTGACCTGCTCCTCTCCCTCCTTGACCTGCTCCTCTCCCTCCTCGGCCTGCTCCTCTGCCTCCTCTGACACGAACTCCTCTGCCTCCTCTGACACGCACACCTCTTCTTCTGTCTTCATCATCCATTTTTGTTTTTGGACCTTCAGCAAACTGCACTGCCTTATATAGGTGTGGTCACATCATTTGCAATAGGTGTTTTCAATTATGAGTCGTTGTGTTTACTGATTGACACCAGGTGTGTTCATTGTGTTCAAGTTTTGCTGATTGTGGGTAGCATTTCGCATCACATGAGCTTCACAATGCATATTGGAGCAGAGTTATATGCAAAATGTGTTTTAGCATGGCAATTTGTGTTTTAAGTTTTGAGAAAAAGGGGATGGGTTTTGTGAACAGTGTCTACAGGTGAATTGTGTTTGTGGTTGTGGCAAAAGGGGGGTAGTTTTACTAAATGTGTTTCGGCAACTGGTCATTTGGTTTAGAGTACTGGGTTTTGTGTTTTGGCAATAGAGAAAAACTGTAAAAGCCCAAAACCTGAAACTGGTACAATATAAATGGTAAATGAGAACTCAACTTAAACTGAGCTGCTGGTTCCCAAGACTGTTGAATGATGGTGCCTCATCAAACACAGGTATGCTGGTATTTATCACCTGATCTGAGAAAATGGACGGCCCTTTAAAACATGTTATGGTGAAGGAGATGGCATCTTGTGTTGAGGAGGAGAGACTGGCTTAAATAACCAGGGGAAACCTCTATGTAGCTGTTTTATTTTGTTCTCTTATCTGATTCTTTTTCTTTATTATTTTTATTTAATTTGATGTCTTTTAAATGATGTGAAATAGTGAATATGTGTGTGTTTAATGTGTGTGTGTGTGTGTGTGTGTGTGTGTGTATAATTCAATAAAACAATTCTAAAAAATAATAACTTGAGCAAACTGTCCTTCCTGTCCGACAGCATACGTCACACCTTAAATATATTTCATTTGCAATTCTTGTGATCTTCCTTTAACCTGTGACCACAGCGCGGAGCCCAGGGACAGATACTCCACACAGTGAATCTACAACAGTCTGGCAGTGACTGCAGTCTGGGGTTTTCCATAACTGTCCAACATTCATGTTCTCGTCTGGCAGTAGGGTTTGTCATGAGCACAGTCTGCTGTGTGAAGTTGTTTTGTCTTTATTGCTGCTCATTTAAATATTGTAAGTATTTTTAAATGAAGTTATTTTGTTGCCTCTCAGCTCACATGAGCTGAAAGTGACCGAACAAACACAGACACAGAAAGAGGTCATCAAACCTGAACTAAATCATCAAAGGTGAGAGACGCCTGGACCTGGTTTTTGTGGATGAAATATCTACATGGAAACAAAAAACTTCTGATCCGTCAGTCTCTGCTCAGTTCTTCGTCATGGACGCATCTCGTGGTGTCTTGTAAGAGACACGCAGCTGCGTCAGTGTTTGGACCTGTTGTTTGACATTTTGTCCCTCGACTCCTCTCGTTTACTCAAACACCAACACAGAGCGGAGCCATTAACTGCTCGAGGTTAGACGAGCCTCAGTAATCGTCTGCGGTGCGATCGCTCACACCTCTGCAGTCAGCTGTGTTACTTGTGTCTTTGCCTCTGAGACTTCGGTCATACCAGTAATTAAATCCCTTCAATGGGCCGGGCCTGCGAGCAAGACAGAAACCACACACTCCCTCCCTCCATCCCTCTATCCATTTCTCCATCCATCCCTCCGTCAGCCTCCTCCTCCTCCTCTAAAGTCAACTCGCAGGCTCCGGCATTCCTTTGGCCTGACTGCATCAAACTGTGCTGAATTATAATTAATTAGTGGTTGGAAAAAATAGAGACTCGGCTGGCTTAGAGAAAATTATATAGTGCGCTTCCAGAGAGTAAAACTTAGAGAGTGAAAGACCTCTGCTGCTGGAGAACAGAAAAACACACCGACTTCAGTCTGCAGCAGCATCTGTACAGGAAGCCCAGCAGGACAAAAAGGAGGAAAGAACACATGAGAGGGGAACTCTCCTTTAAAACATCTGTCGAAAGACCACTGAGGACCCACATGATGTTCACTGTGCTGAGTTTAACTGCACACAGTGGAACCAGAGTTCATCTTCAATCAGACTGTGAAAATAAAAACAGTAAGAATGATTTAAAATTGATATTTTGGCCTTTTTCTGTCAGAATCAAAATATTTGTTGTGTTATTTCAACAAGTTCGTCCAATATATGATCTGATTAAAGGCAGATTGTGGCTGTGCATCAGCTCTGTGCAGAGAATACGCTGTAGATGAGTCATGTGACCACGCTGCTGTGAGCACTTATACTGGTGTGGTGGTTTGGCTCTGTCACTCTGCAGTTACACCTCCGACATGCCCTTTGACCCTTGAGTCAAAACACACAGTAAACACACAGTAAACACACATTAAACACACATTAAACACACATTAAACAAACATTAAACAAACACACATTAAACACACATATTAAACACACATACATTAAACACACATTAAACAAACACACATAAAACACACATTAAACAAACACACATTAAACACACATTAAACAAACACACATTAAACACACATTAAACACACACATTAAACATACATTAAACACACATTAAACAAACACACATTAAACACACATTAAACATACATTAAACACACATTAAACAAACACCCATTAAACACACACACATTAAACACACATTAAACACACACATTAAACACACATTAAACACACACACATTAAACATACATTAAACACACATTAAACAAACACCCATTACAGTTTTTTACAGGTGTTTACACACTAAAATTTAAATTTTCACACAATTAACAGACTTTACACTCAAGAAGCAAAACACCTGTCCAGAGTTGCACAACAATAAGCACAGACTCAGCTTCACACTTTTTGCAAAACATTACACACAGTGATTTGCAAAACTCTACACGCATTTTCAGACCTTAGACACAGATAAGGATTGTGAGGTTACTTCCTGCTCATTACAAAGCACCACCTTGTCAATGACCACACTAATGAACGAACTAGATAACCACATCCACCAGGTGTGGAAGCACACATGTGCTGAAATGAAAATACAGCATTCAGGTGGTGCTATAAAAGGCAGCAGGTGAGTTCACCTGTCTTCAACAAAAATGGAAGGATTGAGAAGAAGAGGAGTGAGAATGAGAGGGGGAGCTCGAAGAGGAGAAGAATGAGGTAGAGGAAGAGGAGAAGAAGGAGGTAGAGGAAGAGGAGAAGAAGGAGGTAGAGGAAGAGGCCTAGTTAGAGGAAGAGGCCTAGTCAGAGGAAGAGGCCTAGTTAGAGGAAGAGGCCTAGTCAGAGGAAGAGATGGAGGGGGACCCGAAGAAGTGATAGAACCAAAACAAAGAAGACGAGGACCAAATTTAACTCAAGAAATCCGTGCAACACTTATTGACCACGTTATCAACCATGGACTGACACTGAGGGAAGCTGGACTCAGAGTTCTGATTTTCATTGTTGACTGATATGTTACTGTAACTGAGTACTGTAAGAAATAAATATTTTCAGTCTGCAGCATCAGTGTTGTGCAGTGCTTGGTAAGTTTATACTGTATACCTCAAAGTAATCATGAAGAATGTTGTGGGTTTGTCAATATCTTTTTGTCATCTAAATTATCCCTTACATAAAAATATCTGGCAAAAAAGTCCAGCACATGCTATTTCCTAAAATAGGGGTTTTTACAAATGTGTTTTGTATTGATCACAGTAGTGTGTAACTGACTGCAATAGTGTCTGATCATTTGGAGACTGTGCTAGTGAGATGAAAACAAAACAGGGTTTTCATAAATATGTGTGTATGTTTTGACTGAAGTGTGTATGTTTTGACTGAAGTGTGTATGTTTTGACTGAAGTGTGTATGTTTTGACTGAAGTGTGTCATTTTGCAAACAATCTAGGAGTTGTGCAAATTGAGTGTGGTGTTTGGATAATTGTGTGAATATTTTGAAAAAAGGAGCCCTGTTTTCAAAATTGCGTGTAAGCAATTGAAAAAAACTGTAATCTGTCATCCCAAAAAATCGTTACGCACAGAAACCTTGCACACTGAAAAGCCTTTCTACTGAACATGTTCCCCCACAGATACAACATGCTAACATTATTAGCACCAGCCTTTGACATTTAACATTGTTTAAATTAGCCTAATGGCTAGCTGAGTTTTCCTCTTCTCATATGAACCCTCAACCTTAAATGTGATTGTTTGGGGGCTTTACTGACTTCACAGTTTATTGTTTCTTATCTGCAAAATCAAAGTGAGGGAAATAGTTCCCAACTGGTCTGCATTGCTGTGATGTGCGGTCACATGTCTGGTGCACGCGACGCTCTGCGCAGACACAAACCCTTTGCTGTAGGTCCGGTGCTGATTCGATACAGAGGTATAAATCCTGTTTAAGGCTCATCCTGAAAGCACTTTTGTTGCATTGAACTATTTCCAGACATGAAGAGCCTGTTTCCTGTTTATTTAAGTGCCGCAGTGCAGTGACGCTTTTGTTTGTGAAACAAGCACATTATTTTGCCTTTTCAAGCAGGACAGCATTTAAATGCAGTGCTGGAGGAGTGCACCTGTTTCCTCTTATGATGACAATCCAGCTCATATGGAGTACAACACTGACTGACTAATGTTTCTCTTTAAAGCGGCTGCTGCAGTAAAAGCACCTGTTAGAGGGATGATTGATATCGTGTCCAAAGTTTGAACAGGCAGGACTTTTAGTTCTTAAACAGATCAGTCAGAAATGTTAATGTGCTGAAGAAAGATTTGAATCGTTGGTATTGATTCTCACCTCATTCAGCCCCCACTGGTATATTAATGAACAAAGGTAAGTCATATAGAGAGTTTCTTTTTCCCTTCGAACTTTTCCTCATCAGCCGTCTCATTTATTTTACCACCAAAAAACCCAAAGTAAGCCCGACCCCAGCAGGTGGAGCCCTGAGGAGATGAGCCTGAGATTAGCACTGTGTCATGGGCACATGGAGGTCGAAGCTCTTTCACTATTTGATATTGATCTGGAATTCATCAATCTCTTCTGTCACCAGAGAGCTGATTAGATTTGCCCCCAGAGGTGCTGCATCCCTGCAAACGCATTTATAACACCCAGTGAACTGATGAAGAAAAGTTTTGTTGACAAGTTCTAGTCGTGGCATGAGTCCAGTTTTCTACACCAGGAACCAGCGCTGTGCTCCTAAATGGAAGTTTCCATATTTGCCCAGACCGTCCTCCGCCAAAATACCACCACATTGTACAAGCAGCAATTATGTCACATGTTCACGTTCACTGTCAGGTGGAGACCTCTGGAGGCTACAGTAATTATAACGGGAGAAAAGGACGAAGTCAGGAGATGTAGTTTAAAAACAACAAAGTCCACATGCTGCACTTTTTGCACCCTCAAATCCATTGTTTTCAATGTAGACATGTGGCAGGCACGTTCAAACGGATTTTTCACCCCCGTAACTTATGTTGTTGTCTCACCACTTTTCCCCCTGACGCTGCCGGGTGCCGTTACAGAATAGCAGCAACCGGCTGCATGTCATGCCGATGTGAAAGAATGGTTTTTATTGGTGGTGTCTGATGCTGGAAATCACTGACCAAGCACCGGTATTCAACGACTTTAGAGTGAGACCAGGTTGACCAATCACAGCCAGCAGATATCAGTAAATATCAGTGTGTGATAAATATGGAGGAGAAGTTCATCATATTAGTGCAGAGCTGACAGAGCGCCACATCTGTCCCACAGACAATATTTTGGGCCTGATACACACTTAAAAAACAACGCCCACAAGAGGACCAGCTCTGCACTTAGGACTGACTACGTACGTCAATCCTATGGCCGCTTGGCAACATCAGACACAATCTGCGTCCACGCTCTTGAAAAGTGACACAGAGTCGGCACAAGAGTAGCACCCAGCTCGAGACCTTGCATTTCCCAGGTGGTTAAAGACGCAGCACTTAGGATAAAAGTGTCAATGCAGGACTTTAATCCATGAGACCAGTGTTTGTGTCCCCTGTGAAACAGCACTGACTTATTTTAACAACGTAGTCTAGTGTGTCATGTGTGATACAGCATACATCCTGACGACGGCTGCCAGAGATCGTTGTTTGCATGACTCTGTTTAAACACGAACCATAACAGCTGAAACATTCAGTCTTATAGGCTCAGGCTGCTGTCCTCCCCGTCATCACGTCATGACCTTATGTTACCTTATGTGCTGTGCAAACATTGCCATAATGACATCATAGTTTCCCCATCATGGCCGAGGCAGATCATCATCTGCATAATCATGTATATAAAGTATATCAACCTAAAAACAAACAAAAGTTAGTTGTTGTGTGTATTTAGCTCATTTCATGATATAAAACATGGCTCACAGTGTTGATAAAACAGAATCCAGCACACGGTTGTTTTAACACCACAATCTGTGTCTCCTGATGTCAAACAAACACTTCTCCTTCTCTTCTTGGACACGCACTTCAACACTCCTTGAGCCAATCAGGCATCAAAGCTGCCGCACGTCTTCTAAACCTCAGCTTCTGTCAGAAAGCTGCTGACAAAGACGGGAACGCAGGATTTCCTCCTCAATCAGTTCGACTGATGCAGGATGACCTAAATTACAGCTGAGTCCTCTCAGAGTCATGAAAAATGGATCTGCGTATCTCCATCCGACTCTCATGTAGCTCCGCTGCATCAAATATTTCCTGAGACAGTTTTTTAAATCGGTGTGTGAAAGTCGTCAGGCAGCTGCGATGATTGACAGCTGTGATATCTGAGCAGATGAAAGATTTATCTGTTTTTAAATCTTTTTATTTCCTGTGCAGATGACAGGGTGTTTTATGCCTTTTATGTTTTTATAAGAGAGCAGAGGAAAAAGAGGCAAACGTCATGATTCAGATGCAAAGATTCAGACATCCCACAACACTTCCTGTTTATCAGCAACACATTTAGGTACTCACACAAGCATCATGTGGAACAGGTCAAATTACAATAAAGCCAAAAAAAATTATATAAAATTATATTAATAGTTTGCTTATTAGAACAACTCATGTTTCTTTTGTTGGATTCCTGCTCAGATCAGATGCTTTTATATTCAAATCATAAATCAGATGTTGGGCCTTGAAATACATCAAAACAGCCACAACCATATCACAAGCTGACGTGTTAGCAAACAGCTGCCTCCTGTCACATCCAGCAAGGAACATGTCAATACTTACATATATGCAGTACTCTCCTTTGAGCTCTGGTTTGGGCTCCACCAGCTCCTGAGGAGCATATCTGACTCTGCTGAATGCTCCACCAGCTCGTTACTAACTTCGTCCAATGACTGTTTGCTGCTGGGCAGCATTCAGTTAGCATCAAACTGTACTTACTGAAGTCTGATGGGTGACGTAACTTTAAATATACTGTAAAACCAAAACAATGAGCTAAAAGAAGCTAACCCTCAAAGCAACCCCTCACTTTATCTTTTGTTGTGATGTTAATAAATCAGCTGTTTCTTGTTTTCATGCAGAAATTAGTCAACTAAAAACCTGAGTAAACACACTTCTTCACCAGCAGGGCCTCAGCTAGACGTTGTAAACATTATGGGCTCAGCCCAAACCGAGAGCAGTCCAGAGGCATGCTACACTGCAGAGATTTGTTTTTCCCATTTACGGAAGCAATATGCACTTTTTTCCCAATTTCACTTGAGATTACAGAATACCAAAAAAAAAGAGTACATCATTGGAAAAAACATGAAAACAAAACAAACAAAAAAAACAAACAGTCAAGCCTGCATCGTATTTTGTAACTACTTGTTTTTCAACTGTCTTCATTATTATGGAGCTCAAACGCAACTAATGTTGAAGATGATTTAAGCTGAAAAGCACAGCACTACAGTACGTCCTATGAGGACATCAACCGCGCCCCGAGAACCAGCAGGAAGTGCCACACTGCAACGCATCAATACAAGACAATGCACGGTTATGAATTAGTTCTTGGGCTGTAGGTGAGCGTGTGTCGCCCTAGTCAGTGTGTTGTGTCCCCCACTAATGACACAAAGGGCCCGTTCCAACACCCCCCACCCCCCCATTAGAACTGGAGACTCCATTGTAGATGCCAGTTGGAAATGTAGATGGCTCGCAGCTTCCTGTTTAAAATAGTTACGTATGCGTGAACGTAACCAACACAGTGATGTAGTGAGTGGTGTCCCAATTCATAGGGAATGATTAGATGATTGATTGATTTAGAGCTGCAGACCCCCCCCCCCCCCCCCCCCCCCCCGTGCTCCGCCCCTGGTCACCAGAGGTAAATGTTCATCTCTGAAGGATAAATAACCAAAGACTCGTTACTGTGAGCTTCCCTGTAGCCTGATTGTATCTGGTGACTTTCCACCTCTGTTGACAACAGGCTGAGTGTATGTGTGAGCGTCGGGGGTAAAGAGAGCACAAGAGAGGCCTGTTGGTGTCCCACTGAATACGGACCATTCAAGGTGAGTCACACAGGCGACAAACACACACACAGTTTATTTATCCTGTTTCATATGTTTTAACTGTGGGATGGAAACCTCGTCCTCGATCTTGTAAAAACGCTGAGCGATGATAAGGTTATGAGTTGCTGGGGTCGGGGTCGCCATGACTCCCTGTGGGGTCAGACCTGTGTATTGTGTGTGTGTGTGTGTGTGAATGAGTCCTATAGGCTGCAGCAGCAGCAGCAGCAAAGTGTCCACCACAGGCCACACACACAAAGTTATATTTATCCCTCCATGTCTCCAGCTAGTTTTCCTTTCCTTGCAGGGTCTCTAAGGCTCTTTTCAAAGTGCCTGTAAATGCTGCTAGTGTTGCCTGTTGCCTTATAACACAGGATTTCTTTTTACCCCCCCCCCCCCCCCCCCCCCCCCCTCCTCCTCCTCCTCTCCTGAAAACACTACTCCTGTTTTATGTGCTCTAATCTGTCAAACCATCCAAACTCTCTGCATTTTTCCACAATCTCTTCACTTGACCTTCTGCTATCAGTTGAATTATTATAGAGTATATGTTGGAGTCATTATTGATATCAGTTATGGAATGTTGGAGCTGTATCTGTGAGGTCGTGTCAAAATGTGCCCGTGTGTGTACTGTGTGTATCTCATCTCATCTTCATGTTAGAGATGCTCATGAGCAGGAAAAGAAATGAGCCCGATCTCTTTATAAAAAACATTCTGTTAAAATCAGACTGAACCTAAAAAGATTTACTGCGTTGCATTAAAAGGTCTAATATATGTATGAAGCTTAATATAAGGGGCTGTATGTGACACTGAGAGCACACTCAGAGCCAGGATTGTCTGCACAGGGCTCTCAACATGGAGGAGGCTGAGCCAGCAGCGAGCAGCTAATGGTGCTAACAGCATGAACAGAGCTAGCAATGTTGACACGGAGGGGGAACCGCAGGGTGGACGTTAGGCTTCAGTAGCCCCTTTTACGCTACCAGATACACGGCGAATGTTGGGCCGTTTGCCGGCAAGCTGCGAGCGTTTAGACACACAGAGGCGGATTGGCGAGTTGATCCGAGGTGCCCAATTTTCCTCCTCGTAGGGTAGACATATTGGAGGAACCCTTTTAGTTTCAACAGACCAAGGTGGCCTTCAGTCACAGGAGGAGCTGTTGATGACTTGTGGGAGGAGCTGTTGATGACTTGTGGGAGGGGCTGTTGATGACTTGTGGGAGGAGCTGTTGATGACTTGTTAGAGGAGCTGTTGATGACTTGTGGGAGGAGCTGTTGATGACTTGTGGGAGGAGCTGTTGATGACTTGTTAGAGGAGCTGTTGATGACTTGTGGGAGGGGCTGTTGATGACTTGTGGGAGGGGCTGTTGATGACTTGTGGGAGGGGCTGTTGATGACTTGTGGGAGGAGCTGTTGATGACTTGTGGGAGGGGCTGTTGATGACTTGTGGGAGGGGCTGTTGATGACTTGTGGGAGGAGCTGTTGATGACTTGTGGGAGGAGCTGTTGATGACTTGTTGGAGGGGCTGTTGATGACTTGTGGGAGGGGCTGTTGATGACTTGTGGGAGGGGCTGTTGATGACTTGTGGGAGGAGCTGTTGATGACGCCACACATGCGAGCCACTGGCGGTGGATAAACAGGAAACAGCTGATAGCAGGAATTAGCGAGCAGCTAGTAGCAAGAGGGAAACACAAACCTGACAGACACTGTAAAGATGAGCAACTGGGGAGACAAGGAATTGCGCGCCCTCCTTGTCCTCGCAAACGAAGAGGCCATTAACCATCAGATGACGGGGACGGTGAAGGACGGGCCGACTTACGAGAGAATCATCGAAGGACTGACCAGCCGCGGCTTCCCTCCCACGTCACTGTTTACGTCACACGCTGAGCTACACGTTTTGTTACTTGCTCACGCCCCCCATTGCCCCGAAAAAGACACATTCTGTATAAACAAAAGTAGGTAGGCGGCATTTTGCTGCACTCCCCGATTTTGTTTTTATACTGCCAATGCTGAAAAAACACTGACTGAGCTTTCCTGCAGATTTGCACAGCTCCCTTTTGAATAGGGCTGATGATGACACTGCTCCGTCATTGTGGGTCAGGGCGGCGTCATCAGTGGTAATGGCCATGTGAGCGCAGTGCCCAAACCAACATTTGTATGTGGGGTCCATGTGGTATTAAAAATGGGCCCTTTCTGGGGCAGTCCATCTACATCCAATCTACATTGGCCCCATGCCAACTGCTCACAGGGGTGGGTTTCCCCAAGTGGGCCCTACGTGGGTTATGCTACCTGAGTATCAAGTGGGTGTGGCCAAAAATGAGCATCTGTTTTGGGGCCACTTGGGTAAACCTCTGTAACATGTCTGTCCACTCCATGGCACTAACCTGAGGTGGGTGGAGCACACGTCTACACAGAGACGTAAGCTGTGATGGTGAAATGCATCATAAGTTGAGCGGCTATTTTAAAATGATGTTTATGACAGTGAACCAAGCTGGGAGGATGATGACCTTCAGGTTCTACTACAATCATACATTCATTATTATTTTTATTATAACCTTTATTAAGCAGCGAGGGCCACTGAGAGCCAGCTCTCTGTCACAAGGACGCTCTGAATACAGAACATAGAAAGCAATAAAAGCACAAAAATCACTGTTATTATGAAAGTTGTGAAACGATAGAAGAATCTGAAGGTTACAGTCTGAACAAAGACATCAGCACAGGAACACACATCAGTTCACACATTCATCCACACTGCTGTATGTCAGTCAGACGGGATTTAAATTAACACGTTTATTATTTTATGTTTTATGTTTCTGCAGATTATTCAACTCCTGTCATGCAAGATATGAACAACATAGTTTTATAAATGATTTTGAGCTCAATCAGTGTGGTGAAACAAGATTATCACGATGGTGAAACATGAACAAATATCACAACAATGCCAAAATACACTGGAGGAGGCTTTATGTGTTTATTTGTGCTAAGACCATGAGTGAGACTTGGATTATAAATGACTTTATTTCAGCACCAAATGACAGCACTTTTGGTGCCTAGCGAGAATTTGTTGAAACTAACCTGCAGCTTCTGGGTATCAGATTAAATCTGCTGGTTTACTGGTGAAAACACGTAAAACCAAACACAATAATAATCATACACTGAATCCTAAAATGAATCCAAAGCAGCAGAGGTCACTTTGCATTAATAAGGTGCAAATACTTGCCGAATTTCATAAGTGTGAGTTTGAGTGGAGAATTTTAGTGTTGCATGATGGTCCAAATGTTAATTCACTTCGACAAGGACAGAAGTCGGAGGGGAAACAGTAAAAACCTCGTCCAGTCATTCACCGGCAGCCTGTCCAAAACATCCCAACTCCTCTTTCATTACAAAGAAACTGTGCTACATTTACTTCTCTCTTGGTAACACTGCTGTCGATCTGTAGCTGCTGTAAAAGAGAAATATCTCTTTGGATGTGAAGGAGTGAGGCTGCTGAGTGACACAGTGAAGGCGAGTGTGGGCTGGTTGGGCCTCGCAGTGTGTCCTGCTCTGTTCCTGGAGGAGGTGTTTATGTAAAGCGGAGAGGCTTTTCTCCAGCAGTGATTAATGTGGTGCCCTGAATGCCACGGCTTCCACATCAGACAGATAACGCCTCTCTGCCTCCTGTCAGAGCCCCGGCCCAGAGACGAACCGAAAAGTTACAACAAAAAAAAAAGAGGGAATCTGGGTTTTCACACAAACACTTGCAGGTATGTGCGGCTGGCTTCTGTCCACTGACACACACACACACACACACACACACACACACACACACACACACACACACACACACACACACTGACATATGTGCTCAGGTACACACACACTGAGCTGCTTTTAGTGTACACATGCATATACAGTGCTCTGTCTTCCTCTCTGTCACACACACACACACACACACACACACACACACACACACACACACACACACACACACACACACACACACACACACACACACAGGCAGTAAAAGTCATGGCTTTCATTTTCCATTGTGCGACGGGTGACCCTAAATATTTACACTGCTTGGCAGAGGCAGTGCCCGGGGATTTGGGCCTGTGTGAGCAGTGAGCTCCCATTACGCAGGACAGGATCCAAGAGTAGCTGTGAATATGTCATGTGTTTATTTGTGTGGTGGAGTTAACCACAGTTCATACTGCGAGCTTCATCGTCGATCTGCACTCAGACTCTTATCTCTGACTGGATAAACACTCTGGGTACACGCTGCTGTCTGTTGTATCACTGACGAATGTTGGAACCAGTCTTTCCAGTCCAGACTAGGATACACACAGACGGCCAGACTGGGAGGCCGAGCCAAACCATGTGTGGAGCGTCACAACATGAGCGGTGTTCAGGCTCTGCTGCTGGTGTGCTAGACTCGATCTGCAGCTCATCTCTGGCCGACTTTACACTGGACCGGACTCAGGATGACTCATCAGGAGGCTTTAAAGCACTGCTGGCTATGATAGTTTTTAAAGGATTCAAATTTCAAATAAGTCAGAGGGAGTGACATGCAGCAAGGTGCCACAGGCCGGAGTCGAACCCCAGCCGCTGCGACAAAAGCCATATGGGACGCCTGCTCTATCCACTACACCACCAACATCCCGTCAATGACAATTCTGCTTGCTGAATTTCCCATGCTGCCTCTCTCTCCTTGGTTACTTTTTTTTTCACAAAATATTTGGGAGAGATTTGTAACTCTCTCTCTCTGTCTGTGGATGTGCTGTTTGTCAGAGTGAAGTCAAATGTAATTTTTCTGGAAGTAATTTTCATACTGGTTTAAATCAACAGTCTGATTGTATTTCCTGATCTTTGCTGAGCAACAGTTTTGTGTGAAAGGAATCAAAGGCCTGTCCCAAATGATGGAAGTTTTACAGTATATGTGTATAGACAGCATAATAGACATCGGAATCATTCCAGATCTTGAAAGAAAGAAAAATTCAACACAAATGTAGTCAAGCAAAACATTTTGTCACTGAACACAACATCACATTTTTGCCTTCTTGTTAGTTAAAAAAGAAATGACCGTTGAAATGCTTACAATCTGCTTTGGCCCTGATAAACACTGCATGTGGCTTTAAATTTAATATATTTCATAACCTATAACAATATGAAGAGTTGAGTGACTGACACATTTTATTTTTAAGTACAGTGAATTTCTGTGAAGTGCTGTTTCCTGCTGTAGAGTGAGTGACAGCAGACAGATACGTATATATATATATTAAACTGTGACCTTGAACTATTGACTGAGGAGAAATCTGGACCCTTTGGCTGTGAACCACTAAAGAAGACAATATTTTAGACTGAGAACCTGAACCTTTCATCAGTGATAGTCCACATGATTATTTTTAAAGCATGTAGGCGAGCAGGCTGCAGCACGTCTCTGTAACGGTGTCTGTGACGCTGCTTTCACCTCCACATTCTGCTGACTTTTAGCAAACCGTATTTTGGTGGAAAGCAAGCAGCCAGATGTCTGACAGTGGCAGGCTGCCACGGGACACAGTGTATGACAGGGGCTAAGAGGACAGGAGCTTTGCCAGGACACTTTTCACCCTCTCAGGATGTCGAAGCCAGGCCTCCACAATGTCTCCGCCATGCCAGGAGTCAGTGTGCAAACTGGAGCCCACAGTCTGCATCAATCCTGCAGTGTTCCAAAGTTATTCCTGCGTGACGCAAGAGTCCTCCTACTAAACTGAGGAATGCTGAACCCAATAACTAAATGACTCCTCGGTGCCTCTTTTTCACTGATATAATTTGCTTGAGTTTTATTGGTGTTGGCCTGTCTGGGCTTCTGTGCTCGTGAAGAGCTATTAACTTTAACAGGGCTCAGTCAGGCTGCTGCGTCTGGCAGAGAGTGAGACAGACACACGGACAGACAGACACACGGGGCAGAATGTCATTAGACAGGGAGACAGGCAGTTACAGCACATCTTACTGTACAGAATAAACCACTCAACACTCCCTTTAAAAATATACACGGCGGTTCTTTCCTCTGGTATCTGTGACATGTACGTGTTGGCGTGTTTTGTTGAGGGCTGCAAATACAGGCACAGCTGAAATTAATCCTGCGCCTGCAACATCCAGTGAGCAGTTTGCTTTGCCCGGGAGAAATAATTATCAAAATCTGAATGAACTCCAGCAGGAAGGAGCACTCGACATGCCCCGTGAGGTTTCACTCTCATTCAACATGCATTAAAATGGACTGATTCAATATTTGCCAAACATGTCTCATACATCATGTGAGAATAACAGCTGGCTCTCTGCAGGCTGCATTCAAGAAAAAAAAGATCTCAGCGTTTCTCAGTCTTTGACATTTTGTGATCGGGCAAGAAAATGTGTTTCTGCTTTTTCCATCTGTCACTGTTGTGCGTGCACATTCCTCATCAGAGTGCGATACATCTGAAGTGAGGTGAAGCTGCACATCGTCAGAGACAAGAATTCTCCTCCAGCAGTGAGAGTCTGAGTGATCAAAGTGCGAAGGTGTCAAACAGGTGCTCAGACAAAACCGAGAGCCAACAAAGAGGTTTGGGATTACACCATCATTGATTGGTTCTCTGGTGATTTTGATCATTTGCCGACAAGTTGTCCCTCTCCGCCTGGTTGTGGCGAGGCTCCCCTCTTGTTGTCTCTGTGGAGTGCTGAGCATGCCGACCTGTTGGTTCTCAGCCAGCTGCTGAGTGAATGAGAACTGACTCACCCTGCATTTGGCCCATTGTTCCCTCCCAGGGCCTCGGATTGGAGAGCTTTTTGTTGGCAGCTCCTGGCGCTGCCGCCCGGTCAAAGACATCTCTCCTGGGCTGTTGTCGACCATCTGTTTGCCCCCGGTGCTCAGGCAGGCCATCACCTCAGCTCCGCAGCTATGTGAGTAGCAGCACTGTGCTGTGTGAAAAGACAGAGTTAACACACCACGACTGGGATCATTAAAATTTAATTAGTGATATATACTGGTGAGGAGCGCACAGATATTTCTGGCTCCAGACAAAATGGCTTTGTGCTACAGATGATGTTTTCAATGTTCAGGTTTACAGCGACAGACACACCAGACTCTGAAATGAGGTTACAATTTATTATCATCTTAGGAGGTAACGAGAGAGTCACAGCTGATCCCAGAAACAATCCCACATCACCTGTTAGTGGATGTTTCTCTTGTTTTAAGTAACATATGACTTCCAGACTGGTGTATCTTGTTCAACAGATATTTGATGCATCATTACATTTTGTTAAAAGCAAATCATGGTACCTCTGAAGGTTTCTCCTTCTTGACGAGGCTTGAGTTTGTCCAACCTGCCAACAAACAGTTTAACAGACTCATTAGTGCTTCTTAATGCTGCAGTGTTTCATTTATGGAGGACCAGTTTGTTCTCACTCTGAAGTCTTCAAATACTGGTGCTGGGTCAGTGACCAAAAGAGCCGTCCTTTCACACTGACATGATACACTGTGTCAGGGGAAACATGGTGGAACAACAATCAAAGTAAAGGTAGCGGAAGTTCGAGTAGGGCGGGTTGGTCCAACAGCCACGGACTTTCACCCAGGAGGCCGGCGTTCACTTCTTGTAAGATTGTAAAGCCAAACCCTGTTCTTTTTTCCTAAACCCAACCACATGTGTGTGTTGGCTAAACCCAACCACGTGTGTGTGTGTTGTTGAAGGATGAAAAAATCAGTTGGGGGTGTTGTACCGACGTAGTGCTTTTATTTTGAAAGAGACTGTATGCAAACTGTACATTTCCTGTGAAAACAGAAGTGTATTTTGAAAACAGACAATGCATGTAACAGGCTGAAGTTGACACGGCGTCCCAGAACGTCAACAACCAACACACCCAGGGTACCTTGGACGCCATATGTGGACGTGGAAAGTCCATGACCAAACGTGGACATGTGACGAGGTCACAGTGAGAACGTGTGCATCAAGGGATCATAACATCTCATCCCAAACTGAACTGAGTGGATACTTTTCTTTACTTTTACACCTGCTGCAGAATGACTAGTTTCACCATCAGGATTTGATCCATTCAGTCTGATCACTTTTCAAAAGTTTAGAAGAGCCATGTGATTAAATCATTTTATCCCCATTCAAGCTAGCGGAGGGCTGAAACAGAAGTCAGCCACTCAGATATTTTGAGCACGTTGGATCTAAACTTCCTGAACCTGACACGCAGCAAACTGATCATCGGTCCTGTTCTCAGATCCTAACTAAAAAAGGACCACCAACCCCCCACCCCCCTCTGTGCTGGGTGCCCACAATGGAGTTGGTGTGGTGGGTGGGGGGGCAATGAGCTGGGTGGGTGGGGAGGGGGGGGGGGCGATGGTGCTAGCCCAGCATAATAGCTAATCCACGGGCTAAACACTCAAAGCCTGGATCCGTGGGCTCTGATCCTGGCGGTGTGAGCGGTGGTCACGACTTGGTGGACACTGGACAAACACCCCCCCCCCCCCACACACACACACACACACACCCGCTCACAGTGAGACCTCTTCATTTGTTCATTGATAGGCAGAACGATACGATTTACCTTCATGAACTTTATCTACCTGCTCAGGATGCAGATTGCTATCGTCAGATAGCGTGAAATAAACAGACATCTTTAGGGCGAGGGTGTGAATTATGAGTTGGGCCTAATATCAGGTATTGACCTACTTCCAGTGGGTCCCCACATGGCATGAAAGATGTTTTATGATTCTCTGCCTGAGGCCAGAGCCGATACTGGAGTTTATTTCAGAGATCCCTTTAGTTAGTTTAGAAGAACTCATTACCTGAAGTTTGGTTATTTTTTTACAAGTAACGATCCAAGTTGAAAATATTTTTCAAGCTGCAGGAGGTGAGACTTTCCTCCTGAATAAAGAGCATTTACATTTACCTCAGATTCAGTTCTGATGTTTGGTCTGGAAGTGTTTCCAGTGTGTGTCTACAAAGAAAAGTCATCGGTCAAATACAAGCCTACCCTGAACATCAAATCATTTTGCCTCTGGTTATCGATTCCTTTGGTAAAAAATAATGTTGGGTTCCAACAGTCGGGGTTCTTCTGGGTCTGGTTCCAGCAGCAGGTTTTAGGGGCTGCAAACCAAAAGGCAGAATTTAAACGTTTGGCTGTTACTGGGTCAATGTGCCCTCTGCAGTGTCCTCCAATTCTTCTTGGAGATTTTAGAGGTGTTCAGAGAGGAGACGCATCTACTTGATCACATCACTCTCAGCTGTTGGCAATTAAGAAAGTTTAATCAGTGTTTCATGTGATGCAGCTTATCATGTTTGGGTTTCAGCTAAAAATTCAAGACACTTTAACTCCGACATCGTCACATGTCCACATTTGGTCATGGACTTTCCACGTCCACATACGATGTCCAAGGTACCCTGGGTGTGTTGGTTGTTGACGTTCTGGGACGCCATGTCAACTTCAGCCTGTTACATTTCAGAATAAATGCACACGCACCCATACAACACTGTTGTTTTGGACATGTTTTTCCTAAGCCGACACACACGTGTGGTTGGGTTTAGGCAAAAAGAACAGGGTTTGGCTTTACAATCTTACAGGAAGTGAACACCTGCCTGGTGGTCGTTGGACTCCTCCACCCCTCCCATCCGCCCTACAAGGACTTTTTGTCCATTTAACTAACATTGCTGTCTGGCCACTTTTCCCTCTGACGCTGCCGGACACCATTAAACAATGACAGCGACTGGCTGCGTGTCATGCCAATGTGAGAGGACGGCTTTTTTCATCACTGACTGTCGACGACTTTGAAGTGAGACCAGGTTGAAAAGTTGTGAACCCTGATCTGGATACGACTCAAAACAGTGATGTTTTTCCTTCTTTGCCAAAAAGCTGATTAAAGATCCAACAGTATCTTTGAGTTCCAGTCGTTCTGACTCTAAAGGGTTGACAGCTCAGCCTAAAAAGTCTCAACAAAGTTATCAAACATTTTTGCACACCATTATTATTTTATGGATACACTTAAACTTTCCAACAACGCCATGGATCAGACACAAACACCTGGACACGGTGAGGAAAAATCATGTTTGAGATTAAAATATCTGGAAATGAAGCAGAGTCAGTAGCATAGAATGCCATGGAAACAAAACCCTGTGCATAAAACATCACACACCAGCAGGGCTGAACATGGAGTGTGCTGCACGAACTTCTGGGTATTAGAATTATAATTTAAATCTTGTGGCCGACTGAATCTACATCTTTATTTGTTTGGGTTAGTCTTTATTGATTATTTTGTAGCTTCTGTATTTTGTCATGTTGGATCACTTATCTCACGTCTCTTGCTCTGACGGCAGCCTGAAGACGTTAAAGAGCCTCTGTTGTATGAAAGGTAGGACCCCAGCTGGCTCTGTGAAGCCCCTCAGTCACCCGGCAGCCCCCCCACTCTCATGAAGCCCTCTCAGGTTGTTTGCTCAGGCTGTTGCTCTGAAGACAGCCCACTCCGTTTGGATGTTCTTTTCCCAGGCGAGAGCTGCCGGCTACATGTTTGCTTTCCCTCCACTCTCAAAGGCCACATTCACCTCAGGCCCCGCGGAGAAAGGGAGCACGCTATATGAAAGTATGCGGGCCATGGTGGGCAGTGCTACTTTGAAACTAAGTGCCAGTTTGGTATGTGCAAGCAGGCGAGGCTTGTCTTAACGCTTCTTTATTTATTTACTGTTTTTGTGAAGGGCGCCTGCATTCCTTCCAAAATTAAGATGTGGTTCAGAGGTGTGGGTCACGAGCAGTAACTCTCCTCTCTGCATCTCTCTCTCAGAGATAAGAGACCAGTCTGTGGTATCAGTGTCAGAAAATACAGCAAAGATAAAAAAATACAGAGAGGCAATAAAAAATGAACGACTAATTTTCACTTGTTTAAATATTCACAGGAAACGCTCGGCTCTCTGAGGTTCGCCTGTTTTGTTCATCAGCCGCCAACTTCAAAGGAGCGAGCTCCAGCCCTGCGTGTTTCCTCCCCCTCTGAGTCATTGTAGACCCTTAAGATGAAAAGTGGAATAAAAGGTTAAAAAGTCTGCAGTGATGAAGGTGGCATCTCCCTCCTCTCCCTCCTCTCACTGTCTTGCGTCACCCTCCCTGTCTTGACTGTGTGCAGCAGAGCAGGCAGCGCCGAGGCTTCAGCCGTGATTAATTAGCCAAACGCATTAACACCTTTAACACATGCAGACAGCAGATGTAATTAGTGCAGAGAATTAGCAAAAGTCAGTCCGATGATCTCGTCACAGCTTGTTATGAAAGTTAAAGTTTACAGTAAGATGGTGCTCAACCTCAGACTGAATCCTCCCTCTGTGGCACCACCAGACTGGACTGTACCTCAGATTCATTCATATCAATGTCTTTAGCTTTGAGCTGAACGAGTTCTGTCTCATATAAAATCATTTCAGTGGTCTCTGTCTTTGTCTTCACTCTGGTTCATTTATAATAAAGACGATTGTGTCTTCTGGGTTTTTGGGTTTCTGTTCTCCTGTGTTCCCTCGTTTGTCCGTTGACACACCTGCGCTGCATCAGCCTCATCAGCCCCTCTCTGCTCCACAGTTTGTCACCTTAATCAGCTCCGTGCCTGCTCCTCTGCCTCGTCACCTTATTCCCCTCACCTGAGCTCCTGCACCTCGTCCCCCCATCACGCTACTTTGTATTGAAGTCGTGGTTTTCAGCTCAGTCTTTGTTGGACTCTTGGTTTGTAATGAACAGGTTTAATCTGAGGGTCATTTATTTGACTGGCTGCAGTTTCCTGTGTTTGGCTCCACCTGCACCTCCACCTCTTTTACCAGCATGTCCTCTGTTGCCTGTGACTGGTATTTTCCCAAGAATCAATCAGTCAGTTGTGGAGACAGCAGCATTTCATCCACCACAAATCAGGCCACAGGCTTCATTAGTCCATCACTCATAGCCTGCAGCTGCCCATGATCAAAGTCCAGTTTTGGTTGTTTAGCCAACCACGGCTGAGGACGGCTCACCTTTGGTGGGGTGTATTGCCACAAGCAGAGAGAAGAGTCTTAGTCACCCGTTGTTCACAGAGATGGCGCTATAGAGCAGCTACAAAGTCATTTTAACATAAAGCCAAACGACGGCGGCATCATGTCGCTCCAGTGTGTGATGTCAGGCAGCATGATGACATCACTGAATCAAAAGACATGTAACAAACGTGTCAGCAGCTCTTTATAAACAATAACAATGACATCACATGTCAATAACAATCATGTAGCGTCCCTGGTATATGGCGGCTGATCTCATCCTCTGCTCGGAGGGTAAGGAGCTCCTGGACCTTACTGTTTGAATTAGCTGCTAACTGCTAACAGCTACGTTTAAATCTCCTGCGGTGGGTTGTACAAATAACATGTCGTCACATCACACCCGTCCTACAGCTGTCCTGTTTGTACAGACATCGTTTCTGTGTCGTTACTACCTCCCATGGCAGCTTCTGGGTGGGACAACATCCAGTCGTACTGTATATACAGAAGCAAGACGGCAGAACGGTGCCACTTTCACACTTGAACACACAGTGTCAAAGTGGCCATTACCACGACATGGAACAACAATGATTTTGTCATCTTTCCTTCCAACAAAAATCAAAATAATGGGAATATTTCCAGCTGCTGAGTGTCAGTGTTTCCGTCCAGCTAGCTGCCTGCTTGCTGACGTGCATGTACGTCTTTAAAAATAATAATAATAACTAACTTTAAAAAATGAATCCAGGGATGTAATTGATGGATTTTAAATCAGTAGTGAGGCAACAACAAAAGAGGTTGGACTGAGGTGTTATACAAGTAATTTGTTACACTACTAGTTACTGGAAAATAAATCTTACTGCTCAACCCTGACTGTGATGAGAGCACAATCCTGAATAGTAGTAACAATATTATAATGTGCAAAAGACTGACACAGAGTGCAAGGCATCAACCCAAAACCATCGGCGAGCTCCAGCCCTGCGTGTTTCCTCCCCCTCTGAGTCATTGTAGACCCTTAAGATGAAAAGTGGAATAAAAGGTTAAAAAGTCTGCAGTGATGAAGGTGGCATCTCCCTCCTCTCCCTCCTCTCCCTCCTCTCACAAAAATACATACACAAACATACACAAAAATAAATCTTACTGCTCAACCCTGACTGTGATGAGAGCACAATCCTGAATAGTAGTAACAATATTATAATGTGCAAAAGACTGACACAGAGTGCAAGGCATCAACCCAAAACCATCGGCTGAACACAGAAAAGAGAAACCTATTTTGCAAAGTTCGTCACTGCAGCAAGAGAGAAACAAATTCTTAAACAGAGGAGGTGCAAGAGAAGTTTTTATTTCAGTCATGAAGCCAGTGTGATCATGTTTTCCTTCAACAATAACTTTAACTCTGTATCTGTTAGAACTGTTAATATGAAAACATGACTACAGGAAGTCAGCTACAGTGAATCAGTAACATTTGCATGTTTGTCGTGTCTTTACCAAATCTCCAGCTCGTCCTGTAGACGCTGTCTGTGTTTCTGCCTCCTGCACAAAGACTTCCAGGAGGTTTAATAAATCGGTGACAGCAGCAGCAGCAGCCGACAGAACAAGTTGAGTTTGATACTTTGGGCTGAATAAAACGAGCAGCTGCGAATCAGCCACAGACACAGCAGGGAGGTTTTTATGAATATTAAATATTATTACTTCTTTTTTCACTCCCTCAAGTCTTTTTCCATCATTGCGACCCAAATGATCCGACTGCACCACATCGCAACACAAGTCTTGTTCTTTTATTAGTCTCCATGGTAACGTCACCACCTTCCAACGTCTTCTGTCTCCATCAGTAGTTTGTCAGTGATTATTGAGCCTCAGTGTGTCTTTGATTGTGTTGTGTAAAAGTGGTTTTAAACCAGATAACTTGGTGTGTAAAACTGGCGAGCATGTTTTAACTTTAACTGATTCTTGTGTCGGCCCATCAGGAAACTGCCAACTATGCCAGATCAGAGTTCTGCACAGGTCCCACACCCGTTAATTAAAGTCCTGCCACCCTGCACCCATGATCAAACCCACACAGGCTCCAATCCTTCACATTAAGATGGTTTCTCCGTTCCTGAATCAAGTAAGAAGTATCTTTTTACCTTGTTTTATTTTGAAAAATAAAAAACAGGTTTCTGTTTTCACCCGCTGCCCGCCCACCTGGAGTTCATTTTTACCTGTCAATTTATTTTGCTTTTTGCAGGGTTACCTGTCGGATAGCCGACCAGGTGCAGGACTGCTGCTTGTGGGGAAAAAAATTAACTTAAAGAATTACAGATAGATCTGTTTTGCATAAACTCCTGTGACTGCAGGGTCATGAACTCCTTAAACTTTTTCAGCGGAGAGTTGACAGCATTTCCCTCTCAGTGAACCAGTGCGGAGAAAACTACAGAGTCCAGGAACCTGCTCCACTGAACGGAGAACAGCCATCTTCTGAGTTATTAATTACACCTGTGCTTTCTATCCTGATTTAGATTCAGACAACTTTATTGATCCCACCAGGGACAATTAGTTTGAACAGCCTGCCTTGCACACACACACCGTAACATTCAGTAACATGTGGACACATAAATAAATGAGTAATAAATTTAAAAAAATAAATAAACAAATATGCCAAGGAGTTTATTGAAATAAAGGAATCTATAAATTAAAAACAATATTTACAGAGAATTAAAAAGTGTTAATTTTTTTTTTATTTCATTTTTATATACTTTATTAATCCCCCTGAGGCGAAATTCAGTGTTTTTCACTCTGTTGTCAATTACACACAGGTCCGAACACACACATGCACAACTTTCACATGCAGGTAAAATGTAACGACACCTGATGGCAACAGAGAAAATTCCCCTGGGAGGACATGTTGTCCAGAAGAAGCTTAAATACTTTGTGGAGGATTTGTTGATTTGCAAAATCAGTCAAGTCCCTTTGTGTCACTGCTTTGATCTCAGAGCAGATTTTAATGATTCTGTTCAGACTCTATTTGTGTCTAAACTGTGTGCTCTCCATCCTGTGACAAAATAAAATGCCTGCTGTGGAGATTTTTTGAAAGAATCCTAAAGGTGTGAGTCTGTAACAGGTGCACCGAAACTACCAGCACACAGTCTGCACACGTGTGCTCAGTGACATCAAGAGGTGTCATTAGGGAGAGTAAGTGAAAACACCTGTGGAGATTCAGCATGAAGAGTGACGAGGCTGCAGTGAGTCTCAGGTTAAAGATAATGTTACAGCAGCTTCACAGCAGAAAAGAAAATGGTTTTAAAATTGATTAACTGTGTGAAATAAAACAACAGTTGACAGGCTGAGGGCCTCTCTCAGACACTCATGGACTAACTCATGTTAACCTTATGACCTTGTGTCCACAAACATGTTCCTGATGCCGACCACACTGACAGACTCTGAAAAGACTTTTAAAGACTAAAGTCTGACGACGTCTCACATTTAAACACGCTGTGAGTTTCAGTCCCACAGGACAAGATTTTACAAAGACTTTCAGGGTCACTATGTACAGACTACAGCTAGATTCCTTTAGAGATTATTTCCCATCCTGCTCCTAAATACGCCAGCTGCCAGCCATTTGACCAGCTGAGTGTCAGGTGACATCATCAGCTGGCTTGAGTCGAGTCCACACCACTGACACTTTTCTCTGTGACGTTCTAAAACTTTTTCATCTCGGCGTGAGTCTTTGGTCTGAGCTGGAGTTTAACCTACAACTATTTATTTGCTTGTTTTATTGTTTTTTATTGTTTGCAAGCAATTTGTAATCCTTAAGACTGAGTTTTATAACCACCTTACATCATACACACGTGATTACAGAAGCGCACACCAACTGAGGTCAAACTCGATTTCATCCCAACACTGGATGTTTTTTTCTGCGACACTCCGTACGTTTCCATGACGACAGAGAAAACAGATTTATATAAATCCCTGTAAACATGTCAGTGTGAGTGAAATGGTCCTGCAGTGAATGTGTCACAGTGGGACTAACACACCCAGATCATGTGACTCCTGCATGTATACAGTCAATCAGACCCAAACTGGCCGAGGCGCTCTGAGCATGCTCCACAGTTTCCGCCCCGGGCTTTGACCCTAAAGTCCAATAGCATTAAATGTGTAAGAGAAGAAGAAGCCGGTAACAACATGGAGAAATCTACATCCAGAGCCGTGACTTTTTGGACGGACCAAATGTACAGAGCTGTAAAGTTGTCCACCATGGTACCAGTTAGCTGCTAGCTACCCGTAGCTAACTTGTTTGTCCATTGTTTGGTCTGTGACACAATAAGTCAACAGGAAAAAGGTCCAATACTAACAAGCTGAAAGGGGACATATCTCCACCTATCGTAGAGGAGTCGCACATACTTGGCTCAATAAATGGATTCCCCTCCCGTGCTTGTGTACTGGGACAAGGACAGTAGGCCAGTTAGATGTCCTCGTCACATGGAAACTTTCTGAGTGAAATAACTTTGGTCGTTCGGTGTCAGACCAGCGTGAGCGCAAACTCACCTCCTCCTCACCACAGCAGGTGATTCCACTGATGAGATCTCTTCTGTTTGTGTGTGTGTGTGTGTGTGTGTGTGTGTGATGAAACCACCTGGTAAAGTGTTTGGTTTTGAATGACACCTGTGGATTCAGTTGACGTGTCGTCTCCGACCTCACTGTGGAGGAAACACCAGTTAACATGAAAAAGAGTCCACAACAAGCTGTGTGATTTCCCCACTTTGCCTCTCAGGTATCACTGTCTCTGCGCAGCAATGGCCGGTTTCAAGGCAGGTTTTTCAAAACAAAACACTTCCTGCGGCCCAGCGCTCGCTCTGTGTTCAGAGACTTTGTGGCTGTGCAGCTATTTCTGCCGCCTCAGAATGCTGTGCACAAACAGAAAGGCTGTGGACAATGGGCAGCATGCAGTGAAGTGCAAGCTATAATGAGGCAGATGTCTGGCTATTGGGAGCCCACAGCAGGCGGGGGGGCGACGGGGGTGTGTTGGGGGGGGGGCACATCCCTGCTTTTGTTGGTGGAGCTCACCCTCTCTCTCTCTCTCTCCTCTCACTCCTTTACCGCTCATGGCCTCTCGCTCTTTCTTCCTCTTTTACAAACATGTGAACATGCACACGTGAAAACACACACACACACACACACACACACACACACACACACACCTCCCCCACCTCCATTGGTTTTAATTATCCCACTCCAAATCCGCCGCTCCATTAGTAGCTGTATAATAGTGTCCCCCCTCCCACCTCCCCTCCGCCCCCCCACCTCCCCGGCTCCTCTCCATTCAAGTCGGGGAGAGAAGCTGCCCTTTGAGCCCCTGTCAGCCTCGTTGGCCGAGGTCTTCAGGTTCTCACATTCCCTCTCAGCCAATCACAGCCCAGCACCGAGGCAGGGCCCAATTAGATGACAGCGTCCTGCCAGAGGAGAGGAGGCGAGAAAAAAAAAGGAGCCAATCGCTGTGATTAATTTATTCAGATTCCCTCCGGGGACCGACTCTCCTGGAACGCACCCCATTTTTATGTACCCTCATACCCAACACCTCCTCCTCCTCCTCCTCTTCATTCTTTTATTGCGTTTGTGAAGAGTGATAGAAGAATGCAGAGTATTTCTTTTTCAGGCACTTTTAATATGTGCCCCCCCTCTCTTCACTTCCCCATTTTATCCTCCCCCCTCCCCTCCCCCGCCTCCTCTCAAGGTAATTACAGAGAAGTCTCAATAGATGGGAAATTCATGTCTTTGAGCCGCAGCCATATGATGTATGAGAGCGAGGCTGGGACAGAATTAAAGGAAGGAGACAGAGAATGGGGGGACGGCAGGAACTTGAACCCGCAAGTGTTATTGTGCTGGAGCCCAAGGGGCCAAAACATAGTATCCATGGTAAATAAAACGGAGAGCTTCTTC
Source organism: Epinephelus awoara (assembly GCA_035609425.1). NCBI lineage: Eukaryota > Metazoa > Chordata > Actinopteri > Perciformes > Serranidae > Epinephelus > Epinephelus awoara. The sequence continues at coordinate 766,938 of CM069309.1, forward strand.
AGGCCTCCTCGACGTCCCCTCCCTCCCCTCCTCCCTCCACCGCCCCTCGCGACCTGTTGCTTTCTTCCAGCCACCATTGTCCCCAAGTGTGAAGTGGGTGACATCACCGCTTCCTCTTGTAAACAGGTGTGATGGGACGGAGAAAAAGTCCACTGTGCGCCTCGGGGCTCTCGTCTCCTTTCAGTGCGTGGGTTCCATTTCACCTCGTGTCCCTCGACGCTGCTGCTGCTGGGGCCCAGCCTCACCCCGACTCACCCCTCCACTACATCTACTGTAGGCACAAACACAAGGGAGGAGACCCCCCCCCCCCCCCCCCCCCCCCCCCCCCCCACAGACAAAAAAAAACAAAAACAGATCCTACATCCTCTCTGATGAAATGATTGCTGGCATGAAGACGGTGCTCACAATCTCACGATGAGGCCGGGACACAACACACTAGCAGTCGGCGGCTGGTCAATGTCCAGCCGTCAGTGAACATCTTTTGCCTTAGTTTTTGTGGTGTGTCCTGCATGGATGGCACAAGTCGAGCCTTCTTGACTTTGAATGGCTGATTCAGCACGTTGAATCTGTGTTGGGAGATCAGTTCTGTGTACGAAAGAGAAGAGGAAGTGAGGAAAGCAAACAAACAACTGAAGTCAAGAGGGACTGAGCTCAAAGCAAACTTGTTATATCAGATAAAATTGTTTCCCTATCAGTCGAGCTCCAAGTGTTTGTTATTGTTCGCTGGCGCAGGATGAATATCATTTGTTCTTTCAGCATCAGGTTGTGTTGTTAACATGCTAACATGCTAACAGGCTAACAAGCATCTTGAATGAATCCCTTCACTCTTCCTGTTTCCCTTTTTGAATGAATACAGACGACCGCTGCCTGCTGGTGTGGAGAGTTATTTCCTCTCACACAGGCGCAGATCGTACATGCGTCCAACGTGGGTTCAACAACCACGGACTTTCACCCAGGAGGCCAGTGTTTACTTCCTGTAAGATTATAAAGCTAAACCCTGTTCTTATTTCATAAAGCTAACCACATGTGTTTGTTGTTGTCTGGGTTGTACCGACATAATGCTTTTATTTTGAAAGAGACTGTATCAAACTGTACATTTCCTGTGAAAACAGAAGTGTATTTTGAAAACAGACAATGCATGTAACAGGCTGAAGTTGACACGGCGTCCCAGAACGTCAACAACCAACACACCCAGGGTACCTTGGACGCCATTTGTGGACGTGGAAAGTTTTGTACCAGGCTGTAAACATGTTTATCTCTACATGTTAACATGGAGCTCTGTGGTGACGGACTCGCTCCTGGAGCCTCTAGTGGACATTAGAGGAACTGCAGGGTTTGGTTTCAGTTTTCAGCCTCGGAAGTTGCAGCTTGATTCAGCTTCCAACCAACAGCAGCACTGTGCCATGAGTGATGCTTCATTCTGCTCCTGTTGAGTTCACCCACTTCCGGTCGTCCTAGAAGGTCGGGGTGGGCTCTATCGACGCGCAAGGGCCTAAAACGGGGGAGCAGAGCTTGTTGCACTGTTTCTCTGACATCATGTCTCGCAGTGCTGCAAGATGTGATTTTCTATGTTGGGAGGGCATCATGAACGTCTTTCACACAACAGTGTAACTGAGTATAACTGTAAGCTTGGGTTTTATTGGTTAAATTACAAAACACTGCAATCACAAATTTGCTCAGCAAGAAAATTGCAACAAAATACTGTGAATCTTATCCAAGCATCATTATGCAACTGGTGCTGCAGCAGTTCACAAAGTGTTGGTAAGAAATGTCATCGGTCCAACTCTGAATAAAAGGAAGAATGAATAGGAACAGAGAAACTGGATGGAAGGATCATTATTCTGTGTTCTGTGAAGCTGGACTCCAGTCACTGAGCTCAGGTGTTTCTGTGAGCTCCACAGAACAGCATGGTGCGCTTTAAAGAAGTTATACACTGTTAGTTGGTTAAACTTTTGTGCAGTTGGAAGTTAGTGGTGCTCTTGAGCCGGTACTCCTTCACACTGCAGGTGTCCATGGAGGCCTCAGTGTGAGCTGGCACAGTTTTGTCTTGTGCATTAGACTTACTGTACTGCAGAGGAAAAACACACCATAATACAAAGTGTAAATGCAGACAGAACATATCCTAGTCAAATGTCACTGGATCGACCAGATCACATCTTTACAATCTTTCAGGAAGTGAGCACCAGCCTCCTGGGTGAAGGTCGCAGGCTGTTGGACCCATCCACCCCTCCCTCCTGCCCTGCTTGGACTTCCAAGGCCTTTCATTTTAACACTCAGGTGGCCGCAGTGCCAAATGTGAGAAGTGAACGTAGAGTGACGACAGAGTGGTTTGTCCAGTGGAGAGAAGCAAGGGAGCAAATGCATCTTCACATTTTCACCATGTATCATGACTTTTTGCAACAAGTAGAATTAAAATCATCAGGGTGTGAAAGGCTTCTGTTCAGAAAGAGTTTTATCAGATGACGAATTCAAAAAACACAAACAGTAGATACAGGCAGGAGTGTTTGATGGTAATAATGAGCTGCACTTTACATGTATGTACAATAAATATGACAGATGTCAGGTGTGATTGCTCACACTGTCTCAGTTCATTTACTCTGACCTTGACCTGCGCTGCCTGTCCGTCACTGCCAGCCATCCCATCGTGTTCATCATGAGAGATTCACCACATCTCCCAGAAAATGTCCTACTCTGAGTGAGCCTCATAACTAGGCTGACCAAACGTCCTCTTTTGCCCGGACATGTCCACTTTTCACGTCCCGTCAGGCTACGTCCCAATTATTTACTGTCTTCATTCGCTAAAGGGAACACATATCAGGATGTAACAGAACAAAGAAAATGTTCCTGTGTCTTTAAAACTGCTGCTGTGAGTTTGCTGTTGGGCCCATCATCCTCTCTGTGCGTCTCTCCCCTCTGTGATTCCTGTCACTCTCCACTCTGTTATCCAATGAAGCAGAAATACCATTAAAAGCTGGATTCTGGAAGCTTATGTCAAGTTTTCATTTTCTTCACATCACACACACACACACACACACACACACACACACACACACACACACACACACACACACACACACACACACACACACACACACAGAGCTGATGCAGCGCTGCACTCTCTCTCCATCCACCATGTAAAAGCCTGCCACCCATCTCCTGGAAGTCCCAGCACCCACCCGTATTAACCTCTATTAATCTGAGTGCCTGTAACCGTGTCCTGATGATTTATGCATCTGGATGGGCAGCGTGCTCTCAAGCCAAACTCTGCACTGACAACAATCCACCAGGGACAATAATTAGTAAGGCACTTTCACAGTTGATATAGCTGCCTCATTAGGCGTGTAAAGTAGGGTTGCGTCTGCTTTTATCCTCCTCGCAGTGCTGACACGGTGACGTCATGTGGTTTTGATCTCAGAGCGCCACATCGCTAACGCTGCAGATGCTAATACTCCACTCTTGATGACGAGGGTTGATGGTTGCTGACGGTTGCCTCTGAAGATTTGGGGCTCTTTGTGAACACTTGCACTTGCAGCAGATCATCGTGGCTAAAAAGCAGCAGCTAACTGTTTAGGATGCACGAGCGCACAAGTGTTCAGCTGGAGAATTTACTGTAACACTCTGCTGGTGTTTCCTCAGTTTCTGTTCGCAGCTGCAGGGACGTGATAAATGCATGATTCATGGTGATGAAAGTGAGCTGAACTCCCATCAAACGAGAGCGTTGGTGGAGTCTCTCTCTCCCACCTCTGCTCCAGCTGCAGATGGACCATCGAGCTGTAGCTCCACACAAGCAATTAGATATTCATCCAAGACTGAATTAAACAGTAGCACGCTGGTGTTTAACCCCTCTTCTCCCGTCTCCACCACCAAAACATCCAAAATACAGTCTGCCAAAACAAATGAACAAAAACAAATGTATTGTGGAGTTTGGTGACAAAGACACTGACCCACACAGTTCATTTCAACCTTTCAGCCGCACATGCAGCATATTTTATTTAGCACAATCCTGGATTCAACCATGACTGTATAAAACAATGGATGTATTTACTGGGATATCACCCTTTAGTTTGTCAACTCCCTTTTTGAACTCTCAACTGTTATGTTGGCCGACGCCATCTTGGTTTTTTTTTAGGCTAGAAGTGACCATATTTGGACAAGAAAGTTGAGCTAACTCTAAGGCTAGCTGCTAGCTTGGTTAGCATGGTGCATTTATATCTACTGTTAACTGTGACTGTGGTAACGCTAATAATCTCTGCTGGTGTAAAACTATTAAAACAAAATGTTCTTGCCAGAAAACTGAACATCCATCTCCTCAGAGGGTCTGTGAGTTCCACCAAATGCTAATAGAGATCAAAAGATTTACAGGAGCTGTGCAAATCTGCAGGAAAGCTCAGTCAGTGTTTTTTCAGCATTGGCAGTATAAAAACAAAATCAGGGAGTGCAGCAAAATGCCGCCTACCTACTTTTGTTTATACAGAATGTGCCTTTTTCGGGGCAATGGGGGGCGTGAGCAAGTAACAAAACGTGTAGCTCAGCGTGTGACGTAAACAGTGACGTGGGAGGGAAGCCGCGGCTGGTCAGTCCTTCGGCGATTCTCTCGTTAGTCGGCCCGTCCTTCACCGTCCCCGTCATCTGACGGTTAATGGCCTCTTCGTTTGCGAGGACAAGGAGGGCACATAATTCCTTGTCTCCCCAGTTGCTCATCTTTACAGTGTCTGTCAGGTTTGTGTTTCCCTCTTGCTACTAGCTGCTCGCTAATTCCTGCTATCAGCTGTTTCCTGTTTATCCACTGCCAGTGGCTCGCACGTGCGGCGTCATCAACATTTTGAAAATTTAATAAAACTCCAGTAATGCATTTCAAAAACGTCACGGCTTGTCTGTCGTAATCCAAGTGCCCTGAAGCCTCAGCGTGCAAAACTGACTTAAAAAGACATAATTTACTCCACTTTTATAGCATCGTTTCTCACCACGGTCAGTTAGCCTGCAGGCATGCTGTGTTTACATGGCAAGAACTAGCACCACCACTAGCTGCTAGCATCAGCTAGTCTCACGCAAGTTGCCATGTAAACAAAGCACTCCTAGCTGTTTTCCTCCGATACCCCGAATGAGTTTTGTGGATTAATGGCTTTACCCAGCAAAGACAGAACAGACAGACAAAAGAAGGCAAACTGACTGTGAAACAAATTCAGAAGGTGCGTGTGAGAGAGAAGGATGAAGAGAGGATGGGCAGAGGACTCACAGGGACTGCTGATGCAAAGGGATTTGCCCCTGCATCATATAACCTCCACTACACCACTGCAGACAACCAGTGATGCTAAATGTTGTGAACCATGTGAGTCTTCACACCCTGTGGACAGTCTCCAGCTGCAGCAGAAACCGTCTGCTGAGAGTCAGATTGTTTTATTCCCAGGTATATTTATGAAACACTAACAAACGTCAGATATGTGCTGACTTGTGTATCAGGGCCAATTACCTTCAGTGTGTGACAGCTACGTTTATATTGGAGTCTTAATAGATGTACTTACACACTGTCTCTCATGGGACACACACAGATAACACAGACATGAACACACACACACACACACTCCCATGAAGAATCCATTATGGGTCCTCAATAAAGTGCGGCTTTCTCTTTGTACCCAGATTCACATTTGTTCAAACCTATAATCAAAGTCAAGGGCTGCCTGTTTGTTTTCAGCGCTCACTCTCATCCTGTTTTAATGTTCGCTCAGACGGGGAGGGAAGTGTCGCACATAAAAGAAAAGCTTGAATGTCGTTCGCACCATCATACTTTCATTCTTCCCCCACGATGAGAGAGAATCCCCCGGGGTATTCATTAGTCAACCCAGAGGCCCCCTCCCTCCCCAGCTCCCTCCGTCCTCCTCTGCTCGTCACATAATTGCAGGGCTCCACAAATGGCTCCACTTTGAGTCCACACTGAGAAATGTGTTTTACGACAACTGTCAGTGGTATTGATTTGTGTTGAGACGGAGCGGACGGAGCAAATAATACCAATAAAGCAGCGATTTAAGGAGGAACCAGAGGAGGAGGCGCAACATGAGAAGCTTCCTCGCTCCTGTTTATGGGTTTTCTGTGCTGCGTGTGACAGCGTGCGACACAAAGGCTCATGACGCTTATCTAAAATGCGTTTTGATCTGCTCACTGAGAAGAGTTTTCAAAAAGATCTCCAAGTGATGCAATCATGTCATCATCAGACTCTGAGGAGTGACAGCTGAGGGTGAGGTCAGCGCCGCCGAGATCTTCATCGGGATCGTCCGGCCGCACAGATCAAGTTACAGGATTCATTGAGGTGACGTCCAGTGATGCGTGCTGTTTATCCTGTCGTTAATATCCTGTCGTTAATGTTGCACGATGTTGTCAGATTAGTATCTGTAATAAACTCCACTGTTTCACGCCTGACCTGCACATGTTGGAACACCCCCCACAGATGATCAGTTGTTCATCAGTTCGTCATAATGAGTTACACTGAGTTCATTAAAACCTTTGTGTTTCTTGACCCCATGAACTGAAGTCACAGGGCTCCACGCTGGTCAACAGCAAAACGATGTCAGCACATCCACATGACAACAGCTCCTCCAGTGACCAGCCTGTGTGGTTCAGGTAAACTGAGCTCAGGTCAGTTTGGTCGGTTCGTTTGTGGTCTGAAAGAAAAGGAACCAACCACAGGAAGTTGTGATGCAGATAAACCAATAATAAATCCATCTGCTGATCCTGATAAAGGCCTCGTATGTCCCATAACCTATTTATGCTAATGCATAATAAATGCAATATGTTAAATATAATGTCACAGCTAAATCTAAATCTAACCTAAATGTTAAATGTTAAATCTAAATGTTAAACATGAAATCTCAATGTTAAATATTAAATCTAAATCTGAGTAGTGAAACTAAAAATTTAGCTAATATGCAAATGCACACTGCCGGTCAGAGGAAGTACCAAAATAAAAGCCCGGGTGGTCAGACTGTGTTTATAGAATTAAAACCAAACCAATTGGAGAAAATGAACCCTTGAGCACCAGTGTGATAAAAACTACCTAAAATGACAGAAACCATGTTTGGGAAAAATTTATTTAACATTTGTTTGAAATATTGTTGTGTTATTTTCATGCACTGTGTGACCGTGTTTAGATCAGAGTGTGAAAGACATTTAAGCACATATTAATATTTGGTACGGATATCTGTGCTGATGTAACATACAACACAACAGTTTCTGTAGATGTTGAATAGTGTTTATTAGTGGATGGTGCAAAGGTTTTGTTTATATTGACTTTATTTACGCTATTATTATTAACAGGTAATACGTGAGAGTATACAGAAAGAGGACATGGAGTTGGTAGTGGACCGTACAGGATGTAACTTTGGAAAGACTCGACCTGTTGTTTTGTTTTCTTTTTATATTCTCAATAAACCCTGTTAAACTTTTCCCTGCCTGGTGTGAGGACTGCAGATCTTCACAAAAACAAGTCAAAACCGAAACACCTCACCTGTGGTATGTTGAAACAGCCACTATAAGGTGCTGTCAAAATATTATCATCATTATTATTATTATTATTATTGTTATTATCATTATTATTAATCCTCTGGTGCGGCCAAATGAACCTGCCTACAGGTGTGAAAACACCTGTAGTGCTGTAGTTCCATATTTGGGGGACATGTACAAATGTTCAACCTCCAGGAACACTGGATCCTACATTTCCCATAATGCAACTCACTGGCTTCTTTTGTTGAACCCTCCATGTCAGTAAATTGCCCACATCTTCCCCTGCCCTCAGTTTGTGACGCAGGCTGTCTGTTAAATGTTTGCAGTCTGGAGGACGCTGAGATAACTGATGATGTCATCAGGAGTCTGTTCCCAGACCTTCGTCTGAGCCGCAGAAAACGTTCTACGACTGTTTTCACAGGCTGAGAGGAACTCATGTCTGTCATGACTGTTTGTGATCTATAAAGTATTAAATAAGGTTCATTTATGATGGTGAGAGGCTTTGTATCTGTGTTTTACACCAAATGCAGCTGGTTGTTGGAGCAGCAGTGAACGAGTGCAGAGCTCCTCTTTGTAACTCCTGTTCCCTCCATTCTGTGGGACGTGATGCATCAGCGTGTAAGATATCAAACGTGACGTATCGTTCAGCAGCACGTCAGCGAGGAGAACACAACCGTCCACCAAACAGACGCCGAACCAGCCTCTCTGCCTTCCCTGTCTCCCCGGGGCAGAAAAATGGGAGCGTTTCCGTAGCGACGGTGGGGCGAAAATGATTGTTTTCTCAGATGTTCTGTGGCCCCGCCGTTCCCCACGGTGACGGTGACAGAGGCATTCTGGGATAGGCTGTGGCCGCGCTTGGCAGGCCTCGAAGGCGTCAGTGCTGTTTCTCCCGGGACGTCCTGGCACCGCGTCCCAACCCGCAACGCTGCAGCAGCCGCCTAATTAAAACCACACCGCTCCTCCTCTGCTGCTCCTCCTCTGCTGCTCCTCCTCTGCTCACACAGTCACATCCCCTGACTCACGCACAGTCGCACCAAAACCCAGCTTTAAAGATATTTCAAAATAATTCTTACTTAAAGTGTTTGTTTGAATCTTCTTGCAGTACCAGATGGGTGGAGTGGAGAACTTTGGAGTTTGTTGGAGAAGTTGTCAATCATGGAAAACAGTTTCAAACTTTCTTCTGTGGCTGTGAAATAACTCTCTGGCGCTCGTGGTGTTGTCATATGTGGTAAATCCCACCCATCTGGCTTTAAAGTAAGTTAAATCAAAGTACTATAAAAGAAGCATTTGCACATACACTCATGGCCCAGGTCTGACTCAGAGTCCACACACACACACACACACACACACACACACTGAACTTTTCACTCTGCCCAGACACACACACAGACTCGGGCGTGCATGTGCCACCAGCGGCTGTACATTTTACTTTTTACGTCCAAATGTTTTGGGCCACAGAGAGCTGCCTTCAGCTTGTTCCTCCGCTGCCATTGGCTCAAATGTCACCAATCACCAGCGGCTTGTTGGGGTCAAATAAATGAGGTTGTCAGAGTTCACTGAACCTGAATCAGAAACTATTTGCAAGTCATGTCTGTGGTTTGTTTGAGCCTCTGTAGGCGCCAGATGGGTTGAGTCTGTTACATACTTACAGACAGTCGTGCCAACAACTTTGACAATCTCAGGAAAGTGTTTGAGCCAATATCGTAGGCTTCACTCCGACTGACAACTTACTCCACGTTATTTAAACCGTCCTGACGTGCCACCAGACCGCCCGTCCAAAACACATAAATCTGACATGTTGAGGTATTTGTGAGGAGTTTTTCACCCAGGTCTGCTCACAGGTTGGCCCAGAAAGTCTTCCTCTGCTTCACTCCGCTGCCATGTGCTGAAGTCTCATCAATCACAGGCTTGTTAGGGCCAAGAAATGAGATACCCACAATCCAACGGCAGCGGAGTTTAAACCTCTCATGACCTTCACGAGCTCGGGTTGAACACACAGTGTGTGAGAAGAAGAGACGGGGACGTAACTGTCCTCATCAGGGGACGCTGCAAGGATTCCCAAACTTTGCATCATCAGCGTTCCCACACACACTTTATATTTTAATTGCCAGACTTTTCCAGAACTTTCCCCAAACTTCAGTCGTCATATTCCACAACGCTGTGAGGATTTTCACGGCTGTGTTATGGGACTTATTTGAGTAGCGGCCTGTTTGTGTGAGAGAACATGCTGAACTTTAAAAGATCCCAGATGAAAACACATTGTGTGAATATCAGGACTGTGTGTTCCCGATGAGTCTATATGAGACTGATTCAGGCTCCGCAGCAGCGTCTTTGATGGTCCTGCTCCACACAGAATCCCAGCTGGTGTCACGGGAGGTGCTCCGTAATTAGCTGCATCTTAATCAGCTCAAACTGCACCAACTCTAACAAATCCGTTTCATCCTGGAATAAATCCTTCCCTCTCGGGCGGTGTGTGTTCGACGAGACAAAGACTGAACGTTCAGGAAAACTAAACATGTGAAACAAGAAGTTCAAAAACGTTCATAGTTTTAAAGAGGAAAAGGAGCTTTGCAGGGTGCTCGCCGTCAGACTGATGAGTGATGGAGCCGATCCACAGTGACAAGTAATTCAGCATGAATATTCATTGTGTTGTGAATCAGTGGATATTTAATGTACGGACTCACAGTGTGCCAGCAAATCATTTCTTCTGCCAGTTGTCCTTTTATTTTTCACTCGCTTTAAAGATGTGTGATTGGAGAGGTGTTTGCAGGAAGTTCAACATTTCAGAGAGCTTGGTTTGCTGTTCTGCTGAAATGGAATTCAGCCTCCGCCTTCTATAAGACTCACCATCAGGAGATGGAGGTGTCATGGTCACTGCCGGGTCACCTGGGCTGCATTCAGCTCCAATAAAGCAAAACATTTATTTAAACAGAAACAGCCGTGAGTTGAACACGCGGTGCATTTTAATACAGCAGCAATACAGAAACAAACCTCAGAGCCTGTTTCGCACTCTTTCAAGGAAACATGTCGTTCAGCCTGATTGGATTAAACATGCCTACTTGGACTTCTCCCTCTTTAGGTTGTGTTGTTGTCCTGCCGCATTTCTCCGACGCCGCCGGGAGCTGTTAAACAATCATGGCGACCGACCATGCATCCTGCTGACATGAGAGGACGGCTCTTTTCGTCGGTGTCTGACGCAGGAAGTCACTGACCAAGCGCCGGTATTCCACGACTTCGGAGTGAGACCAGGTTGATTCCCTGCCGTGACCACGCCCACTTTCTCCTACTCCTCTTCTACTTCAAACTTTTTCAACACACATAAATGTCGTTCCAGCGAGGGCTTGATTCCTGTTTGTTGTTGTTTGCTCACCGCTACAGCGGCGTAGATGAATGACACACTGATCAGGTTCATGTGTGGTTCAGCCTGCGCCTGTGTTTCACTGTCATCGTGCAGTCTGCGTCAAACTTGGTTGTCATACCCAAGTTGATCCGATCCATGTCACACAGTGTAGCTGCATTAAACTTTGAAGAGTCTGTTTATCTGCAGCTTCACCATGCTCACATCCCGCCGTCTTCCTTACTCTGCCTGGCTTCACCAGCCACCATCTCCCCACTACGTCAGCCTCCATCACACCCACCATCAACAAGCCCTCTTTATTCATTCAGCATCCTGAGTCTGTGTGTGCATCAGGTCTCCGCTGTAGATCATAACTAACCCTAAAACACTGTTAAACCTTGGAGGAAAATATTGTGTTTACGATTTGACAGAAACACATCATAATTGTCTTGAGAGAGTTCTTCCTGCTGAACGTACCTGATATCTTTAATCATGCTGCACACTGAGGTTTGTGTTTAAACAGACTGATCAGTGTTATTGTGAAACGTTGTCACCTGTTTGTCCCATGATCTGTGACACTGTGACACAGGAAGTGGCAGCGTCTCTTTGGTGCCAGTGTTAGTGTTGAGCTAATTTGTCTCAAAATTAAAGCCGCGTTTCCCACACTGTGTCTCCTGGAAGCACACAGATACAAACACTTGCTCCCCTTGTCAGTGATGTTCTCCACATGTTTGTTTTCTCATTTAGGAAGTGTGACTTCACACCTTCGTCCATCTGCTGCTCCTGAAACTGTGTGTCTGTGTCCTCTTTGTGTTTTGGAACAAACGTGACTTTAAACAGTGCAGAATATAAACTGTGTTAAACTCTGACAGAGGCTGATGTTCATCTCAACGGCTCATTTGTTGCTGTGAAAACACTGAAAACCGGTGTGATGATTTATTGATGCAAATGTTAGTAACGATGCACCTTTTTAGATTTGGCAGCTTGATGACATCACCGTGTGTGTGACATGATTTTAACTGTGTTTGTGATTCAGTCTCGTTTCCACCAACAGGACGATCACGCTCAGCTCTCTGCTGACGCCACATGGGTTCACGTGTCTCTTCTTTCTTCTGCCTGCGACACACACACACACACACACACACACACACACACACACACACACACACACACACACACACACACACACACACACACACACACACACTCTGTTATTGATATAAAGGGAGAATGTGTAATTCCTAAGATTGGATTATGTCTGAATTACAGTTTATGGGCCCTTTTCGACAGAGTTGTTCTCGTCTGTAAATTGGATTAGCTCTGCTCCCTCCTTTGTCTTCAGTGTTGTGTGCTTAAGATGTCATTACCATGACAGAAAGCAATATCTGCTGTGGTCTGCTGTGTACTGGTGTTTATACTGGAGACAATATGGCTCATAGAGTCTTTAAAAACTCTTTGAAGCCTCGGTCCTGAATTCATTTGGCCATAAATCTGCAGCAGGGAGTTCACGTACATCGTAGAAAAGCTTAACTTGCATGGAAAATAAAGTTATTCTAACTTTTATAAGGCATTTAAATCAGAATAAAGAACCGCTCCAGTGACGACATAAACAGATCTTTGAAGTAGCTTCATATAAAGCTCATGTTTTTCTGTTTGTCACTGTCATCAGTCACAGTTTGTACTTTTCTGTTTGTAATGAAGCAAAGATTCAACATTTAGTTTAGATCTCTAAATAACTTCAGACTGAGACAAGTGAAAACAACAAGAAAAGAACTGAGAAACCAAAGTTATGATGAAGCCGAACACACACACACACACACACACACACACACACACACACACACACACACACACACACACACACACACACACACACACACACACACACACACACACACACAGAGTCAGTGCTACTGTTACTCTGTCCTGCAGTTTAGCCACCTTTAGGTTAAGTTCACAGAGTTTAAACGCTAGAATATTTTGTGTTGATTCGCTTCATACATGCGACTAACTCACGACGTATGCAAGATGAATTTGCTGAATCAATGAATGAACTTGCACCAGTATGTCCTCAGCGTCGTACTTCCTCAGAGGATCTTCATGCTGATTGGCTGTCGCCACATGAATTAGCAGCTGAAGTTCAGATTTTTCAGCTCTCGCGATCGTATGAGGCAAAAATGAGCTACGTGCTTCATTCGTGCCACTCAATCTGTGTGTGTCTCTGGAGATCTCACCACTGTTGATCCCCCTCCTATATGATGATGAAGGAGCTCATTCAAAGACACTAATGCTCAGGACATGTGAAAGTTTTCCATCCACTGTTCATTGACAACAATCCTTGTCTCAAAGTTGTTCCACCTTCTGCTGGTTAGACCAGTCCTGATCCATTGTTTTTCCTGTTTTATTGTTTTAACACTTTGCTACTTGTTTCCATTAAACACCTGAGAGGCTGACAGTTGTGTTCAGCCTTTATTGGAAGTGTGTAAACTCCCTGCATGGCTGTGCACCTCCACACATCAGACAGAAAAATCTATACAACCGCTTCCTCCACCTGCAGCAGCTCTGCATCCAGAGATATCTGCACAACCTCAAATCTGCCGTAGATCAGAGATAAAGGATTGTAATGTGACGACTTCTGTACAAACAGCATGTGTGGTTTTCTCCTGTGAAGGACAGAAGGAGCTGCTTTTCTTCAGGGTGCAGGTTTTGTAAACGGCAGCAGATCTGTGACAGTGACAACAGTAGACAGTGCAGATGTAAAGCAGGCGGCTCCAAGAGGAAGGAGAAAAAAGTTATTTCCTTCCAACTCATTTGCCACAACAACCCGTGGCGGCTTCTCAGTGTTTATTTCTTTCCGATATGCATCCCACACACACACACACACACACACACACACTGGAGCAAGGCCACTTCCAGACCTTCCATCACGAAGCCCCCAGTGTTCAGCTCTGCTCCTCAGCTCATGTAACAACCTGAGAAACAAGACGACGGTGACTCACTCTTTAAATACCTGTGTAGGTGCCGGAGCATCACATCCCAGATTGCTCACTTCTGTTCCAAGAAGAGGATCAAGGAGAAAAGTTTTGTGCTTCGTTATTGTCTTTCCTTCCCCACGCTGCAGTCAGTGTGAGAGATAGCGTTTATCGCCTGTGGAGAAACATGAAATAGAGCAGAGATATTTTCTGCTCCACAGTAGGAGGACACTGACTGTCTCAGCACTACGGGGAGCTGTGTGTGTTTACACCTCTGCAGCGATTCCACAAAGGTTCAAATGATCTGGAAAATGAGGAAATAAATACTTTACTGATTTAACTCCTGAGGTAACACATGCTCATCCGTGTAATATCCTCAAGTGTTTGGTGCCTCATAAAACAAGATGCTGCACCACGCTCACCAAAGGTTTCCAGGAAATCCCTGCATTCCTCCACAATGGTTTTTCTCTCGTGTTGATTGTGACGTTTCCTCGATTTAGACCAAACTTCTGCCTGACTCTGGTTCACCACCACCAACACTGCAGCAGCTGTGAAGAATTACCACGAGGAAACAATAAAATAACCCTCTCGCCTGAAAATATGCCAAAAACGCCTTTAATTTGATGCGTCTCAGTCTGGTTTGGTTCCACTAAACCTCACGTCTCATTGTGTCGTAATCTTTCACTGAAGTGATATCTTGGTCTGGCTCACAATGCAGAAGATACGAAGAGGCAAGCTAACCACCAAAAAAAGGTTGCCATTGTATGTTTCTGCAGATTTCTCCAGACACCTTTAAACGTTACATTTTAAGAACGCTGTGGTTAACAGGTTGTTAGCTTTAGGCACAAAAACCACTCGGTTCAGGCTGTCCTTGTTTTGTTTGTATGTTTTCCTATAAAACGTGATACACTGCAGTTTCTGCAAATCTCATGTTGAGCCAGTAATTTGTGAACAACCTACTTATTTAGTGAGTCTAATACACCATCTTGTTTAATATTCTGCAAAGTGTGTTGTGTGGGAGATTCAGACGAGCCACACCAACCTGGTCTCAGACCAAAGCCTTGGTCAGTGACTTCCAGCACCAAACAAACAAACCGATGAAAAAAGCCGTCCTTTCAAGTCACCATCACACGTGGCCGGTTGCATTATTCTTTAATGGCACCAGATGGTGTCAGGGTGAAACACAGCTGGACAACAGTGCAAGATAAGGGGGCAAATTAAATATCAATATGTGACGAGGTCGGAGTGAGAATGTGGTTAGACACTGACGTGGTGAAGGGAGATTTATTCTGTGCAAAACACACAATATCCTGAGTTCAACAACTTCTTGTTCTGTGCTTTAACATCCACATCTCCTCAGTGTTGCCTCTTGAATCTACAGGAAGTGATGCCATCATAATGTCGAAATACATTTAGCAAAATAAAAGCGCCCCTCAAGAAATGTACACATAAACAACTACACGCGACGAAATATGACAAAATATGAAGATTTGGGTTGAATCAATTTGTTAAATTAATACTTGGGCCACACAATCACATGACCAGTGCACAGATGGTGGTGACAAAGGAAGTGGTCCAGTTAGGTGGTGTGTGGACAGGTCACAAAACACAGGACTTTCTCTCAGGAGCTCCGTGTTCGGGACTGTGTGAACTTTAAGTCATTTTAAGGTTCGTCGTCACCATGTGTCTTTTCCTAACCTGACCTTGGTCACTCTACCTGCCTGAAACTAACCTCAGGAACCTTAGGTCAGATACTCTAAGTTGCAGGGCACGTTTTCTTGGATATCATGTGTTGTATGAGGATATGTTGCCTGGTTATGATAGGAAAAGACCCTTAAAAAATCCATTCTGGGAACAGCAGTGGTGTCTCACTATCGCACTATCCCCTCCGACAGATCGCTTGGAGCCTTAAAAGCTTCTGGAAACACGGCGATGACTCTCAAACCCAACCAGTTCTTGTTGTTTGTTGGTCGTCAGTACAGTCTGCACTGGGCTGCAGGTTAGGTGTGACGCCCATGGATGAATTACTGAACGGGTCTCCTGGGTGAAGGCCCAGGGACCCAAAGTGTCAGAGGCCCCTGGGCCTTCACCTGCAAAATGTGAGTAAAATGATCACAGATCAGTTACCCCAAAAAGACACAGTACAATTACAAAGAGATGTAAGGGGACTACAAAGACACACAAAACAACCAAAAAAGGTGGAATTTGACGTCAAAGGAACAAAAACAACCCAAAGGAGACACAAAAGTCCAAAAAGAGGCTGAAAACTACAAAGAGACTCAAACCAACAACAGACAGAAGCAAAGCAGCTCAGAGTCTGTGTGTCGTACTGCTGCTGTAGGAGAGGTGGTGGGGCCTTCAGCATGTCTGTGCCCAGGGCCCCACTGTCGTCTGAACCACCCATGGTCACACCATCCATCATCCCCTCCACCTCCTGATGGATGACAGTGAGCTCATACACCACGTCACTTTAGAAACGTTGACATGATACGTATGAAACATGTGATGCGTACGATGACAATAGTTTCCTCTGGTGACGGCCGGAGGAGGCTGAGCGCTGCTGCTGCTCTGTTTACTGACTGACTGGGAAAGTGAAAATAACAATACAGTGGTATTTATTATGCAAAGTTCATGTCCCAAGAGATCCAATAATGGCAGGATGTGTCAGTGAGTTTATTTACATGCCTGTAATCATTCTGTGATTGTTTCATCTTGGAGAGAAATTTCGTCCAAATGTTAAAAACAAAATAAAGTCTGAAGGGAAACAGGAAACAAATATGACCCCAAGAAGGAAAGTGACAGCTCACACTAACGTATTCATGATGGACTTTGTTTTTTACCTCGTGTCGAGGTCTTCAGTGAAATAATACAGAAGTTTGGACACATTTTATTGGAGCCAGAGTGAGTCAGTTAGTGAAGGTTCAGTAATAACTGTCTCCTGTTTATGTCTCCGTCGGTCGCTGCTGTGAGTGTGAGGTTTCTCTACATGTTTGTAACTCATTTTTTCCGGTTTGTTTGGAATAAACAGAAGTAGAATTGGCTCATTAAGTCCAACAGGATTTTGTGGGCGAGCACTTGAGCCACCTCTGCCACATTTGTGACCAGGAACACCAGGAAGTCAGGCTCATTATCCTTTTACAGGAAGCCCATTTCACAAAATGCACTCATCTATAAAACCAGATCCTGTAATGTGCTCTCACATAAAACACACACAGACAACAGAAGCATGTCACACACTGTGTCTTTGTCTCCACGTTACATATTTATAGGACGATCCTGTGGGCTCTCGAAACCTGCGAAAATTGTAGTTCATCAGGTGTCAGTGGAAATGGAAAGACCCTTTTTCTTTATTTATGAAAAACACTTTGGTGCTTTGAGATAAGTGGCATTAAGAGGTACTTTAAGTTTTCACAGCAGAGAAAGGTCTCAAGAAGTTCAGAGAAACTTCTCAACTCCAGCAGGAAAATCTTCTTCTCTGCAGCCCGTCTTTACGCTCAGGATGATTCTGACACGTCACTGAAAAATAAAACTGTGAAGTCAGTCAGTATGTGAAGGAAAACCTGTGGTGATCAGTGACTCTTGTGTTCATTTTGTTGATGAAAACTATGATGATGATCGTTCATCAACAACCTTTTTTCCATGAGGAAAACAAGACGATGACAAGCTACAAATAGATCTTGGTAATAAAAACTAAGAAGAAATTTGAGTTTCATTTTCACTGCTAAGACATGACAGGACATAAATTTAAAAAAAGCAGAGGACAGCCGTGCTAGGAATTCTCTTTAAATGCTGCGTAAGCGTCATATGTTTGCACATAGCTTACATCATATTTTTGGTAATAAATCAATAATGACTTCATAATAGAAAAAATGTGAAAGAACATTAGTCGCTGAAAATCATTCAGCCTGCTGAAAATTTTCGTCCACCTCTGTCGGCTCTTGTGCAGCGTCTCACTTGTCGAACATCTCTGCTGATAAATCACCTGCAGGCAGTTTAATCCTGTAAGGCGATGTTCAGGGGTCACGTAGCACACAGACACGCCGGTCAACTGGAGGGTCTAATCCCAAAGATGGAGCCACAGAGAGGAGGGCGAGACCTCAGATAAGACACAGAGAGTGTGTGTGTGTGTGTGTGTGTGTGTGTGTTTACACATGTTTTCTGTTCACCTTTATGTCCTCATTAATCAAATGAAGCAGCCTGCATTAAGATAACTTTTATTTTCTGTCTGTGGCATCCTCCTCTTGGTCTGTTGTTTCTTGTCTGGTCTCCATCTCCCTTCACCCTGCCGTAAACACACACGCACACGCACGCGCACACACACACACACACACACACACACACTCTCTCTCTCTCTCTCTCTCTCTCCTAGTTTTCTCTGCGCCGCTCTCTTTGAGTCTCTGAGGCTTAGACTTGTGAAGAGGGGGTGATAGTGGAAGAATGATGGGGAGAGACG
Organism: Epinephelus awoara; assembly: GCA_035609425.1. NCBI lineage: Eukaryota > Metazoa > Chordata > Actinopteri > Perciformes > Serranidae > Epinephelus > Epinephelus awoara. The sequence continues at coordinate 785,197 of CM069309.1, forward strand.
GGCCTGTTTGAAGCATCACAGCGGAAATCCACAGCCCTCACTGGCTGTGTGAAGCATATGGAGAGCACATGGCTGGATACGCTCTCTCTTTCTCTCCATATCCCCGCTCTCTGCTGCTTGCAGGGGTTTGGATCGGAGGGCTCGGCTCTGATGATGGTCCAAAACAATCTTCCTCTTCACTCTGGACATTAGTTATGAGGATTAGTTATTTCCTCCTGCAGCGCTGGCTCATCAAAGCCGTCCTAAAATTGTCCCGTCTATTTTTAGAGTGTGATTCCCTTTTTGTCTTCGGGCAGAGAGGATGTACGGTAGCAGCGTGCTCATCCAAAATCCTGACTGGTGGTTTTGATACAAAAGGCGAGACAGTGAAACTGAGAGAGGAGAGGAAGATAAAAGAGCTGGCAGAGGAAACACTGGTGCACAGACTCAAAGAGGTTCACTTACAAAACCTGTCATTAGAAAAAACTCTGACACTAAGTGACTGCTGGCAACAACAGCTCACTTTTCACTCTCAGCCTGAAGGAGGAGGATGTTCAGCCTCTCCAGAAGCTTTCCTCTCACAGATATATATCATAATTTCCCTGTCTGAATAATGTAGATACTGATGCTTATTTATATTCATATGAAGACTGTGTTCTTATGGTGTAAGGAAATCCTTCTGGGAGTCACAGCTGAGTCGAACACAATCATCAGAATACATTTTTACTCTGTTCATGTCTGCAAACCACAGATATGTAACATCCGCACATTTCATATGTAGCAGATATGCAGGAACTTCTCCTTTATTTACATATCAGTTTTCAGTTGTTAGAACGCTGTGGTTATGTTTAGGCACAAAAACTTGGTTTTGTTTATGAAAACATCATGTTTCAGCTTTAAAGACCCAGTTTGGTCGCTACAAACGCAGCTGAATGTGTCCCAACCTGTGCTAAAAAAGATCCAGTTTGGACACTACACATTCGACTGGATGTGTCCCCAAACCATTATTGAAAAATGCCCGGTGTAGTTGCTACAAACACAGCTCAACATCCTCTTGAACTGTTGATAAAAAAGACTCAATTTGGTCACTACAAATATGGCTGATCGGGTCTTAAACTGTAGTTGAAAAAGACCTGATTTAGTTGCTACAAACACAGCTGGATGTGTCCCTGGACCATCGTTAAAAAGGACCAGGTTTAATTGGTATGAACACGGCTAAATGTGCCCAAATGTATTGTTAAAAAAGACCTGGTTTAGTTGCTACAAAGACAACTGAAGGTTTCCCTGAACTGTCCATAAAAAAGACTCAATTTGGTTGCTACAAAAATGGCTGAATGTGTCTTAAACTGTTGTTGAAAAAGACCTGGTTGAGTTGCATCAAACATGGCTGAACATGCTGCAAACTGTTGTTAAAAATGACCTGCTTTGGTTCTACAAAGACAGCTGAAGGTTTCCCTGAACTGTCAATAAAATAGACCAAGTGTGGGTGCTACAAACATGGCTGAACATGCCCCAAACTATTGTCAAAAAGGACCCAGTTTAGTCTCTGCAAACACAGCTGGATGTGTTTCAAACTGTCCTTTAAACCTGGTGTGGGTACTACAGATACTGCTGGATGTGTCCCCAAACCAGCGTTAAAAAGGACCCAGTTTGGTTGCTACAGACATGGCTGGATGCATCCTAACTATCGTTAAAAAAGACCTGGTTACTTGCTACAAACACGACTAAATGTCTCCCCGAACTGTCGTTTGAGGCTGTCTGCTGCTTGGCACCTGTCTTAGCCAGGTTTCACACCATCCGACATCTCCTCCTCCTCCATGGATACTAATCTCATCTACATGCTATCTGAACCTTGTCATATGTTCATAAATGTAACCTATCTGTGCAGAAACGTTGAGTGTCTACATCTTATCCTGGAGACTGAGCACAGTGAGAGGCACACAGTGACTTTTAGTCTGTATTTAATTGGGAAGAAGGGTGCCTTTGCAAACATCCATCTCTGTGACATGGCACGCTCTGTCCCACCACTGAATTATCACAAATGTTTGCTGAATTCATAACAGACATCATTTATGCAAACATATCACATTTGGAAATAGTTTGAGTTATTGAGAAACAATTACAGCTGTCCTGTTTCTGAGCTGCGACTGTGCCAACAAGCATTCTGACTCGCACATCATTCCTCGGCTGCATCGAGTCCCAACTGTAAACTACAATTACATCGCATTCCAGGTCAGTTTGTGGTAATCCAACACATTTATATTGCTTCAATTAACTTCCCCAGGCTTTAGACTGCAGGGGAAACTCACCCAAATGGACCTCTGGGCTGCTCGCGGTTTCAGAGCTATTCCATTTATTTATCGTCTCAGCATTGTTTGTGGCTCCGTGGCTTTCGCATTCCTGGAGTTGTCACTCGGACGTCCAGCACAACATTGTGATGGGAAACACGGCCCACGCCACCCGGGGAAGTTGTAGTGGTGTTTCTGCCAAGTAACATGAAGGAATGTTTGACTGAACTTAATTACAGTGTACTTTCTCTAATTATTGCAATTTAACTGTTGTGTGACGAGACATTCTTCGAGGAAACTCTTACTGCACGTCTGTTTTTACACAACAAAACATCCTGTACTTTACTGCTTTCACACAGAACTGTGATTAAACCTGCAGCAGTGAAGCTCGTCCCGTCATCCACTGATCGTCCCACACAGGACGTGAGCGTTGCAGTGTGTGTGTGTGGGGGGGGCAGCATCATGTTCAGATTGTTTCATGGTCAGCTGTGGGACACACAGTAAAGCTGGAATATTAACAAACACTGGACAACCCCCGCCCCCAGTTCTTCCGTATTATTTTTATAATTTTGGTTAATTTTTTTGGTTCATTAGTTCGTAAGCTGATATTTGTTCATTAACAACTGTAATATTTTAGTGGGTTATTTATGGTTATAATGAGCAGAAACTAAACACATTTTTATTTTAATTATTGTTATTTTTATCTTTGCACCTCCTGTCTGCACTTTTACTATTTTTATTGGTGATGTTATTTTAAATTGTAAATAATTGTGTGATTAATTTCACCTTCTTTCTCTTTACTCTTTCATTGTAAATCTGTACCCTTTATTATATATTATACTTCATTGCTCTGAGGTCAAGTAATTGTAGTCGCCCTGCTGTATGAAATGTGCTGCACAAATGAAGCTACCATGCTGAAAGGTCACACAGGCACTTTGGGCAGCTTTGGGGTCCTTTGTGTGAGACGCAGGAGGGCGACTGTGTCATTCAGTAGATCTGTATGTACCACAATACGCTAATAAACTTGTGTTTCTGTGTTTCCAGGTGAGAAACGTTGTATAAAAGTAGCAACACAGATGTGTAATAAATGTATCCGTAATACAAACATTAAATTTATCCAAGTTTAATGTAACATCTGCACGTCATGTGAAACAGAGCTTCTTCACCTCGCCATTCGCTAATGAGGAAATCAGTAGTGTAACCACAGCTGGTACTGGACGTCAGTGAGACAATGTGATGTCAGACTCTTTTTATTAATATTCTTATTGAGCAGCACACAGCAAAGCACAGAGGTAAAATATAACAGGGGGCTAACAAGAACAATAAAAAATAAAAATATGAAGTCAGTTAATAATAATAATAACGATAATGATAAAATAAAAACAATCAGTTTGGACAAATACACATTTAATCAGGTCAAAGAGCAACAGACATTTTGTTTGTTTGTTCTTGAACATACCAATCAGAGTGAGAGCTGAATGCTGAATGACTGTTAACTGTAGATTTTTCTAGAAGACAAATATCATAAAACATTACAGCCCAGACTCTCTCCAGAACAACACTTGAGTTTGAACCATCTTTTAAGAGTAAAAACATTTGGGTTATAACCAAAAACCAGAAGGCCGAGCACAGTGAAGAAGTTTATCACGTTGATCAGCTAACCTGTCAACAACATGAGCCCAGAGCCATCTCACAGAGACACATTTTACGCATCTTGCAATCGTTGAGTTTTGTTCTCCACATTTTACAGCTAAATGTTGTTATTCTACGTCAAGGTGGCGTCGGCATGAGACATTTGGAAGACGTTGGATTTTGGTTACTTCACAACACAAAAAGTAAGCAGAAATTTTATGTCTTGTGCGAGTTGAAGAGCAAACATGAATACTTACAATGCTTCATTCAGCCATGTTATGCTAATGTGCATTTGTTTCTGTATTTCCAGAACAAAAAGAAGTGAAAGGCATTATTGTGAAGTTCTGCATGTGTGCAAGTCTCTTTGTGTCAAAGTTTGCAACACAAGCGTCAGAATTTTGTGGAAATTCAGTGTAAATTTTCTCAGAAAGGTTTTATTTCTGCAACATTTAGGCACAGCTGAGCTCTGCTGCTGCGTACGTCTGTCCTGTCTCACATTCAGGTGTGTGAGGATCAAGTTTTGGATGTTTAAAACCAAATGTTGTGTGAATTATTTTCTGCAGTTTAAGTGCACTGTTTTTGCCCAGCGGCCCGGCTGCGGTCACATATATGAAAGAGTGGAAGGCATGAGTGATATTTTGTTGACTTGGAAGCGTTCACATGCTGGAATTTATATGAGAATCATACAGTTTGTGGATTTGCTGCCATATTTACTGCCGGGGATGGACACGCTGCCAGGATTTATGACGCCAATGTGGAAATATTTGAACCTATAAAAAACAAAAAAAAGTCCCATAAGCTCAATATAGAGTTCCCACTGAGAGGCTGACATTAACACTGTCGGCTCATATCTTGTGATCCATGACACAAAGTTGTGGAGTGGATTTAAAACAGAGTTGTATTTACATGTTTGCAGCAGCAGGACACTGTGCATGCGTCGTATGAGCACTCAGCGTGCTCAGCAGCCGTTTGCCTCATTAACACAGGTTAAGGAAAGATTCCATCAGAGCCGTGTTTTAAATTCATATCGATGAGTTTCACAGTAAACTCTCCGGGCTCCTCCTCCAGATGCTTCTCAAGCATTCCCAGCTGACCTGACCCACTTTGACTTTTACCGCTGGCAGATGAAATGTCAGAAATTAACTATCAAATAAAGATTCTGCAGAAATGCAAAAACATTTTCTGTTACATCATGAATCTCAGTGAGCATGTCACATCTCTGATAGGGCAGAAATATAAATAGGAAACCCACCAACACGGCAGCGATGGTCAGAATTCATTTAGAGTCTCAACATGTGTCTGAATATGGGATTCCTCAGCTGCTCATGAAACATCTTTACTCTCTGATGGCCTGGCCCACTTTAGCCCGCCTTACTGGCCTCAGCGTATGCTTCTTCTTTATCCACTGATTCTGGAGACGGGTTTAACCTGAACACCCGGCTTTACTGCGTTCAGCCGCTCTGCCTCTGAACGTAGCGGAGAGCATCAGGCTGTAGGAGTGCCAACAGATCCAGGGGCAGGAGATCACTTACACCCCCCCCCTCACCTTGGAGGCTACAGAAAGGTCTGCAGAGACTTTTCTGGAATGTTCTCTTATCGGTTGCAGTCGCTCAAAGACGCCACGCCGGACGATACATTCATGGTCTCTGCTTGAGCTTCTGACTATTCTGATGGAGCTTGAACGTGTCTTCAGTTTTCGTCCAGAGGAATCATCCTGGAAATATTTACTGGTCACACAACCTTACACACTGACACTGTGAGCAGCCGTGTTTCATTTCCTGGCAGCCACGGAGGAGCCAAAGCTGAACAGTTCATTCAGTTGTTAATAGGAGAGATTTTCGCCATGCTTGTGACAAAACTCAAAGGATGGTAATGTCAGTCGACCACATTGGTCCATTGTGAAATCTCGACCAACTGGATGGATTGTCACGAATTTTCCTACAGACAGTAATGGTGCCAGCAGTTCCAGAATCTTGTCGTCTCTCCACTGAGACATTGTTGTTGACGTCTTCATATAAATGGCCCGTCTTCTTCACTCTCAGAGGTTTGTAGTCTGGTTTTGCACCAGCTGCATTATAAAACCGTCTCAGCAACATTCTTGTTGTGAATTCCCAGAACAATAATCTTCTCTGTTCACACAGGGGCTCAGTCGAACATTACACAGACTTTGTCTTTTAGGGTAAAGTCCCAACGTATTCTCACAGTACGGTTCATATAGCAACCTACGTATGACGTTACATCCTTAACTTACAGTTGCTTGATTAATGTAAAGTTACAGAGGTTCAGGAACAGAAACATGGTGAGGACGAACCTTAAAATGACTCACACAGATCCGAACATGTGACTCCAGGGGAAAGTCCCCTCCACCACTGCAACCTGCCCCCTCACAAACACTCAGGACTGCTTCCTCATGGGACTGCAGCCTTTCAAAATATGTGGGATATGTATGAATTTGGGTGCGTCCGAAAGTCCATATGATGGCCGGTCCAACAGATTCAGACAGTTATGTTTTCACATGCAGCTCCTCTGGGTAATGTTGACATAAGTTCAGAGTTGCAGTGAATGCATGACAGGGATGTGAGATGGTAAATGTTACACTTGCTAAACACACCTAAGTGTGGCTTTTAGTATGTTGAAGACTTTTGAGTCTAGTTGTCGTCTGACCTTTTCTATCCGAGGATCTCTTGGCGAATGCGGTGGCTCATCTCCAGGGTCTCATCCTTGGATTTAAAACAAATAAGATCCCAACATGCCCTGCAGGCCACAGGGCTGATAGCATCTTCACTTCCATTACGGTGCCACCCTGTGTGCCCTGCTCACCGCGGCCGCAGCTGACAGGCGAGGGGCGAAACATTCTTTAATTCCCTGATCCTCATTTCGCCACGCTTACATGGAGTTCCTCGATGAAGTATGTTAGTTGAGGGACAAGCTGCGTCTGTGAAATTGCTACGCTGCCTCTTTCCATTTCCCCCACAATCAGTGACAATAGAACAATATCCAATTATCTGCAGAACAACACCGCCTCGCTGCCAGCTGTACATTAGGTCTCAGTTTCTGGGAATGAGTCCTAATATGAGGCTGGCACTGAAGGGCCTCCTCCACAGCTGCTCAGCTCCCAATTTCATCCAAGAAAACAGGAAGAATGAGATACAGTGACACACAGCACACCACCAAAGCTATCAACTGTATCTGTACATGCATACTTCCTATGAAGTGTATGAATCACAGAGCCTCTCCAGAGAGCTGCATTTGGAGCTACCTGCATTCTTTCTGGTAGGAAACTTGTTGGGCTGCCCCCCTAACAGTCGACCAAACGGTAGTCGACCAGAAAGGTCATTAGCTGGCAAGATTTCATTGGTCGCTTAGTCGCAGAAAAAACAAACAAACATGAAACTCCATCAGGAGCTGCACTTCATCAGAATAAATCCAAACCTATATGACTGGAGTTTACTTTGAAAGGACAGACACAGGAAGTGTCCACGCTCAGCAGTCAGACAGGAGTCAGGTTAATTTCCAGGGCTGGTACCTGCGGTTATTCCACAGGCTAGTTAATAACATGTCGGGCAGGAAATCCAAAGTGTGGGATCATTTTGAGAAGGTGAAGGACGAACCCAAGGTGATATGTAAACTCATCTTCATTGGTCGACTACAAACATGACGTATCATGTGAAACATGGAAGTAGCTACATGCCCATTAGCCCACAGCGTCATTAACAGGCGGCTCGCTCAGTGTGTGACGTGCACTTGGAGATAAAACATAGGCCTATATTAATGAAGGTTCATTAGTACGGTTTGTATTTCTCTGTAATGTAGCACAGTGTTAACAATGTTACTGATACTATTCTTTCTCACACCTTCAACTCAAACCACCAAAATATATCATTTCATCATTACATTCATATCAGAAACATGCAGGAGACTAGTCCACTGATGGACCCTGATGAGGACTGCTGGTCCACTGATGGACCCTGATGAGGACTGCTGGTCTACTGATGGACCCTGATGAGGACTGCTGGTCCACTGATGGACCCTGATGAGGACTGCTGGTCTACTGATGGACCCTGATGAGGACTGCTGGTCCACTGATGGACCCTGATGAGGACTGCTGGTCCACTAGGGTCAGTCTTAGTCGGGGGGCAGCCCTAGAAATGTGGCATCAAGTTTGTCACTCTTATTTGACCATATACACTGATCAGCAGTTTCTTCCACCTTTGATCGGACAGAGGACGCAGCCACAGGTAAATAGTGTGAAGACTTTGTGATGATGTGGAGTTTCCTTTGTGCATTTGTGTTGAGTCAAACTTTCATTCATTATGGTTTCTGGAGCTTTTGGCTGTTCTCAAACAGTTTAAACTGTAACTGGATACAGTTCCTCACATTTGTATTTTTAAATACATAACTTAATTACTTGTATTCTGTTATTTTCCAACCCTGTACCTGTAATTTAAGTGCTTTCAGGTTCATTTTAATCACATATGTAATTTGACTTTTATTAGTGCAGGACTGAAATAAAAATCAGCCTCACAGAGTTACATTTATACAAATCTAAAACTGAAGCCACACTGACAAACAACAAAGACTGTCAAATACCCTCGAGGTGACTTTACCACAGAAACAAGTTCAGTCGCTCATAAAGACCTCTGTTTTTATTTCTGTGCGTCTCTGATTATCTCTGAAGGTAAACTTGTCACCACGCAGCAGTGACTCCCGACTCACACCGCCTCCCTCCACCCGTGCAGGACGGCTATCGTGATGAGCTGCTGCAGCTCGCTGCTGCTGCGGTGCTGTGAGTTTTCCTTTGATAATAACCATCAATATTTTATAATAAAAGTCTTTTGTTAACAAATGAAGAAATTCTGTCCACATAAACGCTGCAGGGCTTTAATCTGAAACCAAAACAAGAAGTGTTGAGTTAAAAATAAAATATTTATACATTTTTTTTATGCCTGTGAGATATTCTACAGATACAGACATTAAAAGTGAAGTGGAAGGTGTAATGTATGATGTCAGCATGATTATCAGGAGATCATTTTCTCTGTCGGTTTTTGCTGCTAACCACAAAGACCAGACTCCAGCGGTCTCATTTATAAACTCTGTGTAGCACAACACTAGGCCTGAAAGAGTCAAACGCTTCTTCACATCCAAAAGTTGTGATCTATAAAAACAGGCTTGATGGTGGAAACTTTGACCCATGATTACGAACATATTGGAGACAGGAAATTGGCGACACAGATTGTGAGGTGGAAGCTTCACTGTAGTGATTGTCAAATATTTTTTGGTGCATCCCATTTTGGGCTTTCATCCATACACACATTTTTAGTATGGATCCTGTGCAATGTTTTGTAAATGAGACCCCAGATCTCTAGGTGAGCCACAGCTGAGCAGAGCTGCTAATGTGTGCAGTGTGGCTGCTCTGACTCGTTAATATGAGCGCCGAAATAAAAAAAATGAGAAAATGTCCCCAGATGTAGCTGCAGAGTGAACACCCCTCACCTTAATACTGCCCTCCAGTACAGACAGCTGCAGACACAGAGGCAGCAGCCCGCAGGAGGAGAGGCTTTGCCCAGCCAGGCTCTGAGATCATGTTATCCTCTGCATAAGCTCACAGATACTTAATACTAAGACACTTAACTCTGTCACTGCCCTTTGTTTGATACTTGTGCCTGCAAAACACGTTGTTGCACATGTTTGATCTGTCGTTGGCACAGTTAGCTTGTTTGCTATATTACATGAACGTCACTGTTGTGAAGTTGTCGAATACCAACGCTTGATCAGTGACTTCCAACATCAGACACACGAAAAAAGCCATCCTTTCACGTTAGCATGATACACCGCTGGTTGCCGTTATTGTTATACAGCGCCTGGTGCTATCAGCGGTGGGACAACAACAAAACAGCAAAAGTTAATTGGGCAGAAGTCCGAGTAGGGTGGGTGGGAGCGGTGGTGGATTTCCAACCACCACCGACTTTCACCGACTTCACTGTCAGACTTTTTCCTAAACCCAACCACGTGTGTTGTTGTGTTGTACCGACGTAGTGCTTTTATTTTGAAAGAGACTGTGTGCAAACTGTACATTTCCTGTGAAAACAGAACCAACCAACACACCCAGGGTACCTTGGACGTCATATGTGGACGTGGAAAGTCCATGACCAAACGTGGACATGTGACGAGGTCACAGTGAGGATGATGATGGGTTTTTTTTGTCTCTGTTGTTATGTTTGTATTTTATTGTGCAAAATGTTTTATTGTATTGTCTCATTTCCAGCTCAGTAATCCTGCACTTCCTGTTTCAATTCTAAAAGCCTAACCAGTGACAGAGACTGCAAATGAGTCTAGAAAACTGAATGCATCCACTTTGTATTTTACATATGAAACAATGTTTTATGCATTTGTCCTTGTCACATAAATAAGTCAATATAAAACAGAATATTCACCTTGCCTCTCAGGGCTTCTGTATTCCAGGGATCAGGCCTGATATGAGAATAATCCAAACAGGTGTTGTCAAATAAGTGTGACAGACCATCAGATCTGAATCTGTGATCAAAGGAAACAAGTGGAGTTCAGCTCGTCACTTAAAAAGGTTCATGATTCTGAGTATGAGTCCAATCTGCTTCTCTGCATCAAACCCAGCACCTGAGTGGTTTCAGTGAACTGCAGCTTCCTTCTACTTGTGTAATTTGCTCGTCAAGTGCTCTTAGGCAAATTTGAAGCAAAGCAGCAGGAGCTGTGGCTTCCTCAGCGAAACGTCTCACCGCTCGTCTCCAGCTGTGGAGAGGAGGGAAGGAGGGAGGGAAGGAGGGAGGAGGAGGGCGATGGATGGGAAGAGAGAGTAGATGAGCGTTTGGGGTTTCCTACTGTAGATCACAGGGTCAGAGAGGGGCGGAAGCCTGAGAGGATATTTCATCTCAGAGTAATGTTAGATGTCTATCCACTCCTGCCTTCATACATAATGTAACATCCTTTTTTTGCCTATTCTGCAGATACAGAATCACAAAAACACGGCTGGCGTGTGAGAGTAAGCAACCCCAGCACCACTCAAACGTATTCTCCATCGGTGTCGACGCACAGCAGCTCAGCCTAACTAGATAGATGCTAAGATAACGTATGCATTTTTAATGGAGACACAATAAGTGTGCCACGTTCAATCAGAAATTAATTCATTCTGGATGAAGTTATTGCTGCGCGGCGGGCACAGTGTTTTGTTGGAAGATATTTATCATGCAATTTTGTCATCCAGTGTGCAGAGTACATGAAGCGAAGCAACAGAAGTGCAGAGAGATTTTTTTTTCCTCACTGGCATCTCCATATGAAACTAAGTCCAAGAAGGATTGTCTTTGTGCTTTTTCTCGCCTCTCTGTCTGTCTCTCATCCCAGTTTTTTCTATCTGTGCTGCTCAGTCTCTCTCCTGAAGTGGAAAATCTGAAGTAATTGGTTTCTGAATTAAAGAAAGCAAGCAGGGATGAAAACAGGCCCTAATTCATTTGACTCTCTCTGGGAGAACGGAGGAGCGGGAGACTTCAGGGAATTCTAGCAAACGAGCATTCGCCCTCAATTTCCCCGCCAACAATCAGCGGCATCACTTAGGATCTAGGTGTTGCTATTAATAGAGCTCCGGGTCAGCGTCGGCATGTGGAGGCTTATTCTGATTAACCTGGCGCCTCTGCAGCCGAGGCAAACTCTGTGGCTTAATGCACTTCAGAGAAGGAGGTTTCAGACCAGGCGAGAGATGAGTCTGCTGAAAAGGATTTTTAAAAATATATAATTGGGCGTCTGTCAGGGGAACTGAGTGGCAGAGGAACGTAATTGGGGGGAGAGAAGAAGAGCTCCCACTCAAACTATAAGAATTAGAGACATTTCCGAGTCGGTGTCAGAGTCTGACACAAAGACACGATGTGATGTGTTACCTGATTCACACTGACTCTGACATTGAGCCATTACATCCATCCAGCATGATCCACCTCAGGAGCTCAGGCCCTCGCCATACTTAGCAGTTCATACACAGCTGGAAGTCTCACGCTGCTCACACTGTGACTGACGGAGGACACTGTGGTTTAAAGTTACAGACAAGCGGTAAGTTACACAAGCAGCTGTTTACTTTGAGCTGGCCTCTGTTCATGTTGATCAGAGGAACAAACTGTGTGTCAGACCGTCTGCTGGAGAAGATACTGAGTGATAACATCTAAAACATGGATCACACCAAACACAAGTCACATGTTTTCACGTGGCAAAATGTTTATTATTAATCCTTTGAATTTATCCACCATGTTCCCGAGGTCGCTACTATACCAACCAAGCCTCACACCAAAGGTGTCAAATAGCAGCGCTTGGTCAGTGACTTCCGAGGTCAGACACCAACGAGAAAAGCCGTCCTTTCACGTCATGTAGCGTCCTTCCACAGCGAGATAAAAACAAAAGTTTAGGGAGTGGAGGTCCAAGCAGGGCAGGCAGGCGGAAAGAGTGGTGGATGGGTCCAACAGCCACGGACTTTCACCCAGGAGGCCGGTGTTCACTTCCTGTAAGATTGTAAACCCAAACCCTGTTCTTTTTTCCAAAACCCAACTAGCCAGACCATGATGTTTATGTCTAAACTTAACCACGTGCTTTTGTTAATGTCCCCATGTTGTTTGTGACGTCCCAGACCATCAACAGCAGACACTGGAGAATACCTAGTGTGAAATATGTGGACGTGACAACCCTTCAGTGACTCCGCACAACACACAGACGACTTCCACATTTTATTTCTCTCAACTGTTCCAAACCAAAATTCTGTTTGTGATTGATTCAGTTGAAAAGCTGCAGAGAAAGTAAATAAGCTGTACTTCAGCTTATGGTCAGGCAGACATCCCTGTCATACTGTGTTAAAATGAAAAGCAAAAACCTGGATATGAACCTCTGCTGTCCGAGTCCTCCACTCTGATCTTCTCTCCGTGAAGTTTTGAGGCATCAAAGCAGCTCAATGTGTTTTTCAGGGAAGGCAGAGGCGACAGTAATTATTTGCACGACTGCAAGAGGTCACTTGTCTCATGAATCTAAATATAGATTGTTTCAAGTGTTTAAGCGAATGACCAGTGCTGTTGCTTTTCCATTTTGGAGCCGTCTCTTGTGACTGTGACAGCGTCTGGAGCTCTGAGGCTCTTCATCAGGTCAAACACAAAGCAACAGTCATATTCTTTGATACTACGCTGGGTGCTGCGTGCTGTCCAAAACACATATGGGTTAATGTAGCTGACTGCTGCACAGGAAGAACTGCCTGCAGCTTTTCAATCAGCCTCTTGATAAAAGTTCCATTGTATTGGAGAAAGAGATGCAGTTTTCCTGTATAGATTACATTTGGGTTTATATTTTCCTCCCATTTTTCATCTCAGAAAACAAATCCTTTCCCTGCAGTGATATTGCTAACGTGTCTTGCCTGTGGCCGACTCTTGTATTCCCTTTCTAAAGGATCCATGTTGTGTTTGAGAGTAGCTGGCAGCTGAATCGTTTCATATTTATTTCCTGGGTGAACAGCTCTATACGTGGACCAGAATATTCTCTTAGTTGGTTTATTTATGGCAGCAGAGGTGGTGACTCACAGAGCATCAAAGCGTTCAGCACATTTAATGTAAATAGATGTTGATGCAACCGCCTGTAGCAACACTGCTGTGAGCCTGTGTAAATACAGAAACCTGAAATCATCCACTGCTGCGACCTGCGTCCCTCCGTTCATCTCTAACACACTGATACTTCACATGTCTGTGAAACATGCACTTTACATTAATGTGAAATAATGAATAATAGATTACATGATGCAACGCGTGCACAATACATGCTAAGAAAAAGTGGACGTGACGGAGGTGAGAAGCAAACGTGACTTCTCAGTGTTGGTGGAGCTGTCTGTCTTGACTGACAGATCTGTCATGTGACTGACGGAGGTCTCTGCAGGTCCACTCGGCCCACGTTACTCCTCAGGTATGGATTTTCTCACGACGTTGTCAAGATAATGGCTTAAATCAATCTTTTTGCTTCTATGTGACACAAATGAGATTTTTTTACAGTGTGGACACAGAAATCACATTGAGTGGTCCTAAATCTGATCCATATCTGATCACTGGAGATACGACAGCTGTAACACCGGATTTCCACTGGATGCGTGTCTGTTGCGGAACGGCAGCGCTGGTTATCCGCTGCGTGCTCGGCCGTCCTTCAACACCCACCGGCTGCGTTTGCTGTGCGGAGCGGTGCAGCTCCGCCGGAAGACATCTGGGTGCATGATTAACATCTCCTCGTCCACGGTGTCAACGGGGTGAAATGACATCTGGAAACCTCTGACCTGTTGACTTCAGGCCTGCCTCTGCCCATTATGACGTTTTCAAGGTGTAGTGCAGGGAAATATGATCCGCCGTGAACACTGTGTATTTTATTTTGAAAATTAACCGGATGTTTTATTTTGTTTCTGCGCACAACTTCCTGCCCCGCACGATCTGCTCTGTGCTGAATTGTTGCGTTGTGCTCCGGCGTCCAGCAAAAATAGAAGTCCTGTGTATCTGTCGTTCTGGAGCGCAGACGCAACCAACACGCATCTGGTGGAATTTGGAGGTAAGAACAGTCATATCAGATTTCATGTGTGTTTTCCCCACATTCTCATTCCAAAGCAACATATTCTCATAGAACAGTTCGTATGACATCCCACGATGTGCTCCAAGATTGACATTTACGTAATTAATGTCAAGTTTTTGTGGTTAGGTTTGGTAAAAGAAACACGATGAGGGCGTATCTTAAAATGACTCAAAGTTAACTCACAGTTCACACTGATCCAAACACGTGACTCCAGGGAAAAGTCCTGGGCAAAACTTCAATTTTTTGTGACCCATCCACCTCAACCTGCCTCCTTACAAGCTCTCAGGACTACTTCCCTGTTTACTGCTGTCAGCACATTGCTCACGTAATCGGGCCTTTCTAAATACATGGGATACATATGAAGTTGACTGCATTGCTTTTCACAGGAAAATATCCATAAAATCTGTGAGAACAGCCTGTCCAAAGTTGTCAAATGTTGCCGATTGGTCAGCGTTTTCAGCGTCAGACACTGCTGAAAGAATGCATGTTTCTGCAGCAGAATGATTCACCGCTGGATAACAATATCATTCAAAGAGCTGGGGAGGTCCCCGGGGTGAGTCCAACGAAAAATTATTTTATATTTTATTTTTAAATTTATTTTTAAAAAGACTGTGTGCATCTAACAGGAAGTGAAAACAGGAGTTTATTTTGAAAAGACACAACCTATGTAACATTTGTAAATTGAAACAGCGTCCAACAAAAGTCCACTGACCGAGCGGCGACATGTGACGAGTTGGGAGTGAGAACATGTTGGCTAGTGTGGTGGATTTCACTGATGTCAATATGAGGTATAAATGAAAAGTCTGACCACATGTCAGCGTCCACAGATCACCGACCGTCACTATGAAAGTTTCTTTTTCAAGATGTTTTTTTTCTTCGTGGTGTCCCAGCCGTCCCTCATCACTGCCTCCACAGGGGTCTGCTGCTCCTCTGCAGTGTGAGAAAGGTAGAGCTGCCTAAAAGCTGACGTTAATGCATCTCCTGTGAGTCTAACCCAGGTTACAGCTCAGTGTTTGATCCTCTGCAGGGCTCCGATCAATCAGAGTTATCAGTGACGTCACGCTGCTGACAGTGATGGATGTGCTGTGGGGTGTTCACACACTGTAGCCCGGGAACTCTATGTCCATGTGGTGGGAGTGGGGTCAGTTGGAGGACTGTGTGTGTGTGTGTGTGTGTGTGGTATAATCGTCCCTGCTCTTTACTCTCAGCAGATACCCTCTGATTTGAATGCGGAGGTTAATCCAGGGATGACGAGTGGACGTTCCTCGACGTGCTGCATCTGCAGCCTCTCAGTGTGCAGGGATTTATCTGTCCAACAGTCACAAACACAATGAGACAACCGTCCCTTTCACTCCGGACCCCCAAAGCCTCGACCCCCCCACCAGGATCACAGCACACTGATCAGCAAACCCCATTCACTCAACTGCTGGATCACAACATGAAGGGGATCAGTCCTTTTCAAAGAGTGAATCCTTCCTTTGGATCTGACCGAGATCAGCTGGAGAACTTTTTATTTTAGATCAGCGTCTGACACCATTGTGACAACGTGTCGTCTGAATGATCAGATGTTTGCTTGTTTACAGGATCTGTGATATCTAAATATTTTAAACAGGTCAATACTTCAAAATAAGTTGCCATCTAAACAACACTGTTTCCTTTAAAATGACATGCAGACAACAGGAAAATACCAAATTTATCTGCGTCACTGGGGGACGCTTTATCAACATATGTCATTAATCTGGACCAGCTGTTATTAACATGGCAGTTTGGAGCCATTTTAGGACCCCAGCATTATAAAGGACAAATATTGTGGAATAAAAAATGTATTTTTCAAGAGAAACAATCTTCCATGTGACTCGCACCCTTAAAACAGCTTAAAGAATTGTTGTTTCACAAAATTACAAAAAAATAGCCTTGAGGTCAAAACACAAGCTAACCCCAAACCGGCCTCTCTGTATTTAACCTTAGTGGAAACATGATGACGAGGGTTTGACATTGAAAACTGGAAGGAGACTGGCAGTGAATGCAAGGTAGAGGGGCGAGGGGGTCCTTGGTCATTATGAAGCGGCTCTGCTCTGCAGCACGGACTGTAAACAGAAAAATTAATGGAACAGTTTTGTAAGCAGACTGTGTAAACACTGTGATTGACTTATTTTAATTTAATACTCTGTCTGTGCAAACTGAGTACCAGGTTTTACCCAGTCATTTAAACAGAGTACACATTTGAGCTTGGCGTTTTGTGATACTCCAAAATCAAACCTGAGAAAGTTTGACACAGACTTCCACCCAAACTATACATTTCTGCACATTTCAAAGCTTTATAAACCCTGTGACTCCTGACAGCTTGTCCCAACACTCAGCAGCCACGGGCTCCTCTAAACAGCTGCCTGCACTCTGATGAAGACTAGAGGAAGATAGCAAAGTCTTTTCAGGGAGCTGTTCCCTCACTCGGTGTGTGAAAGCAAAAACAAGTATCACCTGTATTTATCACTGTGTGTTCCAGCACCAGCACCCACTCCACCGGACACTGTGATCTGTGCGTCTTTTGTACTGATTCTACATGTTACTCCAGACTGATGCAGACAGTGTTTGTAGTCATCAAGACAAACTGAACCAGGAACAAATCTAATCAGAATCAACTCATTTTCTAAACATCAGATAATGTGGGCACAGGTTCCTGCTCACAGGTGGGCCGTGTTTCTCTTTGAAACCATGATCACTTCCTGTGGAGTTCCCACTTCTCTCTGCGTGTAGCAGCTCAGTCCTAACAGCCTCTGTTGATGATGATGATGATGATGATGAAGAAGAAGAAGAAGTGGCCATATTTCATGTGAAACAGCAGAAATGTTTCCTTGGTTACAAAGAAAAACATGTGGAGAGTGTAAGTGTTGGAAAGGAACCGACCTTGAGGGCCCACACACACACACACACACACACACACACACACACACACACACACACACACACACACACACACACACACACACACACAATTAACTTCACACTTGGACAAAGTTTGGCTCCATATCTTAAAGTTTACTGTGTGTGTGTTTGGATGTGTATTTGTGTCCCTCGTCAGCTCGTAAAGACGCCTGTTGTGTTAAAGCACTGTGTAAATAAATGTGTGTGTTGACTGGAAGTAGGTCACGAGTACTTTGTTCATCTTCAGCCTCTCATGTCGTCTGACGCTCTCGCTCACTATCACCACATGACAGCCTGATGGATGGAAGCAGCTCTGCAGATTACAGCTCAACTGTTTGGATACAGTTTGCCTGATAGAGCACTTACGCAAAGGCTCCACTCGTGTTTTCCTTCGTGTCTGCTGACAAGTCAGGGATTGCAGTGGCGCGGTGAGGGACGCCGTGTAGGGCAAGGCTGACTGGTGCAACAACATGGCTGTGTTATCACAGACAACAACAGCAGGGTGAACACAGACCATGTTTTAGAGGCACTCTGATTTATTTCATGTTTAATCAAGAGACGGGAAACCAGAGTGTCTCCACTCTGTATACTTCTACACTTTGCTCATTGGAGCCAAACAATAAATGTTTGTACATGACGTCGTCTGTGATTGGTTGAAGTTCTGCTGCAGGCTCTTTACATATGCTGTGTTTGTGCGTTGCAGTTTCACTTCTGCTCCTCTGCCAGTCCTGAAACAGCATCCCTGTCTTTGTTGTTCCTCTTAAGGTTTCGGTCTAGACCCTGTTTATTAACGATGGTGTTCTTCCTGAACGTAGTACAGGTCAGTGAGGCTCTAAACAAACCTCAGAGTGGATGAGCTGTCTTGACTGAGCCAGCAGCTCACAGCTACTGGTGCTAGCTCTATAAACGGCACTGAAGAACTGTAACCGTGCTGACAGAGCTGACGGTGTTAACCAGGGGGTAAATGGAGAACGTATACTTTATTAATCCCCGAGGGGAAGTTCATTTTTTTCCCACTCTCTTGTCATACACACACACAGGCCCAGAATACACACACATGCACAAACTGGACCTATACAGGCAAATAAATGAAGAGATGTCAGAGCTCAGACATCTGGAGGGAGCTCGGAGGAGAGCCGCTGCACCTTCATGTTGAAAGGGGTCAGATGAGGTGCTTCAACATCTGATCAGGATCCTCCTGGGCGCCTCCCGTTGGAGACCCAGATCCTGGGGCAGACCCAGCACATGCTGAAGGGATGACATATCTCACCTGGTCTGGGAACGCCTCGGGATCCTCCAGGAGGAGCTGGAAAGTGTTGCAAGGGAGAGGGACTGCTGCTGCCCCCGCGACCCAGCAAAGGCAGTGCCTAAGAGGCAAACTGGCACCTCTGCAGCTACCAGTCCGCCCTCCATATTTAGTCCATATGGGGACCTGTGCTGGCAGCCCTCCAGTTCCCAACCCATGACTGAGCCACTGACATGCATGTGTGTCCGGACCAGTTTACCACAACAAACCACAGAGAGGCTCAGATTACAGTACACACAGAGGGAGGGATTTCGTTCTCTGCTCAGGACGCCATTACTCCACTTAGTCTTGACACAGGCCAGGCATGTCCAGAGTCTGTCCCGAGGAATGATTCTTGTCTTCTTAAATGAACTATTTGTGGCCTCCACACAATATTGTTTGATCATGTGAGATCACTTTGCATTATTTACGTTCACCTCTTGATGGCAGGACGATCACACAGACTGCAGACATGCACCAAGTAGAAACTACTAAGGTGGAACTAATGTGTCTTCATAAACAGACTGTACACAAGTAAACAGTTACATAACAGCAGACTTTTCCTGCTGGGCCTCAGACACGACCACAGCAGAGGAGTGTAAAGTCGACAGCGCGTTGACAGGAGTCGCACAAAGTCAAATACTTTTTCACTGAAAGACAAAACTGTTGCGTTTGTCTCATTTACATCTTATTATTATTTTTTGATAGCTCATATGAAACGAGAAGACGCCGGCCCCAGGTGTTTCTTCATTATCTAATCTGGCCACCACATTCAAAATAGTTTTGACACTGCCAACAAAGACAACAACAGTTTGCTGCTGAATGAATGCTCTGACTGTCTCATATTCAGCCTTTAAGTATTTAAAGACCTCTGACACTAATTTGTGATTTTTGGCTACATGAATAAAATCAGTGTTGAAGACTTTTTCAGTGATTACACATTTTTACAATTCAACTGATTGATCAACTTTTTAGGTAAATCATTGACTGAATATCTGACCTCTGACCTCTGACCTCCTCTAGAAGCCATATTGAAGGTCAGGTGTCAGTAAACAGCTGTAACAGTTGGTTACGTGTCATTTGAAGCTCCAATCGAGATGAAATGACACATTATGATCTGTGCTGTTTCACAACTAACGAACCATCACTGTTTCACTGTCGACACACTTGAGAGATGTGAGTGAAAGCAAAAACAAGTATCACCTGTTGTTCTCTAATGTGCTGTCATTTATTTAGCTGCCGTTTGCATACCAGTGACTCTCTAACCGTCTTCCATGATGGAGTTTTACAGTTACAGTTTACAGAGATTTGCATTTCACCTGCACAGCCTCAACACTGGAGGTCTCTCCCTGTGGACACAGCAGGTTACTGCTTCCTGATGCACCAGCTTGAGTTTGCACTGAGCTGCTGAAAGCTACAATAATCTTTGAGGGTTTAATTTAAATCTGACTTTAAATCTGTGCAGGAAACATAAAGAGGGAAGTTTAAATGACAGAACTGTAATATATCTTATTAAATCACATCTGATTACATAAAAAGATAAACTGTTAGTTCTCTGGTTTCTGCCTTTGGAAGTATTTCATGTTCCAAATATTCATTAGACCGTTTTCTAACAGAGAGATAAAACACTTGGAGCTTCTCACATTGAGAGATGAGCCGCTGAATAAGACATCACTGCTCAGAGATCCACAGGAGCTCCATGTGATGCCCCCCAGGCCTCAGAGTCTCCTGGTTCCCAGATCCAGAGGCTTAAAGCAGGAGAGAGCTACTCGCCCCTCGGCTGTCCCTGAAGCCCCAACATTCCCCGCTGCTCTCTGTAGTAAAGACGATCCCACACTCTTTGAGGAGATCTGGGTCAAACACTTCTGACATCTGATTCTTAGAGTTCTTTAAAAGCTAGTGTGTGAAAATCTCTCTTCACTATAACATTGATATGATTAAGACATTCAGCCACTGGTGACATGAACAGAGAATTAACCAGTGACTGACTGTTGATTTATGGAATTTAGAATGCACCAACAAATGTCTCACACGCGCTCGAGTCACCTCCTGAAAGGTGAGAATCTTTAACTCATCCTCACTGTGAATTTAACATTTGGTTATGTTTAGGCACAAATACCACTTAGTTATGGCGAGGAAAAGATCATGTTTGGCTTTAAATCCAATGCAGTAATGTTTTGGTAAAAAAAATAGCTAAAAAAAACTTTTTATGGCACTGTCCTCGGTGGAAAGTCAGCAACAGGTCGCTAAACTGGTGTCTAAAAAGCTGCTGGAAACACAGGAGAGACAACAGTGGATGCTGAAGCCATGGTGGGTACCAGCACATTCAGGATCTCCCCAAAGGTCCCACGGTGGAAAGTTGGCGAACTCCTTCAGCTGATCCAGATTCACAGACAGCAGCAGGGACAGAGCGGCGGTGCTGGGCCAGTCTCATTCTGCTGGCAACAAACCACGGCCTTGATGTGTGTCACTGTGCCACTGTACTGTGTCAACAGCCCGCCTGTCCCTGGACTCAGGCACCGTCACAGATTCCTGAGCATTCGGGGTCTCTTTCACTCACATTCACACGACTCGGTCAGAATATTTACAGACAGTCTGCTGTAACTGATCTCTGTGAAGACATCAGATGTACAGAGAGAATAACAGTCAGCTTTTATGTCCATTTTTATGATGCATCTCGTGTGGACGTTCTGATTAAGATATGAGCTTTAGAGTTTTGACTTAATTAAGGCATCTCCCTGCACACCAGTTAATTCAGCTATTTGGCGTCTCTCCCTTGTTGTGCCTCATTTTCCTGCGTGCAACACTTGGCTGTGCCAAACTGATGGCGTGCCAGAATGACGACTTACTGTCACGGCAGTGATTACATTGAAATCCACAGAGCATGTCACTTCCAGGCCTCGGGAGCTGAGGTTGTCGCTGAAAAACTAAATTGATTCAGAGCAACTTTGTGGGTCCAAACATCAGCAGTGTCACATGTGCTGCAGGTCCATCAGGCAGCAGCGCCCACTGTGGCGTTCAGACATCTCAGAGACGGCTTCTGATTGGCTGGAGGCAGGTTGGAGAGCTCCAATCTGATGACTGCTGAGAGTGAATGCGAGCAGAAAGGCTTCTGTGAATGTGATCTGATCTCCAGGTCTATCAGATTATTCAGCCAGTGTTTTCAGACGGGGTGTAGATGCTGAAGCAGGCTTGTTGATCCTTGAGAAACTCCTTATCTCTTCTTTGTTGGTGCTGCGTTCATTGATCACGCCCATTGTTGTGCGTGTCCCATTGAGGCCGCAGTGAATGAGCCTGCTGCGTAACAGCTTTCTGCTCCCCTCCAAATGAAGACGTTCCCACCAACACAGAGCTGACACACACACACACACACACACACACACACACACACACACACACACACACACACACACACACACACACACACACACACACACACAGTGAGACATCAGCCTGCCCAGAAACTCATTTACTTTCATTTACTGCACATTTTATGTCTGCTGTGTTGTTTGTCTGACAAATTTATGAATTTTATTTTTTTCCAGAATATTATACAGATTTTGTTTTCATAAGGTGAGGGTGAAGTGATCAGAAAAACACTTTTAAACACATGGATAAATCCCAACATCCCTCTGATGACATGTTCAGGTACAATGGGAAACAATCAGGAGTATTCTGTGTTTTTTGGGCAAGGACCCCTCAGCTCAAAGATGGAGCAGGGACATCCTGCGACATGTGCTGTATAAAACTGAGTGGTAATCCTCTCAGCCTCACCCTGTCAGGAAATGTACAGTTTGATACAGTCTCTTTCAAAATAAACTCTCAGACTGCTGCCTCCCTCCTCTCAGATTTACAGAGCACTTTTGTGTCTTTCAGTTCATAGTTTTGGTTTTCTGGCTGGTACCTTCACTGATTTGTGCTGAATCTCATCTCTCTCATTAACCTTGTTTCCAGCAGCAGTGAGAAGCTGTTCTTAGTGAAAAAGCTTTAATGGAGTGCCTCAGGAATGAGTCCTAAAACCTGGAGGTGAGTTACAATTTTACCAAAAAACTACTAGCCTGCTAATAAACACTCTTGATTTATGTTGTTTGTTATGTTGTTTCCAGACGACATGTATCATGCCAACGTCAAAAGGCGGCTTTTATTGTTGGTGTGTGACGCCAGAAGTCACTGAGCAAGCGCCGGTATTCAACAACTTTGGAGTGAGAACACGTTGATACTGTTAATTAGATATTTCTCGTTGTTGTTGCTGTTTTTAAATGAATAGGCTGATATACTTTACTAATATGTTGGATTCATGTAAATGTGTCATTTGCTGTATATTTTTTATTTTCAAAAGAAAAAAAAAACATTGAAACTTAAATTATCAAACAATAATTTGGTCCCAGGTATTCAGATAAGATAACTATTTATTAAAGAGGATTGTGCCGTGCTCTCTTTGTTCTGTAGCTGCCTGATTCCTCGCTGTGTGTGTAACAGTGGTGTCTAATTCTGTCTCCGACATGAACCCACTGCAGCATCTCTAATATTCTTTTAAGTGGCAAAGCTACTAAAATGTCTGTAATATGACAGGATGGTGAATGATAGCGTAAATCATGACTTTATGGCAGCTGGTCGCCAAAAACCAGCTGCAGAAAAATGTCCTATTTCACCTGAAAAACCTTCCCATAAAAACTAAAGTGTGCTGTGAAAATATCTGGATTGAAAGTCAAACAGTTAATAAAATGAAACATCCTAAAACATTTCTGTTGTTATATCCTGGCTGCTGTAGCTGCAGGACTCTTGACACACGGCTCAGCTCACAGTGATTTTAAAAGCGTCACACAGCAAATGATTATTTCATGCAGTAACATGTTTGGTGACCGGCTGCTGATCTTTAAGGACTCCAACATGTGAAACCTTATTCGTCCCATTTATGTGACTCCACTCTGAGCTGTGCAGATATTCTCTGTAACTCTTACATTAACAGCAGTTCCACCTCTTTACTTGTTCAGCTGTTAAATCCTTCAGTTCCTAAATGAGCCGTGACACAGAGAGACATCATCAGGCTCCTCTGCTGTCTTTAGTTTCTGCTCATTCGTCCTCAGTCTTTCATCTGTGCTGTATTTTAGCCACATTTTTCCTCTGCATATATATTTGAACTATAAATGGCTGTTTCACCAGTTGAGCTTTTCTAAATTAACATATTCCCTCCAAAAAAAAGCCCACCGACAGTGCCACAGAGAATCCTGCGACCACACAGCTCAACGTCCCGGCTGCCTTCTGCTTCAAACACAATATTTACTTTACTCTCATTTTCTTTTAATGACCATTTTTCCGTCCTTTTCCTTTCCTGCTTTGTAATTATTGTCTTTTCATATTACGTTTTTTTCTACTGGCCAAGAAAAGTTGTTGGCAGGATCTCATTACTGCCTGATGAGATATAAATATATATATATATATATATATATATATATATATATATATATATATAATATATATATGTTGTGAAATTCAGTGTGGGCTGGAATATTTATAGAGGAGGCAAGAATCTACCTTCGTTTAAATGATTAATTGTGACTTGATTTTAATGAATTCAGCCGTCGTCCACATTAAATCAGCTGTCCACCGTTTGGAGACACAGGAGACACAGGAGGACACACAGCTGGCTGAGGGATTATGAATTTTTCATTTAGACAAAATGACTCAAAAGAGAGAGCATATTCTTCACACACACGCACACACACACAGATACAGAGTGTAGTCTGCTAACAGTAACACCTCTCGCTCGCAGCTCGCAGCCTGCAGCCTGCAGCCTGCTGTCTGTGCCTGTGGTTTGGGTGTGGTGATTTCCAGTGTTGGTGCTGTTGGGTACAAACGTTGGCATGTGTTCACCAGAGGAGGTGTGACTCAAGTGCCCTCTACTGGTGGAGGGAGGCGGCTCCCTGCGTTAGACAGTGTGTGTGTGCTCAGAGGTGTGTGTAGTGCTCGGGGGTTTAGAGCACTCATGCAGATACTCACGGCTGAGAAAACCATCTTCATGTTATTGACTGTGAGCGTCACGTCTGTGTTCACACTGTAACTGTTCTTCAGCCTCTCTGCAGCCTCAACACACACACACACACACACACACACACACTGGGTCTGGGTCTGTGTGTGTGTGTGTGTTGAGGCTGCAGGACAGGGCTCAACCAGTCTGAGAATGAAAGAGAGGAGAGGGTTAACTCAGAGTTATAATGTTGATTCTTAAATATGTTAATGATTATTTTCTTCACTTCTGTCAATGGTGTGAATAATTTGGCTCATGGTCTGCAGCTGCGTCCACGTCTGTGTCACAGGCCACAGGCCAAAGTGAGTAAAATCTACAACTGATTTCACAAATGACAAATGTCAACAAAGTAAAACAGGTCAGTAAATTAGTGAGTTTAAAAAACCAAACATATTTACAGTAAATATACAGACACAGATATACATCAATATATCTCATATGTCTCACATATGTTTACCGACATACACTTTATGTGTTTGTGTGTGAAAACAAACACATAAAATATGTAGGAGAGGAACACTGAGCGCGAACAAAACAATTTGCCTCAGTAAAGTAAATGTAAAGTCAGTGTTAACATAGCATAGGCACTCCTGCAGGCAGCACCATGGACAACATATGTGAATAAAGAGGTGCGAATGAAGCGAGCAGAACGATGTCATGTCATGTCATGCTAACTTTAGCGACACATTCGCACCACGACACCCAATCAGCACTGAGACACTCTGTAACTTTGTAACTTTGCTGAAGATCAATAAACAATATTTTAAAACAAAATCATAAAAATAAATTGCACAGAAACAAAACTCATGGACTGTAGGGCTGAATAAGGCGGCAGAGTGTGAGCTGTGAGGAGGTGAACTCCAGGTACGTGCTGTTGTGTTGATGACACTGTCTGACGCCACACAAACTGTTCAAGTTCATCATCTGAGTTGAAACTGTGTTTAAAGTAAACATGAGGTGTTACATCACTGACACGTGTACAAATATCATATGAAAGATTTATTAATTTATTTATATTTAATATTTATTTTCTAAACGTCCATCTGCTGGACCGCACGGTGGATCTGAGTGTGACCAGAAAAATGACTTACTGTTTAAATATGGAAATAATTAACATCTGATTGATTATGTTCACAGAATATATTCATCTGAGGAGGCGATCAACAAACTGTTTTCTGGAGATATTTTAGAAATGAAAGATATTTGAGTGGATGTGATGAATACAATACAAAATATAAATGCAGTGTGTTTTAAAGCATTTTAAAAAAGAAATAAAGTAATGTTGGAAAAATGAAAAAACGTCTGTCAAGAGCGTTTATTGTTAACTTTCCTATCTGCTGATTTTTTGTGTGGATTCTAAAAACATAAATCAGATTCTAAAGTATCGTGATCAAAAACAAAATGTGTGCTAATTATCTATGAGTGTATTTTGGAGCATAACTGTCTTCTGAATGGGTTAAAATCATTTTAGAAATTCTGAGTCTCACAGATCGGAATAATCACAATAATCACATTAATATCGTTATCGTGAACTCTTTTAATTGTGGAGGGAAATGTGCTCTGGAGCCAGCTCTGCAGGGCGTGTGTGGAAAACAACATCTAGAGAATCAACATGTGGAGAAAAACTCTGACACACACCGCTGACAAAACAACGTTAATTCATGGTTATTCAACTGGTCACTGGCTGTGTTTACATTCACACTAAGATTCCACCACTATATTCTGCGTTTGATGTGAGTCTGTTTGAACACTCAGACGTGAGATGTGTCGGTGTTATTCTGGTCCTGTCACGCCTCAGTCGGGTTTCATCACAGTTTGCAACACACGGCCTCTCACCTGTTCACGATCAGCTCTGTGTGTTGTACAGTGTCACAGGTGAAAGGTGAGTGTGCCCCTCTCTCTTTCTCCTGTTTCCTGTGTGTCTCATGTGTGTCTCCAGGTGCCCCTCCCCCTCCTCAGTAGTGAGACACATCTGTGCTGAATCACTCATCATGGACGTGC
This sequence comes from Epinephelus awoara, assembly GCA_035609425.1. NCBI lineage: Eukaryota > Metazoa > Chordata > Actinopteri > Perciformes > Serranidae > Epinephelus > Epinephelus awoara. The sequence goes on from CM069309.1 coordinate 811,928, forward strand.
TGGTTAAAAAGCCCGAAGACGACCAGTCAGAGTCAGCGTGTGTGTGTGTGTGTGTGTGTGTGTGTGTGTGTGTGTGTGTGTGTGTGTGTGTGTGTGTGTGTGTGTGTGTGTGTGTGTGTGTGTGTGTGTGTTAAACACTAATTGTCACATCAGAGCCGCTCTTTTTGTTTAACAGGATGTTTTTTTTGTAAATCTTCGTCTCTTTGTTTTGTTGAGAATGAACCTTAATTTTTGTTCATACAGCTTCTTCCGCTCGTCTTTTTCTTTTACACCCAGTTGCACTCCGCTGTTACTGCCCTCATCCTGATCGGGGAACCTAAAGCCAGCAGTTTGTCAGGCTGCTGCAGTGACACATGCACAAATCAAAGTCAAAAGGAGAAACACACAGACTTTTAAACAGACTTGGATTGAATTAATTAAAGATGGAGGCTGTGTTTTCACAGTCAGACAGTCTGACACCTGGAAACCTTTTATTATTATTATTAACTTTTGTTTTGATGCAAAGAAGCAAAATGACAAAAGCGTCTCCAGCTGTTCACCTCTCCATGTTCTGAGGTGATGAATGACCTGTTGGAGCACGTTAGTCACACGGCTGCATGTGAACAGGAATATCAGTGGAATATTGATTTCAATCAGCCATGTGAACAGAGTAGGCATGTTGCAGACTGAGGGCAAAGCCAGAATATTCTGTGCGTGTAGACATGGTCAGTGTTTCTATGCGAACTTGTGATGGGTGTAAAATGAGCGCTGGTATTGACACAGTATCTGGTGCTGTTAGCTCTGCAGCTGAGTGTTTGCAGGAGACAGAGCAGAGAGGGCCACTTTGTCTTTGAGAGAGCAGCTCTCTCTCTGCAGCATGTATGAGAGAGGCGGATCAACTCACAGCTCCCCTTTGCTTATCTTTCCCATGATACGGCGTCTCACGCTGCGTGGGCTGGACTCGGCCCTCCTCCTGGCCCGGCCTGGCTATTCTCCTGCCTCAATAGCTCTGTTTGACTCCCCCGGCGGAGCCCTGAGTCGTCTGAGGGCCCGCAGCAGAGTCCCTCCTCTCTCTGGGACCCTCAGTCCTGCCCTCCCTGCTGCACTCACCCCCCACCATCAGGCCAGCGAAAACCCAGCGCCACAGGCTGAGCGGCGGAGGAGAGGGGTCGGTCCACGCCTCTCGCTAAAGAGCTCCAAGACAAAAGCAAAAAAGAGAAAGAAAAGAAAAGTACGCTACCGGGTCGACCCAGCACCGGCCTGGTGTCTGACAGCACGATTTATGGCAGAGCCTGAGATACTGCTGGAGCCAAACTAACAGTTTACACTCTGAGAACAGTTCCCAAGACAGGGAGGGGACGGAGGGAGGAAGGGAGGTGGAAAGATAGAGAGACAGAGGACAAAAAGGGAAAGCAGAGGAGGCAGGGTGAGGGCACAGACAGTGAAATGAGATGGGAAGTGACAGAGGAAAGAAAACTGAAGAAAGGACAAGAGTGAGTAAGACACCGGCAGACTGAGAGAGACAGAGACGAGTAAACAGAGTCCTCTGTGATGCAACAAGTCTTCATCTCACCGAATGATCTTTGTCATTAAACCCATCAGCTTGTTTAAAGGATTTTCTAGAAAGTCTTCTCCAGAGGGACAGAACTGGGCACGTTTAAAAGGTCAAGATGCAACACAGGGTCACAGATTTTTTTAACTGCAGTGTAACACTGTGGCGCTCACACCTGCCACCTGAGCTGCAGACAAAACGCTCACGTCACGCTGCCACTCATCGTCTCCACTCAGGATCATGGTGAAGCTGCTTTGAGTCCAGTCGGGCGCTCTCATTGAACGTCACCCCTCAGGTCACAGTCAGACTGGCCTCACACCAAACGACTTTCCAAGAGACTTCACTGTCGCAGAAGAATTTCTAACGTCAGAATAAAATCATGAGCGATTGTTTGCAAGGTGATCATAAAGCTCAGTGTGAGCTGCCTGAAGTCTTTTACTCATCTTCATGTTCCAACACAAACTTGTTCAAATGTTTGATATTATCTTAAAAAAATTCTTAGTTTGTGGAAATACTGAAGTTCAGTGACAGCCAGTACGTGCACTCTGCACCAAACAGGAAGCAACAAACCAGGAAGAGAGTAAAGATGTTTTAGTGAGAAATCTGATGGTTTGAAACAGCTCTAGTCTCGTTCCCGCTAAAATATCTCAGCTGACCAACAGAGGCTGAGCAACAAAGTTTCTTATCTTTATGGATCACATTGCTGCTGAACAGAAAAGACTGCTGTCGACATGTGATGGTTTTTATCCTGTGTTTCTATAACTGTGTGTTTTTGCAGACATATCTTTTCTGCAGACATGTCTTACAGACGTGTAAGATATTGTTAACACGTCATATTTCCCAAAGAGAGTTTGGCGTTATATTTCATTTTCATAAATTGTGAGCAGGTGTCAGACTCTTGTCCTTTAAAGTCTCTTTGTGTACAGTCAGTTTTAGTTAGGAGGCAGAACGATGCTTTAAATGCTGAGCTGGCACCAGAGTAGCTGGTGCTTCATTCAGCAGTCGATGGAAACGTCTGATTCATATTTTATTCTGGGAAAAATTCAGAATCTCACTCAAAAGATAAAGTTGCTGCTGTTTTTGTTGTTCTATAAATTACAGCTGTCAGCATGAACACGTTAATCATGATGCAAATAAGGTCCAAACATAACTTGTTATTTTTTTAAATCACGTGCTGCTATTTTGTCCCTTCAACACACTCTTACTTGTAGTCAAGCCACGCAGCAACTTCCTAAAACTCTGTCAACAGGACCAGAGTCGTCCTTTCAAACTAAACTGTGTGTGTGACATAATCAGCTCTGTGAAGTGTTTCATGGTTTTAGACTGTCGCAGCAGAGCAGCTCTGATATGAAAGATATTAATCTAAATATAAAGTTCATTTCTGTAGCAAGCAAAACACTGGAAGAACCTCCTCACGTCATTAATATGGACTTCAAAACTGTTTGAAAATGCAAAGTAATGGTATTTTAAAAGTGATCAAAAATGTGATTAATCACAACTAACAATGGAAATTCAGTGATTAAATACAGTTTTAAAAAAATGATCATTTGACAGCCCTACAGGAATATATTAATATATATATTAATATTAATCTGATTCTCTTTATGATTTCCTCCTCTGTGTGTGACACTGAGCCACTCTGACTGACATCATTCTTTGAAAATGTGTCACAAATATATAATTTAATTTCTTTAAACTCAAACTCATGTCACACAGCTGGGCACAAATCAAACTCCTCACACACGAGTAAAACTACACATTGATGTGTTGTGATTATTCACAGTCTCCAGGACAGAGTTTTGTGTGTGTGATTGAGACAAAATAAACTACAGTGTGTGTGTATTCATAATGAAGGAGTGTATGGCCCAGAGCTACAGCGCGTGTTTCTAATAGTTTTTGGACACAGTGGGAGAGGACACATCAGGATCTGATACAAACACAGTTCATTATTTACTGATGGTTTTGTTTTTTTGTGGGATTTATTAAAAAGAGAAATTTAACTTTGCACAAGAGTTTAATGGACAAGAGTGACTTGATGAGTTAGTGAGAGCTATCTGCAGGTTGGAGACACAGAAGACGCTGAAATAAGGAGAGAAGGAGGAGGACAGGTGTAATGACTGAGAGACAGAGACTGGGATGAGGACAGATGGAAACACAGAGACTGAGATGAGTGGGGTTGAGTGGGGCGACTGGAGTCTGAGGTATCAATTGAATTACTGTACACTCGGCTTGCTTGCGGTTGCCATGGACACCTTGCAGCGGAGGGACGAAAGTCCTGCGGAGTTTCTCCATGTCTTCTGAGAGAATTGTCAAATGACGTCGTTACCGGCTGTAACCGTGGTGACAGCTCTGACATCAGACACGTCTCACAAGTGGAGCTCTTGTTGTCTGCAGGTAGACGGGCCGCCGAGTCGACTGCGGTGCACACGCACCCCCGTCAGCGACGCCTCAGTGAGACAATTTCACTCTCGTTCAGCCTGCGCGCTGCCTGAAGAATTCATCTTCTCTGTGTGAAATATTTATGCCTTTTGGTTATTTATAATTCACTCAATACGTAGGGTTTCCAATATTCCACCTACAATGCAAACGAGACTTGAGGGAGCAGAGAATGTTTTAATCTCAGAGTTTCAAAGGGAGAAAAAATGTGCAGAATTCTTTTGGGGATGTAAAGACTGGGAAAACATCTCTCTCAGCACGGATAAATATTTGGATTAATCCTGGTTTTCTCATGCAAAGTGGGGCCTTAGCGATACCTTCAGCAGAGCGCCGGCTCCTGGATGAGTTAAGTAAGCCCCAGCAGCTTAAAGAGATCAATTGGAATCCTCCCCCCCTCCTCCATTTTCTCCTTCTGCCCATTCAAAGAGTCGCCAACAGCATGAGATGGAGGCACACTCATGTGTGAAATAGACTCTTCATGAGGACGCTGGTCTTTGGCCGCCTCGTTTTGGGACCTCGGTCTTAATCCCCCTGCGGATTCTCGGAGGAGGGAAGGCGAGGACAAGGCCTTTTCTTTAGGAACAGAGGGCGAGGGGCGGGGCAGGGGGAGAGGCCGATGAGTCCATTGACAACACTTGTGTATCTGTGGAGATTTAGGTGATGATTTCATAAGCAATGCTCGACTGAGCAGCAATGGCCACCCCGCTCTTAGACGAAAAAAAAACACCCTGAGCTCGGCGGTTTCTTCCTCTCTGCTCACACCGCTGTCAAACTAACTGCTCAAGTTCTCCTTTAATGCAAACAATGCCCCCCCCCCCCCAGAGATATATATGCTCATATTCATTCACACTCACACACACACAGAAACACACAAAGACACAATCATACTACACGTCTGGTTAAATATACACATTCCTGCAAACAACAAATCCACAGTGTTGGAGAGCGACATATAAAACATAGTAATCTCAGCCACCAGCTCCTCTGCATCACTGTAAAGTTTCACTGCACTGAAACTGTCCTCAGAGAAATGAAGCAGCTCAGCTACAAGACAAGGACAAAAGTAACTCACTACCTGCAAAGATACTTTTATTTTTCTAACTTTCTGTCAAATCAGTGCTTTCTGAGTGATCAGAAAAACAATCAGAAATATATATTTCACTCAATAAAACATCATCAATAACAGACAGAAATTAAAACAACAACAGAGCAAATGAAAAGGCTCTCTCAGCTCGTCTCTCGGCCCTTGTTGTGTGTTTCTCTGGTGTCCACTGTGAATCCATGAAATATAAACAGTCTGTGGACGAGACACGTGAGAGACAAGACATGCAGTGTAGCCAATCAGAGGCAGAGGAGGGCGGGTCTTGCCGAGAAAAGCCAATAGTGAAGCAGCAAGCAGAATAAACTAAAGGATAAGGATGTGATGTCACACAGGAAGTACTTCACGCTGGCGTCAGTCACATGACTTCTCCTCAGTTTTATCATCCTTACTTTATCCAGACCTCCACAGAAAAACAGTCCGCTGCACCTCAGAGCTTTTCCTTTAAGAAAGAGCTCCTGTGCTACTCAGTAAATGAATCAACTTCACTACTGAAAAGATGTTTCACGCTACTGGGAAATGGAATTCAGTTAGAAACATCACTACTTGTAGTGACGTGACTGCCCAACACTGCAAATATGTTACATTCACAATCAGCATTTCTGAAGTGACAGAGTATATGAGCCGAATTTTTATGCATCAATTTGTGCTTTTCCTGCTTCAAGTTAGGTGTGTCTTTAATTTTGTCAAAATAAAAGCCCTCTAGTACATGTTTTTTATCAGGGAGACGTCTCCTTTGTGTAATCTCCACAAGTTGTGCACTGATCATACACAGGCTGTGATTCTTAAATAGTCAGCACTATTAGAGACATGCCTGAAATGTGCCGCTAGTTTCGGTGTTGACGAAAACTGACGGTGTGGTTCGAGTGCGAGTTGTGAGCTGTAATTCAGCAGTAAATAATCAGCCGTGTGTGTGTGTGACTGTGGATGGTGGAGCTGCTGGATGGATTTGTGGAGTTTGTTAGTTGCAGCGGTGGCTGTTAGCAGCTAGCTCCGCTCGCAGCCTTCACAGCTTCACCCCGCAGGACTCCACTCAGTCCGGACTGGAGAAGGTTTGTGGGTTGATGGTGTTTGACAGGCAGGTAGGAGGCTCAGTTATCTGAGTGTAGCTGTGCTGTAAGTAAACAGGCTGAACTCAGATCAGTTTTCTCTGACAGAGATGAAAGTTTAGTTTGAATCAGCAACTCTGTGAGAGGACACCAGTTTAAACCTCCAGACTAACATGTTGCACATGAAGAAACAAGTTATGTTTCTGCTTCTTAACAGTCACATGGATAAGTCAGAGTTTACAATGAACCTGGGGACAAATCCACAAAGTTACATGTGCTGTCGCTCATGCAACACTGGAAGACAATTCCACCACCAACATTTCATCACGCCTCGTCTCGTCAAGGAAAATGAAACATAGATTTCGTCTTAGTTTTTATCTTAGGATCTATTTTTAGCTCGTCATCGTCTCGTTGTCGTCATGGAGAAATGGTCGTCAGTGAGATTTAGACTGCACACAAACTGATTGGAGTTTGCATTCAGTCTTTTATCTAATAATGGAGAGTTTCTTGGTTTCTTCACTCTTTGAACCCGCCAGCTGATAAATGCATGTGGTGGTCGTAACAGATGCTTCCACCTCTTCAGCCTCAGTATAATGAAGCTCTCTCCCTCCTCTCTGACTCTGCTCCCACTAAGTAATTATCCCAGCTCTGCAAAGTCCTCACAGCTCAGTCCTGCTAATGTCTGAGGATTCATTATAGTGTAAAATAGATAAAAATTCAATTATTTCCTCCTGGGTACATGCATTAGTCCAGATTGTCCTTCTTCTGTTGCGCCTATTCTCATTGGCCGTGGTATCAACACCGCATCACAACCTGATGGCTAATGCAGCCTTTCTGCTTGAAGAGATAGAAATTAATTGAAAATCGCCGTGAGCTTCGTTTCCGTCAAACGTTTTCCAAAAGAAGGAAAAGTTCCACTGATCAGCGTAAATGTCTTTTTACAAAAGAGTCACACAATCATAATGAACGTCATGTGTCTGGGTGAGGAGATAAAAATATCAAGAGGAAACTACATTTACAATAATGTTCACACCTGCCTGTCCTCCATCACAGTGCTCCACCACAGAACTGCAGCTATATGAATATGTGAATCTAATGTTTGTGCTTATGCTCAGAAAATGTCCATTTTCAACAGTATTTTTGTAACTTCTCGTCCAACTCACAGAAAACTATAAAAAAAAAAAAAAAAAAAAAAAAGCTGCAAATGTCTCAAAATCAACAAGAGCATAATGCCACCCAGAGAATAATTACATCTTGTTAAACCATAGTGGTGACCGGCCGTGTATCATGCCAACATGACGCTGACCAAGGAGTAGTTTTCAACAACCTCTGAGTGAGACCCAGTCGTCCTAATGTGCAATGTGGTGCTCTGTTTGGAGCTAAACTTTTGTTTTATCTTATTGTTGTTGCTTGCATTAAAGGGCAGCAGTGGACGAGGAACAGCTGATTGATGAGGCTGAAGTGAGAAAGTTATCTGTATGAGACCTCCTTTCAGCCTCATCAATGCTGAACAAGTGTCATCTAGAGGGAGATCAGCACGCAGCTGAAAGCTTCTGGTAAACACTGGTCTGTGGGACGCTCAGCAGAGCTTATTAGCAGGCTAGTGGAGATGATGGTATGATGACGTCTGGTAGCTACAGCAGTATCTCTGTGTTAACCACAGTAGTATTGTTGTGAGTATGAGTGATAAGGAAGTATGTACTCAGCCATCTTGTCAGTGGTTACTCTGAGACCACAGCTGATGAGTGAGTGGTTTGTTTACATGACGTGCCAGAGTTTCATATTTAACAGATCCAATGTGGACAGAGAGCATCTCATGTGGCGTGATGTGGCGCAATAATCAGACGCAGGCTTGTGGTTAGGACAAAGCAGCTTAAAATACGCACCAGTCATGTCAGTTTTAGAAGCAGCGGGCAACATCCCAATTCTTCAAATACCAACGGATTGTCAGTGGACGCAGTCGGAGTCAGACGCAGAGAGGCAGCCTTCATGACGGTATGATGCGCACTGGTCAGAGACAGTTCTTCCACCATAATATGAAGAGCGAGGAAGTCCTTGAAGGGCGTGCGAGAGTGGACAAGGACAAAGTCTGGACTTTCACCTGGGAGCCTGTGTTCACTTCCTGTGTGAACTGTAAACCAAACCATGAGCTTTTGTTGCCTAAACCTCAGAAATCAACCCAAAAACAAAGAGTTTTACCTACATGGTACATTTATTTTGAAAAAGCCTGTACGGATCTAAAGAGCAGAAACTGTGCACTTCCTGTGAGAATGGAAGTTTATTTTGAAAGGACACAACTCATGACCTGCCACCTGTGGACGTGCTAAGCAGAGCCAGGAGCAGGACCCTGGGGCTTTATATTTCCTCATCTATCTGTCTCATGGCCTTCACGTGAGGAGTTTGGGTGTGAATATAAAAGTCAGATTTTCCAGAGCAGCACAAACATCCAGTTTTACATTTTTGTCTTCTTCTCATCCATCTCTCAGTGATGACATCATCGCCTTCACATTTTCTTTCTTCTATGTCATTTTCTCATGTCACCAAGTGTCAGCTCCCACAGGGCGTATCTCCACTTCACGTCTGCAGCTCATTAATATTCAGTGTTCTGCTAATATTGTATTCTTCTGGTCCCCTTTGAACTGATGAGATCAGGTACAGGCAGCAATTTGAGATACGAGTCACATTTCACAAACTGGAACTTTATAAAATGGCTCACCAACATGTCCTGGAATTAAAACCAACAACCATCGGATCATTGATGTCTAAAAAAATCTCTTTCAAAGGACAAAGAAACAAAACAGTGTTTGTTGTTTTTATTTCAGTTATTGTTCCAGTAAAAATCCTTTTATTTATTAATTAGAAATTCAACCAATAACAAAAATTACAGATTTCTTTGCAAAACCTTTTTTTTCTTCTCCTTTTTCTCATTTCTTGACTAATAAGTATGTAAATGGTGTCTTTAGTCTGCGAGGCCACAGTCCCTGATGCGTATGCCTGCAGGTGGTGGACCCATGGGGCCACAGCTACATGTTGGCTCTTACGGCTGAGCCTAACCGGGCCCCATAGCCCAGCCACCAGATGCTGGCTGGTGAGATCCAGGGCTCGGTCACACCGTGACCTCCAACATGCACTGGAGCAGTTTGCAGCAGTGTGAAGCGGTCGGGACGAGAGTCAGCACCTCTAAATCTGAGGCCATGGTTCTCTGCTGGAGAATGGTGGATTGTTCCCTCTGGGTTGGGAGAGAGTTACTGCCCTAAACAAGGGAAAGTATCTCAGGGTCTTGTTCACAGTGGGGGGAAAATGGAGCGTGAGATGGATCGGTGGTTTGGTGCGGCATCTGCAGTGATGTGGGCACTGCGCCGGTCCCTCGTGGTTCAGAGGGAGCTGAGCCTGAAGGCAAAGCTTTCCACTTCCTGGTACATCTGCGTCCCAACCCTCACCCATGGTCATGAGCTCTGGGTAGTGACTGAAAGAATGAGGTCACAGATACAAGCGTCTGAAATGAGTTTCCTCTGTAGGGTGTCTGGGCTCAGCCTTAGAGATAGAGGGAGGAGTCAGACATCTGGAAGGAGCTCGGAGTAGAGCCGCTGCTCCTTCATGTTGAGGTGGTTCAACATCTGAGCAGGATCCTCCTGGTCCAGCTGGTAGGAGGCCCCGGGGCAGACCCAGAACACACTGGAGGGATTATAGGTCTCATGTGGTCTGGGAACACCTCGGGGTCCTCCAGGAGGAGCTGGACAGTGTTGGTAGAGAGGGGACGTCTGGAGGACTTTGCTCAGCCTGCTGCCCCTGAGAATAGATGGATTTATGCTGTCTTTACTGTTTCAGCCTTTACTTCCAGTGTCGCTGAAATTAAAATGTCTGCATCATTCCAAAGATTAGACTCATTGTGCAGTAATAAACATGAGTAGCATACTTCAGGATGGATTTGTGTATGCGATCATGTTCTGTGTTGGACAAACCATCTTCAGGCAAATGTAAGTGTACATGAGCCTTGTGCAGGTCACAGCGTGGCTGTTTGTGTCCTCGCCCCCCCGGCAGGAGTTCCCTGTGCAACAACACAAACATTTAGATCTCACTAATTTGTTTCCTCGTTTATCGCTTAATTAACTTGCAGCATTTCGGCTGCGAGTCTCAACGATCAATATAAATCACTACTACAGACGGAGACCCGCTAATGAGATCAGATTAAGAAACGGAATTACAGCCGCTGCCGCCACCAGTGATTAGAAATCACTAAGTACCCCTCTGTGCTATTAAAAGGCCATTTAAAGAGCGTATTTCTGTCTGTGACAGTGCAGTAATTACAGTGTGTCGGACACAGATGAATGGCTGCCTCCCACTCGCTCCTCTTGTCCTCTGCTTTCTGCTCATATTCACTAGACCTCGGCACTTTAACACAGTGTGATGATAAACTGATGTGTTTTACATGTGCGACAGCAGCAGGTGGCCTCAGCGCTGTACAATGCTAATGTACTAATGTACAATACTAATTATTATGTTACTATTGAACCCTGAAAGCTGCAGTGAGTTACTGACGACTTTGAGCCTTTTTAACAGCACCAGGGCCAGAGGAACATTTAAAGGGACAGTTCAGGGTTTCTGGTGAGGTACATACATATAGTCAGTACGTTACTTTCAGTAGATGATGGACAGCGCACCCAGTTTGTTAAAGCAGGCAGAGAAGCTCAGCATTACATTGCTTTGGACGGGGGTTGATATTAAAATGTATTTCAGCCACGTTAAAAGAGGCTCACCTAGAAAACTAAAGTATCAGTCTAAGTGGACACTAAGTGAGGATTGTTTTCACCACTTCACCTCGCCGTCACACAGCCCTCTGCTGGTGTTTCTGACCTGCAATTCTGACTTGAACGACCGCTCCGTCTATCTAACGCACTTTCTTTTGTCGGAGGTGATTTTTTTTCTAGTCCTACAGCAGGTGGAGTTTTGAGTACAACAGATCGCAGCATAAATAATTAAATCAATGATTCAACTCAACTCAAATATATTTATAAAAATATTTTTTTAAAGCAACTCACGCTGACCAAAGGGCTGTACAAAAGGAATCGTTTGCTAAAAACACAAACACCAGAGGCAACATAACCATCAGGTACACAGCTCAGACATTCAGAGACACAACACACACGGGTAGCATCGGAGAACTACAATGTCAGAGGGACTTTGAGCCTGGACTGTAATGAGTTGATATATTGAATCTGGAGCGTGGGACAGCCAGGAGCCCCGGGTCAGCTGAGCTGAGGGACCTGGGGAGAGAATAAGGGGTCAGCAGGTCTGTCATGTAGGACTGGACCAAAACCAATTCTGAACTTTACAGGCAGCCAGATGAGACAGGTGTGATACCTGTGAGGAGCCTGGCAGTGGCGTTGTGAGCTGGTTGGAGGCGGGACAGAGAGGACTGACTGATACTGGTGTTCAGAGAGTTACAGTGGTGATGATGATGATTTTGAGTTCCTGTCACTCTCACTGAAACACTTGGAATAAAACGGAGCCATCACTGGTGTTATTAGTGACACTTGTGTTTTTCCAGCTGATAAGTCAAATAAATGACTGGTGCTGCTGGTCCCACTGGTGCAACAGCTCCTTCGGATGGATGTGTGGACCCATGCATATTTAGTTTGTAATGAACAGGCTGCAGACGCTGCACCTGAGAGCGTTAGCAGCAGACCTGAAGGACCTTCATCCAGGGAGTGTGAGAGATAGAGAATGTGTGGAGAGAAACATCCTGTTCCCACATTATTAGACATCACCTCGGACACATTGTGTCTGCTTTTATCACCCTCACACGCCGAGGTCTCTCTGACCTTGTGTCTCAGTGTGCCTCCTCATCCGGCTGCAGGTAGGTGAGAGCTGTTGTGGACTGCAGTCAGGAAATGAGACACAAAGTTCTCACAGAGATAACGAAGTTTACTCATCCACATCAAAACCGGAAAGAATCGGCTACTGACAGAGATTAAAAAGAGTCAGAATAAATACAGATAGTGAGGCTGAGGCCTGAGACGCTGCTCTGTTTGTTTCTGACTCCATGTGTCGCTTGATTTTCCACTATAGCCTGGGTCTTCAACAGGGAGGCCGTGACCCTGTGGGGGTCCTCAGAGTTACTGCGGGGGGTAAATGTAATGTATCTGTGGTTTGTAGAAATGTATAATGCCAAATTGTTCTGTTGATCAAGTTGTTTAAAGAAGTACACTGATTTATAGCGAGGAGCAGTGAAGCTGCTCTGGAGGCCTGTTCTGACACACAATCATTTCTGAGACCATTTTTCTGGTTGTTTGTTCTTTTAATTTGTCACCCATGTGTTTATTGTTTTACACAAGTGCTGTAAAAGGTTTTCAGTGCAGACACAAGTTGCAGACAGTCATTGCTAACTGAATGCAGGTGCAGTCCAGACACAGACGGTCGCCAGGTGTTCTCTGCCACCACACGGAGCAGCAGCTAAAGGAGGACATTTAGGCCCAGAGAGTTGCGCTGATGGCTGAAGTGTGACTCGGCCTACATCGTAAAGGTTCCTCTCAGAGAGCTCTACGCTGCAACAAAAGACATGAAGCTGCTTGTCTTTGTGAGAGAAGTCACGGATGAGTCCTGATCCATCACAGAGCTTCCTGCCAAAGTGTTGGAGGGTAGAGAGAGAAACACAACAGGACCCTGCAGTATCTCAGCTCCTCTCTGGCGTCTGAGCCCACAGACAGCTCCATCGCTGGCATCCGGACTCTGTACCTGGCTTTATAAGGCCTTGAGCGATGCCAGAATGGGGCTATTCCTGGAGACGGTCCTCAGCACTCTGTACCCAGAGAGCTTTGTTTGGACTGAGGCAGAGGAGGAGATGTATGGCCGCCGCCGCTGCCACACAGGACCCCCCCCCCTCTCACCACTTCAACTATTAAATCTTTATCATCTGCACAGGCCAGTGCAGGGGGTGGGAAGAGGACATGCTTCTCATTTTTATTTCTTTTCCTGTGTGATGGCGACGACGAGGGGAGATTAAGAGACAGCACGTTCTCCTGCCCGGGGCTGGAAAGTTCCTGTAAATAATGTGGATGGGTTGTTTACATCAGCGTGGAGTGCTACACGGGTACACTTTACGCTCTCTCATATCTCTACATACACAGTTACTAAGAAGTCATTAGCAGTTTCAACTCATCTTCAAACTCGTCACAGATCGTTGCTTGTTCACTGGATTTATGATGTGTACATGTGACGTGCCAGGCATCCTCCTGCTGCTGTCGTTGACGTTCTGGGACACCGTGTTAATTTACATGTGTTACGTGCATTGTGACTTTTCAAAATAAACTTTCAATGTTGGCAAAACGCCTCATATTTATGTTTCTTTCTGTGTGCAACAAAAGCACATGTTTAGGTTTAGACAGGTTTGGCTAAACATGGGAAGAAAACATCAGGCTCCTGGGTGAAAGTCCAGTGTTTGTTGGTATTTAAAGCCAAACAATGATGTTTTCCTGACTATAAACAAGTGATTTTGTTCCTAAACTGAACCTAAAGATCAGTTATAGCTGTTGACTCCAGCTAAATAAGATTTATAATGAAGATGTTTTGTTGATCTCATTCATTTGGTGTATGCAGAAACAAGTTAACCATAAAATACTTGTGGGCCCGGACACCTTTGTGCATGTTGGGGATACAGGCAGGATGCTGGCTGACGTGTCTGTCTAGAGACTGTTGCTGCATGAGCCCAACGTGTTGAGCATAAACGTGTCTGTGCGTGGACAACGATATAGCATGAAGACTTTCTCTTGTCCCTAAACATCCTGTCTAACCCCTCCTCTAATATATCGTTTCACTGAGGTGAGTGGATCACGACGAGCCTGTTGTTAACTTTCCGTTTACCAAATGAACATTTCTGAGCTGCACGTCTCCTCCAGTTGTCGATCACAGATCCATGTGATGACACTCCACCTACCAGAGGGGTTAATATGATTTACATACAGTACATGTGTGTGAAACAGGAGGCCAGACGTGTGATTGATTCTCCATCAGGCTCAGAGAGGAGCTGCTCTCCCCTCTGGGATCGGCCTCTGTTCAGCCTCAGCTGTTGGATGGCAGGATGGTATGGCTGCCGGCCAAACGTAATGTTTACACTAACACGCACAACTGTTCCCTACGTGGTCACGCTGAATTAACGATCCTGAGACCAGGGGCTCTTGTGTGCTGCTGTGATTACAGCAAGACAGGTGGGAGGTGCAGCAGTGGGAAACAGGGAGGTGGGAGGTGGTGGGGGGGGCAGGACAGGCCCCGAGCGGGCCCTCAGGATCTACTTTTGGTTTCCATGACTGGAATCAAAACACAGACAGACACCTCGTTCATTATCGGGCTCTGGTGAAACCTTTTACTGCAGTCGTGCGTTCTGTCTGACTCTGTCGGGCTCAGTGAGACTCTCACATGGAGCGTTGTGTCAGGCTCAGTCACATGGAGCGTTGTGTCAGGCTCAGTCACATGGTGCGTTGTGTCAGGCTCAGTGAGATCCTCACATGGTGCGTTGTGTCAGGCTCAGTCACATGGTGCGTTGTGTCAGGCTCAGTGAGACCCTCATATGGAGCGTTGTGTCAGGCTCAGTCACATGGTGCGTTGTGTCAGGCTCAGTGAGACCCTCACATGGTGCGTTGTGTCAGGCTCAGTGAGACCCTCACATGGTGCGTTCTGTCAGGCTCAGTGAGACCCTCACATGGTGCGTTCTGTCAGGCTCAGTGAGACCCTCACATGGTGCGTTCTGTCAGGCTCAGTGAGACCCTCACATGGTGCGTTGTGTCAGGCTCAGTGAAACCCTCACATGGTGCGTTGTGTCAGGCTCAGTGAGACCCTCACATGGTGCGTTGTGTCAGGCTCAGTGAGACCCTCACATGGTGTGTTCTGTCAGGCTCAGTGAGACCCTCACATGGTGCGTTGTGTCAGGCTCAGTGAGACCCTCACATGGTGCGTTGTGTCAGGCTCAGTGAGACCCTCACATGGTGCGTTCTGTCAGGCTCAGTGAGACTCTCACATGGTGCGTTGTGTCAGGCTCAGTGAGACTCTCACATGGTGCGTTGTGTCAGGCTCAGTGAGACCCTCACATGGAGCGTTCTATACTTGGTTTAACATGAAAATATCTACCGGCACCATCAAAGAATTGTGACAAGTCAAATGCTTTGCAGGAAACCTCCTTATCAAGTAATTTTGACTCATTAAGTCCTTAACCCTTTAAAGTCCACATTGAGAAAAAAGAAACAGACAAATTTCTTCTTCTTTTTTTTTGTTTCCATTGGCCAAAAATACCAAAAATCAAACCTTGCTACTGAACCCAGGTGCAGTTAAACAATGAAGATGAGCAGCTGCATATCATGGCATCATGACAGGAAGGCTTTTTACATCTGTGCCTGACGCTGGAAGTCGCTGATCAAGAGAGAGAGAGAGACCTGGCTGGGTATGAAAATGTAAAAAATGAAACCTATCGGAAAAATACGTATCTCCTTGACACTTGGCCAATACGTAATCATGAATGTCCCTATCTAGAGCCAGTGTTAGGTTTGTCTGTTCCGGGCTGCTGTAGAAACAACATGGCGGACCCTGTGCATGAGGACCGGCTCTGTATGTCAGATACTAACGGCTCATTCTATGGTAACACAACGATTCCAAGTGTGAAGGGATCATACACTGATGAAAATGACCAGTATGTTCTCAACACTGGACATTTATTTATCGAGTGAAGAACTTCATAAGATTTGATAAGAGTGACATTTTCACCATGTGTAAAGACAGTGTGCTCTGAGCAGGGACACGCACTGCAGGTGAGAGACAGTACAAACATCAGTGTAAAGCAGACGTGGTTTAAATATCAAAGCTTTTGTTTTTTCCCATGGTGCCGCAGCAGGGATGCTGGCTGTCGCTGACGTGTGTCTGCTTTCTGTCACAGCCACCTAAAAGCTTCTGAAAAAGAAAAAGGCAAAAGGACCGCCGAGCTCTGCCACTTCCTCTCTCAGTCTGTCTCCTCGTTTGCCTCGAGCAGGGTTTCACTCTCCTCTTACTCACAACAGGTGTTCGATTAAAAGTCAGAGCCAATTTATTCTACATACAGGTTTGTCTCAGAGCTGCTCAGGCAACAAAGCCTTCAGATGCAGAGGAAAGACATCAGTCTCTGAGATATGAGTCTGCAGCAGCATCTCAAAGCAGTCTGCTGTATCGATTAGCATGAGCAGAAAGCAGCTAATGAACAGAGGGTCGTTGGTTCCGGTCTCCGGAGAGCGCCCGCTGCTGTAATACATTCAGCACTTAACCTGAATCTTAACCTGCGCTGCATCATTAAACTTCCAGCTGTACAAATGGAAACTGTGTTGAATGTTTGCCGTTTGAGGATTTTCTTTCAGGAAAGCGCCCGCTCGGCAGAGAGGCATTAAAAGGAATCGGTTCCTGTGATTCGAGGAGTTCAGGCGAGGTCAGTGCTGCAGGACCAATCTGGCTTTCGTCTCTCTTCACTTCCAGAAGCAAGTGCACAGACGAGCGGAGCGTTCTGCTCAGAGATCCTTGTCCTCTCTCCTGCATCTGAAAGCAGCTCTGAACCCAGTTTAATGAATGATGTTGAGTGAAAAGGCATCGTCGTTACGTTTGACCACAGCAACAGAAAACAGCAACAGAGCTGCTTTTAAAGGGGAACTTTTTCACTGTTTTCCAACATGGACCCTGTTTAACCAGGTTTGTGGAGCGAGACCACTGAAACCAGCTGAGGTTTGATTCCTGTGCACGAAGGAGGATTAGAGCCATACTGACAAAAATATATGAAGAGGGATTGTGAGAATAAAGTCATAATAGTACGAGATTAAATTTGAAAATTTACGAGAAAAGTCCTAATATTACAAGATTACACTTGTAAATTCACAAAAAAATTAACTTTATGAGAAAAAAATTGTTATAAAAAAGTAGTGATATTATGATATTAAACTCGTAAATTTATGAGAAAAAGAAAGTGGTACTGTAATGAGATTAAACTCCCAAATGTATGCGGGGAAAAATAAGCTGTAATGTAACAAGATTAAATTCAAAGTTACAGATATAAGAGTTGTAATATTACGAGATTATGTTGTAGGGTTTTATTTACCCAAAAGAAAAATGCCAAAACAACATGTATGAGGAGAAAAAATGGTAATATTATGAGATTAAACTCATAAATGTCAGAGAAAAAATTGTATTATGATATTAGAATCATGAAGTCATGAGAAAAAGTAGTAATATTATGAGATTAAACTTGTACAAGAAAAGACAGTTGTAATTTTGAGTTTAAATTTGTAGATTTATGAGAGAAAAAAGTTGCAATATCACAAAATTAAACTCATAAATTTACAAGAAAAAAAACCAGTCATAATATCATAAGGAGAAACTCAAAGCTCAAGGCTCAGACTGTTATTCTGAGTGTGTGACAACATGATGAAAGGATCTCTACAGAGACAGAGCTTTGTGGTAAAGAGTCAGATCCTTTTTGTTTTCAGACACTTGTTGTCACTTGGAACAACAATCCAAACCTGTCAGTGACAAAAACAAACACTGTTGCTGGACGTTATTTGCTGATGCTCGATTGCCCTGAGTGGTTACATCACAGCCTGTTGCTGCCTGCAGCACTCACGCTTGATGCTCGACCAGTTTCAAACTCGTTGTTCCTACAAGTCACTTGGACACAAACACATGGGAGTTGGCTCAAGGTTAAAAAATACTAAAGGAACCCTTCAACAGTTGATTCAGCATGATCCATTTACCTCCAGTTTTCAGATGTTTCTTTTAGAGCTTGAATATTTGCTCCCAATAAGAGAAGCAGAGAATCATTGATTACAGACGGAGCAGAGAGAAACAGCAGCTCTGTGCTCTGCACCAAGTGTTTATCCAGGTTGGAGGCGGAGCAGATAAGCTTATGAAAGGGAAATGAGCAGAGACGATAGCTACAGTGTCTGTAGTAAAAACAAAGTGTGTGTAGGAGCCCCGAGTGTGACCTTCATCACAGACTAAGAAAAGACTCACACACTCTTCGCTGACCCTGCTTTGGAAGGTTAACTCTTGTTTTTCAGAGATAAACTCTGAACAGAGCTTTATTGTGCACTAACAAATAAAAAGCCTCACGCTTGGAAACAGAAGCTAATTAAAAAGTGCAGCCGCAGCCAGTTTCTGCTCCCAAATCATCTCAGCACCAAACAACACCAGCCGCCGCCGCCGCAGCACCCACTCCCTGCTCGCCTTCACTCCTCAGCACCAAACACACACATCCTGGATTTGAAACTCTATTGATTGGAGGGAAGTTTGCTCCTCACATCTCACTCCTCATAAATACACTTCTTCACAGCAGGAATCTGCCCTGCTGCTTTACAGCCGGCTGTTAGTGAGCCTCAACCCAAGATAATAACTCTTTACATATTTCTGGGCTCATTATTTGGGAGGAATTTATCAGTGTTGTTTTTACATTTACAACTGAGAGAAGATCAGATGAAATGTGATTGTAGAAAAGTTTGGGATGTGTGGTTATAAAAATAGAAACTCTTTTCTGTCAATGACTGAGGGACACAGACTGATGAAGAGGAGGCTGCTAATTGTAGACTGTGTCGGTCAGACAGGAGGAGCAACACCTTTCAGATGGGCGGTGAAACTGTTTGGATCCTTTGCTGCGTCTGTGACACAAAAATCCACCTCCTCTGTCTTTTTCTCCTCCACCTCGTCGTCGCTGATCTCCTTGTCGCGCTCCTTCTCCACAGACAGGGTGATGGGGTAGCCAATGAGCTGAGAGTGCGTCTTGACAACTTCCTTGATCCTCTTCTCCTCAGTGTACTCTGTCTGGTCCTCCTTCAGGTGTTCCATCCTGTCATTTCCAGGACCCTTCGAACAACTCTGTCAGTTTGGTGTTGTAGATCTGCAGTTGAGCAACTTCTGCAGCTTTGCTGCCTGCTACAGATCCAACGACCACAAGAAAATGTTGGCATTGTACATTTATGCAAACCACAACATTTCATATGCATCATATCGATGTTTCTAAAGTGACGTAATATATGAGCTGACTGGAGGTGGAGGGGATGGTGTGAGAGAGAGAGAGACACCTGCCAAGCTGCAGACTACTGTATGACACCAACAACTTTTTATTCCCCATATATGAGTGTATTTAATGACCAGTGGCCTTTTTCCAGCTGAGATACTGTAGTGCCACAAAAACAGTTGTTTTTGACTGAGACATGACTGTGCTTCTCTCTGTGATAGCACCATGAAAAGTGTTTGTTCTTACCCAGATATTGCTAGTATTTCTGCTGGAATACTTCCACAAAAGTTAGCTGTTATTTTACCAAGACATCGCTGTGTTCCTGTTCGGTGACATGAAACGTGTTTGTTTTTACAGAGATATTGCTTCCCGCAGGAATCGTTCTACAAAAAGTACTTGTTTTTCAATGAAACATCGCTGCTTGTCCAGCAGGGATTTTGCCCCCAAATCAGGTATTTTAAGCCGAAATACGTTGTTTAAACATAAAGTTTGAACATATCTGTTGCATAATATCGTACAGATATTTTGCCGTATTGCCAACATTTCTTTCCAGTGATTGCATTAATCGTCTGTATTTTCACTTTGAAGTGAGAGCAAACTCGCTGCCTCCAGAATCTTTGAACTCTTTGAGCCAAGTGTTTTAGACCTGCAGCTGTGCACATTCACTTTCTGCTTGGCCTCCATACTTGTTCATATTTCTGGCCTCAGACTGATTCAGGTTTAAAGAGTTCCTAAACAGATGAAGCTGAGTCCTGAGACAGTTCAGTGATCCGTATGTTCGCCCAATCAGGTGCAGGAATTAAGTGGAGAATACCATGTTGGATGGTAAAAGGTGTGTCCAATAGGCTGAAAATCAATTTGGCTGTCAGCCCACTGAGGACACGCCGTCCAAACACACGCCTGCTGAGCATCAGCATCAGCCACAGACAGAGCAAGCTGCCTTTGTGACGCAACTTGACCACGAAGTTCCACTAGTGATTAAAGACTATCTAATGCCCTGCTCAGGGGCACATCTGCAGCAGGAAATAACTGAGGTTGCAGCAGCGGGCCACCTAAGTCACACAAGCAGGGGTCAGTGTGCTTGAACGATGCCCCCCGCTCTCTGCAGCTGTCCATGCTGGCAACGGACGCCGCCAGGCCCTGCCAGTCAACAGCACTGTCACATCAAGTCAGTAACGATCTCCTGGAAGCTGTTCAACAAGCCAAAGCCATCAGTCAGCCAAACAAAGGCCCGCCCACAGCATGGTCTGGCCCAGAATGCAACCATTCATCGCGAGGGAGAAGTCAGAGCGCTGGCCAAGCCTTTCATGGACAGAGAAAAGGATCTGTAACCAAACCATGCTCAATTAAGGCTCTGATTCGCCAGGGGAGATAAGGGGTAATCAATCATCGGTGGCCGGGCCTTGTGCAAACAACGTCGGGATGTGTCAGGCGGGCAGAGCCCGGCCAAAATCAGCTGACGACTCTCAGACAAAGGTGCGAGGGTTGGTCCTGTCAAACGCTTTCACACAGAGCTGCTGTGTCAGAAAACAGGTCTGCTGAACAACGGCGCTCTATGCCGTCCCCCGTGGGGCGAGCGCCGGCTTATCATCATTAATTTGTCCAAGTGGGGATGAACATACAGTCAACACATGAAGCATTATCTAGATCAGACTGTCCAGCGCTGTTACCTCATCTGTGCAAACATGGAAACAGTTTCCATCAGCAGGAGCAGCCGCTGGTGTTTTATAGACTCACTCCAAACTGTAATCTCTCTGAGATATGTTGTGTTTACTCAAAAGCTCCGCCTCTGGAAAGCTTCATGATTAAGTGACGGTGATGTCATCCTGTTTCTGAAGAACGGCTCAGATCAGACGGCTCCACACCTGCTCGTCTAAACCTATCAGCATGTTTCCAAGATTAAAAACACATCACTATCATCAAATATTCTCCTCTGGAGATCGAGGTCGTTAATATGAAAGCAGTTTATTACAATCCATTTTCTAATTTAATGTTCGTCAGTGACCTCTATGGGAGGGAGAAGGAGGAAGTCAGGTGACAGAGTCTGCGTAGGAAGGTGGTCAGAGTGGATGAGTGGGTCAGACAAACAGGAGACAGCTGTACCATCCTCATCCTCACTGTGACCTCGTCACATGTCCACGTTTGGTCATGGACTTTCCACGTCCACATATGGCGTCCAAGGTACCCTGGGTGTGTTGGTTGTTGACGTTCTGGGACGCCGTGTCAACTTCAGCCTGTTACATGCATTGTCCGTTTTCAAAATACACTTCTGTCTTCACAGGAAATGTACAGTTTGATACAGTCTCTTTCAAAATAAAAGCACTACGTCGGTACAACACCGCCAACTGTTAAACTGCGTATCATGCCAATGTGAGATGATGGTGGTGTCTGACGCTGGAAGTCACTGACCAAGTTCCAGTTCCAACTTGTCCACTGAGTCGCTGGAGTCTTTTAAAGTCTGGTGTCTTATGACGTCTGGAAACCTCTGACCTGTTGACTTCAGGCCTGCCTCCGCCCATTATGACGTTTTCAAGGTGTAGTGCAGGGAAATATGATCCGCTGTGAACACTGTGTACTTTATTTTGAAAATTAACCGGATGTTTTATTTTGTTTCTGTGCACGACTTCCTGCCCCGCACGATCTGCTGTGTGCTGAATTGCTGCGTTGTGCTCCGGCGTCCGGCAAAAACAGAAGTCCTGCGTATCTGTTGCGGAGGGCTCCGGAGCGCCGCAGCTGTGACGGAGCCAGAACGCAGCACTGCCACAGCCGGTGGAAACACACACACTGACTAGAACTGAAACGGATCGGCTCCGCTGCCGTGCCGGAGCGCAGACGCAACCAACACACATCTGGTGGAAATTTGGGGGTAAGTGTGTGTTGAAGAAGCAAACTAGCAGCACACGATAAAAAAAAGTTTGTTTGGATCCTAATTGCATCACGACTAACGCATTAACGCTGACAGTCCTAATTTACTTTTAATCATCTGAGTATGTTTCTGTGTGTTGACACAGAAGAAAAGAACAAAAGAACTGATTTTAAAGTTTCTGCTACCATTTTTCTGAGTGCAGCTAATTTCCCATCTTTCTTTCATCCTTCAGTGAATATAGATGAACAAACACTGTGGTGTTGTGGTGTTATATGAGGCTGGACTGTGATGTCTCTTTCAGTGACTCTCTGCTCTTTCCCTGTTTTCTTGTTTCTCCTGGTTGCTATCAAGTCGCATGCAAAGTTCCTCTTCTTCTTTATTCCGAGCCAACCAGACACGTTTAGTGCCTCATTTTCAAGCGACATGAAGCGACATTTTCCTGGGAAGGAGCAACCAGACGCTGCGTGTTCAGACCACAAATGTGAAAAGCTTTCATGAAGTGGCTGCAGGTTGAATCACTGCTACCTTTAGTTATATAAAGCTGTCGTGCGTTATTACTCTGACTCCGGCAAAGCTGAAAAAGCCGCTGGTCTTTTTTTTCACTTCTTCTTCTGTTCACATGGGCGTAATTTCCAACCCAGCAGACGTGTAAAAGCGGCGTGTTTGGAATGAGTCAGCGGGCGTTGGGCACCTTTCAGCTGCTGCTGCTGGTTAAAATATCCAGCCTTTCTTTCTGTCACATGGACGAGATCTGAGAGGAGACGGCGAGCAGAAGGCGGCGTCTTCTCTCTGTGAATCATCTTCTACCTTCTGCCTGCTCATTCTGACACTTAGCTCAACTCTCAGGAGTTTCTCTCCTCCACGTCTCTTTATCAGCACAGAGACACTCACACAGTCTTCACGACTCATAAAGACATGCACAGGTATGTGATACATCTGCTATAATGCACAATCACTAAGTTCATCTTCTGCTTTGGAGGCAAATATTGTATTTTCAGGGCCTGTCACACCACAGCACTGTAACAAGCTGCTTCCAGTCATTTTAATGAGGGGAAGGCGGCAGAGGGGAAGCGGTTTCCAACACTGCGGGAGGGGTTTGAAGCATTTGCCGCCCACGTGTACGTGCACAGATTTTGCTCCGCCGTGCTGAGTTCACCGTGTTGAACTTCTGGCGGTTGCTGCCTGCCCTCAAGGCCTGCCTGGCCGATTATACAGCGGGCATCCCAGAATCACAAAGAACACAAGATGGAGGATTTTGATGACTAAATACCCAGAGTGACGGCACCAGCAACTTATAACGACCACCAGAAGATAAACTGGGCTTGCGATGACATTTTAAACTACAGATAACTGTAGAAATCTTTGGTCATTTCTTGAGTCTTGCTACAGAATGCAGCGACAGGCTAACGTTCACTGTGCCAGTGTGCAGACACGCAGCACGTGGAGGCAGCAGCCACATTAAAAACACTTTACCTTTTGGGGGAATGCTCGTGCAGGTGCATGCTGGGTGGTGACAGCATGGCGGTGTGACAGCAGTTTTATTCAGACACTGATAGTTACTTTGAGGATACAAAATATTATTCAGCTAATAGATTATAGTATCTTATCACAGGTTAAGCTCCCCAGCAGCATGTAAAGTGATAAAGTGAGCGCTGCCTTTACGTGCGGGACGCTTCCCTCTGTGCAGTGATACGAAAGAAAATAGTTCCTACATGAAACTGCTCACAACAAAGTCTGTAGATTATCTGGAGTAACTGATCTTCTGGAAAGAAACACTGATGTTGAGTTTGTACAACAGTTCATCATATTGTAGAGAAGCAGACATCTCCAAACTATCCAGACTGATAAACCACAGAGGTCAGAAGGGAAATATGTATTCTTGATTTGGGGGTGAAGTGTCCCTTTAATGCAAAACTTTTGTACTTCTACTTGGGAACAATTTGGAGTGCAGGACTTTTACACTTTGTCACTAATTTACTTTAAAAGTGTTGCAGGATTTTCATTTCAAAAAACACTTCGAACAAACAGTTATGTATCGGCTCATACAGCAGTCATCCCTCCCAGTCATCATCATCATGACCCACTGGATGCTCGGTGGTGGTGTATTTATCTGCAGAGACTCCTGCCTGTAATTTCTGTTTTTCTTTGTACTCTCTTATGCTGGGAGTCTCCAGAGCACATGCCCCCTAAAGAAACACATTTGCACCACAGACTGATGAAGAAAAAGGACCCTGCACCTCCATCTCATATCAGGGTCTTCATATATTTTCAGAAACAAAATCTCAAAACTTTTCCAATACTTAGCGTTAGAGTGTTATCCAGCCCTCCTACTGAGCTGTGCCACCTGCTTCTTTAACATCTTCTTGGTTACTAACAGAGACAAACTCACATCTCTAACACCACTGCCCTGGTTTCCACACACCCAACCTCAAGGGCCATTGTGTGCATTGCTCCCTCAGTCGTACAGGTCATCACACATCCACTCACACACCACCTCAGCCCACTGCCCTCCAGGCACAGGTACGGAGCACTGAGGTCGCTTTGATCCTGCCTGATCCCTGCAGCCACAGCTGCCTTGAATCGTCTCACTGACCAGACCAGAGTGTGTCATCGCTGTGATGTTGTGTATTTGCTGTTGTCTGATCATATACATTGCTGGGAAACACAATCTCCCCTCAGGGACAAAAAAACAAAGATTCTAACTAATTTCATGACTTTCCAGGCCTGGAAATGTGGATTGTTAAATTCCATGACTGTGGAAACCCTGTCATATGTGTCACTGCCCAGTGTGTGAATAAAACCTACGCTCTTGCCTGGGCGCAGCGTCACGTCACGACTTTATAAAATGGCAGCGACCACAGGCTGGAGCGTGAGCAGCAGGCATCCAACAGGAAGATTACCAAGTCACAGACACAGCAGTTTGCTTTCACTCTCAGTTTTGCTGGTGATACTGTTTAAAAACAGTAACCGACACTTCCTGTGAAATAAACCTTTAAATTAAAGCTCAGAATAATTCTTCCATCTGCGCAGGAAAACTCCATGTGTTGTTAAAACAAAACAAAATGGTGACAATGTCTAAAGAGAAAAACAGAGAAACTGACCAAGATCACAGATTTATATGGTTTGATTTTTGACAATTAGTCATGGTAAAGTGACATGTGCTCATCTCTGGAAACAGGCAGGATTACTTTAATGGCACATTTAGTCATTTCTTGTTGGGAAATATGAGTTTACAGACTCTGTCACCGAATAATGACGAAGGATAAGAATGAGGTCACTCCTGAGAGGACTGTTACATGTGACTCTGACACACACACCCACACAGACACACACATACACACTCTGGGCAGCAAGCAAACACACACATGCAGCTGAACACACATCACAAACATGTAAGCACACATATACAAAGAGTACACACTGATGCCACAGCTGAGAATAAGCTCCTGTAGTGACACACACTCACACACAGTGACACGTGTGCACATGTACATTAATGAATTGAGTGAGTGAGGCCGCAGCCTGCAGACGGAGGTCAGGGTTGCATTCAGGGTCAGCTCAGTTCCCGGGGCTGTCGGGTACACTGTGTTATGACTTGTCTTGGTTGATTGGCCCGGAGCAGGAAGTCTGCACGGGGGACCAGAACCCTTTTCAATTCACCCATCATCCCATGCTGCTCGCTGCTCGGAGCTTTATTGGCCAGAGCCGCAGAGAACTCATTGGCTCGTCATGTGAGTCTCACAGATGACAACTCTACAGTAGCTGGCATTTTTCTTTCTCTCTTTTCTCCTCAGAAAGATTCTTGGCTGCGGCTCAGATCCAGAGGAATGGAAGGAGTGCAGATAAGAAGCTGTTGTTTTTATGAAGCCCCACTTTGCACCATGTGTGCTCGCTGTCACTGCTGCTGCATGTCTGAGGAGACATTTGGGAGAAATCGAGTTTTACATAGAGACAAAAAAGCATCAGAAAATATTCATGACTTGGATCTGGCAGTTTTTCAGTGGCGGGGCTCGATGACAGCAGGATTTAAAAAAGTTTCAGACTAAAATCAATCCATGAAATCTCTGCGATCAGTGGACAGAAAAGACAAAGTTACTCAGTCTGCAAAGTTTAGATTTGAAAATGTTGGTATTGTGTATTTCTGCAAACCACAGATATGTTACATTATGTTTTATACATTTCATATCAATGTTTCTGACACATGAGCAACAGAATGAGGTCACAGATACAAGAGTCTGAAATGAGTTTCCTCTGTAGGGTGTCTGGGCTCAGCCTTAGAGATAGGGGGAGGAGTCAGACATCTGGAGGGAGCTCAGAGTAGAGCCGCTGCTCCTTCATGTTGAGGTGGTTCAACATCTGATCAGGATCCTCCTGGTCCAGCTGGTAGGAGGCCCCGGGGCAGACCCAGAACACACTGGAGGGATTATAGATCTCATGTGGTCTGGGAACACCTCGAGGTCCTCCAGGAGGAGCCAGGAAGCGTCACTGAAGAGAGGGACATTTGACTTTGCTCGGCCCGCTGCCCCTGCGACACGACTTCAGATAAGCAGTTGAAGTTGACGTGACTTTGTCATCAGGAGACGGAGGTGATGGTGGATGGAGAGACAAAGCTGCAGACCACTGTTCAAAACCAACAAACAACGGCAATTGTTTTCTAGCGAGTCATTTTCTAGCGGCATTTGGGCACCAAATATGGGAGGTGTTCAGGGACCTGTTGCTGTTTTTCCTGCAGCTGGAAAGCCAACAAATGTCACTCTGAAGTCATCAAATACCGGTGTGTGGTCAGTGACTTCTTTCATCAGGTACTGACAAAACAGTGAGCATGATCCATGGCCGGTCACCGTTATTTTTTAACGGCACCCAGCAGCAATAGGCGGAAAGGCAGTGGGACAACAACATAAGTTAAAGGGGCAAAGGTCCAAGTAGAATGGGCAGATGGGCTTTTAGGGACCTGTAGCTTTTTACCCCCAAAATCAGTGTTTTTTTAGCAACCTGTGGCTCTTGATCTTTTTGTCTCTTCAGCCATCAAATGTGGGAGGTTTTTAGTGAAGTGTGGCTTTTTTTCCAGCAGCTCTACAGTCTCCCAGAATGGGTGTGTTTTTAGGGAGCTGTTGCTGTTGTGGCTCTTAATGCATGCTCTTTCTAGCCCCTAATGTGGGAATTTTATAGCATCATGTCGTTGTTTTTCCCGGGAGGAAAGTGTCACACTGAAGTAGTCGTTTTTAGAAATGTGCAGTGCCAACATTTGGCTGGCAATTGGTTTAAATCTGCACTGTTGACCAATTGCAAACCTCCCTGACTGTGCTGATCTTTTAGACAACGAAGAACCAGAGGGTCCAAAAGCAGAGGAAGCTATTGCAGCATTTGTATTGTGCAATCTAAATTTTGTCAACACCAGCAGTGTATGGGCAAGTTACAAGTTGAAATCCTGCCCACCCAAACACCGAGGCTCACAGTCCTACATTCATGCAGGGAGACCCAGAGCTCACAGAGGTTGAAAATCACGTCCAAGTTTACAAGTCTGTTGACAGAAGCCTGATTGACTTTAAATGAACAAACTGCGTATTTAAAAATCTGTGTTTGCTCCTTCACCTCTGCTCGTACCATTCTTCTCCTTGTAGTATCTAACTGCCTTTATTATGCACGCTACGCCTCCTCTACAGTAAGAGGGGTCTGCGATGTGACCTCTGCCCTCAGCCGCCCCCTGACTATCCTCTGCCCACTGCACTGACCAGTCACCATGGTAACTGGCACAAAACTCATTTTCCTGAAATTTGGCGATGTCTTTTGGAAAAGAGCAAAAAAAAAGAACAGTTGTATTTGCTGTACGCGCTGTGAAAACACATCTTTCATATGGTGCCAGAGAGCCTGCGTGGCTTTGTCCTCTGTACAAATATGAGTGGCAGCCTCTTTTCTAGCCCTGAGCAAACATCACAGGCCTCCTCCTCCTCCTCCTCCTCCTCCTCCTCCTCCTCATCGCTCGCTGGGCTGAAGGTACCGTGGGACTGCTTTCTGTAGACGCAGTGTAAAGAAAGAACCGGTGGCACTGGGATTGATCTGGCTTTAATTAACCATTGTACGATGATCCACGACTTCTGCCAAACAGCCGGCATGATTTACGGCCCGTCTGTGGTAGAAAACGGGTGCAGGAGCTTCAGCTGAACTTGTTCTGCTCTGAAATGTAGTTAAGGCTGAGTTTGCACCAGAGATTCATTTGATACCACAGACACCAACATAAATATTTTAATTCCCCTAATATCTGCAGGGTAGTTCCTCCAGAATGATGTCATCAAACAAGGAAATACGCTTTGTCTTTCAGAGTGTTTCCACCACTTTGTGATAAGAGTTTCAGGCGATTCACATACAACATTGATATGTGCACCTACAAAAAGTAACGCACCAGAGTTTGTATTGGTGAATACGCCGACAGGGAAGGAAGTAGTATAAAGAGTGAAAGTCTGCATAAGGAGGCACATTGGGTCAAACAAACACAGGACTTTCTTCCAGAACACTGGTGTTTGTGTTCTGTGTGAAACCAAGGTGTGACGTCATCATGTTTCTTTTCCTAAACCTAACCATGTAACTTTATGTAAGTACCTGACATGACGACACCCAACCATGATTGTTTTCTTAAACCTGACCTATGTTACTTTACATTAAGAATGTAATGTGAAGACATCCAAGCATGTTTCACTTTCTAAACCTAACCTAACCTGTCGGGCGCTAATTGTTGGAGGGTAGGTTGAGAGTTTATACTGTTGGAGACCATGGATCCATGCCTGGTGCATAAGAGGATTTTCAAATTGCAAAAATGTGGGATACTTCAGATAAAACAACAGCTTTAACCGATTTCTAATATTCGTTAGCTGCTGAACAAGAGGCTACGACCACACAGCAGCTCTCGTTCCCTGGTGAGGAGGGTTGTGTGCTTTTTGCTACAGGGTTAGCTGCTAACGAGAGTCGGTCACTTTAGATCGGCTCGTTTTTTGGCTCTGGGGTCGTGTATCGTACTGTTCCCCTGGGTTAGCCCCTAACATGCATCCGTCATTGTACAGTGGCTCGATTTCTTGGGGGGGAGGAGGTTTGTGTGCTTTGTGCTACTGATTTAGCTGCTAACGAGAGTTTGCCTCTGCACAGCAGCTCCTTCTTTGACTCAGAGGTGGTGTACGTTACTGTGCTACAGGCTCACTGTAGCTCCCAAAAGAGTGTTTGCTCAGCTCGTTCAGAGGACGCGCCCCCAGCGTCTCAGAGCAGAGATGCTGCTCATGAAACCTAATTTATATACAGTCAGGTCCATAAATATTTGGACATTGACACAGTTTTCAGCATTCCAGCTCTGTACAACACCACAATGGATTTGAAATGAAACAATCAAGATGTGCTTTAAGTGCAGACTCTGAGCTTTAATTTGAGGGTATTTGCATCCAAATCAGGTGAACGGTGTAGGAATTACAACACATTTTATATGTGCCTTCCACCTTTTTAAGGGACCAAAAGTAATTGGACAAACTAACATAATCATAAATCAAATTGTCACTTTTTAATACTTGGTTGCAAATCCTTTGCAGTCAATGACAGCCTGAAGTCTGGAACCCATGGACATCACCAGACGCTGGGTTTCGTCTCTGGTGAGGCTCTGCCAGGCCTCTGCTGCAGCTGTCTTCACTTCCTGCTTGTTCTTTGGGCATTTTCCTTTCAGTTTTGTCTTCAGCGAGTGAAATGCATGTTCAATTGGAGAGAACTCCCTTTGTGTACTCACCTTCAGTTTGAGCCTGACAAAGTGCACTGTGACCATCTGTCTGTCAGCTGCTGGACACTCCCCGTCACCACCACAGATTCCTGAACATACATTGTTCTCAGCTGACTGAAGTGATTTCAGGTGAAGGCAAAGTGCAAATCACTGACTAAGCAGACGCTCTGTACGATATCTCCTCCCTCAGTCTCAGGGCAACAGGCCCAGGATCACGCTGCACTCACATTTCTACCAGTCAATACTTTAAAAAGACATGAAAACCAGGACGGCATTAGCATATCAAAGGCCAACATCTGACACAGCCCTGGCTGCTTGAACCTACAGTGAGTGGGCCGCAGTGAGAGGAGGAGGAGGAGCAGGAGGAGGAGGAGGAGGAGGCTCGACTGTAGGAAGACGAGATGGGAAACGTGAACATCCACCGGTCGAAACTCACCCAAGGTTTTACCGCTGCTCACCGGTCACACAAGGAGAGGCAGTCTGCACCCACAAGGATGGATTAGTTAGAGATGAGAGCTCTGCTTTCTGCCTCCAGGCACTGATTAAACACACACACACACACCAGCGTGAAGGTCAGAGGTCTGCAGTGGAGAGGTGAGAGCGAGGGTGGTCATGAGCGGGTGGGAAGAATTAAAGGATGTGAAGTAATTGAGAGAGAAGATGTCAGAGGGCAGAGAGAGAAACAGGAAATGAAAAGAATCAAAGACAAAAGGTGTGAAGCAGGAAATAAAGAGTGAGGAGAAAAACGGCATGAGAGAAAGAATCTATAAATATGATGGTGCCTTGCTGTCCATCATGACACTTCACAACTTACATCTCGTGTAACACAGAAACATCTTTTTTACAATGTTCCCATGATCTCTACACTCTGGAGATGCATCATCTCCTTTCAGAGAAAGATATGACATTACATTTCACCAGCTAATCAATATTACAAACATAAAAAACAAGAGCAGTGAAAAATTAGGATGAAAAACTGTGCTAACTGGCTAACCAGCATCAAGACGATCTTCCTGTTTCCCTTTTTCAATGATGAACACAGACGACCGCCGTCTGCTGCTGCTGTGGAGAGACGATGCAGTAGGAGACTTTTCTTGCTGCCACTCTCTGAGGTGGGTTTGGTGTGTCTGGGCCTGAAGAGGCATCAGATTTCAGGAGCAAGTTAAACACAGAATCGCCAACTTACGCTGCTTCAGAAACTTTTCACCCTGACCAGAATACAGTTCTCTGGAAAAACCACTTCTTGTGGACGCATTTGAAGATACTGAATGTTGTGCAGAATGTTGTGTAACAGCAGCCTCAGTACAAAATAATCTCAATCAGACTTCCATCTTAAAACACTATTGGAGGAACCTTGTTGTTAAGGCACCACTTGTAATGGGTTTGTAAGGCAGTGAATAACTTCCTCAGTAGCTTCCACTTCAACTTGATGTGATGTCGAAACACACCAGTAACTAAAATACTTTCATTGCATTGTTTTCCACCGGACTGTCCTAACCAGCATCATCCTCACTGTGACCTCGTCACATGTCCACATTTGGTCATGGACTTTCCACGTCCACATATGGCGTCCAAGGTACCCTGGGTGTGTTGGTTGTTGACGTTCTGGGACGCCGTGTCAACTTCAGCCTGTTACATGCATTGTCTGTTTTCAAAATACACTTCTGTTTTCACAGGAAATGTACAGTTTGATACAGTCTCTTTCAAAATGAAAGCACTATGTCAGTACAACACCAACATGTGACATTCGGCTCTACACTCTTACAGGAAGTGAACACTGGGTGAAAGGTATTTGGACTCATCCGCCACCACTCCCACCCTACTCGGACTTCCAATGCCTAAACTCATATTTTTGTCTGGCTGCTTTTCCTGCTGACGCTACTGGGTGCCATGAAACAATAACGGCGACCAGCCAAATATCATGCCAAGGTGAAAGGACGGCTTTTTTCGTTGATGCCTGACCCTGGAAATCACTGACAAAGCAATCAGTATGCCATGGCTGTAGCTGTGAGACCAGGTTGAGCTTTGAAATTGCCACTGGCAACTGTTTACTTAGAAGCAACAGCTCACTGTGATATGATCACGACACACTTCGACCTGTCGAGAGCTGTTATTTAATTATATCACAGGCATCAACGAACCATCAGAATCAACAGCATCTTCATTTCAAATGTGAGGAACAGCTGTGAGGACGTGGATTTTATTTGTGAAGATAAATTATTAATTTGAATTATTTTTTTAACCCCTTGTGTAGACACTGCAGGTAAACAGTCTGAAGTGCAACACTTCCACTAAAGTGGCTTATCTGGAGCTCTGAGAGAGGAATAAACGGAGAGAGAGAAGCATAGCTGCAGTATATGATGTCGGGAGGCTGGGTGAAGCAGCGGGCAGGTGACGCCATATATGGCACGCAGTTCAACAGGTGCTGTGGTAAAAGGCAGCGCTGACAGACAGGAAGAGAGATGAATGTTTGGTGTCAAATCCCTCCTCTGGCTTCTGTCCGCTGTCAATGAGGTGAAGACAACCAGAAGAGAGCAGAACAGTAAAGAGGAAAAAAAAGAGAGTAGAAAAAAGATCGTTGGCCGGGCCGCAGGACTTTCTGTATTCCAGCTGTATTTAATAAAAGGCTCAGCAGCATTGATCTGAGTGGGGGAATTTCTCCAAACATCCTGCAGAGCTAAAAGGCCGCTGGGATCCCTGCGCTGCTCTGATTGAGGGCTTCCTGTTTTAAGCACTTAATGAGGAACTGGGGAGAAATTTAACTTCCAGGTCTCCCAGCTTGGACGCTTTCCTGAATATGATTTTTCCAGTTCACTCTGTCTGATGCTCCCAGCATTCACCTGCCACTGCTACATCTGTGCAAGTGTGGCAGATTCTTAAAGCTGCTGTGATAAATTTTGGCCACTCGGAGGCAGAGAAACTCCAAAACACGCTGACAGACAAACAGCCCGAAATATTCTCATCTCATCAAGCTCACATGAGCAGATTATTCACTACGTTCACGTCCAGCAGACACAGTGACACAAAACCTTTCTACAGCAGTTTTCTTTTTGGACAAAAGTCTTTTAGCTCTGATTTGATCTCCACCTCGTGAGCTGATGGCATGTGATGCCAAAAATGTAACTAAAGTGGCAGCGAAGGGTTGAACTTGTCACGTCCCTCAAACATCAGTGCAGACTGGCAGAGTAGGAGCACATGTTGCTAACGTCACGTCAGATCAGTGGCCTGATGATGAAGCGCGGTTCTTTTTTATTTGATGACTTGTTTGATCGGTCGGTAGAGTCAAACTGACGTTGTGAACAGATCGCGAGCGTCCTGACAACCACAAAAGGATGTCTGTAGCCAACGCAAGAGAAATCACAGCAGAAGACTGCATGTAGTTACGTGAACGCCATCATCAACCGCTGCTGACGATGTATCAGGGTCTCAGAGGGTTGTGGTGTTTCAAAGGCGAAGATTTCAATCATGGACGTAGCCTTCTGTTCGTACTCCGTTTTCATTTCTAACTGTATTTGTGCACATTTTCTTGAAGCATACGGATACGGATGAAACGGAGCAGAACCACCGGACATCATGGAGTCAGTGTAGCGTAGTTCAAGTGAAATATGAGCGTAGGAGACTGTGTGAGGATGGATATAATGCCCTCACAGACCTCCCCTGTCTACAACACCTTCATGCACAGGCACAATATGACGACCTCCTCCTCCGCCACCTCGTTTGTTGTTGTGTAAAACTTTTGACTCCGCCCTCTAGTGTCATCTATTGGCTGTATCTATGACATCATTAGGGACACATGGAAGTATGGAGGCAATGATGTTTCAACACATTCCCATCCCATATTGTCACATGTCACCATGCCGTCAGTGGACTATCACATGAATGTATTACACGTTAGGTTTCCTCCTGCGACTGCTGTTGATGTTCCAGGACGCCACAACCAACACCAGGATGTCAACAAACACGCGGTCGGGTTTAGAAAAAAACATCATCAACCCCCCCCCCCGCACTATAAGGGCACAAGTATAGTGGCTGTGCCGCCAAACGTACACGTATATAGTGTGTTGCGCCTGTGTGTAGACTTGCTGCAGCACGCTCATTCATCGACGCAGCCAAAACACCTGATACTGGTGGTGTCCGCTAGGGGCAGAACACAGCACTCAGACACAGAGGTTGCGAAAAGCGAAGAGGGCGGTGACACTGTATTTCCGGATGTAGTCGGCTATACACAAACATGGATGCTCTCGATGAAGAGGAGATTATAATTTTATGTCTTTTAAGAACTCGGCAGAGGAAAAGGCGTCGCCATTGGAGATGGTATGTGTGGCCAGACCTCATGTTCACGGTCTCTAGAAGTCTACTTCGCACGAGCGCCTCTAGTGTTCATGTTAATATTGCATCTTGCGCATGCGTCACGTTACCTCATGTCAAAGTGAGCAGGCTACGTGCCAAACGGCTGCAAAATACGCATGGCAGCCATGATGCGTACGCGCACGCGTTGTCTGCAGCAAGTATACTTCTCCTCTAAGGATGTCTCAGCTCCTTATATTACACATTACCAGCAGTGTCTCACAGTGACACCATCCTGTGATTCTTACCGTCAGGACAGGTGCTGTTCGGCCGACCAGCGAAGCATCATAACACCACATGAGGTGGCTTTTGGTGTCAGTGTCTGATGCTGACATCACTGACACAGTGGTGGTGTTTGACGACGTGATATGAGGAACAGGCCGGGTGATTACAATGCTTTAAACACACGTATCTGTTTCCATATGTAAAGGGAGAATAAATGAGCTGTGAGTGTGTTCAGAGGGGCAGGGTGGCACTCCATAACAAGGGGTAGGGGTTGAAATATGAAATGGGAGTTTCTGACGAAAAAATCAACAAAAAAACACAAAAAAAGAACGTACATATAATTTGACCAACACACCATCCTACGCACCATAATCAGTTTTTTTTATCGTCAACTTTGATTAATCATGAAGTGTAATAATTTGTCATCGAGCATCATCTGATCGCCAATATTTAAACCAAAATAACTGATGACAGTGAGAGACGTTTCTGTCCTCTCTGTAAAATCACTGTTAGATTTATGAAAATGTTGTTTTTCAATGGAATAACAGCAGGCTAATTAATTTTTTTTACAATGCCATGTTCCTGTGTTTGGCCTTGACTGATTCGTCTCAGTTAATTTACTCCAGAACAGTGTTTCATGAACAAACTCGTCCATCTTTGACTCTGTGTATCAGCTGAAGGCCGATAAGGTGAAGGTCTTTGCCTCCGTCATAAGCTTCAATATAAATATACTGTATATATACATTTGGATTTTATGTACAGGCTGTGTTCTCTTTGTCTGTTTTAATAAGTCTCCTCACTGTGTAATGAGTTACCTTTTAATCTACTGGAATTAAAATCAGTAAAGACATTTATTATGTGTTAAATGTGCAGCCTGGATTTTATTCATTGTAAAACTGACAAACACTGTGTAACAAAGACGTCTTTAAAGAACATCAGGTCACTGTGTTTGTAGTGAAGCTCTAACCCAGAGAAACACCCACTGAACACTTCAGGAGAAATGAAACTTAGCTTATTTTGAACTTTATCAAACGCTGAGCCACCCGACTGTTGACAGAGTTCAACATTAACACTGAGTCATCTGGTCAATGATTTACAGCTTCAGGTCACACAGCCTGGTTATTCAGTGTGGACCAATGAGCGTATCTAATCTGGGTCTGTTTGCATATCAGTGTTTATCACCTATGGTCAGGTAAACGCTTTCACTTCAGAGACATGAGCACACTCAGGTTTCAGGCTGCAGCAGAGACACATCGGCTCTCAGCTGACAGATGAAGAACTGAAGACATGGCTCCAACTCTGGTGAGTCTCCTGCTGCTGCTGCTGCTGCTGCTGTCACCATGAGTTACTGTAGAAGCTGCTTTGATATAAAGGGATAGTTTGTGTCTGAATGAGGCACTTAAGTGGTCAGTGTATTACCTTCAGCAGATGATGCTCAGTGCACCCCACTTTGGATTAGCATGTAATCTCAGTCGATGCTATGTGAAGATTTTTTCATCACTTTACCTTGCCATCAGACAGGCCTTTTCTTTCACTTTACATTTTCTCTTCTAAAGTGTACTGTATTACTCTGCAGCTATTTAATCTATCTGTTTAATCAGCTATCCAACTCTCAATATTGAATTTTTTGGATCTTAGTTCATGAACATAAAAGAAACCATTCAAATTCAGGTTGTAAAATTTCAAATCAAGACATTTCATATTAGCATTTTTGACATGAATTCAGTGACTGGTGCACATATAAGGAAGTCTTTGACTGGATATCCACTGGCTACAGCAGAACCCCTGAAGTATTGGCCGTTGCCACCAGGAGCTAAATCAGTGTCCCTGATGTGCACTGAAATCAGCCACCTGTAGATCAGTGTGTGAAACCATGGTGCCATGGTGGTCAGAAACTGCAGAGGGCACCTTTTAATAGCAAACATTAACACTGACTGCATGTCAGGCTCAAGATGTTTAGAACGTATCTTTGTGTGTTGTTTGTCTTTTAGTTTGAACACAATGCGAAGCCCGGAGACCTGATCGAGATCTTCCGTGGGACCTATGAGCACTGGGCCATCTACATCGGTGGAAATGAAATTGTTCATTTGATTCCTCCAAGTTAGTCCAAGTCTTGTAAACCATCTGTAACCTTCTGTCTGCTCCTTGTCTTAAAGCTCTCAGATGAGCAGATTATCAGTCAGTTACATGTATGTAAAGTAAAATAACTGTAAAGACAGTAATGAACTTTATCCTTTCCTTCTCTTTCTCTCTCGCTGTCTGCAGCCCTTTATCTCTCCAAGCTGTTTTATTCTTACTTGTTTCTCGTCTCGTCTATCACACACAGATGAAGATTCAGGGGCTCTGGGTGGCCTGTTGACCCTCCTGGACAGCAACACAGCACAGGTGAGACGTCAGAAGATCTGGGAAGTGGTCGGCCACCATCGTTTCATGATCAACAACTTGCTGGATGACGAGTACGAGCCTCGTGAGCGCCACCTCATCGTGAGGGACGCCTGCAGGATGGTCAGTCACGAGCTGCCGTACTCTGCCATCACTCACAACTGTGAGCACTTTGTCACAGAGCTACGGTACGGCAAGCCGGAGTCTCGACAGGTGGGTGTCCTGTAGCTTTTATACTTCTGTTAACAACAACCCTGGTCGTCTGTAGGGTAAAGTATGGAGCTGTGGGAAGTAAAGAGGTGTGTTTACCTTGAAGAGTAGTTGAAGTAGTGCTGAGTCTCAAAATATTCTAGTGACACAAGGTTTGGTGTCAAGACAACATAACAGCTGACCCTGTCACTCAGTGTGTGCAGCCGGGTGGACTCTCACAACAGATCACACTCAGAGGCAGCTTCAATTTTTTGGTCACCAGACGTCACAAACTAAATTCAACAAACATCAACAATGTTTGTGACCAGCTGAGTTGTTTCAAGGGAAGACAGGATGTCAGTGTCTTCATCCTCAGGTGCCATTAAACGAGTATCGGCACGCTCTCCCTCTCTATCTCTCAAGTGATTAAGGCAAATCAAAGCTCTTTATTTCTTACAGTATACACTCCATTCACATTGTGGCCATCGAATGAAGTACTCTTTCACTATATCACTTTAAAGGCACTGGCATTCTTGAAACGACACCCAGCCCTGATGAGTCAACATGAACCTTTGTCTAAAATATATTTAATTTCCTGTGGCTGCTTCAAAATAAAACCCAACTTGTGGTTCATCAATTGAACTTTAAGTGTGAAGCAGCAGGAAATATTAACGTGCACCAGCAGTAACTTCAGATGTGACTGTAGAGCCTGAATGAAACTGGGAGGCTTCTTTTACATGAGACAGAGTTACATGTAGTTTGCACTGTGAAGTGCATGTATGTGTAGTTCATGTGTAGGTAATCTGAATCCAGCACTAAGGGACTGTTCTTTACTTATCTGAGTTTTATATCATGACAAAATGTGTGTATAGAAGATGTCAGTACTGTAAACATTAACAAAGTATGTCAGTAGGAAAATTAAACAATAAATCAAAGTATACGTTGATAAACTGAGAGAAATAAAAGCTGAATTCAGCTGAAAACAAATGTCTCCACTGATCATACGAGAACATAACAGATGTAGCTGAAACTTACTTTATTGATGTTTCAGTGGGAAATCCTTTATTGATTTGATTGAGATTTATTCCAAACATGTAAAACAAACAAACTAAACAAAAACAAATATAAAAAACAGCTAAATTACAGTCACTGAAAGTATCACAGTGACACGCGGCCTGGTGTGTGTGTGTGTGTGTGTGTGTGTGTGTGTGTGTGTGTGTGTGTGTGTGTGTGTGTGTGTGTGTGTGTCTGCACCTGGATACTGAACAACCTCATCATATGAGTTTCTCGTTCAATGTAACAATACACAAATCTAATCCACTCTATCTCAGCTGATAAGAAGCAGATGTGCAGCTAAATAAATAGTGTGATTGCTCATATTTCAAACAACACACGATGATTAATAAGCTGATGTGCAGAGTTCAGAAAAGCTTGTTTAATCAGCCCACTCAGAGCATCTGTCACATTCACTGTGTCGTAGCTGTACCTGATTATTCAGAGAGCCTCAAGAAGACAGACTGACTGCAGATGGATTTTTATATAGTGTGTAAATCTATACTGCAAATCTTTGGATGAACTGTGATGCAGTGATTGCCTAACCCTGACCAATCCAACCAACGAAGGCAACAAGTGGGGCGGATCTTA
Source organism: Epinephelus awoara (assembly GCA_035609425.1). Lineage (NCBI taxonomy): Eukaryota > Metazoa > Chordata > Actinopteri > Perciformes > Serranidae > Epinephelus > Epinephelus awoara. Next base: position 850,455 of record CM069309.1, read on the forward strand.
CCTTCACTGTAGTAGGAAGGTTTGATGATGTCATTCGGCACAATGATAAGTCATGTGCTTCTGTTTAGAAGCGTGGTCATTGGAGAAACTGCCCTTTGGAGAATTGTCCGTCTGGCTTTCAGGAAACAGAGCTGTCTGACAAATGGGCTTTTGGTCCAGTGGCCTTCATAATTATGAGGGCAGCAGTCCCCCCACCGACATGGTGCACTATCTCTGCAATATAACACAGCTGACATGGTGAAATGTTTTTAGCAACATCATTCATAGCATCATTTATCTTTCGCAGGTCAAGAGAGCAGCAGTGATTGGAGGTGCAGCTGTAGTAGGTGTAGTCGCTTTGGGCGCCGCTCTCTTTGCCTCTTTGCTCAAAGATGACGACAAGGAAAGGAGACATCATAAGTGAGACGGCGAGATGAAAGAGAGGATCTTCTCCACCCTTTGAGTCCGTTCATCCCGCAGTGATTATGATTTAGACTATGTGAATAAAGTATCGCACATGTGTGAACTAAAGAAGTTGACAGGGTCCAAAGGACAGAGGGATGTCGTATGCTGTAAAGCCCTGTGAGGCAAATTGTATTTGTGATATTGGGCTTTATAAATAAAATTGAATTGAATTGAATTGAACATACGACCCTGGATAAGACGAGGCAAGCTGAAAAAAAAAAATGTTATAGATGAATCCATGGCTGTTATAATGTATATTTGAGTCGGGCAGGTTCACTTCAGGTTAGTTTAATGTCTGAAATTTGATTCCTTTGTCCTGTCAGATCATTTATAAACATTTACAAATCAAGTGAAGTAATCTTATTCCAAGACTTGAATCTGTAAGCTGTAAATATAGTTTGTTGAACCATTTATTACATTTTAACCCTTTTTATTAGTTTTCTTTTTCAGTTAATCCATAATTGTATATTTACTGTTCTGATTTGTGTAAAAATAAATGGAAAGATTTTCAGGAGAAGAAAAAAATGTTTTCATTTTGATTGATTTATTTGAACATGTCATGTTCTTCGTACCATTCATCTGTGCTTTGCAGGAAAAAGACCAGGATGTTGACATTTTGATTTAAATTTTTCAGATTTAGATTAAGATGTCGGTGTGATGCACTGCCAGTCACCGTTATTCTGTAATGTTTGGTGCCGCAGGACGTCAACCAACGCACCCAGGGTATCACCAACATGCATGTAGACATAGTGGTGACATCACCCTAAAGTCTCGGAATCCAAACAAATTCTGTATGAAATCAATATTCCTGTTTTCGTGGCCGCAGTAATAATGATCAGAGGCACTGAGTGTCACAGAGGGAATAATGGTGGGAAGGCGGACAGCAGCAGCAGCAGCACGGAGGAACAGGAGGACACTGAGTCATGTTTCTGTTACAGACTAGTTATGAGCTGAAGGAGTGTTGATCCCCCGTCGTCTCCCTGCCAACATTGTGCCGTATCACAATCCACCACTGTTCACATGTGGACCCCCGTTACAGCTGGGGCAGGTGGGCAAGATTCACACATGACCATGTGGCCTACATGCTGTGTGTGCACCGTCCTGTTTCTCTGTCTTCATGAGGACCAATCATTCTTTTAGAGAGTGAGGACATTTTGGAACGTGAGGACGTGTGGAACAGTGGGGACATTGTTTTGAAGTTGGGGCTGTGAAAGGGTTAAAAGTTGGTTTTGTTTTGAAGGGTAGAGACAGGTTAAGCTTGAGGCTCAGGTGACGGTTGGACTTCAGGGGTAGCTGAGATGGTTAACCTGAGGGGCCTGAGAATGTATGAAGTCACTGAAGCTCCTCACAAACACCAAAGTAGAAAAAGTGTGTGTATGTGTGCATTCGCATTGGCAGCTGATTCATGTGTGTGTGTACTGACTGACAGCTGAGTGAAGGATCACCATATCACTTCCACACACACACACACACACACACAGTACTCCTCCAGCTGGATGCCCATGAACAATCAGACAGACCCGCTCCGCAAAAAAACAAATGTATCTCATCATATATTCTCAACATTTAAAGTTTCAAAAACAAAAACTTTGATCAGTTCACTACTGCAGCATCGTATATGTTTTCCCTTCCCTGTAGGGGCGGCTGAACCAACCATTAAAATATTGATACTCTTGATACGATGTTTTCTTTTTTAGGATCGATCCTAGTGTCAATAAGATGGACACCAAAACAGGAATCAGTTTCTCTCTAATACGTTGTACCTTTTCGTATTTCAAGAGTCAAACTGTGTAAACAACGTTCTGTTGTCTTGAACACATCTGGTTCATCTTCTCTTTGCTTTTGTGTTGACTGCACCCAAACACTTCACTGCAGACCCAGCAGCTCCTTCTTAGTTTCACTTTCACCTCATGTCAGCAGGAGGACGGTAAACTCACCTCACGGCCGTCCTGTTTACTGCTGGGGGCTGACGTGGACCCTCAATTGTACTATGAACAGAACCGTGTGTGCATCTGTGTGAACGTCGCTGTCTGTGGACGTTTAATGCAGAGAGTGTGTCTGAGCCTGACGGGTCTAATCTGACACATAATATCAGTGATGGATTAATGAAAGAGGAAGAAACATGAAGAAGAGAACTTGGAGCTTTTAGTAATAAAATTGATTGTATCTGTATCAACGTCTGTGGCTCTGGCTCTCTGTTAATCTGGATCGGATCAAATCTAATTGATCCTTTCCTGTCTCCCTGTTTGCCTTTCTGTCCCTGCATCTTGTTTTCTGTGTGTGTGTGTGTGTGTGGGTGTGTGGGTGTGTGTGTGTGTGTGTGTGTGGGTGTGTGGGTGTGCTCTCCCTCCCTCATGTCCCAGCTCCTGATCTGTTCATCACTCTCACCTGTGCGCCATCAGCTCATCAAGCACACCTGCTTCTCATCACCTCATCAACCTGCAGTATTTTTACTCTTCATCCTCACAAACAGATTGTTGTTCAAACTTTTGTGGTGGCTGCTCATCATGGCCGACTGAGTTCACTCTGCTGCTTCATTTTTCATGCCTTTAACCTGTGTTTTCCTGCGCTCCAGGATCACGCTTTTCTCACTTCCTGCCTACACCAGCCTCATCGCACCCACCTCCACTCCTCCCCACAGACCCACAGACCCACAGACTCCTCTTCACTGCCAGTCCCATATCATCTGCTTCTGTGGCAGTAAACCTTTTTTCACCACCATTCAGGCTGTGTCGTGCGCTTGGGTTCTACCTACTACCTGCCTTGAAAAGTCTTTATTATATCTGTTTATAAATAGATGTTAAAGTGCTGTTCTTTCCTGAGACATCAGCATGAACTCTGAGCAGCAGCTGACTGGACGTGTGAAATTTAAACCCAAAGAGCTGCCAAGACCTGAACTTAACTCAATCAGAGATAAAATAAAGCCAGAGGCAAATACAGAGGTGAAAACAAAACTTAAAACTCAACAAGTAATGACATCACTGACAGTAAATCACTCCTAATAGTTTGATCCATAGCTGCTTTCTTGAGCTTTATTGTTTTCTTGAGTCAAGTCTTGAAACATAAAATGTTTTCATTCAGGCTGTTTTTATAAACTTAGTCAGCCACACCGAGAACTCATGATCTGAATTAATCATTTCACTAAATATGGGATAAAAAAAATCTCTGTTGAATCCTTTACACTAGAATAAAATGTGGTGATGAAGTGGATGTTTTTTGCAGTGTAGAAACAGAGCCCGGGGCCGTGGCCAGGCCTGTAAAGCTGGTGGCAGGTGGGGCCAGTTGGGCTCGCCTGGTCCCCAGAATCAGCACAGCAGCTCACATTGTTCCCGAGGTCAGCGGCCGAGAGCTCCATGAAATCCAGAGTGGGCTGCAGAGGCTCGGGTCGTGGGACCGGCTCCAGAAATAATAAAACCTCATACTCTCCTCGTTTCGGGAGTCGGAGAAGATGGCTTATCATGGCTGATCATTAGGCTCAGAAATAATCGCCATGCATAACAAATGCGCGGCGATGTCACTGGCGGCTCCGACGGAGGGACGGATCGACTTGAAATAGTGCGAGGCCTCAGACATTAACGCTGACCTGATGTTTTAGCTTTTATTAATAAGCCATCTTCAGTTTTTGCCACCCAGCTCTTGAGTTTTCATCACCACCTCCACGGTCCTGATATCAGCTGCATTTGGGAACTTGGCAAGAAGCTGAATTCATCCTGTTGCCAAATAGAATTTGTCCCACCATTAGAGTCAATGAAGGCTGGCATTATGGCATCCATTACAGGCAACTGTCCCATTTGGAAGGAAGAAAGAATTAGAGCAGAGAAATATAAAGCCCCACACTGGATCCAGTCGACTGTACATAACCAATTTTTTAAAGTTAAAACCAAAGTGATGAACTTACTCATTGAGTTCAGACTTTGAACTGAACTTCCCCAGCTGTCAACTGCAACATCTTCCTCCTTGGAAAATCTAGATGCAATGCGTCTTGGTTTTCTCATGCTACACACAGATCAGGTCAGCTCTGCTGCAGTCCAGAGGCTGGTGGTGCTGCATGAAGAACCCCAGAAGAAGAAGAACTCCAGTAGTAACAGTTATTAATGAAGGACTCACTCACACACACACAGGTCGAGGCTCTCTCATACACACAGATCGTTCCATGGTCAAACAGGGATCAGACAAGCAATAACTGTCTTTGTTATTTTTTTTCCTAATGCTTTAATGAAACAGGGAGAACCACAGGGGCGTAAATGCACTTGGGCCCAGGGGGGCATAGACAGAGTGTGTCCTCGCAAGTGTCTCAGGTTACCACTTTAAAAAAATACAGATGTTCAAAGAGGAATGATGATCTTTTTTTGTGTGAAATAGTCAGTAGCAATCTGTAACAAAATGATGTGTTTCTACAAAAATCTATAAATGAACTCTGAAAACAATTTAATTAAATAATTAATTTCTTACTGTCTTTAATATGTTTGTCAGCTATACAGTGATGGTTGCTGGGTAATACGTATGTCGATGTTGGCCAATGCAAAGTCTATTTGATCGTGTGATGAGACGATACATGCATCAACTTGCGTCAACTGTTTGATAAAACAAATTATAAAAGCTAGTGTTTTCAGGGAGACACCGGTGGCATTTCCAGCTGTGATTTTTCCATCAGAAGAGGACAAACAAGGCTTTTTCCTAACCACAGCCAAGTTGTTTTTGTGCCTAAACATAACCACATGTTAACCAATGTGTTTTTGAAACATAAGGAAACATAAAATTCCAACATATCCACTCAATAATAACACATTACAAAACATGTTACAATAATATATTACGTTTTAGTCGCAACAAAGTAATATAACACGTTACCAACAGGATTTTGGGTAATATTCTTACAGTTACAGTGTCACGTAACGCATAAACATCCATTTTTTTTATTCATCTACACTGAAACTGACGTAGTGCTTTTATTTTGAAAGAGACTGTATGCAAACTGTACATTGTACAGGGTACCTTGGGCGTCATATGTGGACGTGGAAAGTCCATGACCAAATGTGGACATGTGACGAGGTCACAGTGAAAACATGTTGTTCTGGAAACCATGAATACGTTACATTTGCATGTGGGAACGCATCATATCAGCGTCTCTAAAGTGAGGTGATATATGGGGGGGGGGTGACACCTGGGCAAAGAAGCTGCAGACACTGTTGAAGACAAGCAAACTACAAAACTGACTGATTTGGTGAGTTGTTGATGTTTCCAGCAGCTTTTTAGACAAAAATGTGAATGTTTTGTTGCAACCTGTCACTGTGTTTTTCACAGATAATTTTTCCTGCCAAGATTGTGCCTTCCCAGCCAGAACATGATCTTTTCCTCACAGGTGTCCACAAACTGTACCACAGCCTTACCCAAATGTTATGTTTTAACGTATCTCTTCCATAGCAGCATACAAATATAACATATCAATGGTTTGCAGAGACATACAATGTCAGCGTTCTCTCTGGTGCCTGGGTTGCAAATGTTGAGGCTCAAGGTTCGCCCAGTCCAGTAAGGCTGTAGATTTCTTTTCACTGTCACATGTTTTCTGTTTTCTAAAAACAGCAGCTTTCTAGAAGACAGTGTTGAGATATCAGAGAGGGGATCCCATCAGGGAGGAGCAGGCGGCAGGACTGTCACATCTGATAGCAACATGTAGGTAGAGGAGGAAATAGAAACTTGGAAAGTGTCCCAGTGGACATAAATCTGGGATGGCGTCCTAAAAAGCTGCCAGCCAACACTAGAAACCACTTCCAGGAGCATTTCCACCCGGCAGCACATGCTCCACCAGCACCTGTGATTCTGAGCTAGACGACGCAGTAACAGCCAGAACTCCATTAATGAGGAGCGGGTTGTTTACTGAGCAGCTGATGTGCTTTTTAATTAACCAGGTCTGTATGTCAAATGTTGGAAATGATTCCTTGTACTCTGAGGTCCACACGTCTTCCCTGATTAGCTGTAAGATAAATGGTTTAACATGAGGACGACAGAACAATGAATGCAGTTAGCTGTTACAACAGTTACGAAACAGGACTCTCTATTGTGAGTTTGTATTGTGAGCTGTGCTCGGAGGCAACACTGGGCCAACATGAATTACTGCAGCCAGTGAAAGACCTCCGCAGCCTGAGATAAAAGCAGCGTGACAGGCAGCCGTGGAAGCCAAAAACCAACTACCTTTGGTGTCCGTGTCACTTTAGGATATATAGCTTCCCCCTCCGCGGCCTGTCACCGCTAACTTCTCACGTTCAAGTTCCCCCGAAGGCAGACGGAGGGGGGGGGGGGTGCAGGCCGCGGCCAGGAGTGCAGTTAAACCCCCAAACTTCTTCCATTTGGTACAAAGATGTCATTGAGCCTTGTCTCTGCACCTGCTCGCGTCGTGGAGGAGATGGCAGAGGCTCTTCCTGTGTGTCTGGGGGAGGAAGGACAACAGGCCGCCACCTCCCTGCTGAAAAACAAGCCCAACAAACACTGTTTAAAGGTTTTCTTTTTTTTTGTCTCAAAAAGGCAAACTGCCGCCATGCCAGATAAGTCAACAAATGAGGGCCAGTGAAACTTTGTTCGTCGTGTGAGGGGCTTTTTGTGTGCAGAGAGGGGGAGAGGGATGGTGGGAGGTGGAATTAGGACCACATAAAGAGGAGAGCCAGGGGGACGTGGTTTGGAGATGGCGGGTTGGACCACCCTAAATGTAAGGTTCTCTGGACGGCGATGCCTGCTCAGGTGGCAGCAGTTGAAGCAACCACCTCCACTCCTCCTCCCTCCGGGCTCACAATGAGGAAACTGTTTCAACGAGACGAGGGCTGAGCTTCAGAGGCCGCTGACGGAGAGAGATTAGAATAACAATGGCCTGGGTTAATGATGTTTGTGCCGTTAAAGAGACAAAGTCGTTACTAAAAAAACCATTAGGCCTCGGAGTCAAAGAGAATGAAAGGTTTTTTACACACTGATTACTCGCAGCGAATTCTAACCACAACAGTGATCAACACACAGAACACCAGCGGCCCAGTGTCCCGCTTTATGGTGGCGTCTTGGTATTTTTCATGCTGCGATAACCACTTCTTAGTTTATGAGATAGAGGCTTGTTTGGTGAATTAGCTGCAGTTCCTTTCAGGCTTTTCAGCCGACTCCTTCACTCAGATGCACTCACCATGTGCAGGCAGCAGGCAGAGCTGAGCTGGAGCTGGCAGAGGGGGCCAGAAAAAGCCAAAAGGGAAAAAAAGGAAAGGAAAGAAGGCTTTGAAGAAGAGAGAGCTCGCAAAGCTGTATTTTAAAGTTGGATGGCACATCAGAGGCACGAGCAGCTACAGTTCTGCCTCTTTTTTTTTTTTAGGGATATATGCGCTGGTTCTGCAGCATCCAAAAAGAGCATTCTCTTTAAAGGCAGGCAGAGTGAGACCAAACATTCACCGCCTGCTCCGAGGCCTAATTATCCTCTGGATCACAAACAGAGAGCTGGTTTCAGACGAGCACAGACCAGCAGACGATGGCTTTATCTGAAAATAATTCAGTGCGACATGATTTCAGCTGTTATTTACATTCACGTTACAGGCTGACACTATCATTTAGACTGACTTAGTCAGTTTCACTTCCTTCCTTCCTGAGTCCTTGAAGCTCGTGTTTATTAGAGATGTGACAGGAAAGAAAAGAAAGCTGAACTGAAGAAGAGCTGGAAGAATCTGAATCATCACATGTTGTCCTTGAAATCCTGAATATGTTCTGTGAAAGCCTAAAACTGATCACAGCTGCAGAGGAGGACGCTTCATGCTGGTAACAGAATGAGTTCAATGTCTAAACCTTGCTAATTGTGATTTACATGGCCGCATGTACATTAGAGATGCACGGATGGCGTTTGAGCGCACCCAAATCCTCGCGTACTCATCAATCATCCACCCGACATAGTTATCTTCTAAGATTTAGAGACCCGCACTCAACCAAACATTAAGTTATTGTATTTACATTTAAATGATGTCCAGCCGTTCGTAGACGTGCACGGTGCTGCAGCTGTTGCAAATGGCAAAGCTGGCTGTTGCTAACAATGACACTGAAGCGCTTCCAACCTGAACTTTTCCCGTCCTTTTTTTTAGTTGAGTCAGGGGCCCAAAGTGTCAGAGGCCCAAAGTGTCAGGGGCCCAAAGTGTCAGGGCCCAAAGTGTCAGGGGCCCAAAGTGTCAGGGCCCAAAGTGTCAGGGGCCCAAAGTGTCAGGGGCCCAAAGTGTCAGGGGCCCACAGTGTCAGGGGCCCAAAGTGTCAGGAGCCCACAGTGTCAGGGCCCAAAGTGTCAGGGGCCCAAAGTGTTAGGGGCCCAAAGTGTCAGGGCCCAAAGTGTCAGGGGCCCAAAGTGTCAGGGGCCCAAAGTGTCAGGGGCCCACAGTGTCAGGGGCCCAAAGTGTCAGGGGCCCACAGTGTCAGGGGCCCACAGTGTCAGGGGCCCAAAGTGTCAGGGGCCCACAGTGTCAGGGGCCAAAGTGTCAGGGGCCCACAGTGTCAGGGGCCCACAGTGTCAGGGCCCAAAGTGTCAGGGGCCCACAGTGTCAGGGGCCCAAAGTGTCAGGGGCCCACAGTGTCAGGGGCCCACAGTGTCAGGGGCCCACAGTGTCAGGGGCCCACAGTGTCAGGGGGAAATGCCACTCAAATTAAGAAGAGACACCTGTTGGGATGCAGTTTCCTGTTTGTTAATTATAACCCAGGATTCATACATTGTGGTTTTGTGTCCTTGTCTTTGACATTCTGATCGTGGCCACAGATCATGAAGCTGTAAGTATTTTGTGACTTGTATGTCTCATAATTTCTAATCAATGTGAACGCTGTGTTTCTAAACCAAATATGTGCACATATCTGGATGCTGAATATCGGGCTGCTTGTTCTCCACCCACTCACTACAACAGCACACAGATCTGGAGGTTGGACAGTTTGTTCAGGAAGCATTCATCATCTTTGGTGGTTTAAACCTCTCACAGGTCCACACAAGTCACAGGAGGTAACAGTATCACAGAAAATCAACACGTGTTTTTCTGAGGTTTTGTCCTTTGTCCCAGAGTTACTGACAGATCTGCTGTCTTCAGCGCAGATATTCAGGTGTCGCTTGTTTGCGGATGTTTTACACAAGATTAGATAAAAAGACAGCTTATAGTCTTGAAACATTAATAGCACGTTGCAACAAGAGTAAAACAGGAGGCAGGATGTGTAAAGAGGAGCAGTCTGTCCAGCTGCTGTGTCCTCTCAGTCACAATCAGGTTTGTGGCCAAGTAGGTTTGCTTCGATATCGGTGCATAACTCACACTTAACCAGACACAAAAATAAAGAGTGAGAAATATTAGACAGAATAAAATATAGTTTAATATATTCACAGTATATCTGAGTTAAGTGAAGGAGCAGTGCAGTTGTTAGAGGTGGTGCTTGTGCAGAGGAATGTGTGAGGACGACTCACAGTCAAAATACAGTCATTCAATCGCCACAAAAAATGTTGGCTCTGTTCCTTTCTGTAAACCACAGATATGTAGCTTCAGAGTGTCTCTGACTACAACTCCCATAATCCTCTGGTGAGTTCAGCCAATCACTGGCTCTTTAAATACCTCTAAACTACAGGAAATGTGTTCCTTCAGCTCAGGCTCTGATTGGCTATGGAGGCCATAACAACAGCACTGGAAGCTCCTATTGGCTCAGTGAGGCGTCAATCAAAAGGTCAGGAGCTGGCCTCCATTTTGAGATCCAGCCGGTGGGTTTGTTTCTATGCAGGACAGAGCAATGATGGATAATATGTGGAGACATGTGAAGGTCTGAAAGGATGCAGCAGCAGCAGCTGGTGGAGATCTGTGGGTGGAGTCATGTGTTTGGATTTACATCATCTGGATTTTTAATGCCGCCACACAGCTTGATGAATAATTGCACTGTGCTATACTTTGTAGACTTGTTGTTCACAAACTGTGAAAGCATTCTGCAGAGCTTTGGCACATAGTGACGGTGGCTGACATCTATTGTTGGAGGCAGCTGCTTCGGTCACACACTGAAAAGGCGTGAGGGAAGGTGATTTAAGATGCTGCTCAGCAGTCTGCAACTGCACTTTGTTTGTAGTGAACTGATTTCTTAAAGCTGACCTGACTGCAGATAAACAGTGTAGAACATTGTGATTCTGAAAATGAGCACCAGACATTATATTTTCATTTTCCATATAAACAGCTGAAACTCAAACTCAGAAGCTTCAAAACAGCAGTGACAGTGAAGTCAAACTCCTCGGTGGCCCGCAGCAGAAGCATCCAGCAGTGAGCCACATCAGGGTCAAACCAAACAATAGATGCACCAAATATTCTCCATCAAACATGGAGGCTTGATTTCCCATGTCTCTCACATCACATCAAATCAGCATTTAGAGTAAATAAGACGGTTCCAGAGGTCGGCGCTGCAGGAATCCACCAACACATGCAACAAATAGTCGGTCTGGGAGAAAGCAGAGCCGGGTGGTGAAAGGCTCTGTGATCGAATGTATGCAGACAGAGACGGAGAAATTAGGATGCCTATTTCTGAAAATGATGAAGTGTGACATGTGCTCAGCCCTCATCTAAACGCTCAGCGCCTCCCTCCCTCCCACACAGGCTCGGCTGGGGAGAGAGGAGCTGAGGAAATGCCTGTGGCCGAGCCTCTTATTTTTCCATGGCAGCGTTATAAACATATAGAGCAATAACATCTCCTGTATGTAGCCTCTCTGTCCGCAGAGCTGCGGCCGGCCCCTCAAAAGCTGCACTATGTTATTACCGCCTGCTATGAATGCCCTCTGTGTGTGTGTGCGTGTGTGTGTGTGTGTGTGTGTGTATACACATGTCCTTATCTATCTGGTGCTGTGCTCACATGCATGTGTTTGCTCCTCAGAGACATGCAACATATAATAAGTGCAAATGTTTATTTCCTGTGTAAGTGATCCAGACACAGGTAGACGGAGGCAGTCTGACACGTGGGCGTAAATGTGTCACAGAAATAGACTGGAGGTAAAAGGTGGAGACTGTGTGTCAGCTGAATGGGCCCGACTGTCTCTGCAACAGGAATAAATAGGTCTTTGCATGCAGCTCAGCTCCCTGTGACCAGCAGCCGTGGAGCCTGACGAGTCGACCTGTTTATGTACCTTCAGATTTTATTGATTAGATACAGTGTGAGCATTCAGAGAGGCAGAATCAACAGCACACAGTCAGAGCTCAGCATTTGTTCTGCTGCATCTTCACCTCAGCCTCCATCCTCTAAAAATATACGACAGACGATTTTAAATTTGCTGTCATTAATTATATTATTAGACCATTTGTTTTCATTTTGTGACCTTATAAACATGTTTCCATTCGTCACTGACAAACTGTCTCTGCATGACTGTGCACGTGTGTCTAACATGTGACCACACTCAGTAAAACCTTCTCTGAACATTTGTCACTTTGCATTTTATTTGATTCAGAATATTTTATTTTAATTTCACTGGTTCTGTTCCTGCCTGGTGTCACTTTATTATACTGAGGTATTTAGTTGTAATAACTCAGGAAAAATCGTTTGAGTTCCAGTTTTTCTCTGCAAAACCTTTAATAAAAAAAATGTATTGGTTTTGCACTTTATTTGAATTAGAATATAATGTTTTAATTTTAAATTTTTTGTTCCTGCCAGTCCATCATTTGCCACCATTGTTCACTTTCTGAAGGTATCTGGTCACAGTAATTTAGTATAAAACAGTAAAATATATTTTTCTGTTAAACTTTTAGTGAAAATTAATGTAAATTTATTATTTGCTCTTCATTTGAATATTTTACTTTAATTTTGCATTTTTATGTTTGACTGTTGCTGCTGCCAGTCATTTGGCCATTTGACGAGTTTCTCTGCATGAAAATGTTGTTTTTGCACTTTATTTAATTAGGCGTATTTTACTTTAATTTTATGGGTTTTGTTTCTGCAGTCATGTGACCACTTCTCACTTCACTGAATGGATTTGATCGTAACAGTTCAGTAAAAATCTGTAAAATAACATTATTTTCATGTTAAACTTGTCGTACCTTCACTTTATTGAGGCTGGGTTTTTTTATTAATTTGGGCTATAATCTGTAAAGTAACCGTATTTGGCTGCAAAACCTTTAATGAAAATTTACTGGTTTTGCATTTTATTTTTAATTAAAACATTTTACTTTAATTGTACATTTTTTGTTTGACCGCTGCTGCTGCTGTTTGTCACTTTATTGAAGGTATGTGGTCGTAATGATTTGTTAAAATCTGTTTAATAACTGTTTTCCTACAAACTTTTAGTACCATCACCTTATAGAAGATGTTTTGTTGTAATAATTTGGGAAAAGTAAAAGTGTTTCTCTGCAAAAAAAAATTGCAAAAAATCTGAAACTGTATTGTTTTTGCATGTTTGAATTTGAATATTTTACTTTAATTTTACAGGTTTTGTTTTACTAGCTTTGACAAATACTACATTTATAAACCTGTGTTTCATCTGCTACCATAAAGCTCTGCTCTTATTTTTGACAGTTTTATGTGAACATTTTATTAGATCAGTGTTTCTTTTGTCTTTCTCTCTCATTTTATCACCAGACTGTAAATTTGTTTTCTTGCCTTCTGTGTCTATTTTCATGTCTTCTTTTCATCATATCCTTTCTCAGACAGGTGGATTCATCCCTGCAGCTGCAACATTACACTAAATGAGGTATCAAACTTACAGCAGGTCAAACTAAAGGCCCTGAGAGGAACCACTCATACAGAATTAAGAGACAGACACTGTATTTACTGTAACGCTTCACCTGCTGATACAAACACAGGCCGAGCAGCAGCAACAAAAAAAACTTCTGACGATATTATATACCTGGAATCCATCCACTGTCATCCTCCAGGCTGAAGACATGCACCGTTATGGAGAGAAAAGGCTCCATCTATGTGAAATGGTCCTTAAATATATGATGAAAGGGAGATTTATATTTCAGCTCCGTCCTCTTCCTGCCCACGTCTGGAAATCCCCGTTGTTATTGTAGCATTTTAAAGTCCATAAAAAGTCTGTGACAAACATCATGAGTGGCTGAAATACAAAAACAAAGCAGAGTGTCTGTGCGAGAGACGAGACCTCTGACTCACAAGCTTTGGATTGTGTTTTATCCTGTTTTTACATTTTCAGTCAGTATATAATCACATGGTGTGTCAGCACACGGCACCGTCGCTCTGCTTCTTATTTAGAGCTTTGTTTGTCATTTTCAAAAGGATCCGTCGAGCTAAAATACTCGGAAGTGTTTTTCCATCCTTCAGCCTCAGGCTGGATATCACGCTCTGATGTCATCGTCTTTATGTGTGTCTGAAACTACAGTCTTTGTGTCTCTTGATTCATCCGTCTGCTGACAGCAGGAATATACAACATGCTCACAGACACACGGGACACAACAACGTAAATTCATGTTGTGTGTGACGTCTGCTATTGTCCTCTTCTGTTTATGTCTGTAATTACATCTCAGAAATACCTTCAGAATACCGCCTGTTAAACTGTTTAGGACGTGTCCCTCTGCGACCTCTTCAAGTGTTTCTACACTGACCTGAATATAAAACACAACAGGTGAAACAGGTAGGCCGCTGGACTTGCTTGAGTTTGTTGAAGATGTTTCACTTGTCATCCGAGAGGCGTCTTCAGTTCCAGCTTACACGTCCAGTCCAGATGATGTAAATCCAAACACATGACTCCACCCACAGATCTCCACCAGCTGCTGCTGCATCCTTTCAGACCTTCACATGTCTCCACATATTATCCATCATTGCTCTGTCCTGCATAGAAACAAACCCACCGGCTGGATCTCAAAATGGAGGCCAGCTCCTGACCTTTTGATTGACGCCTCACTGAGCCAATAGGAGCTTCCAGTGCTGTTGTTATGGCCTCATCATATGGTCTCATTGTGTTCAGATGAACAAAATAAAAAGTTTTGCTCAGTGTGTTGAAACTTGTATAACTGAGTGACAGAAGCTCTTACAGTGACTCTGACTGCTGGGGAAAGACGTTACCCTTCAGATGAGACCATGTGTGTTCATGTACTAAAAATGGAACAAGAGCAGCTTCAGTTTGCTCCGTGTTTGACTTGGAGAAGAGTTTCAGGTGAATTTAGGTGAATCTACAGCACAGCAGTGTTACTGAAAGTTAAAGTTAAATTTATTGAAAGTTTCCACAACATGATCCTGAATAAATGAAACATATCTGTGGTTTACAGAAAGGAACAGAGCCAACATTTTTTGTGGCGATTGAATGACTGTATTTTGACTGTGAGTCGTCCTCACACATTCCTCTGCACAAGCACCACCTCTAACAACTGCACTGCTCCTTCACTTAACTCAGATATACTGTGAATACTTTTACATTTTCTACTCTATCCTCTCATATATTTCTGTCACTTGACTTTTGCAATATTTGTTTTCGTCTTTTAATGTCTCTTAGTCGGCATATGTTAATGTCATGCACTGATACATCGAAGCAAATCACTGTGTGAAAACCTACTTGGCCACAAACCTGATTGTGACTGAGAGGACACAGCAGCTGGACAGACTGCTCCTCTTTACACATCCTGCCTCCTGTTTTACTCTTGTTGCAACGTGCTATTAATGTTTCAAGACTATAAGCTGTCTTTTTATCTAATCTTGCGTAAAACAGATATCTTGCTGGAAGACTGTCACTAACTCAGGGACCAAGCAGCAGCAGCAGCTCATGATCCAGCCTCAGTTATCAGGAGCTGAATACTTGGTACATTTGTCTTCAGTATTTCATGCCGGATGTTTAACTGTATTATTCTCTGCTTCCCATCCTTCGGGTTCTTTAACAGCAGAAGTCACAATCCACAAACTCAAGCTGCTGTATCTTCACACAAACTTTTCTTCCTCAGAGAGTCTGCTGACAGCAGCTTCAGAGCCGCAGAGTCTTCCCTTTTCCGCACTCTCACATTCTCATACATACATTTGAGTTTTGTGAAACAGTTCTGGCGACGCACGATGAGCCCCGGGGATTATTGTCATAGCCAACCCCGATATTATAGAATTACAGTCAGACAGAGCGACTCCTGGTGCTGCGCGGACAATTACTCTGCGGCCTGGATCTCTGTGGAAAAGCTGCATTAGAGAAAAACCTCAGTCTATCAGATGCTGAAAAACAGGGAAGTGTTGGCAGATAATGTGTCAATACAAACCAGAGTAATCACAGCGGGGCTCAGAGGGGGTCTGACTGGCCTTTATTAGAAAGTTCCTCTCCAAGAAGAAACACAACACCGCTGGGTTCCTGCACAACGCAAACAAGCATTTCTATGACCCTTTGTTTTAAGACCATGCAGCCAGTTCTTCCTCTCCCTCTGGAGTCTGTGGGTCACTGTTATCAGAGAGCATACTTTCTCTTCTTCAAAGCCTCTGTGAATCTGCAGGAGCTGTCTGAGTGAAACCACACTGTCACAGTAGATTTCTGAGGCAGAAACATCCAGCAGTGTGACGGCTCTTTGGCTCCGGCACCCAGAGACACTTTACAGCAGTGTGGAGCTCTCTCCTGTGGACGCCTCAAGATCTGCAGCGTCAGGTCAGACTCCACCCTGAGCAGGCAGCTGCCTCCATCTTGTGGTGAAGCTCATATCCTACATTAAAACCCTGCAGAATTTCACTGGGAGCTGCCACAGAGCACAGGCAGCTGAAGGTGGCAGTGTGACTCCACGAGAGAGCGTTCTCTCTCTGACTCAAAGAAAGAAAAGATGAACCTGCACACACACACACACACACACACACACACACACACACACACACACACACCTCTTTATTTAGCATTTGTGTTCACATTCATATTCAATTATGTTGAAATGTTTGCACAGGGTAAAATGTTTGTTTTGTGGAATGATGTGGTAACACTGAGTTATCATTATAATCTATATTTATCGCAGAAGTCCAGCTGAGTTTGGAGTCTTATTATAGGGGGATCTGGTGTGTGTAAAAATAGTTGACATCAACTGCAATTTAAACATTGAATTCTAGTTGAACACAGGGAGATATTCAGTCTGAACATTTTTTCCGTTTGCTAAAATGTTGTTACAGCATCAGACCTTTGATGGACGTTCACTCTTCCCTCAGTGAAAACACAGGTCTCCACCACATCAAACTTTTTAAAGAAAAGACCCCAGAGTTTATTGGATTAACTGTGTTAAATGACGTTATAAATGAAGTCATTCTAACTAAGGTTCAGGAACAAGACCTCACTTCTCTCTCACACTATTCAGATCACCTGTGTCTCATCAATTCAATCACCTGCTGTAACCTCTCCAGGTGTGTCTCACTCTCAGACCTCAAATCCTTTTTATGTCCTCTCCTTTTTCTCAGCAGGACAGCAAATAGTCTCAGCCCCTGGCTCCGTCGCCTAATAAGATATCACACATCAATCAATCAAAATTTATTCATAGAGCACATTTAAAAACCAAAGTGCTTTACAGTCAGACTAAGACACAACAAGAAATAACACACTACAACAAAGACCACGTGTTACAGAGGAATGCAGCTCTCACACTGAGTTAAAAATGTGTTTTAAGTTGTGATTTAAAAGCAGGTAAGGAGGCGGCCAGCCTAATATGCAGCTAGTTTAGGGGCTGCTACTGCAAAAACACGCTCTCCCCTGTGCTTCAGCCTTGATCGTGGGACCTCCAGAAGCAACTGGTCAGCAGACCTGAGTGACCTTGAGGGGACATGTTGCTGTAAGAGGTCAGAGAGACAGGGTGGAGCCAGCACGTTTACAGATTTGTAGGTAAATAATAACATTTTAAAATCAATCCTAAAACAAATAGGAAGCCAGTGGAGTGAGGCCAATATGGCGGTGATAAGCTCACGCCCTGACCACCATCAGGACCTGTTCATCCCTGGCAAATTACCCCATTTCATCCCGTCGTCCTCGACCCTCTCCCTGTTGTCTCTAATCCTCTAATCGTCCTCTGATTTCATACTGTACATGTGTTGTGGTCTCTGTTAGTGAAACAAAATGAAAACATCTATTCACAGCTGAGAGAAATTACTCACATGCAGCAATTAGTCTGTATCCTTCTGTAAAAGATGCCACCTGTGTTGCTGTTTGCAGGCGTGGGTCACTGAGGGAGAGATGTGTTCGGAGAGAACAAGAGCACAGCTCAGCACAGGGCGATTAATATTCAGCATTTCTGTAACATGGCATAAAGCACAGATTAAGACTGAACCATATAGATAGCGTATGGATAGTGCCGGCGCCCCATGTACAGAGGCGATGCCTCGCTGCAGCGGTCGCTGTGCAGAGGCAGATCCTAAATACATGCTGGTGTTATTTACACATCATTTATTACTCTGTAATTTATTGATATAACATGTAACTTAATTCTCGATGACAAGAAGGCAAACTCCATCCATTGATGAAGACCATGAGATGTGTGAAAGCACCGGGAAAAGCAAATAAGTGGAACTAGAGTTAATACTTATTGGTCAGATTGCTGTTTCCATGGTCTCAACTTCACTCAGTTTATTTCAGATTTCCATGCGACTCATGAAATCAGTCAGCTGCTCTGATGAATCTGCCGTCAGTGGAAGAGAAGCATTTGACTTTGAGTTTCAGAAATCAAAAGTCAGCTTTGGACTGTAAACTCCTGATGGTGAGTAACGACACAGTCAGCTCACATAGAGAAACATCAGTGAGAGAGGATCAGTCATCAGGTGTAAAATGAACATTTACTAGATTTAAATAGATTCCTTCCACTAAACAGTCTCTCATGTTAGTAAAACCGCTCCTCAGCCAGCTGCAGGTCTTCGTCTGAAACTGAAACGCCTCGATGAAAAGATAAAAAGCAAACGTCAGAAAATTCTCCAGACACGTTAATTGGCCCCAAAACGTAGTTTTAAAGACTTCAAAGACAGCGACTGTGTCGTTTCTGGCCCAGGGACATGTAACTATCAAAGAATGTCTGGAGTGTCTGGTGATCTTCAGTCGAGACTTCTGACAGTTGACATTATTAATACGTGTCATTTAACTTCAGCCTTTAGCGCTGGATGCATGGAAGCAAAAGTCCTCACAGATCAGATGTGTCAGGTCTTGTATGTCGAACTGTGAAGAATCAAACTGTTACAGTTATCATCTTATAAGAGACATGTCAGGAGAGAAAACCTGATGTAAAAATAAAGTTTAACAATAAGTTTATTCACGTATGAATCATTTATGAAGCGACAAGTGTAAAAGCAAAAAGTGAAACGATGAACACAGGATTGAGACAGAATATTTCTGTGAGGATTTTTTCAGTAGGACCTCTGTCTGTCTGTCTGTCTGTCTGTCTGTCTGTCTGTCTGTCTGTCTGTCTGTGTCTCCTCTTTCTAGCCGTTACTCCCTGAGGGGTCGTCAGTGACGTTAGCAACACTGCAACAAAGCACACGAGCAGAAGAAGAGCAGGAGCAGCTGTAACACATCTCCTCTTCTCCAGTGGAAACAAATCAGCTGCACCATCTCTGACCTCTGACAGCTTTGTCACAGTTCTACAGGCCACGCTCTGTGTATGAAACATATGAGGAACCACAGAGGAACCCATCTGGCTGAGTTTCTCTGAGACCCATGACAGAGTACCAGAGGCATGAATCGCTGTTCAGAGCAGGTGGTTCTCCGGCCTGCACGTTCACCTCAGTGGTCAGGACTTTTCTCTGCCTTCCTCTGAGGCCGACAGCTTGTTAGTGAGACAAGAGACGCCCCGTCTGCCCCAGATGTCCCACAGCAGCACGTTCCTGGGCCCCAACTGTGTTTTTTCACACTCTCACATTTTCACATGGCGACGTGCAACTAATTGATGAGCCCTTATAGTCATGTTAGATACGTTACGTGAGATGAATCTTGATAAACCGCTCAAACTTCTGAGGTTTTTGCAGGTCAGTGAATTCAGTGCAGCCAGAACTCATCGGTCAGTCTGATCAGATCAGATGAATGGATGAGAGGAGCAGCTGCTGTGAGTGAAAGCAAACTTTGTGACCCAGCACAATGACGAGTTACGTTTCACTGTCACTGCGCCTGATGTTCTGCTGCTCCGTGTGTGTCTGAGTGTGATGCACTGAATAACTGAGTGATATATATATTCCAACAGCGCTCCTCGTGAACGAACCAGCTCCGAGAAACTGAAAGTGAAAACTTGACTTGTAAAATACTGATTGCTGTCTACGCCTGGCATCTCCTCTGACGTCCCTCATGTCAGCAGCGTAATGGAGAGCCTCATCCTGCAAGCTGACAGGATTTGGTTCTTCAGGGTTGTGACACAACAACAGCTGGAAGTCTGAATTCATGTCTGATGGAGACTGTCGCTGTACACTGCAGTTCCAAGAGGAGAAATGCTCAGCTGTGGTGCTGATACTGCTTGTATCAACAGTGATGTGTCTTTTAGCACATACAGACACAATGTGCACATGCTGACAAGTTACAGACACTGCAGGTGGTTTCTAATATGGCAAACCTTTCCAGGCACAGTGGTCAGAGTGTAGATCAGGAAGTTTGACTTTCGACCTGTCTGGGAATTAAATTAAAAGAAACGTTTTTCAGCATTCACACTGTGTGTTCTCGTCTTCTGTCGTCACTTTCATGATAATCAGTATTTCAGTCATGTTGTGGTCTGGATGGATAAAATCAGTCATGTATTAATGAGAGATAGTCAGTTATTGTTGTTTCAGTGTCTTAAAGACTTTACAGTTTTGAACATCACTCACACACACACACACACACAGAGCGCTGCCATCCTCCAGCCCTCCACTAGATGTCCTCAGACTCCTGACAGGCCCGGTCACCTTCACACCTGCTCCTCATCAGTGACCTCCTGACCTGCTCCTCACCTGTCTGCCTGTGAAGTTTTTGCAGCCTCCCCATTAAATCACTAAGCTGATCCTGTCCGTCTGACTTGTGTGTATTTGTGTGCTTCTCTTGATGCCTGAGTTCACGTCCTCTACACACCCACAGCCCCTCTGATGACACGCTGATCAATGGCTCTGAATTTACATCTTCTGTTTCATGATCAATTAAATGTTCACCAACACAGAGTCAGTTTCCAGGGCTCAGAGTGCTGGTCATTTTGTAGTTGTTAAATTAATCTGTCTGCTCCGTCTGAAGATCCAGAACAACACTTTAAATCTGTGACATCAGTTTGGCTGATGAGGTATTTTCTACACACCTCATGTCACTGCTACCATGTAAATTAAGTTTTGCAATATATTTTTAGGTCTTCCTAAAAAGGGTTGTAAATGTATTTAAAGGGTTAAAAACTGGACATGATGATGAGACGATGATGGTTCAGTTTAATGAGCCCAGTGCTCTGTGATCTGTGTTTGGTTTTTCCCTCTCTTGATGTTCGCTCTATAAATGTTCATATCTGAGCAGGAACATTTTGTCCACATTAAATTAAAGCAACATTTTCTTCTCTATATAAATTTGCAGTGAAGAATTTAGTCAGTTAAAATCACCTAAAACCAAACATCCTGTTCAGTACCTGAGCAGCTGTCACTGTTTAAGAAGGTTCATGTCAATTTATTTTGATCAGTAATTTGTTAAATTTAGGCTAAATAATCAATCAGCTTTTCAATAGTTTGAAAGTGAGTGAATGGTTTTTATATTCCCTACATTAAAATGCTTTATTTATTTTGTCATTATTCATTAAAACTTTTTTTACAACAGTATTTTTATTGATTTTCGCAACAATAAACAAAACCGGACACCTGAACAAAACCAAAGATTTAATGCACTGAATCCACCCAAAAACTGCAAATGAATAAAAAATAAAATAAATGAAATGAAGTAAGTAAAGATTTAAATAAATATGTAGGCTGAGGCTCATGCTTCAGTTTAAGTACATCTTATATTAATGTCCAAATGTTAAAATCAATTTTTTTTAAATGTTTGACAGATACAAACATTGCCGAGGTTAACTTCTATCACACCCCCGGTGCTTCCATCATGTGGGTTAAGTGTGACTTCTTTTTTGCAAGTTCATAATTGTATATAATTCAGAGATCCACTTACCCATAACTCAGATTATTGACCTTTTTCCGTTAAAGAGCAATAACTCTCTTAGCCAATACCTGACCCAGCTCTAAAAACATTGTTTTCTCTTTCTAAAGCTGTGATTGGTTGGATATAAACCTAATATAGAGAGCTCTGGGTCTGAAGGTATTTGTGTTGATAATCTGTCCTCTCTCCACATGTGATGCATAAATCAGGAATATTGTATGTATTGAGCTTTTCTGAGGTTAAACACATTTGCATCACTCAAATATACTGTAGTAACTTTAATATTTTTAAAGTAACTGCACCATCAGTCAAACAGTCTTTAATGTCTGTTCATCTGCATCCTGTCTGTTTTTAGCCAAAATCAATCTGCCCTCATTGATTCATACAAATACACTGAACTGATATTTCATAACACAGTTTATTAGTTTAAACTCTATAAACTGTGTCGGTCTCATTTCTGTAGCAAGTGTTGCTTCTATCACAGATTCACAGGAAACAAGAGCCACAATATGACTCTGTTACACCATGTTGGATGATGTTCTGTCACCAAAATACATAAAACATTTTTATTTCATCTTCACTTTGGATGATGAAGTTTAAAACAAGGCGAAGTATTTAAAAAGTGCAGATACAGTTCCACGATCAGGGGCAGAGCACCAAACTCTGGGGCCCCAAAGCATCAGCAGTGTCTGTGGGGCCCCTGCCCCTGCCCCTCCTCCCCTGATCCATGTTCCTCTCACACACCTTTTGAAAATGTTTTTTACAAAGTCACTTTGATTTCTTTCCATTTACTTTCTTTCTTTTCTGTTTTTGAACCCTGATTTCTCTGTGTTGGGTGAAGACGTGTGCGCTGGTGCTCCAGCAGCAGACACTCACTCAGCTCTGTCTGTGTTTAGACACAAAGCCTAGCGCAGGAGGACTAAACAATTTGTGCCTTTAAGGGACTGTTCTTTATTTATCTATCAGAGGAGGGAGGAGGCTGAGGTGTGACCCTGCCTGAGTGACATAAATGAGTTATTAGATTTAGATTAGATTTTTAAAACTTACCCTTTGATGTTTGAAAGTTTAAAGTTGAAGATATCCTGGAGCTGGAGAAAGCCTCAGTTTTTCACTCGGTTTATTTTTGGAGACATTTTAAATGAGACATAGAATAAAGTGATTTTGCTGAAATATCATTATTTTAAGATCAGATTTAGTTACATGTTGTTGTTTTTTCCAGCTCATCACATGTTTCCAAGGACGGCTGGCAATTTAAAAATCCAACGACAATTTCTGTTTTTACAGTTTCTGGCTGATTAATGTGTTCGGAGGCATGTTTGCTTTAACAATTGCCAACATTTGGAAGGCAACACAAGGCAAGTTTATATCTACAGCACATTCAGCAACAAGGCAGTTTAATGTGCTCTCAATATAACATCCAAAGCATCAAGACAAGATGTAAAAGAAACACGTTATAAAAGGACGTTTAAAATGATTCATTAAAGAGCCAGAGAACAGAAAATAAAGGGTTAAAATATAACACGACAGAGTGTGGTTAAAAAAGAGTATATAAAAATATTATAAAAGAGTATTTGAATAATAAAAATTACAGTGCAGTGGAAGAAATGAAGAAATATTTAATAAAAGGCAGCGGCAAATTGATAAAATTCACAAGTGATGTTTTCTTTAAAAAGCTTCAGTAAAATAAATGAAAGCGTTTACACACCCCTGAGCCACAATACAAACATGAGCCTCCTCAGTGCTTAAAAAATATTAAGTTTTTGCACCACGGCTCCTGATTATTCAGAGAATTTTAATTTATTTGAGGCTCTAAATAATTTTTAAGGAAGATCTTTTTATTACATACTTTTTGAGGCCCCTGATAATCAGTCCTACGTTTCCCCTCTGGCCGCCCCTGTTACAGGTGTGTGTGTGTGTGTGTGTGTGTGTGTGTGTGTGTGTGTGTGTGTGTGTGTGTGTGTGTGTGTGTGTGTAGCAGCGGGACTGT
Organism: Epinephelus awoara; assembly: GCA_035609425.1. Taxonomy (NCBI): domain Eukaryota; kingdom Metazoa; phylum Chordata; class Actinopteri; order Perciformes; family Serranidae; genus Epinephelus; species Epinephelus awoara. Next base: position 873,890 of record CM069309.1, read on the forward strand.
GCCGAGTCTCTCCGGGAGCTTCTGACAGAGGAACATTTTGGAGTAACTGAGCCAGTGTGTGCTGAATGAGCTGTGACCACACCCCCCTGTTACTCACCGTGAGGCTATTGGCTGCTGGGACTGATCCGGAGCCTGGCTGTGTGTGCTGTCAAGGCTTTATACTATTAAAAGTGCCCATCCTGCTCCATCCTCCCTGACACCGCCGGGGAGAGGCCACCTGAACCGCTTCAGCATTTCCGTCTGGGATTTCCCGCGGGGAGTGATGAACTCCATCGACCCTCAGTCCCAGCACCAGCACCAGCACCAGCACCACACCTCCCCTACCGTCGGCTCCCTCCCACCCAAAGGCGCCCAGGAGGCCCCGGACATGGCCGCTGTGTACTGCGATAACTTCAGCAGCATGTACCACCAGCAGAGCCTGCAGGGCGCGCAGAGACCCGCCGGGTACGGCCTCGGAGATTACGCATCGTCTCCAAACCCGTACCTGTGGCTCAACGGGCCGGGCGTCAACTCGTCCGCATCTTACCTGCACGGCAACAACCCCGCGTCCTTCATCCCGCCCTCCTACGGCTCCCAGCGGCAGTTCATCACCAACTCACCTGGCTTCGGAGGGCCCGACCTGGGCTGGCTGTCCATCGCCAGCCAGGAGGAGCTGCTGAAGCTGGTGCGGCCGCCCTACTCCTACTCTGCGCTCATCGCCATGGCCATCCAGAACGCGCACGAGAAGAAGCTGACCCTGAGCCAGATCTACCAGTACGTCGCAGACAACTTCCCCTTCTACAAGAAGAGCAAAGCCGGCTGGCAGAACTCCATCCGGCACAACTTGTCTCTCAACGACTGCTTCAAGAAGGTGCCGAGGGACGAGGACGATCCAGGTACCGTGAACGCACCAGGGAAACTTTTTATTCTCAGCAACGTGTGGCGTTTAGGTTTAAATAAACAGACACACACTGAAATATACTTCAGATAATAAAACAGAGAACGTTTATCACAGTTTGATTTTAATCAGTTCCCTGTGTGGTCAAATAAATATTTACAATACCAAATAATTTAATCTAAAAATCAAACGGATGCTGTGTGGACGTTTTTATTTTAAAGAAACAAGTTATTAAAATATGACACAGGACAGAGACGTGCTAACACATCAGTAGCTTTAAATTAGATTAATAGAAATGATCTAATTCCACATACATTTCATCAACACAATACAATTACACACAGTAATTAAAGGCTTCATATTAAGTAGTAAATATTTATTTAATTTCCACAGAGATATTACTTGAATATTAGCGTATTTCTGTCAGCAGACTGGAGCAGGTTTTGTACTCCAACACGACAGGAATGCTGTTTTTAAATCTCATAAATTGCAGCTGAGTTGAAAGCAGCCCGACAGTCAGCTCAGGAGTGGTGTCACTTATTATTGTTCTCTTAAACTGCACAGAAATCCTCCTGTATTTCAGAAAATGCTTCAAACAGACTCCCAGGAAACAAACAGAAATATGAGACCGATTATGAGAAATTATTGAAAAGTTTAATTTAAAAACTTGCTGAAACTGTCTTTCCAATGTGTTGAGTCATGTCTGAAAAAGAAAAGGCTGAATAGAGGTGAGACCTGAGTGAAAAGAAATAGTTAATTTTATTTAAATCATACACGTTAGACACGTTCGGCCTCACAGCTCAAAACCTGATGTGATTAATTTCTGATGTGTCTCATCTTCGTTGACAGGAAAAGGAAATTACTGGACGTTGGACCCAAACTGTGAGAAGATGTTTGACAACGGAAATTTCCGCAGGAAAAGGAAACGACGTTCAGACCCGAGCAGCGCAGGAGGAGCGGCGGCGGCAGCAGGGGCCACCAAAGTGGAGGACGGCAGGCCGGCGGTGGCGGCCACGTTGAAGCCCTCAGACAGCCCTCAGCTCCTGGGGCCTCCCTCGCCAGAGATGGAGGCGATGAACGAGAACCACAAGAGCTCTTCGTCATCCTCGCCGCCCGGACTGGCCTCAGCCGCTCCTTGTTTTAATAACTTTTACAGCAGCATGTCGACGCTCAGCTCGGGGGCCCCCAGCCGGCAGGGGTCCCTGGGACTGGTGAACGAGCTGTCAAACAGGAACATTACGGCCCTGAGCCCGTACCACCTCAACCACGGCGGGCAGGACTCGGGGGCGTCAGAGCACGGCGAGGGCTTGCATTTCAACCGAGGAGTGTACTACAACACGTTTGGCGGCGGGCAGAGCGGACAGTTCAACAGTCACTTCTACAACAGCTTCAGCGTCAACAGCTTGATTTACCCCCGAGAAGGGACCGAGCTATAGGGGCCACGCTGCCGTAGGGACCCGCACACGCTTTCCTCACACACATGCGTCTCAGCAGAGAGGTCAGAGGTCAGGCTGGGGAGCAGCTTCTCTGCATCATCAACACGGCGCTCCCTTCACGCAGCAGATCACGGAGAGCTTAGAGAGCATGTTAGGTCGACACACTGTGGGAACACCAGCCGCAGCGTCAAACACAGAATGAGCACTTATGTTTTTATTCTTTCTTTAATCTCTATATGGAAGCTCCTGCTTTGCTCACAGAGCTGAAATGTACTCGCAAAGTAAAACGACCACTCAACACTCATTGTTTTATTTGTCCTAAAGGAAATTAGTCTTGTGCATAAAGGCTGACACATGAAACACGCGCTGAGCAAAACCAGACGTAAATTACAGACGAGTATCTGCAGCACTGCCCCTCAGTTACACACTCCTTGTTCCTGAGTCAATGTACCTGTCCAGGTGCCTCCTCTTGTATTTAATACAGATCCTGCACCTGATGGGAGCCGTTTGTTTTCTGTCCATAAACATCTGTTTGACTATATTTGGCAGTTTGAAGAGAAAGTTTCTCTGTTCTTATAACTCTTATAATCAAAGACACTCTGTCATGTTTAAGATGTAAATGTACGTTTGATATTTTTTGCCAAATCTTTCCCATATTTCTTTTTACCAGAGCGGCCAAATTCTTCCAGTTGACATATGTTTAATATTTTATTCATAATCAACTTTAAATCTGCCAAAGTTGCCTTTGTGAGACCACCATTACCTCAAAACTACAATCCCACCAGACGAGATGAGACGAGATGAGATGAGACCAGATGAGATGAGACGAGATGAGATGAGATGAGACCAGATGAGATGAGATGAGATGAGATGAGATGAGATGATGCGCCCTGCTGTGAAGGGTTTACCTGTCGATATTTCAGATGCAGTAACGATTGATTGATTATAAATATGATCAGAGACGGGGCTCGCCTTATTTTTCTACCCTCCACGTTGACTGAACCCACAGCACTAAGGCTAAAGCTGTAAATACATGTGGACTTTATAAATGTGTATTTTTGTAAATTATAAAAATAGTTTGTGACTATTTATGCTATTTATGCTCATAGGCATTGTTTTGTTTTTCTACTGTTGTCTAGTTTGATTAAAGCAGACGTGAATGACTTTAGTTACGCCGAGAACAGTATCACTAAAACCCAGATGTCATAAATCTATATGAATATATTAAAGTCTATATGCTATATCATGGTTTCTCTCAGGATTCAGTGTGACAATCATTGAACGGCTTTTGTATCTATTGTTGTCTTTTTTTAATCTTTCTACAGTGCGTTCAGCTTCAGGCAGTTTCTACTGTGACTGTTAATAAATCATGTGGGCTCCACTCTATTGTCATGCATCATTTTCAAACAGGCCACCAGTGTTTGCAGGGCTTCATTATCATGTGAATGCATACAGCCACAAATGTCTTTTAATCTCATATTCAATTACTTCTACTCCATTTCAGCTCAATGCAGCCTCAAAGCATCTGAGTGAAAACAACTCAGACCTGCAGGAGTTAGTGTGGTTCCTCGCTCACTTTAACTTAGTGACCCTGTTCTCCACACATTCAGCTTACTGAGTGTGTTTTTGCTGCAATGTTTGGCTGCAGAATTTAAGTCACAGAAACAGGCTCCAAACTAAAATCGTCCTCAGGATTTCTAATCTGATCTGAGTCTCGGTTCAGTTTGTGTTTCTCACACTGTCAAACACCAATCTGACTTTTCATTACAGTGATTTAAGAGCACGTCCAACAGAATCATTGTTAATCCGTCTTTTATTCCTCTAAGTCGGCTCCTCTTCCTGACGGATCAGTGATTCATGTTTGAGGAATGATGTTACTCTCTGAAGAAAATCGTGTTGCTGAAAAAACATGTTTGCCTCGCTTTGTTTTCTGCTGCTGGAGGTGGGAACGTCGTCTCTACCGACACCGCTCGACCCCCCAAAACTGCCTCGTCTGCTAATGAGAGCAGGTCGAACGAGAAGCTCTGTGAAGTTCAGACAAATAAATACTGTTCACTGAAGTGATTTATTTTACAGGTCAGTCATTTCATTTTAATTACCGTAGTAATTTGGTGAAAATCAGTGTGCATAATAAGGACAGTGTTGAGTCAGTGCACTTTATATTAATTCATTCTAATGACTCATCTTTGAGTTAGTGCACAGGTCGTCTTAACAGTGTAATAATGTGAATATTTTTTACAAGAAAAATAAATCAATGAGGTATAAAGAGCTGAATAATGAATTCATATTTACTCGACTTTAAAAGGTTTTTCTTTTAAGACTAAAAAGCAATTTTTATTTTCACTACAATTAAAACACCTGTGTTGCACAAACTTAAATTTGTTTATTGGATTTTCAGCAACACAAAAATGTCAAGGCAGTTAATTTCAAATTTCAGTAGAGTCGAGGGGAAACTGGACGTGTAAATGCAGATTAAATACTTTAATAATGGAGTGAAAAACATTTTAAAAAGAGTATTAATAATAAAAATATACATTAAGAACAAACAAAACTGAAATGATTTTTTTTAAATCACATGAAAGAGAAAAGAAAAACATTAAATGCAAATTAAGGTGCAAAAATCCAGCATTCTGAAATATCTGTATTTATTAATGTTTGACTTGCTGATCAGGATTTTTGTGCAGCATTAAAATAAACCTTTTGATTAAAATATATATATCTGTAACTGAACAGATTTAATCCTCTAAACTGTAAATGCTTTTTCCTTTATTTCACCCTGTGTGTTAACTTTGAGATGAGTAATCCCGTATCATATTATCTGCACATATATCTCAGCTGATGTTCTGCAACAGGCAGAGACGAACTGAGCCGCAGAGGCCTCGGCAGAAATCAAAAGAGAAAGTTGGAGTTTGGAGGCGAGCCAAGACAGCGCAGTTGACAGACGTCTTGATTCAGAGAGCAGTGAAACAATAGAGCCATTGTCCCTGCTCCTTCACGCCAATCCCCATGTATCAATTAGGGACTCTGTGAAGAGAGGTGAAGATATCCCCCTCAGACCGGCGGGGTTTAAGCATCTCTTTTGTCTCCGCTCTCCGCCAGTGTTTGCCTCAAACTGAGGGGAGGCCATCTTGCTTTGTTCCTGCTAAGAAACGACGCATCCAGAAATTCCCTGCACAAATATTTGCCACCCATCGTGCAGATTAGGGACCATGGTTTGATCATTTATTTAGTATTCACACTGTGCATGTGTGTGAGGGACTTACAGTGTTAGAGCATGAAACTGATATGATAGGACTGTCTGTTCAGGCCCTCAGCTGAGGGAGAATTATGGGAACTGCAATAAATAGCTGCAACTTAGTTTCTGTGTTTTATCACTTTTATTTAACAGAGGATCCAAATGTAGTTCCCGTCACCTGGGTGATGCTTCCCAGACAGAAGCCTGAGCAGGTCTCTATCTCACCCTCTCATGCTCTGTTTGTACTGTTTATTCCCTTTTGTTTTGTATTCATGTGAAACAAATAAATCGTTATATGATCATTATTGTTAAAAGTTTTCAACTCATGCAGTTCCCTTGTGTGGTCCAAGTTTAATTAATCAAACTCTGTGTCACTAATTAAAGTCTCTTCATAAACACACGGTCGTGGCCAAAGACTCAGTGATCTGATGTGCAGCCGTATCCTCATCCACTGCTCACAGTATGTTACCTTTTATTTTAACATTTTCTTTGTCTTATATATTAGTTGTTTTTTGTTTTTTAAATCAGGAATACTCCAACTCATCTTCACTGCGACCTCGTCACATGTCCACGTTTGGTCATGGACTTTCCACGTCCACATATGGCGTCCAAGGTACCCTGGGTGTGTTGGTTGTTGACGTTCTGGGACGCCGTGTCAACTTCAGCCTGTTACATGCATTGTCTGTTTTCAAAATACACTTCTGTTTTCACCTCGCGCTCTTAACTTTGACCCCGCTGCATTTCCCCCTGACACCATTGGGTGCCATTACACTAAAACAGCGACCAGTCACATATCATGCCGATGTGAAAGGACGGCTTTTGTCGTCAGCGCTGGTATTTGACGGCTTTGGACCAAGAACAGATTGAGAAGTCTTATTGAGGTTCCTAATCTCTTTTTAAAGACGTTCATTCAGTGGTCAAAAGCTCCTAAATCCTGTTTTTAAAACCTCTCATATCTAGTCCGAGGTGAGTCTGTAGCCGACACCAAGACCAGGGAGCCTTTTGCAGTCCTTTTGCAGAAGGTAGGAACGATGTAGATGAGTTGTCCACGTGACTGAACGCTGCAGCTACTGACAGTTTCAGGAGTCAGTAGAGAACATTAATAATTTGATGGCAGCCGCTCATCAAATACCAGCACTTTGTCAGAAGCCAGCTGATACACCTGGACACCATCAGTTTGACACGCTGCCAGTGATGACATAATATAAGAAGCTCCAAAGTCCCGATAGACCCAGTGGGACGACTCCATCATGCTGACATGACAGGTTGACTCTTTTGGTCGGTGTGACGCAGTCAGTCGCTGGCCAAGCGCCAGTTTTTGACGACAGGGGTCAGCATGTATTTTTATTTATGTATAAAGCTCTTTTAGGAAAGTTCCTCTCCGTCTCTCAGCCCTGCTTTCTTGGAGCGTTGGTAGCCATCGTCCCCGCTCAGAGACACGGCTCATCCTGCCCCATGTGACAAAGATCCCAAGTTAGGACGATGAGTCTGTTCTCACTGTGCCGCACATACCTGGAATCTGCTTCAACAAAACCTTACGCTGACTTCATCAATACCTCTGAGACAGTCTCAAGTTTTAATTTGTAACGTTATTGATTTTGACTGTCGCTGTTTTTAGTTTTTGTTAATTTGTTTTTGAATTGATAAATCCATGTGTTCTTCCTGTGTTGCTCTTTGCTGTAAGTTGTGTGTGACGTATGAGCCTCAGCACCATTAACAAATGAGTGTTCTGCCTCAGTGTGTTTCTCTGAGGCTTTGAATAAAATAAATAAATAAATGAATGAATGAAATAATTGATATCATTGTAAATAAACCAGGACCCAGTTTGGGACCCAGTGTCACCCTGGCCTTCTCTCTGATTCCACCACGGCTGAATCTGATGACCCAGATCTGACTGCAGAGGTCGAACCCAGTTGTATGTTCAGGCAGTCTAAAACTTTTCCACTCTGGCAGACTGCGCCAGACCCCCCCCCCCCCACCAAGTGTGAACTTCTCAATTAGAGGGGATCCACTGACCCAGGCTCTGTTTGATCACCTTCTCTTGCGCCTGGAACATCAGGCACCCCGTCCCAATTTGGCACCCACACGGCTCTATCGGGTGACATTTGAAAAGCGCCATTGTTGTTCCGGCTGGGAAGCAGAGTGAACACGGGACGCTGGGTGCCATTTTGAGGGGCGACTGCCTACTGTAGGTTCATGTCCTGAAACGACCTCATGGGACCCCCAACCCAAATTGTTCGCCTGATAATGGACAGGGAACAGGTGACGCCTCGCTAATGAGAAACATCTTAGAGGGAGCGCAGAGCGTTTGGTGTTGTCAGCATGTCTCACGTGAAGGGTCGGGGATCAACTTCATCAAGGCTCTCTGACTGTGATGCTAAATAAGGACAGCAGGAGGATGTTGTGTCAGAGCAGAGGCTCATTCAGGACATCAGGCGAAGCAGGACAAACTGGGTTTCATCAAAGACTGAAATGTCTTGTTGTTTACAGATTGTTACAGAAGATGCTCCACAAACACCTCTGAGAAAAGAATTCATTTAATAACTAAAAAACAGACTAACTTTACACCAATCGTAAAATATAAAACTTCACCAAAGGTAAAAAATCCAACGCTAGTGAAAAGAGAGAAATAGTTCAGAGCTGTTTCAGAAACTGTGAACGTGTGATTTGTCACATCCTGTTGGTGGACAAGTGACCCTGACTGACTCCCAGGTGTCTCACCTGTGAGGAATGAGATGCTCTCGCCTGCTGCAGCTCTAATTTGTGATTTAGCCTCAGGAAATGATTGAGCAAAAATCTACTGTACTGCAGCTCTTTGGCAGAGACGGGTTGAAAAAAGAATCCCGAAGCCTCGTTTCCACCAAACAGCTCAGTTCAGTTATTTAGCAGACTGATCCAATGCTTAAAGGCAGAGCTTGACACACTGCAGTCTGTTGATTGGTTGAGAGAAAATCTTCATCCTTAATTTACAAGGACTTCATGCACAAACTGGCTATTTTTAAACATGCTATAAATTGCAGCAGAGACTCTGAACAATCCATCAATCAATCAGGTATTTGTCACTTGGAATAATACAAGTCCTCCTTTATCGTCTTCTTCCATTGTTGGCTGCTGCTTTATAACTGTCCATATTTCCGGATGGTTCTGGTAATCAATGGTTTCTGGTTGTGGAATGATTTAACTGTCCACACATCCTGACTTCAGCAAGACAGCCACGTGGTCGCTCCTCCTGAACAGCTGCAGTGCCACATCTGCAGCCACTTCTGCACGGTGTAACGTTATAGCAGGTACTGTCAGCAGGAACAGGACAGCAGCTCAGCTTCCCACACTCCTCACAGCACCACAGACACTTGCAAAATACAGAGTCAAAATTTAGCTCGAAATTTGTCAGAGCTGAAACAGGCCCAACTGGAAGCGTACACACCTACACCATCACCACCTGGTGTGTTTATTCTTTAAATGTTGACAAAATGACATTTATCACAGCCGGAGATGTGAAAATAGAAATTATCATTGGATTTTCCAATTTATGATGGTTCTCGAACACATCATGTGTGACGAACTCTTCCAATCAAAAAAAAAACGCACATCACCAAATCTGAGCTCAAAACAGTGATATTTCATTAAAACCACTTTATTCATTGTCTCATTTAACATTTGGCCAAAAAATAAAGTGTTAACAAGAGTGAAACACTGAGTCTTTTTCTACTCCAGGATTTCATCCTCAACTTCTAACTTTCAAACATCAAAGGGTAAGTTTTAAAAAATTGAATATGTCAGTTATGGTGGAGGGAGGGTCATGAATTTTCCTCCAGTCACTCAGGGAGGGTCAGAATAGAAAAGCCACCTCTGTCCTCTGATAAATAAAGAACAGTTCCTTAGAGGTGCAAAATTGTTTAGTCCTCCTGCGCTAGGGTTCGTCTCTAAATGCAGACAGAGCCAAGTGAGCTGCTGGAGCACCAACGCACACTGTCAGGTCTTTACCCAACAAAGAGAAATCAGGGTCCCAAAAAAAAGAAAAGTAAAGGGAAAGAAGCAAACTGACTTTGTAAAAACAAATTTAAAAAAAATAAAATGTGCATAAGACAGAAATGGATCAAGAGAGGATGGGCAGGGGCCCACAGGGACTGCTGATGCACAGGGCCCAGAGTTCAGTGTTCTCTGCAAAAGAGTAAAGTATGAAAATGAAAAATTGTTACTCATGTATGTAAAAAAGGAAAATTCATTATGTGCAGACAGTTTCTGTACCTGTGCTGTTCAGCCTGTGTTAGATCTGCATTAAGTGTTCAAACAGAAGACAACAGTAAAGAAGTGGAAAGAGCGTGTGTGTGTGTGTGTGTGTGTGCGTGTGTGTGTGTGTAGGAAAACATCTTGATGGGTTGTGTCCGGGAATGAGGCAGAGGCGGGGGCTGGCGGTGGTGCGGGGGGGTCCTGAGTATGATTTGATCCTGGAAGGCTCAATTAAGTGGTTCGTTTACCCCTCGTGTGGAGCTGGTGAATTGGAGCCAGGTCAGCTCCGGGTTGAGGTGTTGTTCATTATTTTTCCGCCTGTCGGATCCCATGAGCGGCCGCTGGAGACGGTGGCTGCTCGGCGGCCGAGGAGCAAAGGGCCTGCCGGTGGGGTACGTCAAACACACTCAAAGCCTCTCCCCTTGCCTGGGGGATTATGATCAACAAAGCATGTCCCACACCTGCACCGGCCAGCACAATGGAAACTCCGCGGGCCAATGGAGACGCAGGGAGAGACCAGTTATTAGAGTCCCCCACCAATGAAATGGATTACATTAACCCCTTCTGTTGTTCTTCCTCCCGGGGCTTAAACATCGAACTGACAGACTCCACATCCCATTGAGGAAAAACCTGCTAACACTTTGTTACAACAGCTTTATTCCTGTTTGTCCACCAATGGGAAAGTTCAGTCGTAAACTGTGTGAGGACTCATCAAACCTCTGGACAGTAAACAACAACAAGTCCTGTGTGTAGTTCTTCTGCTTCCTTTACAAGTGACAATCAGAGAAAAATGAAATAAAGACAAAACTAAACTTGAGAGTAGAGATGCACTGATGCAGCTTTTTCAGTTTCGATCCCGATGCTGTGGCTTTGAGCATCAGCTGATACCTGATACTGATCCGACACCATGGTCGAGCTAAACAGCTATACACCTTTACAGGTAGGACAGAAAAGACTAGAGGCATCAGGCATTGATGACCACACAGTTCTTTCCTCAGATAAAATGAAACAAGATGAAACAGATTAATGCAATGATGAACTATTTATCTTTAACAAAAATAAACAATTGTGCAACAGCAGTTGAAATAGTGTGAAATACCTCCACACAGCAGATTCTCTCCTTCGCTCCATGACGTGTGACGTAGCTTGCGTCGCAGTAGATTCAAAGGTTAAGGATCGCCTCAGGTACAGGCTGCATTTTCCGATACCCGATCCATCTGTTTTGATTATATCGGGGCCGATATTTGATCCAGATATGGGATCGGTGCGTCTCTAGATGAGAATGTGTTGGAGGCAGTTTAAGAGTTTGAGTTCAGACCTGGAGGGTCTTTCCAGTGTGTGAAGGTTGGAGGTGAATTAAAAACAAATCTGGTGAAAAGCTGCACGAGTGACCACTGGGTGTTACAGTGATGCTGCGTCCCTCAATCTATCATCTGAGTATCAAACAGTCACTGTGAATTAGAAAAACTGTAAATTGAAAAGTGGTTGTAAAGTCAATGTTTTCCCTCCAAACTCGTCTCACATATATGGCAGTTTGATCAGTGGACTTTTGACTTCTACACACAAGGAACCCTGCTGTGGACGTGTCAGTGTGCGCCTGTTAGATGCATCCTGTCTTTTCAAAATAAACCTCTGTTTTCACAGTAAATGCAGTTTGTGCTCATTAGATGCAGACAGGCTTTTTCAAAATAAAATTACAACTCAACTTTACATTAATCTCCTTGTGCAAGAAAAGAGCGTGGTCAGAGGCTGTTCTCACAAACTGTTCATATGTTTTCCTACAAAAAAAGTAATCCAACCAAATCCATACATAACCCATGTATTTTGAGAGGCTGCGATCATGTGACCAATGCACTGACGGCAGTAAACAAGGAAGCAGTCCTGAGCACTTGTTAGGAGGCAGGTTGGGGTGGTGGATGGGACTTTCCCCTGAAGACGTGTGTTTGGATCTGTGTCAACTTTGAGGCATTTTAAGGTTCGTCCTCACCATGTTTCTCTTCCTAAACCTAACTGTACGTTAAGGTCAGTCGTGGGGTGCAAATTCATAGGACATCATATGAACCGTTCTCTGAGAATACGTTGCAGGATCTGATCCATTTGGTCCGATAACATTAAGAAAGTCTAGAAGAGCTGCACAATTAAATAATTTTATCTCCATTGACGTGAACAGAGGTCTGAACCAGAAGTCAGCCGCTCCACAGGCAGAGGACAGAAGCTCTGCTGCTTAGCGGACAAACTGTTGTGCATGCATTGTTCGTAGGAAGTCATTCCAACTATTCGATGAGAGTTTGTTATAATGGTGAAAAAGAAAATCTGAAAAGGTGCTTTGCTCATTGAGGAAACGTGGATCTGGCTTCTGCCCCGCCCACCATCGCCGCTTACAGTTGGTTTTGCTCTCTGTGAGATGGCTGGACTTAGTGTTGGAGGACCCCCCCATTAAAAAAACAACATTTAAAAACTCTGTCCCTGCAGTATAAACAACATAACAGTATATTATTTATTACAAGCAGTTACAGCTCGACAGTGTTCTTTACCAACACATAATAAATGAAAGCTGCTACTGTTTACGTCAGGGCAGGAATGTCACAAAGGTCATGGCCCTCGTGCCCTCCTCATTTGGCCCTGTGCCCTTGAAAAAAATGTCTGTCCTAAGGCCACAGTGGCCTTGATGCCCCGCCCACACTGCCCCAGGTGATTCTGCGGTTTTCTCCTCTGCCTCTTTCCTGTCAACACGGCTTTGACACCTGCGTCTTTTGAGAAACAAAAATGTGTCTTTTTGATGTCATTATGGATTCTTATTGGGCAACATCAAATGAGACGGTGCGTACATCACCAGTGGTGGGTTTGATTCCAGCCTGGCATGAACCACTCAGACCGGCTGTAACGACAGTTTGACACCAATCTACTACCGGCCAACCAGGAGACTTCATCAGAAACTGCAGCCGCCTCGCTCTCACAATTTTATTGCCGTCCACTTTTGTAATACGTCAGAACAAGTCGGGATGAAGTCGGACACAAAACTAACCAGCATGCATTGTGCACCGATCACAGATGATCGAATCTGCGCAGGCCGGGCTCATCTCCAACAAGCCTAGTGTGATAAATTAGCACACAAATAAGACAACATATAGTTAACGTTAAATTCATTCTGGATTTGGTCTTAAGATCATCATTTTATTTTATGGCTTTGCTGCCCTCAAAAAATTGTCAACACGAGAGGCCAAGTGGCCTTGCCCCTGAAATGACAAAACTCCAGGCCTGGTCCACATACATTTTATATCACACCTTACTCAGACGTCACGTGGGCTGTATGACAGCATCATGAAGACATTAATGTTAGTTGAATATGCGTGTGAGCCATGTTCTGCTGGAGTACGGCAACACCACTTGGACAAACCACATGCAGAACTGCAGCACTACTAGATCTGGCTGTCACAATAATAATGGCACTTTGTGAAGTTTATTTCTGATTATTTCTGAGCAGAATCATTCAGTACATGTGCAGGTGATGTTACTCCAACAAACCAACAGTGGCAGGATTTGACTTCACAAATGTACGATATGCTTTATGAATGTGTTTTGTGGTGACACAGCAGCCTGGTCCTCTCAGCTTCTCCTGCTGCATCAGTCAGTGTGACCTGCTGTGTGTCAGAGCGTCATCTGATCATCTGATGGCGTCAGCTGTAACGTAACGGCGTCAGTGACTGCACCGTCATACAGGACGTGTTTTATACGCTGCCGTGTTGGTGTGGATGATAATATTCCATATTCTCAGTGTCTGGTTTGTCAGACTGTATCAACAAGTAAACAGCGTTGTTTACCCATAACTGTGCGGTGGTTACGCAGCCTGTGAGTGTGTTTGGGGTGTGTATCAGACGTGTTTTGGAACAACAGAGCAGGAAGATACTCAAATATTTTCGACCAAAGAGGGTGTCAGTCCCCAGGGAACTCGTCATGGGCGAATTAGACCGAAGCTCGGAGGAATGCGTGTTGCTGCCCTCGTCCTCACCCCCCCTCCCTCCCGTCCCCTGCACACACACATTCCCTCCTCCTCTCTTTTCTCCTTTAATTGGGCCTGTTTCCTGGCACCTCTCCAGATCACACTGTCACTTTACACTGCGTAATAAGCTATTAGCCCCGGCCGGACCAGGCTCGGCCACCACCCCACGCTAATCGACATGGACGTGGTCATTGTGTGGGACCGGGACTCAGGACAGCACAGTCCAGCTATTGTTACTGCCTGGACACCCACGCCCCGGCTCGCACAGGGATGAGGGGTGAGGAGGGAGGGAGGTAAACAGAGGAGGAGATCAAGGAAAGGTGAACTTGCTCTCACTGCCCCCTAGGACACAACAAAACAAACTGTAACACCTTTGGTTCAGCCATCTTGCTTTGGTAAAAATATGACTTTGTGCTGCGTCCCAAAACAAAGCAGCACCGGTTAGAAAGTTAGAGTCCGTCAGGAGCAGTTAACAGCTCACCTTTAATACACCTTATCTGCCGTATTCACAGATGTTTCTCAAGAGCTGGATCAACTTTTTAAAACCTTTAGAGAGACACATTAGTTAAAGTTTTGCATGTGGAGTCAGTTTGCTCACATGACGTCACATTGTTCAGTGACCTCTTTCTGTTATTCTGGATCACTGCCACTCTTTACAGCACATTTAGATTATTGTGTTCAACAACTGAACAGACGCAACATGTAAAATATATATATATATATATATATATATATATATATATATATATATATATATATATATATATATATATATATATAATATTTAATGGACGCCTTAAATCAAGACTAAGGCCCCGATCAGACAGAGCGCTTTTCTCTATGCCTTCTTCTCTTTAATTGTTGCTAGACAACCACTGAATCACCTGTCCTTAGCAAATCCATCCTAAGGTGTTTTTTAATTATTACAATATGATAAACTGCAGCTGTATTTGTTGTTGTGTTTAGGTTTACTCATACGACACTGTTTGAAAGCTCTGCTCCTCACGGTGACATTAGTGCTGAACATCTCAAGATCCAACCACCACAGCAGGCTCAGTAAACACTTCTGTCAGACAAACAACAGACAGATAAACAGTTGTAACTCATCAAGCGTATGAAGCTGGATCTCAAAAACTGAGGCCAGCTCCTGACCTTTTGATTGACACCTCACTGAGCCAATAGGAGCTTCCAGGGCTGTCGTTATGGCCTCCATAGCCAATCAGAGCCCGAGCTGAAGGAACACATTTCCTGTAGTTTAGAGGTGTTTTATTTTTCTGTGATTTGAGGCTTCATGCTATGGTCCCATTGTGTTGTCCAGCTGATACCTCCCAGTTCTCCCAGTTCAGCCGTCTGCAGCAACTTTCTTCAAGACAATATTCAGACAAACATAATCTTTTATTTCAGTGTGTTGAAACTTATATAACTAAATGACAGGCTCTTACAGTGATTCTGACTGATGGAGAAAAACCTCTCAGTTTGACCTCTCAGATGAGACCATGCATGTGCATGTACTAAATATGGAACAAGAGCAGCTTTCAGTTTGCTTTGGGTTTGACTTGTGAGGCGTTTAAGGTGAATTTTACGTAAACCTTTAAATAAAGACTAAATACAATTAAAATTCACTGAATAATTTTAGATATTTTTAACAACATGAGCCTGTTTTATTATCTGAATGAGACAAAGCTGAAGGAAAACACCAAAAGATTTGAGGCTCTTAGATTTTATTAGATTTTGGGAAGCAACCAGGGTCCTCTGCACCTCTGCTTTTTACACTCATGGCAAAATGTTTCAAAAAGTGTGCTGGATTCTTTTTTCATGTATTTGTGCACAACAGAAGATTCAGATTTGATTTCTCCCCCAGACCTTTGATCGAGACGGAACGGAGGAGGGAACCTTCGTAAACCGCGTTACATCTCTTGAACAAGTCCCAACACCTCCAGGCAGAAAATGAAGGGGTTAGACGAGGCCTTGGCGCTGCAGCCCGTCTGAGGAGCTAATACTTGCACACAGATTTGGTGGGGAGGGAGACAGGACCATATTTCATGCTGGGGATGTACAGACCTGAGTGTTCATGTCACATTTGTCACCAGGAGCAGATTCTGCAGTCGTGCTGCTGCAGGATTATTGATGTACGTGCACACAAATCAAACCTGAGGATGTGTGCTGATGGGAACAGTCCCTCATTACCTGCTGGAAACACAAATAGTCAGGTCTTTTTTTAGGGTTTTGTGTTTCGGGATATCAAAGATGTCAGAGTCTGTCCATGTGTGTTTGGAGGAATGCTGCGGGGGAAGGAGGGCAGGCTGGGACAGAGCTGAGAACAGGTGCATGATGGGGTGTGTGTGTGTGTGTGTGTGTGTGTGTGTGTGTGTGTGTGTGTGTGTGTGTGTGTGTGTGTGATGGGGGCAGGGGGTTTTTACTTCCACAACTTGAACTAGACACTCTTTAAACAAATGTTTGTCTTAGGGACTGTTTGTTATTTGTGTGTGTGTGTGTGTGGGGGCGGGGGGGGGGGAGAGGCTCAGAGGAGAGGCATAGATTTAAATGGTTATATTTTTCATTTATTTATTGTCGAATTTCTAAGGAAAACATGCCTCCAAACACACACACACTTGTCGTTCATACTGGTTAATTCATACAGTTTACAAAATATAAAACGTAGAATAAAGTTATTTTGAGGAAAGATCACTGTTTGACGCTTAGATTTGGTTTTGGTTTTGGTCATTAAACATGACTACATACTACTATATATTATATTTCTTTTTTATAGTGTCTGGCTGCCATAAATGGTGTAGTTTTGGACGGTACGTTGTCTTAAAAAAAAATTACAAAAATGTTTGCCAAAATTTGAAAAATCATCAAAATCTGTAGAGAAAATCGAAATTTGGAATGTTTTCACAAAGAATTGCCAAAATTACACCATTTATCAGAAGCCACAAACTGTGCAAACATCAGTTAGGAGGGAGTCAGGGAGGGTCACACTTCAGCCCCCTCTTCCTCCGATAAATAAAGAACACTCAATTAAATTAAAAAAAAAATCTTGAATCGTCAATTTTAACCATCGATTATATAAAGACAGCATAAACAATGATAGGAATTATCTATCTATCTATCTATCTATCTATCTATCTATCTATCTATCTATCTATCTATCTATCTATCTAACCCCCCTCTCTGCTGACAGGCACCCCCTACTGCCTCCACCCTCTAATCCAGCCCCCTCTGAGCTCTGGGTCCTGGGTAAAGGTTCATCCAGAGGGCGGAATCAGCCTCCATGGCAAACTAAGAGCTGAGGAGGAGGAGGGTGGAGGGGGGGATTTAAATGTGGAGGGGTGCGTAGTAGGGTTGGGGAGGGTTGGGGAGGGGGGTGTGAGACAGAGCATTGGTCCTGACGGTCTACGAGGAGGTCTGATGGAGGGGTTACTGTGTGGGAGTGTGTTGGAGGTTCAGTGCTTCTGAGGTTCCTCGCCCACATTTGTCTGGGGTCACTGCTCCGAGGTCACGGCCGCCCTACTGCTCGCTGCTCGGATCCTGGTCGCGGCGGCGGCTGACTGAGACCACGGATTCTGGAGGGAAAGACGACGGCGGAGAAGCAGAGCAGCTGCCTGAAGTAACACTGAGAGATCATGTACGGGCGGCAGAGAAACTCTTAACTCTGTGGAGTAAATAGAACCAGTTTGATTTCTGCTGGATCGCTGATCTGTGAGAATCTAAGCCAGACTGCTTTATAAAGAACTGAGTGAAACTTTTTCATCCCATCATGAAATGAGGTGAAGCTAACAGCCAACTGGTGGGTCGCAGGTCCTTTGCTAACGGACTGCAAGAGACTTGAGAACGTGTCAAGTTTGTAAAAAACACATTTTGAAGGACAATCAATTTGCAGCACAGAGCTTTTATTTTGAAAGATAGTTTCCTGCTGCAGAGTGAGAGACTAACTAACAGCTACTTGACTGAGGAGAAGTCTGGGGCAGGTGGGAACCACTGGTCTTTAAACCATCCCCACCTGGAAGCTGCTCAGTGAACCCACAGTCAGCAGCGCCACTGCAGCAGTGACAGGTTGATGCCTTGCTCGGGGGCACCACAGTAGGAGTGTTAATGAGAAGGCTGGTGTCAGTGTGTCCAAACTCTGCTCAGTGAGCGTCAGACAGTTACAGAGAGAGAACAGGAAGGGGAGTGGCTGCTGCAGCAGTAGGTGTGTGTGTGTGTGTGTGTGTGTGTGTGTGTGTGTGTGTGTGTGTGTGTGTGTGTGTGTGTGTGTTGTTTACAGTTTACACAGCAGCACACTGGCAGAGCATCAAAACCATGTTGCTTTTTGTTATGAGGTAAACACAACCCTGAACCCGAGGCAGGGCCAGGACAAACAGCAGAGCCCCGGGAGGCCGCCCGTCATCCATGATACCCCGACGCTCCCAACCTCCAGGGAACACTCAGATAACCTACAGAGAGTTATTAAAGAGTGACGCTGCGATCAGACGTGACTTCTCTAAAGTCACAGGAAGTATTTTATATGTTTCTACACACTCAGATATTTTCTAACTCCGGTCCTCGTCCAGGCCCAGACGCTTCCAGCTGCAGGCTCTGATCCTGACTGGAGGTTTGAGAGGTTCAGCAGAGACACAAACTCCAAACCATCAGTCAGTCAGCATCATGAAGCCTCTCCTCCTGTAAGAGTGAATCACTTGTTTCAAAACACATGTAATAAAGCCTTAACCTCACCTCCGTTTGGTTTGTACATGTTTTTACCTTCTGTGACTCATGTTGATGTGTCGAGCTGCAGAGACGCCCAGAGAGACGTTTCAGATTTTTAGGAAGACGTGAGACAAGATTTCACAAGAAAATACTGTGAAATTTTCACTTTGAGTTGACGACACATCTGTAGTTTATTCTTGCAGCCATAAAGTGACCACAGAGGAGGGTGTCTGTTAATCAGAAGGTCGGTGGTTCAGTTCCCAGGCCTGAAGTCAACATGTCAAAGTGGGCAAGAAGCTGAACCCCAAAGCTCCTGGTGGCGTGAATGTGTGTGTGTGTGTGTGTGTGAATGGATGAATGATGGCTTGTGATGTAATGTGCTCGACTGGTCGCTAAGACTAGAAAAACGCTATTCAAATGCTTGTATTAAAAAGCAAGACTCTGAGGAAAATAAATCCAGTACGCAGTTAAGACATAAAGTTACAAACCCTCATAATAAAAACAGATGGTGCTGAACATGACAAACTGAACAGGACAACAGAGTCTTTTATATAGCACATGGCCAGCAGCTCGATCAGCAACATATGCTGCCATCCAGACGATGTCTTTTTCAGGGACACAGTGAGACACATTGTGCACGTGCTCCAACAGCGTGGCTTTGTACTGACAGAGTGCAGGTACCAGACTGACCTGGCTGCAGTCCACACCTGTCTCCCTCTGAACATGTGTGCAACATGACGAACCGTCGAAAACTTCAACAGTTCGTGTCTTCAGTTCCCAAACACTGAGTGAGTGTGTCAAAGAAAAGGTGATGATGTCACACAGTGAGAAATCGTCCCAGTCTCACTCAAACCAGCGCTCGCTTTATGACTTTATGACGGTGTCAGACACTGAGGGAAAAAGCCGTCCTTTCACGCTGGCATGATACACAGCCAGTTGCCATTATTGTTTTTAACGGCATCCGGCAACGTCAAGTCCATTTTTGAAAACCTGCCCATACTTATAAAGCTCAGTGTCAGAACCTGTCACACATCATTATATCGAAGTCAAAGCTGCACCCATTAATAAAGTCCTGCGACCCTCCACCCGTGATCACCCCCCAGGCTCCAGGCCCTCACATGAAGCTGGTTCTCCGTTCTTGAATTGGACGTCTCTTTGACTGGATGGTGGAAACATTCAATCACTGCCAGGTTAGGAAACATGTTAGCATGCTCCTTCCACCACCATCAAACCTCCAAAGGATCAAACTCCATGTAGGCTGCCACCTCATCCTCGGGCTGCAAAGTGTCATGGCTGGAGTCCTCCACGTCGGTGACCAATGTGACCACGGGGTCAAAGGTTACGCTTGTGTCACTGACTTTCAAAATAAAAGACGTCAAAATATTACACAGATACTGCACATCTGTTAACTGCGTTTTTATTCTGAAAAATAAGAAATATAGGTTTTGTTCTCACCCACTGCCTGCCTGCCTGCGTGGAGTTCATATACTGTATATATATTCATGTTTTTTACCCATTACACAGCTTTTTGCAGGCGGGTACCCGACCTAGTGCAGAACTCTGTATCAGACATTCATAATGAGACAAGACGAGAACCAGGTGATCAGTTCTTTTATGAAATTTATCAGAAAAATGCTCGAATAGAAGAGCTGTGTTTCCAATTCTTTGCTGATGCTGTATGAGCGGAATGAGATCAGAGCACCGACTGACTGTATACGCCAGTAAATAGTCTGCACCAGGATGTTCGCTAGCCTGCAGACACTCTAACTAGAGTAGCATTAGCCGTCCACGCGAGTTCTGAGTGACGAAGCATCAGGTAGAATTACAATGGGAGAAATAGCATCAGAAGCAACCAAGAAAAGTTTCCAGAGTTGGTGCTCCAGATGAAAAAAGAAACTCCCGTTCCTGTGGATTTATGTTTATGTCCTAAACACGCATCAACAGTGTTTGTGTTATTACGTTCACTGCCAGAAGGGGGAGACAAAAGCTCCACACTTTACCTTTAACAGTGAGCTCACACGTTAGAAAGGTTAACATAATCATCAACATAAAATCAGCTGCATGTGCCGGGGACAGTTTTCATTTTCCTCTCAAAATTCATTAAGAAAATAATTAATTAATGAATTAATTTGAATACTTATTTGGTTTATAAATGTTCTCCACTTGTTTACTTCATTAAAAAAGGCGTTTCTGAGTTTTTACTTTAACTCAGAAACACTTTGAAGCTTTCTGTCCGAACACTTCCAGCAGGTTACAGCTTCTGGAGCCTCTGTGAATTTGTAGGCCACCTGATTGAAACCCACAGAAATGGAAAGAGGGTTATGGTCTGGGGCTTTTATGTGTGTGTGTGTGTGTGTGTGTGTGTGTGTGTGTGTGTGTGTGTGTGTGTGTGTGTGTGTGTGTGTGTGTGTGAACCGAAGGGGGGAAGAGCTGGAAAGCCCCCGGTGCAGGTGCAATCCAGGGCCATCCGCGACGCTCCGTCAGCTCTGCGCCGGGCCAGCGAGGGGTTCAGACAGGGGGGTGGAGGGTGAGATCTTCTCACCCCGCTGGCCTTCTTCTGCGAAGCGGAGCTGGTAATTTGGACAGAAATCTGGATTTGTGCCCAGCGGAGCCTGGGCAGCGAGGCAGTGAAGCAGCCCGCGGTCGGGGCTCACAGCGGGGGAGAGGGGCTGAACTCAGGATGACCAATATGTTTTCACTCGTTCATTCATTCTGCGTTTCCTCAGATTGCCTCCCCCCCTCCTGTTCTCTCACTGTACTGATCCACTTCTCTGTGATCGGCTTAGTCTGCCTCGACTCCTCCGGACGCTTCATCGACTCCATTGTTACAGAACATACCAGTGGAAACACAGTTTATCTCTGAATCCAGGGATTCATAGACATTTTTAAAATATCTGTAAACAAAAACAATGTAACTGTATTTCTAAATAAAAATAATGCACCATAAAATAAAATACACATACAATATACTGACTGAACAAAATCAAAATTACTTTTACTGTGAAGAGCTGAGCAAGTGAAACAGGACCTGATGTCCAAAAGGCAACAAGTTAAAGATGATACAAGTCAAAAGTTTGTGCACCCTGCGTGGTCGTGCTCAGTAGCAGGTGTGTTATGGATCATTGTCCTCTCTTCTTCTTCAGCTTTGTTACAGATGCTGTGGTGTCTGGAATCTAACTGAATCCATTCTTCCCTCTACCTGTGAAATGTCCCTGTGTCACTGGCTGCAACACAAGCTCAAAGCTTCATCCATCCACATTAACAGTTTTATACCTTTGACCATCCATGTCTTCAGTCACTTATCCAGGGCCAGGTCTCAGGAGCAGCAGGCTGAGCAACGTACTCCAGACGTCCCTCTGCCCAGCAACACTGTCCAGCTCCTCCTGGAGGACCCCGAGGTGTTCCCAGACCACATGAGACCTATAATCCCTCCAGTGTGTTCTGGGTCTGCCCCGGGGCCTCCTACCAGCTGGACCAGGAGGATCCTGATCACATGTTGAACCACCTCAACATGAAGGAGCAGCGGCTCTACTCCGAGCTCCCTCCAGATGTCTGACTCCTCCCCCTATCTCTAAGGCTGAGCCCAGACACCCTACAGAGGAAACTCTTTTCAGACGCTTGTATTAGGGGCAGCACCAAGCATACATTTGAAAATATCACTGCATGCAATTGGATAACACTACGACCAATCAGAACAATACACGGGGTGACGTATCCAGAGCTTAGCTACCAGCGGAGCTAACTGGTAGATTAGACTCTTGCCGTATTCGGTCGGCAAAACAGCAAAAACGTCCTTCTTGCAAAGGAAAGATTCGAGCGCCGTCTTCTGTTCCTCTTTTAGAGAAGAAGCCAAGTCTAACTCGTTCATTGTTGCGGCCAAAGCCGTTTCAAACAGCTGGTGTTCATCCATAGCCATCTTGCAATGTTTACTGACTGATTCTGGACTTTGTAGTCGCAGCGCTGTCGCCATCTGTTTAGCTCGCCTCTGGCCCGCCTATATCAGATACACCCATGTGATTGGTGCAGCTCGGCTCCAAGAGCATGGGTAATGAGCATCATTACTGATTGCCAGAGTGACTCGCTGAGCAAATTCAAATTGTGCTCTCCAGGGTACAACAGTGCACCACCACTCTTCCTCTCTCACACAGTGTTCAGCTTGACCTCCACAGGTCCTGTTAACATCCATTTCTTAGTGACATGACCAAGTGAGGGAACAGCTCCCTGAAAACACTTTGCTGTCTTCCTCTAGACTTCATCAGAGTGCAGGCAGCTGTTTAGAGGAGCCCATGGCTGCTGACTGTTGGAGTCAGAGGGTTTATAAAGCTTTGAAATCTGCATCACCTGTCCTTTGCTAACAATTACTGTGAACAAGCTCATTAAGGTCTGAGACCCTGGGAAAAGTTGTATGAGAGGTTAAATGTCTTAGGGTGTTCAAACTGCTGCATTTTTCATTTTTGTCACTTTAAAATTTTACAAAACAAAAATAATACACTGGTCTTACTTAATAATTATTCACAGTAAAAGAAATTTTGACCAGAGGTGCCCAAACTTTTGCATGCTACTGTATTAGTTCTTTCCAATGCACAAAATCAATGCAATAAAACAGCTTGAGGCCACGCCCACGCTGAGGCCACGCCCACGCCGAGGACACACCCACACCACATTTTTTTAAACAAAAACAATCTCCATACACACTAACATTTTAGCACTGTTTCAGATCTAATCTGCATCTGTACGAACACAC
Organism: Epinephelus awoara; assembly: GCA_035609425.1. Lineage (NCBI taxonomy): Eukaryota > Metazoa > Chordata > Actinopteri > Perciformes > Serranidae > Epinephelus > Epinephelus awoara. The sequence continues at coordinate 897,101 of CM069309.1, forward strand.
CTGAGAACACTAGTCACGCACACTCGGCGTACGAGTGCTGGTAAAAATTGGAGGCCGACTGTCGCTTAGTTACAGAACATTTATGGAGATGGCAAAAATGAATGCCATAGATCTCTAACCTTGAGTATAAGGTGGTGACAGTGGCAGCAAACAGATTAGAAGTCTTTGTACAACAACATGTCAGAGCGGTTCAGGAAGCACTGGAGGACAAGTTGTTTCTATAAACTGAGTTTATTAAAGTTCTTCCTCTCTCGTCTAGATGAGCCGGCTGCTGGTGCTGGACAGGTGTCTGATAAGAGTTTAGAGAATAACCAACAACAGTAAATTTGCTGCTGTGAAGCCAAAACACGGAGCTAAAGTCACGTTCAGCCACACAGTGAACGTCTCATTTATTTGTGTCCATTATTAAACTGTGACTTGAGCGGCTGCTGTAAACTGTGGTCCGTCTGTGTTGTTGGCATCAACAAGTGACGGATTATGTAATCCTCCTTTAAAACACTGCTCTTTTTTGGTGTGTGTGTCTTTATTTTTGCACACAAACAGAAAAGTAGTCTTGTCGATTCACCTGCCCGGCTTTGTTAGTCAGTGTGAGGTCTCCATCTGCCAAGGCAGGCACAGCAGAGTAATAGAAGGTAATAAAGCACCCCGTAATAGAGCATGGCAGAGGAGGTAATTACAGTGAGGGGTGTCTTTTAAAGGGTTGTTTGTAATGATTCATGGTTGCACAAGTGCAATTTTCATTGTCACTCCCCTCTCATCACTCACTGCTGCTCGCCTGGATCTGCAGGTAACCTTCCTCTCACCCCTGCATGCGTGCAGCACCTCTGCTCTGCTCACCAGACGCGAGTCAAAAGAAAAAACTTTCCATTCTTTCGATCTAATGGCTTCTTCTCGTAATTCCTGGTAGGACTGTAGCTCCCAGCGCAGACTGTGTCTTTCATCCCCCAACACACCAAAACACCTCTTTCCCTCAATATTATTATCTGCTGCCGACGAAAAATGACAAGGATGATTAAAATGTACCACCTGACCCTTTACTTCCAGTCAGCGTCTGTGTGTGTGTGTGTGTGTGTGTGTGTGTGTGTGTGTGTGTGTGTGTGTGTGTGTGTGTGTGTGCGTGCGCGCGCGCATCACATTTTTACATTCATAACCGAGCAGAGTTAGGTGATAACAGTCCTGGAGTAGCCTGTAGCAGACTGGTGTAACAATGTTATGGCATTAAATAACATGTTTTTACAACCTGTAAAAAATAAAACTAATGACAGGAAGTTAAAGGACAAGAAAAAAATGAACTTTTTATTTTGTAGGCAGTTTATGAGAAGAAGAAGAAGAAATCTTGGATTACTTAAAAAAGCAACAACAAATTTACAGAGTATGTAAGATTTAAAAAAGGTCAGTGTGGAGGCTCCTCATCTGTGCTAACGTATCCTGAATTTAAGGCTCACTTACTAGTTTTTCTTCAGGGCTTTCAACCACATCCACAGGCCTTCTTTAAGGACTGTTATTATCAGAGGAGGAGGTGGCTGGGTGTGACTTTTTTTTTTTTTTATTCTGACCCTCCCTGAAGCTCCAGATATTTCCCCTTGACCCTCCCTGAGTGACTGGAGGGAAACCCATGACCCTCCCTCCTCCATAAATGACTTATTAGATTTTTAAAACTTACTCTTTGATGTTTGAAAGTTAAAAGTTGAAGATGAAATCCTGGAGTTGGAAAAAGCCTCAGTTTATAACTCTTGTCGTGCAAACACTTTTTATTTTTTAATTTTGGACACATTTTAAATGAGAAAATCACGTCTGTGAGCTCAGATTTAGTTTAGTTAGTTGTTTTTTTTCTGATGGAGAAGTTCATCGCACATGATGTGTTCAAAGATTGTTGGAACTTTGAAAATCCAACAATAATTTCTGTAAATCCTGTAAATTTGGTGATTTTCTAAGAAAAGTTTGGAAGGCATGTTTGCTTTGAAAATCTGCAGCACGGGGGCCCAGTGGCTCAGTGGGTAGAGCAGGTGTCCCATGCTTTGTCATCTCCCCTCTCTCACCCTTCATGCTTACACTATCCCATCCAATAAAACAATAAAAGTAAGTAAAAATCAGCAGTGAGGGACGGGTGGTGGATGGGTCCAACAAGCACTGGACTTTCACGCAGGAGCCCGCTGTTTGTTTCCCCTGCAAAACCAAACGTTGGAGTTATTATAACGTTGTGTGCTAGTGTGTGTAGCATGCTACAGTAGTGACTTACATCACATGATGAAAGAACCAAACTTATTTCAAGCCAAACCATGATGTTTGTTTGTAAACCTAACCACAGACTGTTGCTGCCTTAACTTAAGGAAATAACCTTGAAATGAAGGGTTTAATGCAAATTTATTTTGAAAAAGACTGTACGTATGTAACGAGCAAAAATTGCACATTTCCTGTGAAAACAGAAGTTTATTTTGAAAAGACACAATGTATGGAACAAGTGGTAACTGAGACACCATCTATGAATGTCCAATGCTAACGCAGGAGAACACCCAGCCTGTCATATTCATTTATTTATTTTGTTTAGGTCCACTGACCTGGTGTTTGACGAGGTGGGATGAGAATATTTTAGGGAAAATATGTAGTATGAGTATTTTTCATTGTGTGGAGAGGGACTTTCAGAAAGCTGGGATGTGGTCAAAAGCAAGAGGAAGAAGCAGGTAAGTGCACACTGAGTTGAGTCAGGTCGCCACACTCATGATGTTCCAGAGTCACTGACTGCTGTTCTCTAAATTCCAAAAAATTTAATCTTTGACTTTTTCTTGTGGCTTTCATGTGATGTATTCAAATTGTAGAGGTCATCATCTGTGGCCCTGACTCATCTCTGATCCTCCGTCTCCTAACAGCTCTTCAGGCCCGTGTGTCACCACAAGAAAAGCTTGTGAGCGGCTCGGTGAACCCCCCTCTCCTTCTTTAATAACCCCGGTTCGCATGAGACGTCATTCATGTTCAGAGAAGCGCTCGGGCGGGCTGGAAGAGACTCGCGGCGGAGCATGCTGCAGCACACCGCCACCGTCTCTCCCCTCCGCATCCTGGCCCCAACCGAGACCCAGACATCAAAGGCAGGTGGAGTGAAACCATGAAATTACAGGTAAGGTGTCAATTACCCTTTGAAACCAAGCACTCTCCAAATCCAGGCAAGACCCAGCCGGTCCCTGGAATTAGAACAAATAAAGAGGAACTGCAGGGAGAATGGCAGAGAGGAGGGGGGAGGGGGGAGGAGGAGGTTTTACGGGCCGTGTTGACAATATGGCATAAGTATAAAAGGTCCTAATTCAGCTTTAAATTACCCCCCTGCACTCCTCTGCTCACACAACTCTACAGCCCCCGCCTGTTTGGGTGTGTGAGAGTGTCTTGTCTGGGAAATAGGTGGAGAAAGCACGGCTCGCACAGAAAAACCTGCATCTACTGTTGTTTTTACTTCACCGACTTTCTCCTGTTTTAAAGCAATACTTTTCTACCCAATTACATCCCCGGTCTCTCTCCAACACCTTGTGTCTCCAACATCCGCAGCAAATTTCAGCGTGTAATGGAGGGTGAATCCACCTTCTAATTTAGAGCAACACGTTTTTATGAGACACATAAAACTCTTTATGGGGTATATTACGCTAAGTAGAATCAAATTGATGTGAGTCATTCCAGTTTACAGTCTCTTGGGGCATGAACACGACGCTTCTCTGACATTAAATACATACTTTCTTGTTTATCTTAGTTTTATTAACAGAAGAAGTTGTAGTCGGCCGCGGCACTGCGATACAAACACCAGCGTCTCATGTTTCTCTCTGTTTCCACTTTAAACCTCGTTTATAATGTCCTCATAAAGAAAACTGTCACTGTGGGAATTAATTGAATTAATTATTGTTCTCTCTCTGTCTTTCTCTGTGTGTGCCGTGAAGCCAGTTGACAGCTCATGTGGGAAAAAAATCCAACCACAGCTTTGGGTTACACAACACTCACCCGCCCGCTGAGCCACAGACAGCGCTAGCCTGGTCCAGCCCAGACACTGCAGAACACCCACAACGCTTCCCCGCCCCTGGCCTGCCTCCCTCTGCCAGGTGGCCCGCTGTCTGAGGGAAGGTGAGGACGGGCCGCGAGGGGGGAAACTCTGCTGTTATCTGTTCAGATGTGAATCTGAGAATCTGAATGTGTCTGTGCAGCAGCAGAGAGTGGAAATATATCTGGCTGCAGCCAGTATCACTGAGATAAATCTGAATTGTAATGTTGTTTGCTTTGATCCGCAGCACCTGAGTGAGACATATCTGTGTTTTGCAGAAAGGTACTGCACCAGTTATCTTCAGGTGGACCAAGTACATTCAGGGAGTATTTAACATTTCACATCCTCTCATGTTGCAGCCTCAAGGTGAATCAGTCAGATTATGTTTGTCCCTGATCAGTCTCCACACAGAACCTCATACTGATGAAGAGAAAACAAATGTATTAAAAAAGAAGAAGCAGAAACATCACACTGTCAGGATTCAGACTCTTTGCTATGACAGCTGAAATGAAGCTCAGGTGTTTCCTGTTTCTCCTGACCATCTCTGAGATGTTCCCACACCTTGATTTGAGTCCACCTGCAGTAGATTAAACTGATTGGACCTGATCAGGAGCAGCACACACCTGTCTATGAACGGTCTCACTGCTGCAGAGCTGAGGATTGATACTCCACACGTTTAACACTGAAACAACCTGACACCAAGGAGCATCAAAACTTCACCAATCAGAAGACACCTGCATTGATACACAGATGTAGGGAAGAAGGATTGTTTGTATGGTTTTATTCACAGAAAATTTACCACAAGCATTCTTTGATTTAATGTGAGGTGTGATTAGTCCACTACAGCAGCAGCTACAGCTCATACAGTCTGTGGTGCAGCAGTTCAGCATGTAGCACTGCACACCTGTGGTATCTGGTGGCATTTTACACAGCTGAATGTTTCCATAAACATGACGGGTGTCTAAAGAAGTAGGAAAGAAAGCTATCAAATGAAGCACTCTGTTGGTGTCAGTATCACTTTAATGGTACTGGTGTTAGCTCTAATGTTTTGTTAATGAAACCAGTCCTGCACTGCTGGTGTGCAAATCAAACTAGACCATGGTGGAAGGAACTGAGCTCAGAGACTGTGTCAAGGCTCAGATCTGAGGAAAGAGCACAGTGGCCTCCATTATCCTTAATATGAGGAAGAACTCTTGCTGAAGCTGTCCACTCCGCCACACTGAGACATCAGGGGAGAAGGGCCTTCATGGTGAGACAGGTGACCAAGAACCAGATGGTCTCTCTGGCTGAGCTCCACAGATCATGTGTGGAGATGAGAGAAACTCTCCTCATCAGCAACACTCCACCGCTCTGAGCTTCATGTCAGAGCGACCAGACAAGAGCCTCTCAGTGAAAAACAGGAGCACCTGTTTAGAGTTTATAAAGAAGCTCCTGAAGGTCTCTCAGGCTCAGAGAAGCGAGACTCTCTGGTCCGATGAAATCCCGATTAAAGTCTTTGGCCTCGAAGCATCACGTCTGGAGGAAACCTGACAGCTTGTCACTCATTACCTGCCCAGGTTAGGTTGGGTTGGCTGTGGCTCAGAGGTAAAGCAGTTCAGCCATAAAATCAGAACATCGGTGGTTCGATTCCCAGTCCCTGCAGTCCACATGTCGAAGTATCCTTGGGCAAGATACTGAACCCCAAATTGCTCCAGATGGCTGTTCAGTGTTCAGAGAGCGAACCGTTCCACTGGTGAAGCATGGAGGTGGCAGCATGGCACTGTGGAGGTGCAGGAGGTGGAGCTGTGGTCAGGACTGAGAGAGCTGAACAGAGACAGAGATATCCTTATAAACATGGTCCAGAGCGCTCAAACTTCAGACTGGGCGCTCTGAGCATGCTCCACAGTTTCCGCCCCAGGCTTTGACCCCGAAGTCCAATAACATTAAATGTGTAAGAGAAGAAGAAGCCGGTAACAACATGGAGAAATCTTTTTGGACGGACCAAATGTACAGAGCTGTAAAGTTGTCCGCCATGGTAGCAGTTAGCTGCTAGCTAACCGTAGCTAACTTGTTTGTCCATTGTTTGGTCTGTGACGTAATAGGTCAACAGGAAAAAGGTCCAATACTAACAAGCTGAAAGGGGGCATATCTCCACCTATCGTAGAGGAGTCGCACATACTTGGCTCAATAAATGGATTCCCCTCCCGTGCTTGTGTACTGGGACAAGGACAGTAGGCCAGTTAGATGTCCTTCTGAGCCATGACTTGACTGAAAGCTCCAGAACAGCTGCTGAATGGTTCCTATAGTGGGATTGTTCTGTCCACATGTTGCAGATACTGTACCAGCTAATAAGTGTTTGTCATATCCTAATAAATGTATATTGACCTTTGTTATCATGAATAAACCTGCAGAAACAGATGATTTCAAATGTTGTCAGAGTAAAACAGTTTACAGAAACCTGCTGATGCAACAACAGCTTCCTCAGTTTGGATCCATACTTGTGTTTTTGTTTAGTCTGCAGTGGAACTGCACCTCTCGCCTGCGCTCTGTGAGGTCCTCTTATTTCTCCCTGCATTGTGTAACTGTGTCGTAATGTGCCAGCACCAATTAATGAAGTCAAATTCCTGGTGTACCACTTGCACTTGGTATGTAGACGTGGTCCTGACAGAGACACAATAAACAGGTTACAGTCTAATTCATAACTCCTTCACCCTGTCATAAATCCAGATGCATTTTGACAGTTACCATGGAAACAACAGACTTTATAATAGAGACACGCCTCCGAATGCTGACAAATAATGAAGTGAACAGAATGTGTCAGAGCAGGATCAGGTAACACACACTTTTACATCTCTCAGTCCCTCCTGAGGTTTCAGTTAAGTTTTAAACTTTATTAAATCAGGTTTCATCATTTAAACACAACAAATGGACTTCAGTCCCTTAGGTCTTCTGATCAGGGCCTTCTGGCTGTCCCCCGCTCTGGACTGAAGACAAACGATCACTGTGCCTTTGAAATGGCGGCTCCAACACTGTGCAACTCTCTTCCATTAATGTACAGTCTGCAGTCTCCATGGAAACCTTTAAAAAACAACTGAAGACTAGAGATGATGCACCGTCTCATGGTGGTCACTTCCTGTCAGCGTTACAGATCAGAAGCACAGAGAGTTGTTTAGTTTAGTTTAGTTTAGTTTAGTTTATTCTTTTTGCTTTAATTGTGTTGCTTCTGCTTTTATTGATTGCATGTTTTATTGTTTTCTTTTTGTGAATTTTAGTTCTTTGAGAGGTGATACATGAAACTAGAGTTCAGGTTGAAAAATGCAGAAATGATCTTTTTAGTCTTTATCTGGAGCAACCTGCTGCAGCACACAGAGGCCCAGAGGTGGTCAGGTCTCATCAAAGGCTCTGCGTACTGTGCTACTGAGGAATCAAACCCAGAAATTAAGAGTGTGAATCATGTATGAAACAGCTGTACCTGTGATCACCAGCTCAGTTCACCTCCAGACACAGTCAGTCATTAGAAACAGATTGAAAACATTATATCAATCAAACATTATAAACAGGATGTTTACAAATTTTTCAGTTGTTATTACCTGTTATGATCTAATAACTGTTGGCTTATGAACCTGCATGTAACGACAGTAACAGAGAGGGAGGGGCAGACAGCGTAGACAGCTCGTCTGTCAGCAGCACCGTGACAATAATAAGTCATCTACCTTCACAGGTTCATAAACAACTTCCCATTATTAAAGAGTGCCGTGATTCATTGTGGGCTGCGGTCTGCAGCTCATTACAGCCAAGTGTTTTATGCATGAGGTGTGCTGAAAAGTTGTGTGTGGCAGAGTTTCCAGCAGCCTGAGCCAAACATCTGTCAATTCATCTGACACTTCCTAATGAACTTTTAGGCTTTGTCTCTTTCATCATCAGGCATTGAGCCTCGCCTTGGACACCGCTGGATCTATCTTTTAGGCCCAAACTATGCTTCAGATGGGCGTTCTGTTACAGAGACGTGCGGCTCAGGTTTCTGCTTTGATGTTTTTAACCCACGCAGGGAAACATGTTTCTGATATTCAAGATCAGATCAGACAGCTGCCTTCACTTAAAGTCACTGCAGACGTGGTTTAAAGTCACGATATGTAGAATTTATAAGTGGTTATAGAATATTTCCAGTTTATCTTATCACTAGTCCATACCCACTGAGCGCACAGTTGCCCATGTACAGTTTCACATGGTGTGTGTTTGGGATACAGGTCATAGGAAATTGCATTTTAAATAGTCAAGTGAACCCATTAAGAAGAGCAATGTGTTCAGACAGAGTGTCTGTTAATTTGATAGTACGATTGCTTTATTGAAAGTACAGTAGATTGACCACATCAGTGAGTAGAAAAACGTGGGACAGACAGAATGACACACATACCATGACTTAGTCATACCAAACATTAGAAAACACCAACATTGGTCCACAGGGGGAGCCACAGCCATCGGTCGCATTTTAGCCATTTTGAAGCATTTTTCTGTTGTTATAGCGCCACCCAGTTGCCAATTAGAGTTAAATTTCTCCAGTCACCTTGAGGCGTCCTGTTCTACATATCTACCAAGTTTAGTAAAAATCCATATGGCGGTTAGGCCTAGATAAGAAATGAGCTCTCTAGCGCCCCCATTTTGTTTGATGGGGTCAATAATGGAGGGGTCCCCTCAGATTATGTGTGGTCATATGCCTACAAAGTTGCGTGGTGATGGGTGAAACCCTTGAGATGTTATACACCTTTATGTGATGAGCCACGCCCTCCGCAATATTCATTGCCTTATAGAAGCTCAGTTTTAGTAAGTTTTCCAACTTTTGCCAAGAGGGAACTTTAGATATTGGTCCCTAGATTATGTTCACCCAGTTTCATGCAGATCGCTCAAACTTCCTAGGAAGAGATCCATTTGAAGTGTTTTTCAAAACATTCAAAATGGCGGAAAATCTATATAAGCGGAAGTTATGGGTTCTTGAGGCAAATGTGTTCCTCATGAGGAGAGGCATCTCTGTGCAAAGTTTCATGTCTCTACCACATACGGGGCATGAGATATGCACATTCAAAGTTTGACATTTCAATGGGTTGCTATAGCGCCCCCCTTTGGCCAATTGATGTAATATTGCTTCATTGGCATCCTCCCATGACCCTCTACCACTGTGCCACATTTCACATGGATTGACCAAGTCAGTGAGGAGAAAAACATGGAACACACACACACACACACACACACACACACACACACACACACACACACACACAGAGTTTTCATCACTATATATTTTTATATTACATTCAGATGTGACTGACATATATAGACACACATGTGCATACTAGAAGAGAAGAGCCGTGCCTTTTTTAGCAGAGTTACGTATTGTAACCCCTGATCGAGGAGGCGCTGAGTTTTCAAACAACGTGTGAACTGGCCTTTGTCAGATAACGACGAGTGAGTGACACTTTTCGTCTGAGTCTGTCTCACAGAGGAAGTGATGCAACGTCGAGCCAGGAGACTCAAAAACAACACGGAGCCCGAAATCAAAGGGTCCGTGCTGCCTCGCTGACAGACGAGGTGCTTCAGTGGAGGAGCCGTGAAAAAGTCTTAAAAGTCTCTCAGTTTGGTGTCACTTCTCTGGTGTCACTCACACACACACACACTCAGATTAAATATCTGTGTGTGTGCAGGAGCCAGTTCTTCTGGGCGAATGTGAACAAGCTCCCAGCTGCTCGCCTCCTACGTCAGCAGCTGTGTGTGGTGGATTTCCTTTATATGACTCAAACATAAATTACAGATAGAGATAACAAAACATCACTCCGGGTTTGATGAGCAGAACGAAGCTGAAGAACACGTGATTCCACAGATAAACCCGACAACATCGAGTGTCAGAAGCAAAGCGTATGAATATTTTCGCCCAGCGGAGGTCTGTTGTTGTTGCTGTGCTGGGACACGACAGCTGGCCCCGCGCTGTGTCCTTACATCGGATCCCCTTATTACACAGAATCCCAGCAGTAATGGAAATAACCTGTCGTCGTGGGCCAGGTAGCTCGACAGACCCATAAATCAAACCTGTGTTTGGGGAGGTGAGGCGAGGGGGGGGGGGGCATCACGGGAGAGTAGAGAAGAGAAAAAGTAGGGTAAGAGGGAGGGAGGAGTTTCCTGTGCTTGTTGACAGGCTCAAACGAGGCCTGAGCAAACAGGCTCTTCAAGGTGTGAGGAGCTCAGGCAAGTAGGTGAGCAGGTAGACAGGTTCCCAACTGGCTGACAAACTTTAAAGGAGCTCGTCTGCAGCTCAGGGAAATAAAAAAACTCTGCCAGCAACAGCAGCAGAAAGGAACGATCCAGATGAGAAAGATGAACTTCTAAGATGCTGAATGACAAACTGGACAATTAGAGGGAGCACAAATAAATAATGAGTAAACAGGTCGGCCCTGACGGAGTCACACACTTCAGATAAAGACAATAAATGCTAACATCATCATGTCAACATGGTCACAGTGATGATGATACTGAAAGGTTTCCCAGTGCACGGCTGCAGCTCACTAACTTCAGAGCTTTTCCACCAACTGTTGATGCAAATTGTTTGGTTGCTCATAATTAGCATCCACACACACACACACACACACACACACACACACACACACACACACACTGCTCGTGGTTTGCTTTGAAACAATTTGTCAGAGAGTCTTGTGGCACGGCAACGATCAGGAGCCAGTCTGGGATGGTTGGGATTTGGGTGATTTGTCTCTGGAGAGGGGTTAAATTCTTTGTGGTGTTGGTGCTGAACAATCCTGCCACTGTTCCTCCTCCTGACTCCTGGCTGATTGAGTGTCTAATTATGATCCTGCAAACTGAAGGTGGGGGTGATCTCTGTGATCTCTGTGGTTTATGTTGATGAGCTGTTTATTGCTGTGTGATGGAGCCGGAGGACTAAAGTCAAATCTTTTACAATGTGTTTTAATCCTGGTGACAAAATGTGCAGGTCTTTATGACGGAGTTAAGACACTGGTAAGAGTTAATGAAGTTCATGTTGTCTTTGCAGCTGCACACCACCCTGGGCTTTCCTTACCACTGCAGCAGCATGGCTGAAGGAGGATCAACAAGCCCCTTGTATCTAAACCAGTGAAAAATGCATGGTTACCCATCACCCTGATCTGCTCCCTTTATGGATCCAGGTTTTTTACATTCAGACACCTAATCCAAAGTTCACACTGCACAACTTACTGTCTTATATTCAGGAGTGTTAAAGTCTCTGTGGGTTTCACACAGCATGGCTGACAGGTGACAGAGGGTCTCACACTAACAGCTTCTTCACAAGGAAGAATTCATGATGAAGACGTCTGGTGTCCAAACTCTGTTTTATCACTTTACAATCTTTATAATTCACAGCCTGTTTCCTCTGAGTGCAGCAACAGCTTTGGTTCATGCTGCAAATGCAACATACACAGTAAAGTTCCAGCTGTTACAGGTGACTCCGCCCTCAGGTTTCCCCTTAATCTCGTGCTCTCATTGGCTGTAGCTCACCAACAGGTCCCTGACAGGTCCACATATTTCATGGATCTGAAAAGAGAACTGGATGAAGCCAAAAAAAAAAAGGTAGTCAAATCGATATAGTTACATTGGGAAGGCGACATCTGAAAATCGTTGGGTACCTTTAAACCTTTAAAGAAGGAAGCAGTCCCGAAAGCTCTGAAGGTGGTGGATGGGTCACAAAGGCTCGTGCTCAAATACAAGTTGACTTTGAGTCATTTTAAAGTTCGTCCTCACCATGTTTTTTTCCCTAAACCTAACCCTCTCTAACGTTACCTTAATTATGTAACTGTACGTTAAGGACAAAACGTCATTCGTGGAGCGCAAATTCGTAGGATATCATCCCAACTGTTCTGCAAGAATACGTTGCAGGATTTGATCTATTCCATCCACTTACATTACACTTACACAGCTTTCATAGGAAAGAACAGGAGCCAGCCTCCAACACTATATCCAGGTCTCTTTATACATCCATCCACAGAGCATGTGCAGTCGAGACTTCTGTTTTAGCCCTCTGATAACTTAAACAGGGATAAAATCGTGCAGTTCGTCTATACTTTACAAATGTTAACGGACCAAATGGATCAAAGTCCAACATGCAATGAGTCGTTTTGTGGGGGTTGTGACGCTCCAAAAAAAGGACCACTTAGTTACACACATTTCTGCCATTTATGTCAATCAGAAAATCTTCTGGGGCCACAGGGCATCACGCGAGGCCTCAAAGCCTGGCGCACATCTGAGATAATGGTGTTTGAACAGTTCTCTCATTGCACTGGAGCACTGATGTTGAGAGCGCTGAGCCAACACTGATGTTCCTCTGATCTGGGGCTCTTCTCACGGAGCTTCGGAAACTGTGAGGAAATCAGTGCGTGTAGAGTGAAGGAGGTATAAAACTATACTGTACGGGTCACGGACTGATCCAGGTCAAGGTTCACAGAAACAAATTTTGACTTTAGTCAGGAGACAAAGTTACTTGCTCTGAATCCTGAGGGACCCATGTCAACTTCCCCCTACTCAAACCTGTAGACATGTGAAGGTGAGACGAACAACACTCCACAAGTCAAAGTAAATGTGTCTGAGTGTCACCTGTAAAGTGAGCACAGTGTCTCTGCCACTTTATTGTCTCAACAACAAAAGCCTCACCTACAGTAACTCATATCCAAGCATCACCTATGTATCAGTAATTGTTGGTTTTGGCAGAGTGTGTCACCGGCTGTTTATTCACGGATGAATCTAATCCAGCTGTGAGGCCGATCTGGCAGAGGTGTTGTGTTGGAGAGAAATCCAGAGGGAAGCCACTTAGAGAGCCGTGTTTATCACTCCCATTAGTAAAAACCACCGAGGGAAACACAGGCGGGCACCGAGCACAATGGTGCCATTGTTTTTTCCGGGGTAGGGGAGGATGATATTAAGTGCTTTTAATATTCACATATATCTGTTACCAGTGTGGATTGCAGGCTTCCCCTCCTTTCCAGGCGGCCGAGCCCTGGGGGGAACAGGTGGATGCTAGGTGCGTTCTCTCGCTGCGTCTGCACAAACCCACACACACCAGGAGACAGCGTCGCAGAATGGATGGCATAGTTCAGATGTTTTTAATTAGCTGGTAACAGTGCCTTTGTGTCGCAGATCTGCGTCATTTGCATACCACGTGAGTCGGAAAAGGGCGATTATGTTCCATCATGCCACCCATCGATGTTTTCTTTGGGCATGAGATGCTATGTGCACTTGGCAGGGGTGCCAGCGTCTGCATTTCAACACAAAGCATTTTGTTTTAGTGCTAATTACACGGCAGCCAAAGGCAGATGGGCCTGTTTCTTCCTCCCCTCTGTGGGTGACAGTTATTGACAATTGGCCCCGTCTAGCCATAATACGCCCGAGGCACTCAATCAACCACTTCCAATGTAAACACTGCAGGGAGAGCAGCTTCAAATGAGCCAGATTTTACCTTGACAACTGTAACTATGTTCAACAATTAGTCCCAGAATCCCCGGCTGTTTACACTCCTTGAAATGAAAGAGATTGCCTTTCCTCTGACTGACACCGGGGATTCTTCACATTTGGAGTTTTGTTTGTATTGCAGTGGTTGTGAATGGGCACAGCGGATGACACACACTCCAAGATGCCAGTCTTCAGATCTGTGTGTGTGTGTGTGTGTGTGTGTGTGTGTGTGTGTGTGTGTGTGTGTGTGTGTGTGTCATTGCCAGAGGGTCAAATCGTATTTGTTCTTGGCATTTGTTTTAGCCTGTATCACGTTCCAGATTTACTGCAGGACACATCCGAACAGTTTGACTGTCGATTACACAGAAAATTACTCTATGTTTATTTTCTAAAACAATTTTTCCACAAGCATTTTAATCTTCTGTCACTCACTCTCAGATCCTCCCTGTCTGCTTTAGTGTATCTGAGGCCGGGATCAGAGATCAGCAGCACAGGTCGGTTTACGCCCAGAGATTAGTCGGTGTCTGTCCTCGCTGAGTAACTCCCAGTCTTGTGTGAAAATGGTTGGAAGGGTCAGCGCCTGTGAGTGACCCTTAACTATTTCCTCGCTCCTCTTTTTGTCCCATGTCTGCGTCCAACACTTAGTCACACCAGCTTCAAAGGAGGCAGCCCGTCACAGCCCACACATCAAAGACACACCATCAACGTCTGCGCCAGTCAAACTGTACGAGGGAAGGAATTCATACGCACCGTCTAAAAGGACCCACAGCAGACACATCCCAAACGGATGTGATAATGACAATAGATATGTTTACATGGACGAAATATTCCAGTTTTTACCCTCATTCCAAAATAGATAATGTTCCTCCTGAGCTGTTTACATTTCTAATGAAAATAAATATTCCACTAATATTCCCGTTAACATGCAGCCGTGCAGACTCTGATTAACGTGTCCTAACATGTCGTTAATTACATCAAAATAGTGAAAAGAAGAACAGCTGGAGCTGCTCGTCATTTTGCTTCTTTGCAGCTGGTTGTGGTTCGTTCGACCGTGCGAGCGCAGCCTCCTTCACTGCTTCACCTGCTTGAAAATGTCGGTGTTGTGATATTTGCTCATGTCCAAAAACCTGCTGATAGTTTTTTTTTTCTTTTAATTATTTAAAATATGTGTGTTTGTACTTATGGTTTTGTGCATGCATCGCTACTCCAGCCCGTATTCATGACAACACACAGAGTCAACTATAAACAGGACAGAAAACTCGTAAACTAAGACGCATATTCCGAATTGGCTGTTTACATGTCCACAGAGTGCTAAAACTGGAGTGAGATTGGTCTCTCCAACCTGGTCTCACTCCTTAGTCATCGAAAACTGACGCTTAGTCAGTGATTTCCAGCGTCATACACTGACGAGAAGAGCTGTGTATGTATCAGCACAACATGCGGCCGGTTGATTATTGTGTAACGGCGCCCAGTGGTGTCAGGGGGAAGCAAAGCAGGACTACAATGAAAGTTAAGGCAGTGGAAAACCAGAGGGTAGCCCCTCTAGCCCCTCCCACTGGACTCATTAACATCTGGCTTTTGTCTTTAGTAAGAAAAGTTACATTCTGCATTCAGTCCTGAGACAAATGACTCTGCAGGAGTCGCAGGTGTTTATCAGCTCCACCTGCAAGTGTCTCCAGCTGGCAGTCGGCTAGTTGTACTTACATGTTTTCTGGCACGTTTGTGACGTTGAATGTGTCACTAACCAGAAAATAAAAACCAACAACCGGTCTCATTCTGAAGTTGTCGAAAACCGGAAGTCTAAGTAGGGTGGGAGGCAGACAATGCAGCTGACACCAGCGGCGTTCATCCTTCAGCCTGGAGTCAGTCCCACAGAGCCAGGCAGCTGCCAGCTGTGACTTCATATTTAAGGTGTTTAATGTGTGGCTGATAATTTCAGTCAGAATATGGTCTGATGACTTCAAGTCAACCAGATTTCCTGTCCTGCACTGACAGTACACGCTGACTCAAACTTACGTTCATGAACTGAGACTTGACGTTAGATGTGATCGTAGTGTCTGCTCACGTCCACACTGATAAACGGCGAGCTTTGCATGGTGATAAACCATACGCCCAGTTTTGTGTCTTCTGTTTGTTTCATACATGAGGGCCGACACATTCAGGTGTGACACACAACATCTTACAAGAAGGTAAAATACAGTGACAGAGTTTATCAGCTGTTATTAAAGGTTAAATGAAAGGTTAATAAAGTGTCTGAAGGTGCCAGTCAGGTGAGGAAAAGGAAAAATGAGCCAGACTTTGGGCTGCAGGTCCACATCTCATCATGTCAATACACAGCCAGATATTAACTGCTGTAAGAGAACACTAATCAGCTGCATTTACAGTAAACAGGTCTCAGTGCAGCTCTGACAGCTCACAGGAAGCTTCAGCTGATAGAGTCAGGAGAAAGTGAAAAGTAAAGTGTTTACACTGTAAACAGTATTTTGATATCTGAACACCAAATATGATTTTTCTTTTGCTAATGTAAATAAAGGCAGATAAACAACAACCAAGCAGATATTTTTTCATGTTTACTTCTTCTGACAGTGACTATGTCCGTGCTGGTTTGAAAATACTGAACTGAAGTGACTGTGAAACTTCTCCCAGGTTAAGTTCTCATGTCTTGGTTAAAGGGGCAGTTTAGCATCGCACTTTAATTATTAAGTTGGGGACTTGCAGATGGATTTAAAAATGAATGGACTCAAAGTGAATGCAGCAGAGGCTGAGATATCTCGATTTTTAATCTTTCGTATGCACCATACTTAAAAACTTCTGGGCTGTTTGGATACGTTAAGCATACTTAAATATTTTAAACTCTGTCGGAGGCTCAGTGATGCTCTCTGTGCCCCTTGAACGTTTTTGAAAATTCAGATTCTGTTGAGGAGACTCTGACGGCTCCTCTGAATGTCTCTGTTTGGTTGTGGTATTTGTCTGTGTTTTCCAGTGCAGCAGACTTGATGAGTGCAATCAGCATCATGTGACACATCACACAGAGCAGCATTCAGTCTGGACTTACAGACCTGCTCACCACACCTTTGCTCTGTGTCGTTTGGTTCTTTCTTCCTGCAGCACATCCTCACTCTTCCCCTCCGTACACCACTGACTCTGCAGATTTTATCTGCCTGTTGTGTGAAACTTGTTTGACTTACTTTCAGTTAATAAATCACTTTATTAAACTGAATGACAGGTCCAAATCTGCCAGCCTCATAAACAGCCTCGAGGACATAAAGAACTTCCTCCAGCTGGATGAGGACAGATCAGACATTGTCCTCTTGTCCTCCCCTGACTCCGTCACGAGGATATCCTTCCAGCTCAGCAGCCTCTCCAGCAATGTTAAAACTATGTCTAAAATCTTGACATGATATTTGACCTCGCCTTAAGTAAATTAACACAATAGTAAAAGCCCGTATTTCCAACTCTGCACCAAAATCAAGTCACTTCTGTCCCTCAGAGACCTGCAGACAGTCACACACGCTCTCATCTCCTCCTGTTTGGACGCCTGTAACTCTCTGCACACCAGTGCCGGGCTCCTCTCAGGCACCTGCAGGAGGGACCAGATCACACCTGTGTTAGCGTACCTGACGGTTATGTTGCCTCTGGTGTGCTTTAGCTTCTTATTCAGTTTGTTCAGCACTTTGGTCAGCGTGAGTTGTTTTTAAATGTGTGTTATGAATAAATTAGAGTTGAGTTTATTCAATCATTTCCACCTGTGTCTCTCTCTTTTTGTCCAGCCTGAGAGCTGGGCTGTGACAAGGTGTTAATACAGTGCAGTATATTATCTGTGTGTGTACCTGGTGACAGGTCTTTAGCCCCTCCCACCGGACTCATTAACACCTGGCTGTTGTCTTTAGTAGGAAAAGGTACATTCTGCACTAAGTGCCATGTGTTTGCCGACCAGTGGGGTTAACTGATATATTATGCTTTTTCGTATCCCGTCAGCAAAACAGCAAAAGCATCCTTCCTGGGAGTGAAGGCTTCTAGGGCGGCCTTCTGTTCCTCTCTGAAGAAGGAGAAAGATAAGTTGAATGGACGCGGTCCTCCAGCAGCGGCCATCTTGGCTGTTTACTTTTCGACTCCTACGGCGCAGCGCTGTCGTCATCATGTTACACCTGCCCAGAGCCCGCCTCTGTCAGATAGACTGATCTGATTGGTCTGATGCCGATTCAGCGGGCTCTGCTTGTCGGGGCCAGATCCCTGTGCAGAGCAAATTCAGATTTGCTGGGGGCAGGGCATCTGGATTTCCAGGTTAATGTCTCATTCTGAAGTTGACAAAAACTGGTTGAGCATCAGACACCAATGAAACAAAATGTCCTTTCACGTTCGCAGGATGGACGGCCGGTTGCCATTATTCTGTAACAGCACTCAGTGGTGTCAGGTGGAAACACAGCGGGACAACAATGTAAGTTGAGGCAGCAAAAGTCCAAGTACTTGGCAGAAAATAAGGCCGTGTATAATTCTACTTTCTAATCTACCTGCAGACCATCAGATTTCTGTTTAAACATGTCTCTGCAGTCTGTCCCTTAATGTCCAAAAATGCTTTTTAGAAGTTAAGACAAAACCAAGTGGAGGCAAAGACATGAGCAGAGAGACAGAGAGGAGAAACTGGATCCACAGAGAGCTCAGTGAAACCATTGACAGCCTCCAACAGATTCATCTTGGTGAGCAGTGACAGGCGCTCTGAGCCCTGAGAGTCGCCGCGGGCTGAGACACACACACATGTTCACCCAAACACCCTGGAGGTGTCAGACTGGGAGCTGCTGCTGGCCTCAGATCTCACGCTTTGGTAAAACACCGCTCTCTGTCTTCGCTCTCAGGTTTGTGCTCACATGAGCTGACACACAGGTGGTCCCATGTTCTGCCAAAGTGATCTGAATCTGAATCGGCGTAAATTACAGCGTCTCAAAACCTCACTTTCACGACATGTTGAGACAAGGCTCGCCGTCGCTCATCCCTCTCTCTCTCTCTCTCTCTCTCTCCCTCTCTCTCTCTCTCTCTCTCTATCTCTCCCTCTCTCTCTGCGTGTTTTCTTTGTTTCCCTCCTTTTTTCTCTTGTTGTCCTCCTGCTGTTTCTGAGTCTCACTCCTTCTCTGTCCTCTGTCAGCTGCACATTATCACTGCTGTCTGATCTTTTATTTCCGCAGTCTTTTACTTTTCATCCAAACTACCTGCAGACAGTTCAGGTGAGTTTCTGCTCCCTGAGGTCAAAATCAAATATGATCCAAATGTAGATAAAAATGTTTGTTTCTAATCCAAAGACCAGAGGCAGAATGTAACTAAGTACATTTATTAAAGTACTGTCCTGAAGCATCATTTTGAGGTGCTTGTACTGAAATATTTATGTTTTATATGATTTTATACTTCTACTGCTCGACGCTACATCTCAGAGGAAATGTTGTACTTCTTACTCCTCTATATTTATTGGATAACTTTAGTTATTCTGCAGATTCAGATTATTAATGATAAATAAATCAAACTAATATAATAAATAACTATTTGGCACATGCGATACTCGTCCACTTTATATTATTAGAACATGAGCATGAAATCTGAAAGTAGCAGAGGACTTCAGAAGTGCAGAATTAAAGACATTTCCACCATAAACTGAGACAGAAGGGGAAAAATTCACCTGAATGCAGGAAATAAAGTGTTTGAGGTTTTAAATTGATGGCAGAGGACGCACAAACCTCCAGTTTTACATGTGTTGAAAGAAAACCGACACTCTGAGGTGGGACAGAGGTTTTATTTATGATGGTAACAGAGTTTTGTTTTTATGCAGGACTCTTACTTGTAACAGAATATTTGTGCGTTGTGGTGTTTCTACTGTGACTTGTGTGAGAAAATCAGAGTACTTCTTCCACCTCTGCCAAAAGTAGTTTGTGTTTGACTGCAGTATTGCTGCACTCTGACTGTAACAGGATGAAATACTGTGAAGATATTCAGTCTATATGGATCATATTTGTGCATCTGGTGTTTAATAAAGGTTTGATGATATTTAATTACTTTATTCTTTTTAAAAAGCAGATTTAGATTAGAAGAAGAATAACAGTAACCAAACATCGACAGTTTCAGTCAAAGATCTGAATCGATGCACTTATTAGTCATTTATTACATCACATATGTGACACACACAGTTTCATATGTTTTGCAACTTTCTTTTCACATTAAAGACTTTTTTTTAATTAAATTATTTTTGCAAAAGAACTTTTTTCTCTTTCTCACTTTCAACAATTTGTCAGAATAAAGTTAATTATTCATCATAATCTAAATGAACATTTGTCCGTAAATGCTTCTATATAGTTTCGATTTTATTCTTATTTTAGTTGACGCACCTCTTATTACTTATTTCTTTTACTCTCTATCTTTATCTGAACTTATTTCCCTCAGTCGGGACGTGTCTGATCTTATCTGAAGTTATCTCGTCTGATAAAGACCAGCTCTGTCCTGAGATGATGCTCCATCGACCTGGTGGAGATGGTGGGAGGAAGGAGAGTGATGGCCAAGCTATTGTCCCTTACAGACAACATGTCCCACCCCATGCAGGACACTTCAGTGACAGGCTGTGTGTGAAGGAGAGACACCACAGCTCCCTCCTGCTGCTGTCACACTGTACGACCAACACAGCTCCCAGTCGACCACACACACTGAAACTATGGACAGTCAGTCATCACTCAGGTGTAACATCTGTATCTGTGAGATATTTCTACACTGATATGTGCAGTAATGTGAATTCTGCCTCTCAGCCTGTTTATTTATTTATTTCTTAATATATCTTGCTTTTATTTTTTACTGCTTACGATCAGTCACTCAGGTTTAATATCAGTGCTGTGAACTGTTGTATTCTGTTGTAATCTGCTTCTTTCTGATGCTTCTTTATTATACTGCTCTTTGTCTTTGCACAGTGTACATTCTTACGTATATTTATATCTGCTGTGCACTTTATTTTTTCCTACTAATGCCTCCTGTTTGCACTCTTTTCCTCTGCTGCTGCAGTGTTGCTAATTTCCCCTCTGTGGGATGAAGTGAGGATTATTTTATCTTATCTTATCTTATCTTATCTTATCTTATCTTATCTTACCCACTGCCTCTGTCTGTCTCTGTTTCTCCACTGGAGTGAAAATCAGTGGCTTCATTTTAATTGCAAGAAGGAAACTTGAGTAATTTAAAACATATAATTAATTCAGCTAATAATAAAGTGTAATCTGCCAAAAGCATCTTCATGCCCTGTGTATGTGTCAGTGCCACAGCCATGGACTTTACCAGAGAAAACAGTAAATTTAATAACGTTTCTTTGTTGATTTGACGTATAAAAACTTATCTCTGTCACATTTGGGTTTTATTTGTGTGGAAGTTTTTTATGGCAAAAGCCTTGTGACTTAGAGACGTTGAATGCAGCAGAAAAGAAAGTGTGAGCAGAAATATTTGTGTCGTCTCACAAGCTGTTTTCTCTGAACCTCTTCCTGCTCTTACGTTTTTGACACCGAGATATTTTTGCAGAGATTTATAAAGTCGTGTTGTTAGTTCAGGGATCAATATGAATAATTACAGTTCCATCTTTCTTTATGTTCCTGATGAATGTGCTGTGAGCGTTGTGGGAATGTGAGCAGCCAGTGTTCAGCTGTGTGGGACGGTCACACGTTCTCAGCCTGCTCTCTGGATGTACAAACAAACTGAGCGCTGAGCGCAGCCGGGGACAAAAGGCAGGCTTATGGGCGAGGCGAGGAGGAGTCAGGTGGATCAAGGAGCGATGTGGGAAAGGTGGAATCTCCCGGCGATCCTCCTGAGACCACCACCAGGAAGAGAAACGTCAGATTTACAGGATTCAGAGTTCTCCTGAGAAACAAGGAGGCTTTGACGCACTCAGATCAGGAGCAGGCGTTCACACACACACACACACACACACACACACACACACTGGGAACATGGAATAATAACTGAGAGCTGCTGGAAGCTTCAACAGTTTTTACTGCTCCTGAGAAAACACACTGACGGACTTCTCACACAGACACACTCACACCTGCACAGTCACACCTTTCCTTCAGAGTAACTGATAAATGATTCTGCACACACACACACACTAACGTCACGTGATTCAGCTGTGATGGAAAATACCAACAAACACTCACGCACAGGCCTGAAATGTGCATTTACAAAATCCTGACACAAGCTGCTGCAGTTAAAATCCAGATATGAATTTCAATAAAGATGTTTATTTTTTTCATGTGAGCGTTTGAGTTTTCAGTTTGTATCACGGCCTCACACGCAGCAGGTTCCACTTAATATTTTTCAGACGCAGAATATTTTCACCTACGTTCAAACATGAAAACTTAAGTGTCTGCGTCCTTTTTTTGTCTTTTTAAAGTGTAATTTTATTACATCGAAACAAGTTTGTTATTTCATCTGTAAAAACAGATGTTTAAATTTTGTTTGGATCAATAAAGATATCAGTTTTATTTAAAGCTGACTGAGGTGGAAAGGAAATATAATCCGTCTGTTTCTTTAGTGTTTAATCAGCTAAAAAGAAGAATCATTTTTGTTTTCACAGGCTGTTGGCTCAAATTGTTTATGTTTTCCTACAAAAAGCAGTGCATCCACATTCATACATATCCCATGTATTATGAAAGGCTGAGATCACATGACCAGTGAGCTGACGGCAGTAAACAAGGAAGCAGTCCTGACTGTTTGTAAGGAGGCAGGTTGGGTGGTGGATGGGACTCTCCCCTGAGTCACATGTTCAGAGTCTGTGTGAACCTGAACCTGACCTCTGTATCTTATTAACTGTACAGTGAGGACAGCACAGATTTGTAGGATGTCATACAAACTATGAGAATACGTTGGTTCTGGTTCCCTCACAATGAGCTGTTTATATCTCCACAGGCAGCAGGTCCTCGTCTACAGAGATCACCACGTTGCACCGCCATGTTTCTACAGTAGCCCAGAGTGGACAAACCAAACACTGACTCTGGATAGAGACACTCATGTTTTCACATCGGCCACCATTGTTAGCAGCCCCTCTGCAAAGAGCAGCATCAGAAAAAAACACACTCAATATTTAGACTTCAGTGTTTTAACTGGTTTAAATCAGCTGGGTCTCATTTATAAACACTGCGTACACACAAAAGCAGGCCTGAAAGAGGCGAACGCCACTTCACACATAAAAGTTGTGATCTATAAAAACAGACTTGATGAGAGAAAGTTTGACCCATGCTTAGGAACATTTTGGAGACAGGAAATAGGCGACGCAGATGGTGAGGTGAGCCTGACTGTGCGGACATACAGTTTTAGTGTGGATCCTGCGCAGTGTTTTCTGAATGAGACCCCTGGTGTGTGTGTTTCTGAGAGGAAGAGACCTCTGTGGATAATTCAGCTCCTCAGCAATCAACACTGAAGGAATTCTGACCAATAGGAGTCACTAAATCCTCCTGAATCTGACACACTGGACCTTTCAAGTTAACAATAACCTGAAAACCATAGTGTGTATAAACCACATCTACAGTATATGTGTACAGTTGTTCTTACAGCTGAAATAAAGGTTATGGTTAAAGCACCATAATAATTTCACCTGAGGGGGAGAAACATTTTCTTCCCTTTAAAAGGTGTAAGAGTATTTTCCAGACTGAAAGTAGTGAAGAGTGTTTTCAGACGTCTCTGGGAGAAAGAGGAGCGTGCAGGATGGCAGGTCTGTGGGACCCCGGCCTGAAGTAAGAAGAGAGATTAGAGAGATTACAGTTAAAGAGTATCTCGTCCTGTGGAGCCCCTTTTAAACACCGGCTCCCATCAGAAGGGCCCGGACTGATGGAGGAAACAGCAGAGATTAGACCTGTTTAACAGTAATCCCCCTCCTCTGGAGCAGCGCCAGCACGCAGCCAAGACCACCTCTCCACTGGAGACACAGAACACAGACGCAGAGACAGACAGAGTCCACGGTTTTAACCAGAGTCAGACTTTAACAACACATTTCTGTTGTTTGGTATCAGCATTTAAGAGCAAAGCTGCAGCAGGTCACTTTAGCAGCAGCTGCTAACTGAGAGAATTACATTAATACTAAAATCCATGGAAATCCTGCACATGTTTTGTGACGTCCGTCCACCCGAAGGCTCCATTGGAAAATGTTCTTTTATCCAGTTTTAAGTCAAAGTTTTATAGTGAGCTGTCTGGATCCTGTTGTTTTACCTTCATGCTCTAACTGGGTAAAAGACTTTGATCATTTGACGCTTGAATCTGAGCAACATCAAGAGATTCTGGACTGAACTTCCTCGACTGCTGCCGGAAGAGCTCAGGAGTGTTTTTAGCCAAGTCGCTAAGCCAGCTGATCGCTCTTTACTGGAGTTCAGAATCAGAAATACTTTATTGATCCCCGGGGGAAAATTTTAATTTGTTGCTCCGATGTAAAGAATAGAGAACAATAAGAGAATGAAATAAAAGTATGTAAACATAGAGCAATAATAAAATAACATAGCAATGAAAATGTGCTTTAAAATTAAAATAAAATGTGCAATCATCGTCTCACTCTGACATATCATCACTTACCCCTCCACAGGTGCGTATCTACCTTTTAACAGGTTGCAGAGGGCGACCAGCACATCGACTCCACGGTAACTGTGGGCCCTGCTAAAGGCTGTGAAGCTGGAGGGGAGCTCGACACCACTGTGTCATGGTCTCTGCATCCCTGTAGCACTCTGGGTGCAAAATGCAAAGGCACCAGTTAGCTCTGTGCTCCAGCAAACAGACCCCTGGACCACCTTTAGTTAGAACAAGTACTGCGGTTCAGTCGTGCTCTCCTGTCATATCCAGTTGGATGATAAATACAGTGCCCTGGATGAAGTGGAATTTCCTCCACTAACAGGAGGCCCCCAGGTTTCCTCATCTGCGGGTACAACAGAGAGATCAGGATCTCCAAGGTGACGTCCACTGCGCTGCATCCAACCATCCACCATCACATCACACCTAAAGATGATCTGAAAGACATTTGTACTGAATTAAATCTCACACAAATGATCACAGAGCCGACTCGACCAAATATGAAAGTTCACAGTCGTTCCTGTTAGAGGCCACATCATCTCACACATACTGTAGCCGTGTGCTCCCAGGTGATGTCAGCGATCGCTGCTCAGTGGGCCGCATCACACACTGTAAAACTAAAAGATCAGGACCTCAGTGTGTCTGTAGGAGGTCTTCAAAAAGTCTTTCTTTCATGACGTACATGTCAGTGATCGATCTTTTATAAATCTCATCCCAAATCTCATCTGTCTGTTTCTAACTCCTTAGCTGATAAACACACACCAGTTAATAGACTGAGGATTAAAAATAGATGTGACACTTGGTTTAATTGTGATTTAAGTGAGTTTATTTTACAAAGAAATGAAGTTAGTGCGCTGGTTCTGTGTGCTGCGTCACACTGTCAGGTGGTCGTCTCTCACTGATAAAACATGATGTCCTCTCTGTTCATCAGGCATTGCTCAGACAGCTCCTCTCCTGCCTCACTTCTCTTTTAAAAATCATCACAAACTCCTCAGATCAGTTCAGAGCTCAGTAAATTAGCTTTCAGTTTTTTCGCCCCACATAAATGGACCAAGTTACAGGAGGTATTTAAATGAGACAGGTGTGTGTCGCTAGATCATTTCAAGTGTCGCTGCATGATCTGGTTGTTTTACAGTGCTCCTGCTTTGGTTCACTGGCAGACGTGATTTCCTTCATGTTACTGTTGTTGTTATGTATCCTTGTGTCCTTTACAGCTGACTCTATTCTTAATATTTAACTTCAAGTCTTTTTGCTGTTTGTTGTTGCTGTTTAAATTCTTGACCGACTTTGCTGCTCGCTGTTTGTTTTTTTGGACTTTTGCCTCTCTCAGGGAGTCTCAGGGGAAAATATCTGGAGCTTTGGAGAGGATCAAAATAAAGTCATGTGATGAATAAAGCAGAGGTTCCCAACTGGTGCAGCAGCCACAGGGTCCAGATTTCTCCTCAGCCATCAGTTCACACAGTTTCATATGTTCAGCGCCACACATGTCCACAGGCTAACTGCTGTCTCTGTCAGGTGTCTGTCTGTTAGTCGCTCACTCTACAGCAGGATGTCGCACTTTTTTCACTTGCACTGCATTCAGGATGGACCTGTGACCCAGCAGTTGGGAACCCGTGAAATAAATAACAGTCCCTTCGGTGTGTGAGACTGATGCAGCAGTGACTCACTGACTCCTGTAAATCACGCTGACACATAAAGACACTCAGGTGAGTCATGACAGCTTTAACAGATTTATTATCCTCATTAGAATCCAAACAGCCGCTGACTTGTGTATTAATCTGTTTGTTTTATGTTCCTCAGCTGATAAATAATTGTAAACAAAGACCTGTGTTCTTTCTGTTATAAAACAGAAAATGACTGATTTAAATCAGCCTGAAATAACTTTATAAAATAGTGATCACATACAGAAGATGTAGTCGTCTGTGTTTTAGGGAAGTGGCGACCTCCACAGCTAGAAAATGAAGCCAGTGCTCTTGTCTAAATATGGTCACTTCTGGCTCCAAAAAAACAAGATGGCGACGGCCGAAATGCCGAACTGTAGGCTTCAGAACGGGAGTCCACATCCATTGTTTTATACAGTGAATGGTTTGAAGCCTGCTGGTAATAAAAGACCTGTCAGCGTGGAAGAATCAGTCACAGGTTCACATCCTGTGTTTTTAAGTTTAGCTGTGCACCAACAGAGATGTGACGCAGTGTGAGTTCTACAGTGCGATACTGTGAATCTGTTTCTACGGTCTGTTGCTTTAAATACACAAGTTAATAGTTTTAAAACTAGAAACAGTCCAACAGGCTGAGACCAAGAGAGACTGAAGACATTAAGAGACAGACAAACTGACTGATTGATTTATGGACAGAAAGGCTGGCACACTGACAGACAGACAGTTAGACTGACAGACAGACAGACTGACAGATAGACTCGCTGACTCAGCGTCTGAGAATGACAGGCAGAGATTGGAATGAACGAGTGAGGGAAGAGAGACGTACAGACGGAGAGTAATGAAACATGTAGAAAAGATAAAGTGGAAAATGAGTCTGTTAACTCTGATAACTGGTTCACTGCCAGACAGACCACACACAGGGATCAGCAGGTATGGATACCCACACACACACACACACACACACACACAGATGAACACATGTAACACACCGGGCTGCATACCTGGCTGGGTGGGCCTGGCTGCTCCAGGCTGTAACCCATCTCCATGGCAACAACAGGAACGCTCAGGTGGCAATCAGAAGTCTGACAGCAGCAGAGCAATTATCATCTGCACATACAGACAATATTTTTTAACCGCTACATCAAATATATATACATATATATATATATAATATACATTAATTAATCATGTGCTGCTATTTTGTCTCTTTGCAGCATCCTTACTTGTAGTCAAGACACTGCAGCAGCTTCCTTTCACAGCTCAGCTGACAGTCAGCAGTGACCTGCACCTTGACCACGTCCACATATGACGTCCAAGGTACCCTGGGTGTGTTGGTTGTTGACGTCTGGGACGCCGTGTCAACTTCAGCCTGTTACATGCATTGTCTGTTTTCAAAATACACTTCTGTTTTCACAGGAAATGTACAGTTTGATACAGTCTCTTTCAGAATAATCTCACAGGAAGTGAACACCGGCCTCCTGGGTGAAAGCTGGTGGTTGTTGGACTCACCCACCCCTCCAACACACTCGGACTCTGTTTCACAATAACAGTGAGCAGCCGTGCATCGTGCCAAATATGAAAGGACAGCTTTTTCCATCAGTGTCAGAAGTCACTGACCGAGCGGTGGTATGCCACGACTTCAGAGTGAGCCAGGTTGGCTGAGCACACAGGTGCAGTTAATCAGACTGATGTCAGCGAGCAAACGCATCACTAAAGACGACAAATCATAAAGTTATTTGGGAGTGAGACAAACACCACAGACCTGAGGATGAAACTAACCCAAAGATGTCAGCTGCACAAGCAGACCTGCATCTTAAGTCCTGTGTGTGATATGGAAAACTCTTAAAAAGCGACACATTTCAGTCAGTTTATATTCTGTTGCATAATGCACAACAGTCATCATCATTTTCTTTTTATCTCCACAGATGATTAGTTTAATAATGTCAGAGGTTCTGTCAGTATATGATATGAATATTCAACAGATCTCTGTGTTTATATATAAATATATTTATAATATCTTTGCTCCCCCTTTTTCTCCTTTTATCTCTGCACTGTGTTTTGTGTATTTCTTACTGGACTATTCTTCACTGCTCAGCCTGCTTCCTGCTGTCATTCATCTTCTGCTATATTTTTCTGTATGATGTTAGTTTAGTTCTTTCGTCTACTTTTTAGCCGATAAAAACTCACATAGAAATGCACCAGTGATCACATAAGAATATAAATACTCAACGATCAGAGGGAGGTGAAGAGAACAGAATACAGTGAGCTCAAACAACAGAGCAAACTGAATGATTAGCAGCAACTGAGATGATGATGATGATGATGATGATGATGATGATGATGATGAATTACAACACCAACATCTCTCCATCATGATGCTGTTTTCAGCTTCAAACAACCAGGTGTCTATAGAAAACTATGAATCTATGGGAAAAAAGGATTAAAAACACAAAGTTGTCAGCAACCATCATCATCATCATCATCATCATCATCATCATCACCATAACAAAAATAACACCCTTCAGTTGAGGTGAGGTCTGTCTGTATCAGTCTGTGGCTGCTGCACCTCTCCTGACACAGTTATTAGTTTTTCTTTTTCAATATTTGGATTTTATGCAGTTTTATGTTCATGTGTTTGCAAATAAAAAAATAGAAATAAGAAATGAACACGTTCATCTCTCTGAGCTGTTGGCACAGTGTTGTCTGAGGGGAACGTTCAAACAAACAAATGAAAACATGAAAAGACTTCATTCTTATTGTTTCTCACTTTCAAATAACACGAATTTTAAATGTAAAAGTTTCTGAGTATTGCATCAAATTTTATTAATGAGCGTGTCAAACTCATTTTAGTTAATGGGCCACACACAGCCCAGTTTGACCTCAGCTGGACCAGTGAAACCATCACACAATAACCTGTAAGGACCATCAGCTCCAGTATTCTCCCTTTTTGTGTTAAGAATTACAAGTACATTCTGCACATGTTCATCCTTTCATAACACAGACAAGCAGACGGAGATGTCTTCAGAAAAATCAGAGCAGTTTCAACAGTGTGTCTCAGTTTCTCCACGTTCAGTCAGTCAGACTCGACTCGTCTCTGTCAGTACACGAACATTTGTCCACATGTTTCCTGACAAAGATTCTTTTGAACTGAAGCTGCTGATTGACAATAAATCTGCACAGTGTTCAGTGTCTTTAGATTGTTATGTCAGAGAGCTGTGTCCTGGTCAGAGTGGAGGAGCTATGAAGTCGGCAGCACGTTGTTTAACTTGCTCCTGAAACCTGGCACCTCTTAGTCCAGTCACAGTGGGCCGGACTGGACCCTGTGGCGGGCCGGTTCTGGCCCACGGGCCGAATGTTTGACATCTCTGCTTTAAGATAACGTACACAAAAGTTTAGCCCAAAAAATGTTCCTTCAGATAAAGTTTAAACGTTACAGTTAAACACGACAGCTGGCATCATAACGTGCAGCACAGAGGGTTAAAACCTACGAAACTAATGTTACAGCAAATGTTTCTGTAGCTAAATTAACTCATCATCATCATCATCATCATCATCATCATCACGGAGGTGGATGCAGATGTTTTTGTGAGTTTGACTCTATAATTTCCAACTGCTGCGTTCCTCCTAACTTGTAATTGCGAGAACATGAGTCATGACTTAATTGTGGAGGAGCAGGGAAATGTTGTAGAGATATTATTTCCCCCTGAGACATGAGGAAACTCTCTGAGTAAGCACTTGTGCAACTTTAATTTTATAATCGCTCCATTTCTGAGATAATAGCTTTAATGATATCAAACTGACAGCCGGGTCAATCAATAGGTCGTAAAAGGTTTTGACCTGACGAGACGTTTGGTGTTCAGGTATTTTCACTGCTGAAGGTTCAGATCAACAGATTAATGTGAGCTGTGTGCGGCACGTTGTTACTGTCACATGTTTAACATGTTTGTGTCTTATAGTGGTTCCTGTGTGTGCCTGCAGAGGGCAGCGCAGGTCTACAATAAGAGAGAGAGAGAGAGAGAGAGTGTGTGTGTGTGTGTGTGTGTGTGTGTGTGTGTGTGTGTGTGTGTGTGTGTGTGTGTGTGTGTGTGTGTGTGTGTGTGTGTGTGTGTGTCGGCAGTAAAACATCACTGCCGTTAGATCAAACTGGCTTCACACAACACACTGACAAACACAGCATATGTTGTCTGTCATCTGATCCACACACAATAAAATATTACTGACTGCAACACTTTATTTTACAGGTTTGAAATTTTAAGGAAGTTTCCTGGAAATAACTTTGATATTTATTAATATTTTTAGGGGAGTTCAGCTGTTACACTTCCATCACACAACATTTCAATGTGAAGTCTACACACACACACACACACACACACACACACACACACACACACGCACACACACGCACACACACGCATACACACTGTCAAAGTGACATAAAAACTTTATGTTGTACAGATGAGTCGATTAGTTCAAGGCCGACTAACAACACATTCATTGTGCACTTTTTTATTTTTTGGTTCATTGAAATTTGAAAATGGTTGTTGAATGTGTGCTCGATGTTTTTATGTTCATGTGACCTTTTTCTTTTAATAAAATGAGAAACTTGGAGCACCCGTCAGCTCACCTGATAGACCTGGCGCCCAGTGTATGAAGGCTTCGTCCTTGCTGCAGCAGCCGTGGGTTTGATTCCAACCTACAGCTCTCTGCTGCAGGTCGACACCCTCTCATTAAAAATGAAACACTTGTGTTCACTTGATATAACAGAAATATGTCATTACAACAAGGGTGCAGGGTTCATTCAGTCGTGTGTTTTGTCATTTAACTACTTTTAACATGATCAAACGTAATCACACTGTACTATATCATATTATGCTGATCCCCTTTGTCACATCAACAGTTATTGAATTAAATACAAATACATTGTAACTGAATTGTTATGAATTATCTGTGAATGCTGCGACTATCTGTTTTGGTGTCCTGTAAACCCATGAGCACTGGGCACTTTGTGGTGCATGACACGGGAATAAAAGATACTAACTAACTAGCTATACAAGCAAATAAACAGAAGTTGTACTCAACCTTTAAATTCAATGAACTGAATTAAATTCAATTCATTTTTACTAACTTACGTATGTGCACTAGAAAATAACAAGCGGTAAAAAGACAGAAAACTGTGACAGTTTTAGGTTCAGACAGCAAATAAATATGTTCAGCGTAACTCTTGTTGTCGTCACATGTTTGTTCTGTCAGGTGAGCACAAGTTTTTATTTTATTGAACAAGAAAGTGACAACTTGTCGCATGAACATAAAAACATTGAGTGTGCATTTTTACCACCATTTTTTATATTTCAATGAACTTTAAAAATATCATCCTGTCCTCACTGTGACCTCGTCACATGTCCACGTTTGGTCCACGTCCACATAAGACGTCCAAGGTTCAACCTACTTGGTGGGTGGGACAACGACTAACTTTCGACGTTGGCCTGCTGTGTTCCCCCCCAGCATCTGACGCTGGTTGACGCTGACTAAGCACCCGTCGTCGACAACTTCAGTGAGACCGGGTTGAAAATATTTGTTAAGTGCACCATGAATGTGTTGTTGTTGTTGTTGTTGTCTTGAGCTAATGAGGCCAAATCAGCTTTAAAGTTGAATTAACTCAAAATTCACAAAATTGTTGATTCAGCTTAAAAAAATGATTTCAAGCTCTCAGTGATGAGTTTTTGTGTCGGGTGATCATCAAGTCTTTACGTCACTTCAACAGTCTTTGTGTAGACTGTGCATGGATGGGGGTGTACAGTGTGCAGTGTGTGGCTCTGGGAAAGTAAATCATGGTTGACAGAACATCCAGTCTGAACTAATCACCAGGTGAAACAGATCTCTGCAGAAACAAAACAACACTGATCATAAAATATCTGACGTCTAACCCTCCTGAAGGCGTCTCCTCCCTGAGCTGCACCTCCAGCCCAAATATTACCAGCCCACACCGAACCTTTCCCAGAGCCAGGGCCTCACGTCTTCACGTGTTCACAGCAGGATTACTGCGTCCAATCAGCAGCCAGAGAAGCTTCAGTTAAACAAACATTTCTCTGAGCACAAACTGATTCATGACTCCAGCTCTGAGCAAGAAGCAGTTTGTCTGAACAAGTAACATCAAACTGACGCCAGGTGAAAAGACAAAAGGTGACGACAGGTGGAAATAAGGGTGTAATATTTAATTCACAACACTACAATTATAGTCTTTCTTAACGTGAGCGCTCAGACGCTGCAGATAGAAACCCTGCGGCTAATTACATCCTGGCCTCAGCCTGGCCTCGACTGTGTGTGGAGACAGAGACGTGTTGGGGGCTGTGCTTCAGCCGAGCTGCGTCAGCTCACACACAGGAAACACATTTACATATCAGCTTCAGCATCCTGTCTGACGTCTGCAGGTAGAAGATGAGGATCTCTCTCTGGATGCTCTGGTGTCATCATTCATCCGTCTCAGGTCACTTCCCTGGTGAGGTCTGGATGGGGGGGGCAGCTTTCACCTGTCAGCTGTCTGGTTCTTGGGTTTGTGTGTCTTTGCCACAAGGTGCTGAGGAAAGAGAGGAATCCTTCACATCTCCTGCAGTGTCTCTGCTCAGGCTCAGTATGCTCACAGATATCAGATGAACTAGTTGTGTCACATTCTAGTGAGTCAAAGAAACAGATATCTGAACCCAGCTCAGTCAGGTTACAGGCCGTTTTTATTTTTAATGGAATTTTGATTTGTTTGCACTTCCATGGATGTTATTAATGGATTGTTGACCCTCCCTGAAGCTCCAGATATTTCCCCTTGACCCTCCCTGAGTGACGTTAAAAGTTAAGTTAAGTTAAAAAGTTAAAAGTTGGAGATGAAATCCTGGAGTTGGAAAAAGTCTCAGTTTTTCACTCTTGCTGGTTGGTTCATTTATTACTTTTTTTTAAGAGACGTAAAACAAAGTCATTTTGATGAAGTTTCAATTTTTCAAGCTCGGATTGGTTTTGTGTTTTTTTGTCTGACAGAAGCGTGCGTCCCACATGATGTGTCCAACGACCACTGGAAATGTGAAAATGCAGCCATGATGTCTGCTGTTACAGTTTGGGTTATTTTAAGACATGTTTTCTTTAGAAATCGGAGGTGAGATAAATACAAAATACAACCATTTCAGGTTAGTATGGTTAGTAATGAACAGTCCCTAATATCACATCCTGAGTGCCAGTTGGAAAAAGATAATTTAGTTCATGTACAGAATCACACAGTGGTCACTTAAAAACAAACCGCAGTATTCAAAACATGAGGAGACACAACAACTTTGTTTGACATGTGACAAACACCAGGACGTCACAGCTAATATTAACATGGTCAGCGAGCTGATGTGAACGCTGGGAGCTAATCGTGGTTAATAAGGCTGTGTGCTCTGAAAATGCAACATTATTTTTTATGATTAACATCAGTCTTGCTTGTTTTTAATGAATCCCTTAGTTCTTCATGGTTCTCTCCTGCAGCCTGGCTGATGCTTTCTGATTGGTTCAAACAAAGTAGATCTTTGGAAGTCAGAGTCGACTTGTTGGGAATCAATCATGTTGTTGATTTAGGAAATGACTGGATGTGAACTGATTTGTGCCACACTCTGGAAATAACACTCATTTTAATATTTGGACTTCGGGGGAAAGGTGTCAAGAATTTTCATGTCAATAGATTCAAGTCCAAGTCAGTGGAGTTAAAGTCGAGTTGCAAGTCTTCTTTTA
This sequence comes from Epinephelus awoara, assembly GCA_035609425.1. NCBI lineage: Eukaryota > Metazoa > Chordata > Actinopteri > Perciformes > Serranidae > Epinephelus > Epinephelus awoara. The sequence goes on from CM069309.1 coordinate 930,539, forward strand.
ATCTTATCAAGTCAAGTCTAAAGTCATCAGATTTGTGACTTGAGTCTCCAAGTCACATGACTCAGGTCCACACCTCTTCAATAAGATGATCGTTTATTACATTAATCTGTCTCAGTAAATTAATAACAGGAAGAGCTGTTAGAGTCCCGACACTCTGACAAGAGTGTTTTTAAGTTAGTGTCTGTCCTGAACTTTATGCACAGTTTAATATCTGTGCACCACACACAGAGGAACAATCACTGCATGATATGTTGTGACCTGCTGTCACTGTAAAGTGTGTCAGATGTTCTTATTTACTCCAGACTGGCTGTGTTTGGTGTTTGCTGCTGGATTTATGGGAAGAGAAGAAGAAAACATGTCCTGTCTCTGTAAGTGTTGTGTTCAAGAGCATGATGTTGGGCGGGGGTCATCCAACTGTCAGCATTATGCAACTTGTAAAAAGTGAAAGTTTCTGCACCGTATCTGCTGCTGTCAGTAATGAAACGCACTGTGGAGGCTCCCAGGGGCCTCATTAATGAAACAAACACTCTAAATGTACCCACAGACAAAAGACAAAACAGCGTGCACCAAAAAATCTTCAACAGTTTCTATAATCATTCTTCCACCTCACCGTCTCCAGAATATTCATAAGAGTTAAAGATCCACTAAACTACGAGAAGCATTGTCAATAAATAAATATAAATATAAACACAAAGATGCTGTTGCAGAATGTGAAGAGACCTTATCAAAGTAAAAGATGTGAACATGTTGTTTGCTTTCCTGTTTTTCCTTCCTGGAGACGAGGAGCAGGACGCCTGTCAGACTCCCACTCGTGTCTTGCACCACATCCACTTGATTTATGTTTCCTGTCTCGGAGTCTTTAAAACTCCACAGCTGCTGCTTCTGGATCAGTTCAGTCGACATCATGGTGCCACACAGAGACCTTCCTCTGGCCGCCGCTGTTTTTGTTTTCGCCCTTGTTTCACACAGTGAGTTTATTATTTCTTTAATATCTCATGATTCATTTATTTATGTTTGGCTTCTCAGTCATTTTTGTGCAGCTCTTTGTGTTTTTATTGTTTTATTTTCACAACAATATTATTACCTTATTACTGAGGTGATTTTATTCTGCACATGTAGACAGGGAATATTCTAAATATCTCACTTTCTGCTTTATTTCATTAATATTCTGCTTTTAACACTGAGCTGTGAACCTATAGAAAGTTTGGATGACAGAGTTTCCTTGATATGAAATGCTGATTTATAATAAAAAATAAAAATAATAATAAATAAGTGTAAGTTTTGCTAATAACCCAGTTGTTAAACTGATGTTAACCTAGTTTATTGTGAAGGTTTATTTTCCTGGTTGTGTGCTGTGATGTTTCAGGTGAGGGCATCATCGGCGGCAGAGAGGCGGCGCCACACTCTCGACCCTACATGGCCTCCATCCAGGTGCCAGAAGGAGAAAACATGAAACACGAGTGTGGAGGTTTTGTGGTGGCAGATCAGTGGGTGATGACTGCGGTGCACTGCATGCCAACAGGGTGAGAGACCCTCAGAGCCCACTGTCAGTGTGGTTTGTTATGGAGGAAGAAGAAAGTCAAATTAAAAACAGTTAGGTAACAAAATTTGGTCCCAGAGGAGAGCACGTTTTATTTATTATATATACTTTATATATATATACATGTATATATAAAGTATATATACATGTATATATACTTTATATATCTATATATATATATATATATAGATATATAAAGTATTTACTTTAATGTGGAACAAAACATGCAGTCTGAACATTATGTGTCAATGTGTGTCCATTATTGTTTGTTTAGTAGGAAAAAACATGTGTTTGAAGATCATTCAGTATCAAATTTATAATAGTAGTATTGAATAATATTGATATAAAATGAATATTGAGGAATATTAATATGATGTTTTCCACAGGCCCAATGGCAGGAAGGTGGTGCTGGGCGTCCACTCTCTGAGTGAAGCTGAGGACACGAAGCAGACCTTTGATATTCTGGAGCTTCACAATCACCCCGCCTTCAGAGAGTCAAATTATGACAATGACATCGCTTTAATTAAGGTGAATTGCAGTTATTATAATAGATATGACCCAGTGTTAAATGCTAAATGAAAAAGAAAGTGTGCTACGTCAGGCAGCTACACTCACCTGTCTGCAGGCTGCTGGACTCTCAGTCAGTTACTGGTTACGTAACCTTGCACAATTTGCATTTTCTTTAGATGTTTACCCTCTGTTTGCATTTCATATTAAAGCTTCTGGGCATTGTATATTTTATATTTTCCAGGTCCTTATTTAACAGTGTTTACCCTCTGTAGTCGTGAGGTGTGTTGGATTTAGGGGGAAATATTGGCAGAAATTGAACATGATTTAATCAAAAGAAAAACCAAAAGAAAAGAGTGAGTGCTGCCCTGGGTCAGAATGAAAGGAATCAAAAACCCACACATGTGCTCTTCATGGACAAGGAAAACACTGATGTATAAAAAAGAAGAAGGACAGAGATAACAAAAATGTAACATAAGAGTGTGAGGCAGTCTGGGGTAGTGTAAAAATCCTTTAATAGAGTGGGGATATCAACGCATTTGGACAATGCGAGTCAGTATCAGTACCTGTCTGTTTTCTTTAGTGTATCATCATCTGTAAATCAGAATGGTTGTGTTCAGGTTCCCTCAGAATGAGCTGTTTCTATCTACACAGGCAGCAGGTCCTCGTCTACAGAGATCACCGGCTGCACCGCCATGTTTCTACAGTAGCCCAGAACAGCCAAACCAAACACTGACTCTAGACAGAGACATTCACATGCACTGAGCAGTGTCAGAGCTGAAACATCCTCAGAGTGTTTCCTGGTGTAAATCAGCTGGTGAGAGGAGGAGACTCTGAGGATAATTCAGCTCCTCAACAACGAACACTGAAGGAATTCTGACCAGCAGAAGTTCCAGCTGGTTGTAATCTGCAGTCCTCACCACCAGATGTCACCAAATCCCCCTAAATCTTGCACACTGCTCCTTTAATAAAATGAGTTTCAAATTTTACATTTTATCTGGGACCCTCGGCCCCGGGCAGATTTGGTTGTGTTGTTAGTGATACTGAAATATAAATTGTTACGTCTCTTCTGTTTTGGGGAACAGGCCAACAACAGAACACTATGTTTTAAGACAGATGTGTTTCTGTGTGATGTTTGCAGCTGGATCGTCCAATTAACACCACTGAGGCTGTTCAAGCGGTGGAGTTCCTGCGGGCCGGAGGCACGAACCCCGGCACAGACGCAGAGGTCGTCACCGCCGGGTGGGGGTCCCTCGATAACCTGGGCTCCAGACCAGACAAGCTGAAGGAGGTGGTCATCGAGGTGGTCAGCTCGGCTCGCTGCAAACGCTCCGACTACTTTGGCAGGAAGTTCACCAGTAACATGATCTGTGCTCACAGAGTGTGTCCAGAGCCCTGTGAGCAGCCACACAAGAAGGAGGACAGCTGTGACGTGAGTCTGAGCTCATTAATACCAAAAATGGGGTTTTAGTCTTTTTATTTTGTGATTACAGCTGCACTGACTTTAAGCTTAAATAGTGTAATTAGCTGCTGCTTGTCTTTGTGTGGTCCCTCAGGGCGACTCTGGAGGTCCTCTGCTCTATAACGGCATCGTAGTGGGCATCACGTCCAACGGAGGAAAGAAGTGTGGCCAAATTAAAAAGCCTGGGATCTACACCATTATCTCGCACTACACTGAGTGGATCGACAGCACCATGAGCCTGCAGACCACCACACCAAACCAGAGCCGCTAGATAAAGAGCAGATATCACAGCAGTGTTTCCACCTCCACCCTGCTTCTGCTCATTCACTCATTATTCTACATGTGGATGAAGCTGATGTGTTCATGTGTTGTTCCTTTATCACTGTAACTAAAGCTGCAGACACAGAGCTCCTGTCACACGCTGCAAACTTCAAACATCACTTTATAAAGAATCAATAAAATACAGATGATCACATCACATGTCTCTTCAGCGTCTTGTACAATAAATGTCACATGTACAAATAACTATTGTGTCATGCAGACAGTTATGCTCACACACCATGAAATCAAACAGGCCAGGATCAGAGTCCAGCATGAATATTTTCAGACATGAAAAGGACAAGGACACTTAACAGAAGCTGCACCGGGGCCCAGTGAGGTGCAGGGGCCCATAGAGAGAGTAGGGCCTCCAGCAACGTGTTGGGTGGAGGATTGACCCTTATGAGAGACTGACACCTTGGAAATATGCCTGAATTAATGCTGCCATTTGCTATATATGCCCACGAAAAAGGCAAAATCATCATCCATCTTTTTTTGTAAAACAGTCAGAAGCATCTATACTGTAACACATCTTTATGCTCATACTACATAAACTCCAGCACTGAGAAATCAAACTGAAAACTAATTCAGTAATAAACAATCTATGTTTCCTTTTCACAGCATTTTGTTACAAAAAACTGTCAAACTTAAACACATAAAATAAAACAACCATTCTAGTGTTTGGTCATCTGAGCACCAGAAGATGTCGGGGTTTAGACAAGGCTTTCATGAAGTCATCATAGTTTGTACAGTGTACAGAGAGAAAGCTTTCCACTTCACCCAAATCACACAATTCACTCATCCTCCTCTCCTCTTCAATATTATCAAATCACTCCTCTGTCCAGAGCAGGGGCGTAACTGTAGGCAGTGTGGTTGCACTGGGGAGCCCAGGGTGGAGGGGCCCATAGAGAGAGACCGGGCCCCCTGCAAGTGATTCAGATCACCACCCTGAATATTTACAAGAATGTTCCTCATTTTAAAATGGCACCATTTACTGTGCATGTCTTCACAAAGGCAGAACAGCAGCTCTCAGCTGTGCCACTAAACATCTCTGACTTCCAGATAAACGACGTGTTAGAGAGCCAAACTTCTGTTCTGTACACACACACTGTACGTTCGGCACTGACAGAATGTTTCGATCCATTTTAAATAGAGTTGACACTACTGCGCAAGTTTCTCCTGTAAATATAAACCATGTCAGAGACTGAACAGAGCAGAGCTCATGGACATCTGTGTCATTTACTCCTGTTGGATCGGACGCTTACACGTCTCCCTGAGTCACTGGAACAGGAGCAAATCTATAAGATGTTGGTATGGCTCTCTTCTGTATGGTGTCAGCAGGTTTAGATTCTTTTAATATCCCTGCAGCATAACTTAATACAGGACAGACACATGCATCACAGAGTTATGTAAATGTAGAATGACCAGGATCCGTAAATACTCGTTGATAACTGATCCTAAATCAGCAGAATGAACAGGGAGCCTGACTCATCAAGACAGAAACATAAATATGTATATGAGCGAACATATTCAACAGGGACTGAGCCAAAGCTGAACTCCTCTCAACTTCTTTACACACCTGCCTCTCTGTCTTTATTTGTCACAACTGCTCATCTCCACCTGTAACACACGCTGACCATGTTCAACATTTTCTGTAGCTCAGACTCAGAAATTAAATCATAAATTGGTTTCCTTAATCTGTAAAGCTCAGTCATTTTCAAACAGACATTATCACACACTAAGTCTTAGATTGAACACAAGTAAGACTTGCACAATAACTGCTGTAATGAAATCTGACTGTTTCACATCCATCTTGTTGTTTTCGTGCAGCTGCATCAGTTTGTTGAATCTGAACCGTCGGAGTGACGGCGTTAAAGAATGTGACTGTTGGCCAATCAAGATATCAACGAGTGAAACTCGTCAGATAAGTCCTCGTGCCAGTGAGGAAGTCCAAAATCAAATCTGCAGCTGTGCTTCTTCATCTCCTCCCTCCTCTGCTCTCTGCTGAAACATAGATATTAATAATTACTTTAAAAATCACATCACCAAGTTTTTTTTTCCACAATGCCAAATTTATTAATCATTTCTGATTTGTTGAACAGCTGTGACTGGTCGTGTCAGCCAGGCATACATCTGAGTTTTCTAAAAACAGGATGTACATGTCATCTGCATTTGATTAATGTTTGCTCAGTGTGAAATACATAATTAGAAATATATAAAAACATCAGTCTCTCTCTGTAAAATCCTGCATGACTGACAACACACATCAACTTTTCTCTGACACAATATTCAAGGGATAGTCCTTTTTTTTTAAATTGGGGTTGTAGGAGGTTCTTACACAAAGCTTCAGTGTCAGACTGCAGCCTGCTTCTCCAAACTGTTTATAATATACAGTCTGTGGGTAAGTACCTCAAACAACCACACTTCAAAAGCTCTGAACTATCCCTTAACAAAAAAAAGCAAATAATATGATATGTGAGCATGCTGTATTGGAACAGTCATGCAACCTGTCCAGGTGAACGCCGCCTCTCACCCAGTGTCAGCTGGGACAGGCTCCGCCCCTCTGCAACCCTCAAGAGGTTTACTGAAACTGGAGGTATGGATTGTTGTATTGGATCTAATCACATTAAACAGATGTTGCATTCACCTCCTGCTCATGAGAACAGAACTCAAGCATCTCTTAATAAGTAGTTCACCTCCAGGGCCCCCTCCTTCCTTCCTCCAATCAGAGTCTTCCTCTCCTGCAGCTCCTGCACAGAGAACCTCCTCACTGCGTAGGAGCGTCCTCCGTGTGAAGCCACCAGTTTGTTGATCCCTGAGAGCAGATCTTTCACCTGCGGGTAGCTCAAAGCATTCTGGGACTTTGACACATTCAGCTCGTAGTAACGGCATCCACACTTCCTGATGAGATCCTGGAGGGTTGTGTGGGCCCCCGCCACGTAGTCGTCGATCCTCTGAGGCCTGTGCTGGTTACAGTCGAAGTGAACGAAGAGGACGATGGCGTGCTCTGCAAACTCTCGCCCGAAGATCTTCTGCAGGTGCGAAAGCATCTCACACTCGCCCTGGGTGAAGCGGCCCACTTGGAGCACCAGCAGGAAGACATGGGGTCCAGGCAGGGACAAGGCCAGGCAGTCCTTCACCAGCTGCAGATTTTCCACCCCGTCCTCGTCCCACAGCTCGGGGGTGTCCACCAGGACGAGTCGCCTCCCTGCTGCAAACACCTCCCTCCTCTCACAGAAGGAGGTGGGCTGAGGAGGTCCATGACTGGACTCACTAACACAGTACTGGTTACCTGCTCTCTGCAGGATGAGGTTCAGAGCAGAAGACTTCCCGCTGCCTGACAGACCCAACAGGATGACGGACGTCTTCTTGGTGTCATCAGCTTAGAGCAAGAAAAGAAAAGACAAGTGGCTGTTAGAGAGTTGAACAGAAAGATCCGAGTACTGTAGATGATGAGTGACCACTGCTCATATTAGTGTGTGGCTGTAGCGCCCCCTGGTGGGAGGAACTGCTGCATCAGGGTCTGAAAATGACACCAAACATTCACCAGCTGATTCTGAGACGATGTTCACCTGAAGGCTAGGAAACAGCAACACACTCAGAGACCTGGTAGATGTTTGGCCTCTTTCTGCTGTTCTGCATCTCTTTGTAGTTTTGTGTCTCTTTGGGGTCATTCTGAGTCTCTCTGTAGCTGCTTTGCATCTTTGTAGTTGTTTGGTATCTATTTGTGGTCATTTTGAGTTGTTGTTTTTTATTTGCAGTACTGTCTGTGTCTCTTTGCAGTTGCTTTGAATCTATGTAATCATTTTGTGGATTTTAATAGTCATTCTCTTTGTGGTCACTTTGTGGGTTGTGTTCATTCTCTGTGTCTTTGCAGTTGTGTCGCATCTCTGTAGTCATCTTGTGTCTCCTTGTGGTCACCTTGAGTCTCTGCACCTGCTGTGTGTCTCTGTGTGTGACTGTTTTGTCCCTTTCGATTGTGGGTCTTTGCAGCTGTCTTGTGTCTCTTTGAGCTCATTTTGAGTCCCTTCCTGGTCAGTACATGTTATTATGAGGACATTTTGCAGGTGAAGGAGGGAGGGGAGGCCTGACACTTTGGGCCCCTGGGCCCCTGGTGGGCCTGTTCAGTAATCTATCCATAGGCACATACAGATTTGGAAGAAACTTTGGGTTACAGGAAAAGATAGGTCTTTTATTTCTTTATCTTAACTCAGTCTGATTTAAGTCTCTATAAGCAACAGAAACATGAGTCTTACCATCACTGGGACTGATCTGGAGCTGCAGCATGGCTCTGTGGCTCGTCACAGCCTCCTCCAGGCCCTCTCTCCTTTCCTCATATTGCTGTTTTTCTGCCGCCTCCTTCTTTCTTTCTTCAGCATGTTTCGCCTTCAGCTCCTCCATCTCTCTGGCTCTTCTCTCCTCCTGCTGCTGCACCAGTAGTTTGAAGGCCTGCTCCTTCTCCTCCACCTCCTGCACCTTCTGTTTCAGCATCTTCATGGCTGAGTCCTCTGTGCTCCTCTTCTCCGCTTCAGTCAGCATGCTCTCTGTGTAGCCAGTCGCACCGTTTTCTGCCAGCATGGAGTCGACCATCTCCAGCAGAGCGTGCAGTTCGTCTCTGGCTGCAGGTGATGTGACTCTGCAGTATCTTCCATCGCATGTCTTGATCAGCTCCAAGAGGGCGTTGTCCAGCCTGTCAGCAACATTCCCGTCTTCCAGAGAGATGACTGCCAGGTATTTTACAGCCTCAGCTCCGAAGTGTGCCTGCAGGATCTCCACCATTCTTCTCTCCCTCTTTGTGTAATGTCCACCTTGGATCAGCAGGAGAAATGTACAGACTCCATCTTTGCAGGACTTAAAGCAGCCGTCCATCGCCTGGCTGATGCCCTCCTCTGTCATCTCCTGCTTTAAATCTGCATAGTGCAAACTAATCAAGCGACCACCCATCGTCATGTCACAGACTTCATTTGATCCCAGAGAACTGAAGGTTAACTTGACATGTTTATCCTGCAGAGCCTTCAGAGCGAGCCACCCCTTCACTGTGGACACGACCACCATCGTCTGCCTCCCGTTAGTTAAGCCGTCTAGAAAAAAACAGATGTAATCATGCTGAGTGCACACAGCAAGCAATAATATGATGTTTTGCACAGTAACTATAACGCAGACGTTCCTGCGGCCCTACTCTGTCCATTACTTTCCAGGCCTTGCAGTATTGAACACTACACACATTAAACTCGTAAATAATTGCATTGACTTGTAACCTGTAACCTGTAAAACACAGATTAATGTATAAAAGAGTGACTTACTGTGTGACATGGTTTCTGCAGGTGCACCCACAGGTCTGCTCTGAGATCCTTGTCAGCTTGAGATAACAGCTGAAACTGGATCCTCTGGCTCTGAAACAAGCTGTATAAGAAGCTTCCTGATTACAACACGTCTCGTGGCACCTAAAGTTTTTGTTTTGTGGAGGAAGTGCATTCCACATTAAAACCTGGAATGAAGAAGCTACTTGTCCGGTGCGTCTCCCTCATGCCTCAGGTCATGTGTGAGCTCCACTGAAGAACTCTGTTCCTTCCTTCACAAGCATTTCTTTACTCACACATAAGAAGCAGAACTTCTTACTGAGACCCCCGTACACCTTACACTAAGACTCAGTAAGAAGTTTCCACAGTGATGGATGAAGGATCTGGAGGCCACAGCTGAGTAGAAGTTCAGATATCTGACCAGAAAATGACTCTGGTAGAAGTTAAAGTCACCTATTAATATATTACTTGAGCAAAATCTAAAAATATCTTTTATCTGTTGTACTCCAGTATCAAACGTTATTCATTATACTAAATGTACTTAAATATTAAAAGTAAAAGTACAAGTAAATGCTGCATAAAATCGTAACATGTACGACACCTTAAAAATGGAGTCTACATGACACTTAGGCTATTTGAAATGGATTTAAAGAAGAAAATCCATTTTTTTGTTCCCTCGCATTCCTTCATCAGTCTGTCTATCTGTCTGTCCATCCCTTCCACTCTCCTTCCTGCCCTATTTTGTAGTAAGTAACTAAGATGCAGTGGAGTATACGTATACAACTTTATTTGGGAAATGTGTTGAATTAAACGTATAGATAGGGGGTGGCAGTAGCTCAGTCCATAGGGACTTGGGTTGGGAACCAGAGGGTCGTTTGTTCAGATTTCTGTCCCCACAAGTAAATACATTTTAGATACGCCAGAAGTTTGAAAGTCAGGTTTAAGGTGAACCTTTGTAAACTCCTAATCAGTCGGCCTGAATCAGTTTTTCTTTTACTACCTGGCTCTACGAGGTCGCTGCCCTCTGCACAATAAATCCAGTCTGACAGGCTTCCTGGGATTGTTTGTTGTCTTCACTGATGCTGAATCAGCCTCGCTGCAGAGAATCAAACTAAACAGGAGCAGTCAGTCTCTGTTAATCCGTCAGCCAACATCCTTGATTATGTTTTTTTCCCCAATGGAAGCATTTGTCACTTATGCTGTGTCCAAGGGCCGTTGGTCATTTGAAAATCAAAAAACTGTTTCTGTATTTACAGTTTCTGGTTGTGATGAATGGTGTCATTTTGGAGATTTTGAGGCCTTAAAAACCGTCAGTAAAATAAATACAAAATACAGCCATGTAAATTTGTAAGGCACTCCCTTAAACCAAAATAAAGAACATAAGTCCCTCCCCAGTGCTTAAAAAAATCATTTGACATGCCTTGTAGGCTACTTTTTTCACTCCCCACCTTCCCCCTCGTAAGTAATGAGCAGTCCCTGACATTACAGTCCTGAATGTCTGCTGGAAACAAAATAATTTAGTTCATGTACAAAAACAACACAGTGGTCAATGAAGAATGAACTGCAGCATGTGAAACACGTGGAGATACAACAAGTTTCCAGTTTGACATCTGACAGACGGTTGAGTCACAGCTAATATTAGCAAGCTAATGTGGCTACTACTGTAGGAGCTAATTGTGCTTCTGGTTCTAAAAATGTACACACATAGTCCTTATAGTCCCCAATAAACAACGAACAGTCCCTGACAGAAAATGAAAATCATTTTTCTAGATGGATCAGTTCTTTTTAAATATAACCAACTGCACTGTTTCCTTTATTTTCTTATCACTTATAATGAAGTCCTGTAAAATCATGTAAAATAACAAACAGAACAAAACAACAACAAATAAAAGATGAAACGATGATGACAGCACGTGTGTTTGAGGCAGCTCACAGCTCCAGTGTGGAGGAGTTCCCCTTCATCCTCATCCTCACCTCATCATCCTCATCCTCACCTCATCATCCTCACCTCATCATCCTCACCTCACCTCATCATCCTCACCTCATCATCCTCAGCAGCAGCAGCAGAGGGAGGAGAGATGGTGCAACCCCTCAGTAACATCAGCTGCTGTCAAACGGCCCACAACAAGGCGGCACTACAGCTGAACATGGGGGAGTCCGTCTGACTGAACCGGATATATTCCTTATTGTTAATCATTTAATTCGGCCAACACAATATGTAGAGCTATATATAAAAATGTTTCACATATGATAATGATCAGTGGTGTATACTGTGACTACTTCCTTTAAAAGATCATAATGATATGGCGGACGCCCCTAAATATGAGATGGTTTGCCCCGTTGCTATGCTATCCTGTGTAGACACTCTCCAGGGTGATGAAGAAGAAGATGTAGCTGCTCGGCCTGAAAACACAAACATTGTTCGGTTTTAAGACGTTAACTGTGTGACCCGTTACAGCAGGTACGATGGCCGGTATCAGGAGAGTTACCGGGAAATTCTCGGGAATCAACCCCGCCGTCAGGTAACGTTTACACCGAGCACTGTTTACACGAAACGTCTCGGCGGAGCTGTCGAGCTAATGTGGCTAACGTTAGCATGAGAGCCGCCGTCCGTTATTCTGTCGACGTTTGTAAAGCGGTTACCGTCACGTTAACGTTAACCGTTAACCGTCAGCAGTGATGCTAACGTTAGCTGTGTGTGTTAGGTGCTGTCAGTGTGAGTTAGCTGGTGAAGCTAATGCTACATAGTGATGCTATGATAACACTCGCTGTCAGAATGTCCCCTCATCAGTCACTAACATAAAGCTAAAGCTAACGTTTATTTATAACGTCCCATCTTCTTCTAAAGGCATAAACAAAATGCTAAAGCTAATTAATTATTGTAATTAAGTGTGTAATCTGCCTCATCAGTATCATAATTCTAATATTTCATGTATTTATTGAGAGAGAAATTGTGTCGTTGAAATCTTTGGCATCCATGATGTGTTCAGTGTAACTTATAACTGTGAGTGAAGCAAAATTAGCTCTTATTACTTTTCTCATGAATGTGAGGTTATTTATTAGGGTTGAGCTGAATACTCAGATGAAACAAGTATTCGGTTCAGATAATGCACTTTATCCCGAGTACGAGTATCACACCACTAACATGTAGGGATGCACAATATTTCATCTTTTGCCAATATCCAATAATCCGATGTGTAACAACTTATTTGGCTGGTAATCTATACAGATATTGATATATCCACTTTATTCCCACGTAATTCTAATGATCATCAAGTCTCTTCTGTCGTGGAATTAACATCATATTATACACACACTTATGGTGACGGCCCACCAGCGGATAATATATTTGGATAATATTCATTCAGTCTGCAAAATAAGAAAAAGCATGTTGACTATTGGCTGATATCGGCTGTTACCAATGACAATTGATTGTGCTTCCCTCATAAAACTTTAGGCTCAAGCCACACCCACTTCTGGCATAAACTCCGCCCACTCCGAGTACAGATACAGATAATTTAGTTGTGTGAACAGATACAGACACAGATACAGATAATGGTGTACTCGCTCATCCCTGCTTTTATATATATTTAAAAATAAATTATCAAGTTTGACACAAAACAAAAACTAAAGACAATGTCCACCTTATTGTCTGTTTCCCAGGTGGTTTATTCATGGTTGCTGTGATTTACCGGTTCAAAGGTATACTGTCATATAAAAGTTGACACTTGTTGTACCGTGTACATTTGTTTATCTACAATATTGGAAAGAAAAAATGCAACTGGATGTTTTAGCTCTCCTTTATTTCAGTAATTTTTTAAGGGGGAGATTTTTTACACAAACTTTCATTAACAAAATGGTTTTTAAGTTTCAGTTATAGAAATAAAATGTTTGTTCAACCACAATAACCTGCTGTTTTCATTCCCTTAAGGCTCATTCTGACTGATAATAACATCAGTTCTGTAATACTGTGAAACCTCAATATTCTCTGAGACGGTTATCGTACTGTAAAAATCTGATATCGTTGCAGCCTCAGGTTTATTTTTAGATTTTTCAGAAGGAGCATAACTCTGAAAATCAACAAGTAAGTTGGGCTTTGTGTTGAGTTTTCTTTTCACAGTTTTTCCTCTTTGCTAAAACACATTCATTCATTCATTCAGAAGTTACATTTTCAGAGCAGTTCACTTCACACACACCTAAACTGAAAGTCTGAAATATAACACACTTTGTTTGCAAAATGCTCTGATACTCACAAATCATTTATGAGGTGCAACAAATCAAATATTTCCATCAGTCAACACAACCTGTGGTCAAATGAAAATGTTCTTTCAATCAGTCATTACACAGTGATATACAGAATACAGCTGTTGCTATGAACAGATTCAGCCCTGCAGTAGTTTGTGCTTTGTGTCTGTGCCATTTGTTGATTCGTTGCATAGTAACAGTTGGTGCCAAAAAAGGCAGCAAGCAGATCACATCATGAACTGTTTCCTCTTCTCCTGAGAAAACAAACCCTGCTGCAGGCTGCTCCTGGACTTTGTGCACTTTTTGAGATACTCTGTTGAAATACGAATGGCTGCAGGATGATGTTTTCCTGTAGGCTGACTCTGAAGTTAGCACTGCGCTGGTTCCCTCATCAAAGGCCAGCAGGATTTGTCCATTGGATTTTGAATTATTGCAGAAAATAAACTGTGTCAAACAAACTAATACACACACACACACACACACACAAATGCACAAACAGGACCTGTACATGCATTAAATGGAGAGATGTCAGAGTGAGGTTGGGCTGTCTTGGACACGTGCCCCCAAACTGCTGTTAATAACTAACGAAACCATGATGATATATGTTCTTTATTTTATTTTTCAGTTGCTGCCGTCTGCGTCAGGTTCAGTCTCTGCTCTGTGAGGGTGGTGCTGCCACTCCTGATGGCATCCTGTGCTCTCTCGGTATGTAAAGAATCTTTGACCTTTATTTCTTTATCTGGTTAACTGCACTGCCAACTGTGAAAGCTAGAGGAAATTATTTCTCAGAACAGATGGTGAATAGATCAGTTTCTATGGTCATTCCAAAACAGTCAGCAAATATTATTAATATATTTTGTGTGTACTTTAGGAATTGACAGCAGATATAACGAGGGCTGCACTGAGCTGGCCAGATACCTGTTCTATGGACTGTACGGGAGAAATCAGCTGAATGTGGAACATGTCCTGGAGGAGTTCCCTGAGGAAATGCTGGATGGTGACTGCTTCAAGTGTTCACTATAATTTTACTCATGTGTTTGTGCCTGCTTTAGTTTCCATCTACTCTGACACATTGTCTGTTTTACAGATGTAATCCTGCTGATCAAGGCGGAGTGTGTTCACCTGTACTGCAACCCACTGAACTACAGTTACCTGTTGCCCTACGTGTCCCACTGGAGGAACCTGCAACTCTACTGCATGACAGAGACAGAGGTTAGAAAGCTCTCTTCGTCCCCTAGGCCGATCATTCCTGTTAATTACAGTTCCTGTATGCTCCAGTTAGGAGAAGGAACTGTGTCAGGAGAATGTGGGCATGTGAAGTGTCCACCTGGCTGCAGTTATAACCTCTGCAGGTCACTGTGAAGTGAAGAAGTCAGTTTTAATGTTACGCCTTGTCTAAAGGGGCTGCACAGTGAAATCAGCACATTCACTTTGATAAATGACAGAGAGCCTCATGCAGCAACATTATCTGAACATTTCTCTTAATTTTCTGTTAAGAAAAAATAAGAGAAGTCCACTTGAGATGCACAGACCCAGTATTTCTGGCTGTGAAAATGAGATTTTTTTGTCTTATCTTGTCTTATCTACATTGTTGAATCCCAGAAATCACTGTGCACTAACAAATAAGCACAAATTGTGTATACAAACAAAAATAGGAGAACATTTGTCCGTATATCGTTTCCTGCATGAGGCCCAGTGTGTCCTAGTTTTTACCACTGTACCTTCAGTCTGTGCACAGGTGGCCTCTTCACGTAATGATTGCTGTCGGTGAAAATTGTAAATGGGACCCTTTGCAGCAGTGTGGGTAACTGAGGTTGTTACTGCAGAGATTGAGCTCTTTTCTAAGTTTTCTACCTCTGTGATTGTCTCACCTCACACACAGTATGAAGACGAAGAAGCAGCAGAGGAATTCAAAATCTCCAGTTTTGTCACAATGGTGCAGGACTGCTATCGTATCGGAGTACCTTACAGCTCCCAGGGTACAGTCCACCTTCACTCACCACACATATGTTAAAGACATAATGAGAAGTGTTCACACACCAACTCCATCATATCACATCTCAGTAAGCTGGAAAACTATGAAGTTTCACCTGCTTGACAGCATGTACTTATTTTAAAATATCTAAATACAGCAACAACACAGGTGATTTAATTTGCTCTGCTGTTACTTTCAGGACACGTCCAGAGGTTTGATATGTTCATGGTGGAGAAGTGGCCCCTAATTCAGGCTTTCGCCCTGGAAGGCATCGGTGGAGGAAGCTTTTTTACCATGAAATACAAGGTACCTTCCAAACAAACACACAATAGGCTCTGTAGTGTGGGGAAATCAAAAGATATCTCACACTTTCTGTTTCTGCCTGTTTGATATATTCCTGTTGTTTCCAGCTCATGGACATGAGTGAGAAGTTGTGGCAGGTTTACAACAGACTGGACCCAGTGTCCCTGGATACTCTCCTCACAGAGGTAACACTCAGCTGCGCATTTCATCAGCTGTTTGACAGGATTTTGTTGCATAAGATCACAGGGCCTACCTGTGACATTAGGACTTTCTTTTAAAATATTTAAGTCCAGAAATCTATTGACCAATGTAAATTGTATTTTAGGACTTGGTGAACTTTGAGAAGCAGTGGAGTGGCTTCTTCTCCAGCATGGACCTGGAGAGCCATCTGTCCATCCTGGAGCTGTCTGAAGCACAGGCAGGAGAGGTACGCTTTAATACCACATAGCAAAGGTGTAGTGACTAGAAGGAGATCAAGTCAGTGTCTGCTTAGTGTGTTCAAAGGCATTGCTCAACGTCTGGTCTCCACAGACAGCTGAGTGTTGTTGTGTCTGTATAAAGTGTGTTCTCATCAATCCACAGGCGTTCCGTACATTTTACTCTCATGGACTGATCTCAAGCAACATCACAGATAAAAGGTATTCTTCATATTCAAAGATGTCTAAATATTGAAATTATGTATGTCCCTTTAGGGCCGTGTCCACCAAAGCATTTGTTCTGAGGCCTACCCTTTTTTTTTTTTTTTAATGCTTTGGTAGCGTCAATTATTTACGCTGTGCTAGAGTCACTGGCAGCAGGATGAGGACTGCGCGTAAATTCTGCGTTTCTGGTTTGGCTTTTTTTTTCCCTGAGCCCCAAGAGTTGGAAAATGTTCAACTTTGGGTAAAAACGTGGTGCTCGTCATTGTCACTTCAGCCGTGTAGTCACAGAGGAGGAAGGACGAATACCACAAAGACACAATGTCACATATGACATGTACAAGTGCTGAACAGCAACACTGGAGGAGAAATCTGTAACTATAGTGTCTATCTATTATGTTTCCTCTGTTGAACCCACACAGACCCGTGGGTCCGTCCTCTCTCCCTGTATGCTTCAGCCTTCCCCTCATCCAAAGCAGGTACTTTACCTTGTGCTGCCATGTTCACCTCTGCAGACATTCTGTATCATCGCAACCACATGTAACTTAAGTGTCCTGTTGAAAAAACTCTGCACCTCATACGCTCTCAAACGCTACCAGCTGGGTGTTTCTTGAGGAGCGCCTGGTGTTCACGGCTTAGAAATAACACTTTGGTGGACACGGGGCCGCAGTCTTGTGATTTTTAGAATACAAAAATGCCGTTGCTTTAATCATATGTTTGGTTATTTCAGTAAAAGTCAGCAGCCCTTTGTGCTGTTTGGGAAGCATTCATCCTCAGAGGATTTGGAGAGTTACTCCTTCAACTTTCCTTCAGAGAGTCATCAGGTCCGCAACACAGGGCCCCTGGGCTCTGCAGCCAGACACATGGTGAGCAGCCTGAAAACAGTGTGAAGTAACAAACACACATTACTATTGGACCCTGTTCATGTTGGGCAACCTGCGGCTGTGAGAACTCTGCAGCATCTCAAATGGTTTTTATGTTATTTTTTTCATTGTCTGTCTGTTTCATTACTCACATTGCTCAAGTTTAAGAGGAAAACTGGCCTGCAGCGCCACCTGGTGAAGTAATTTGGCACCACCGGTGGTGTGCAGAGCAGTAATGACAAATCATCTTCAACATCTTTTGCAGCAAACATGTGACTATTGTACGAATGTCTCCTGTAAATATCTTATCTTGTACTACTCTTGCCATCAATGAAGTGGGAACATTTTATGACTGTATTTTTCAAAAGAATATTTGTTTTTGTCCAACAGATTCTGCAGTGTGTGTCTCCTAAAGGACCTCTGGCCTGCTCTCGAACCTATTTCTTTGGGACCACTCACACTCCATACCTTGGTGAGGTCTTTCTCTATGACTTTGTTTACTTAATGTAGGTAACCCTGCTGCAGAGCATCGTTTATTAACTCAGTAACTTTGGTATTTTCCAACCTGGACCTTATTTTCCCATGTTTTTATGTCCAAGTGACTAATAGGAAGAACAAGTCTTAAATTTGGTCCAGTATTGGAAACAGTGTTTGTTTTTGTCACTGACAGGCTCAGATTGTTATTCTAAGTGTGTGGCAGCATTATGAAAGGATCCCTACAGAGATAGAGCTTTGTGTTAAAGAGTAAGATCCTTTTTGTTTAACCAGAAACAGCCATGAAATCACTGTCACCAAACCCACCAGACTACATAAACAGTCATGTTAGTGTGTATAGAGGCAGCATGTTGACGCATCTAACTGGTGAATTAAGAGTTAATTTAAACCAAACCAGAGCTGGTGATTGTTGGAACAGTGGAAAGATAAACCAAGATGTTTTTTGGGAGTCTGAATGAAGTGAGTTTTATGATGATAAAATGACTGTTGATGTAAATGCAGTCTGGTGGGTTTGGTGACGATGATTTCAGAGCTGTTTCTGGTTAAACAGAAAGGATCTGACTCTTTAACTCTTTCACTCCTTAAGGCTCCTTGAAAGGTCGTGGAAAAGTTCTGAAATTTTGTCCGTGTAAATGTGTGGGAACCCTGAACAATGTGAGCCTGTCAGTGGCAAAAACAAACACTTTGAGTGGATATAAATTGACGATGCAAAAAGACCCTGAGGGATACATAGCAGAACTTTTTGCCACTGCCAGCTGCAGCCCTCTCACTCAGCACTGCATTCATTTCAAAATTGTTTTTCCCATTAATTACTGAGTCCCAGTATCATGGTCTAGGTTAAAAAATACTGAAGTTAGCCTTTAACTATTTTATTAGAAGCCTGTCTTTGTATTGTTTGCTATGGTTGTTTACACTCGCTGTATTTCACCCACACAGGAAACCAGAACACAGAGCAAAAGAAAACACAAGTCTTGTAAGTGCTTTAATTTCTGATCTTATAAGTACTGTTTGTCTCTGTCAGCTGGTTGGCTGTTTTTAAATGTTACAAAAAATGTCTGAATGAAAGTTTTTTGTTCCAGATTTTTGTCACAGATTTATTCAGCTTCTGTTCAGGCAGTCCTGGCAGGGATCAAATGCTACTCCTGTTTCTCCAGCGCTACCAAGGTAAGAAAAATAGTACCTATTATAATAATTATTTCTCAGCATGTGCTGCAACATGTCAACATGTGTGTCATTGCAGGCTAAAGATGTAGCAGAGAACACCTTTCTGTTGGCTTTGGACTCAATGAATTTGAGTCAATACCGCAGTTCTCTCAGGTACAAATGAATATAGATTTCTTCTCTGTTGTTCTCTGTGTGAGACGTTCAGCCCAAGATGAAAAAGAATCTGTTGTTTGAATCAGTCTGAGTCTGTGTTTTCTCTCTTCAGGTCCAAATGTGAATTCAGCATTCAGGCAGTGAATAATCAAGGAAGGTGAGTGTTAACTCGTCCATATTGGTCATTTGGAAGCATTTGTATTTTATAGCACAGCTCTTTAAAAACATCATTGTGTTATTTGATTAATTCATACTAAAATGATGCTTTCTTGAAAACCTTTTCTTTGTAAATATGTGATTTCAGATCTTAAGTGTTTGATTTATTTTTGTTTTCAGGATCATTCCTCTGACTGATGAAGAAAGTCGTTACGTAGTGAAAACAGTAAGTTAGAGAAGCAGATTGTTTTATGGTTTGACCACACTAAGTCTGTTAAAACACGTCAGACTTAGTGTGAAAGGTCTCTCCGCATAACTTATTTTTTAAAATTACAGATAAAAAAAGGTTCCAAAAAGTTGCAGATGCTTTAACTCTACTTATGTTTCCTAAGGCCTCCATGACTGTCCACGACATCCCAGACCTGCAGTGGGACGGAGGGGACCTGGGCTCTGTGGTCTTCTCTGAATCCTTCCTGGAGTCCAGCATCAACATCCAGCAGAAGGGTACAATATTGATCAGATTAAGTCTAATCAGGATAGACTGCTGATTGATTCCACAAAGGAAATTTGATTTACATGAGTGGGACAGATCCACGGTTCACTGTTAACAGGAAAGGACAAAAGTCATTTTAAAGCAACCGAGCTGTGATCTAAAAACAGCCTGTTTCCTGCTCTGAGGATCATCTTCAGGATTCATCTTTCTTGTTTATCATTCTTCTGTTTTGTTGTTTGTGCTTCATTTTGAAAAAATTTGTTTCCTGTCCTGCAGATGGCACTGTGTCCTCAGACAGCTGCTACACCATCCTGACTACAACTGTGCCTCGCTACGCCTGCTGGCTGGTATGTGAGCTGCTGAAAATTATTTCAGATGGATGTTTAAACAATGTTTAGATACAGACAGAGTTTTTACAGTTTTCCAAAATACACATTTTCAGTCTTCTATCCAGAAACATGTTGTGTCATCTGCAGTTGAAGGAATAAACTGTTTTATTTTTCCAGCATTGATTGGTTTTTGTCTAAAGTCTGATGGTCATGTTGTTTTCAGATGGAATCTGACGTCAAGCAATCTGAGCAGGCCCAACATCTTTCTAAGGTACATTCAGAAGCTTCATATGACCGCTGATGTGTATGAATACATGTGTCTATATATGTACGAGTGTGTGTGTGCGTGTGTGTGTGTCTTCAACAGAGAGAGGAAGGCACTTGTCTGGGAGCTGCTCTGACTGTAGCAGACGCTGCGTATGTGTTCTCCAGCAGCCAACTCTCCACACCTGAAGAAGGTGACACTCATGTTAATATTTAAATTTACCATAACTTACAATGCTGCTGTATAATCATTTCTTACTTAGCCTGAAGTCAACTTTACATCACCCTCTGAAAAAAGCTCTGGGTTTAAAGTCTGTTTTATTGATTTACAGTGTTTGATTTCAGTTGTTTCTGTTTTTTAGGAAAAATCATTTTCTTCTCTGAGGGCCTGCTGTTTATTCACTCTCAATATGGAAGCATCACCCTGTCCAAGGATCACATCAGCAACATCAAGTTCTATGATCCAGTAAGATTTACAGTTAGGACACACACACTCTATGACCACACATGCTTTTCTACACTTGATCTGTTTTGTTGTTATGTTTCTCATTAATGTTTTAGATGTCTGAAAACAAACCTCCTGCAGGCAGCAGCGAGGAGTTGTTGTTTTCATGATCATGTTTAAAATCGATTGAAAATAAAAAAACAAGAAGAACCAGACCATTCATTCTTTTTGCAACAGAAAGCAAATATTTCCATCTTTCGTGCCGTCGTGTTTTCTGTGTGTGATTACATCTTAACGTTATGCTACAAGTGGTCCCAAGGACAGTGAAAATGTGCGGTGACACAACAGTATTGCCTTGACATTGCCGTGGGAGATCGTTGTTTTCATGATCCTGTTTAAATTCACTCTAAAATAAAAAACATTAAGAGGTAGAGCGTTCATTTGTTTTGCAGCAGCAGAAAGCTGAGACTTCTGACTTTTGCACCATCACATTGTCCACTTGTGATGATGTCATTATGTTGTGCTACAAGCGGTCCGAAAGACAGTGAAAAGGTGCGATGGTGCGAGAGGAGCAGAGAAGCAGGACGATAGGAATATCTGTTGCTGTTTTTGTTTTGTTTTTTATGACACAGTTTCAATACTTTAATAAATTACTCTGGTTTATTTACTCACATAATCTTTAAGCTTTCAGGTTGTTCAGATTTTAGTGATATGAAATACCAAAAAATACTAATGTAGGCACTGAGGAAATATTTCTACTGCAGATCAAACTATCAAAACACCTTTGCACTCTGCTCAAAAAAATGAGCATCTCAAGAGTAAAACATGTGCATAGTTAAAATAACTTTCGGAGTGTTAAAAACTACTTTTATCATGTTTCTACATTTAGAAATCTTTTGGTTCAAAATGTTTGTGTGTTGTTTTTTTAAAAATTGATAAGAAAAATTTTGTAGTTTTCAAATTTATGACACAATTTCAATACTTTCATAAATTATTCTGGTTTATTTACTAACATAATCACTTAGCTTTCAGGTTGTACAGATTTACCGATATGAAGCATTTGAAGATCCTTAAAGAAACGACATCACAACAAGCAGAAATACCAACATATGCAGTGGTGGACCGTTTGTAGTCCGGAGTTAAAAGGTTAAATGAGCTGAGTACAACATTGATTCCTGTGTCCTCTTGTCATCAGGACTCCAGTGCTGTGGCGTCTCTCCTTGTGGAGTATGAGAGCAGCCTGCTGCCCCACCTGCCGTTCCCTCTCCACAGCGCTGACCACTGTCTGGTCTTTGCTCTTCAGCCCAGGTCAAAGGGCCACAGGGCCTTCTACTCCAAGGTGAGACCTTCAGCCAGAGACTGGAGATACATGTGGGCCTTCTGACAGATGATCCAGTCTCTCATCATGCCTGTATAACTATAATCTGGGAATATCTTAATACTGCAGTAACTTGGTGAAAACATAGACTGGTGGTGTTTATCCTGTTTATCAAATGTTCTTCAGGTTTTACCACCACAAAATGCTACACAGTCATTTTTGAAAAAAATATGTGCTGTCAGGCATTTAACTCCCACTATGACTGATTTATATGTTTTGTTTTGTTTTGTTTTGAGTGCTCATGAGTCGAATACAGGATAGGATTTGGTTTTGTGCAGGTTCATAGATGATCCATTATCTACTTCATTTAATTCTCATTAAAGACACAACTCTAGCTGTATGAACCTTAATCTCTCTTTTGGTTTCAGGTGTTGTCCGTGTGGCAAAACTGTGAGTCTGGAGTCACTCTGCAGTTGGTGGATGAAGAGCATTTGACCTGGAACCAGAAAAACATGTAAGATAACTTGAGCTCCTTTGTGACTTCGGACCAGTTTGTCTGTGTGCTGGATGTCATCGCACATTCCTTGAAGTATGGAAAGTTACATGTATTTTACCCATAAATATCACATTGAGAAAAAGTTGAGTATCTTGTTTGATGCAATATGACCATTTGTACTGTGCATGAAACCTTCAACAGTACAAACTCCTGCATGATGGATGTTAAACAAAGGATCGGGCTCTACACAGCTCAGTTTAGCCAATCTCTTATCAGTTAACAAATACTCTGATCAGCCCCAATACTGATCACTGAAATCAGATGTGATCATCCCTGATTACAGTTGTTAACATAGTTTGTGGCTCTGTTGAATACTGAGTTAGTCTTTTAGATCTTTGCCAGGAAGTTAATGTGACTGTTTTCTCTCAGGCACAGCAGACTGAAGAAGCTGCACAACAGTCAGGAGCCTCCGGTGGCCAAACGCAGAGGCAGCCTGAAGACTTCATACACCCAGCTTCCAGAGCAGGACATGTCAGTACACACTCATTCCACTCAGTAGAGTCCTTCACAAGTCATAAAACCTGATGCTAGCTATTGCTTAATCATGAGTATGTCGTCCCAAAATAGCTGCTAAGCCTGTGATACAGTGTATTCATCGCTGGTGACCATCCAACTTGAAAGGTGTTTTCTGCTGAGAGAAAGTCTATGAGCCAATGACGCTTCATTATTTGGCCCAAAATAAACATTTCCTTTGTTGCCATTAGAGCAAAAACAAAGAACACTACATGCAAGGATAACTCAGCCCATATTTGTCCCAAATCTGTCACTTGGTATAATTAGACGTCCAACTGTTTGAAGCATTTGCTCTTAAAATAAACCCACCGTACGGACTTCTAAAAAACTACGTGCTCTCTTGTGCACAGTTTTGTATTATCAATCTCATTTTTAAGAGATAAAGACTGATGATGTGATTTTATATAAATGTGTCCTGCAAAAACTGTGATGAGAATTAAGGACGTGTGAAGTATTAGCTGTAAAACTGTGCCACTCATTTTTGTCTATTGCCTCACAAATACATGATCGGCCCCAAAGCACCCATTTTCTTTTTTTAATCTCATCATGGCATTCAGCTGTGCCTCAGCTCTGCTCACTGACTGCTGTGTTCTGGTCTGTGCCAGGTTTCTTCAGCACTTTGCCTTGAGCAGTATTGGACAGGAGCCCATTCTGTTTGACCACCTGGGGGTGCTCTTCCCCTCTGCTGAGCTGAGGAACCCAGTCAACAGTCAGGGAGACAAGGTGAGCATATTGATGAAGGTGTGGTGGATCTTCCTCATCTGAAAAATGTAAACAACTTAAAAACAAATATTTCTGCTTTTACTGCTGTCATCGTTCATTTGGCTGAAACAATTCATATCTGATGTGGGATTTTGTTGATGTGTGAAAAGGTCGTCATCACCATCATCACTGGATTACCAGGAAGCCATAAGAAGAGACTCTGCGACTTCCTGGTCCAGTTAAACAAGGAACATGGAAGGTGACAGACAGTTCATCCGACATGTTTCTTTGGTTTACATTTGTTGCTCTGTTATTTCTAATGATAACAAGACTTACAACACAAACTGAAACAACACAACTTGATTCTAATCTGATCTGTAGGTGGGTGGTGTACCAGCCTGGTCCTGACAGCTGTGACAGCTTCTCAGCCTCTCACCTGCAGCAGTATCTGTCCAGCTTCCTGGAGAGCCAGAGAGGCCCCGGAGGCAAACCCCGTCTGTTGGTGCTCTCACCTGGGTAAGAGGCCCGCCGTTCAGCCTGATACAGCTGGGAACTGAATAATCTAGACTCCAGTAGATCCAGCAGAGCTGAGCTAAATGGAGAAGTACTACAGCCTGAAATTCATGTCAACTAACTGCTATCATTCGGTGTCTTCCATAAGAACATATTTTTATCCCAGTACATGACACAGATCTTCTATACCTTATGTTTGGGCGTTCAAAGCTAACAAGATAAGACAGTATTTAAAGAAACTAAAAAAAAATAAAAGAATGAAAGCATGTACTGTTCTCTGTCAGTGTGAAATTACGTATTCTTTCGTAAATGTTTCTGCTTGGACAGATACACAGATGTTCTGGATGTGGTCCAGGCTGTGCTTTTCCACCCTGACCCAGTTGTCCAAGCGTTTTTCACCATCGGTGCGGTCGCTGCTTGTGTGGACCCCCTCGCCTCCTGTGTGGAGCACAGGTGAAATCTCTTTCTTAGACAGATCAACGCTCAACTCTGCTGCTGTTAGAAATAAACACAACAAGCTTTCACTGTCAGAAAGAAATGTATATGATCAGATTAACTCATGTCCAGCTGCTCCTGTTTCTGAGTTGCTATTTAACAAAACTGTACAATGTCTAACTGCAGAAGACAAAATCCCTGACTGATGGGATTAACAGAGAGAGACTGGAAAATGCCGTTTTGATAAACTAGAAACTAAGTGAAGTGTGATGGATGATGATAAGACCAAACAAAGACATCACTGTACATACAGTTCAAGCTATCGATGTCATATTGTACATGTTGAAGAAAAGCTTCTGAAATTGTTCGCTGTGTGGGTGAAAATCATTTTCAACTTAAATATATTTGAACTTCAGCATAAAATAATGATATACTAAATGATCTCAGTGATAAAAGATGAGCAATTCGGTTTTTTTTCTGTTGTGATCCAAAGACAATTTATAGATGCAGTTGCACTGAGCAAACTCAGTACTTTAGTATGTGTCTCAATCCTGCAGCTGCTTCACAGTAAACACACTCAGACAGCACTTCCTGCTTTGTGCCAGTGTTTTTATCAGATTCCCGATGACTGAAAGGCTTTTACTTTGAAGCAGCTGTACGTATTACGCCTGGGTTAACAGCATCTTCAAGAATACATCACCAGAAATCTATGAAATGAGTAGCAGACACTAACCACCTGTAGACGTGACTCAGAAAAGTTTGTGTCTTGCTGCTTTGCAGAGGACAGCAGCTGCATTCAAACAGGATTCACAGCAGTGACGATGGATTTGGTGACCCAGTTTCACAACAAAAACTACTCAAATCACTCCGGCAGCACGATCCCTTATTCTGCTACCTGTCCGTATGCTTCGTATTCTCCTAGAACATATGTTTTCACCAGGAATAGTTCCCATTTGTTCCAAGCACAGTTGGTGCCTGTATCGTTTGTTTACCGAGACTGTATGCAGATGTAGCTTCATGCAACCAGCAACAAATATGTATTTGGCCTATTCTGCAAAGTTAAAGATGCTCAAGAAGCTGAAACACACCAGTGACTGAACCTGAGGTTCAAGTTAAAGGTTTGACATGGACAGATGATGACAGACAGGGCCGGATGCTGATAAACTGTCGAAGCACTGGAGGTTTCCAGGAAGAGGTTACGTGACACTTTGAGTTATTAAAACTCAAGGCTGGGTCCCTTTTACACAGAGGATCAGTCCTACATTTAATCTCACTCTCCTTTTGTTACAGGCTTTAGATGTAGCTTACAGAGCTTCTCACCGTCGTAGATTGACTGAGCAGCTCCGCACAATGTGACATACCACTCCGGGTAATAGGCTGTTTTCCACTGCACAGCCAAGCTGCGTCAGCCAGTGACACGTACATACAGATGGAGTCAGTGTGGAGGGTCGTGTTTTTACAACATGCTGCCGTCTGTCTTCACCAGAAATGTAATCGAAAAGCTAGCAGGTGTTATAACACATGTACAGAAGCATAAAACTGCCAGGACAGAAATAAAAGAAACAATCATTATCAGGTAATTACATGAAAAGTTTCATTTTTACAACATATTTTAATGTTATAACTAGAAATTTCTCTTGTTACATCATGAAAACATCTGGTGGTAACAAGAAACTTTTCTCATTAGAAAAAGTTTCTTGTAACATGAAAATATGTTGTAAAAATGAGAAAAACATCTTGTTATGACAAGAAACTTTTCTTATTACCTGATACTGATCAGCTTTTGTTTCCTGGCATGGCGTCAGTACGCTCCCGTACAAACGCCCTGGTAACAGGTTGAAATGTAATGATTTAGTTACAGTAACACTCAACAATACTGGAGCATATTTGCAGGGGGAAAAATCCTACTGTGAAAACTCTTACAGTCCTTGAGATGAGGTGACTGTTTCTTGAGTTTTGGATCCTGAGCTTCGACACGTTGCGACGACCCTCCAGTCAAACTCTGAGCCAGGCTCGGCCAGGCAGTGGAAAAATGTGTCATAAGAGGTTTAGTTAGCAATGTGGTTAGCACTGACTTTTCCATGTGAGGCATCTTCAACAAGCCCCCTATCACTGTCTGTTGCCATAGATTGTGTGGAGATGTGCGGACCCCCACTATGGCGTTAATTGGGTATGGTTAGCCCAGCTTAGGCCTGACCTGCCTGTCAACCCCCTCAGCATAGCCCTCTAATCCCCCAGGTCCACATGTGCGCCCGACACCCCCTCCTCAGCGAAGCTCATCAGTCAGTCATGATCCATTCTTTGTGATGAATGTAGACAGTTCATTACATCAGGACAGGAAAGATAAATGCCTTTCAGATTGCTGATCCCCCGGCCTGCAGGGGAGGGTCGGCGGTGGCTGGAGGGGGACTTGGCTCAGAACTGTTATTCAGAAAGTGCTGTATAACACTGATCGATCTGAAAACTGAGGATGAATTATGTTAAGATTAAATGAGATTACAGAAAGCTTTTACATTGGTCAGTTGCCAGTCACAGTCATGATGTCATCCTATGAAAAATGCCTCACGATTGATAACCGGATCGCCAGCCAAGAGCCATAACACGGAATCAGGCTGTTTATTGCTGCACAACTCTGGCAAGCACCCAATGTTAGTGAAGATGTTATGGAACGAGACATGGGTTACACTAAACGGGACTGTTAATTAAATAAAAATAAAAACGCAGCTCTCTAACAACTCCTATTTTCTACCTTATCTATCCTCAGTGCCACAGTGAACATCTCAGTCCAACTAAATCTGCATTTGGCTGATGGCTGAAGTCCTTGTTACACACAGATGGCGCCACAGAGTCCCCTCTTTATGCCTGCTTTGCATTTTTACACAGAACTAAACGATGGTGCCATCATGTGGCTCTAGTGTGTGATTTTAGACAGCATGATGACATCGCAGAACAACACAGCAGCGTCGGCCTCTAGTGTGACATATAACATACGTGTCAGCAGCTCTTTATAAACAATAACAATGACATCACATGTCAATAACAATCATTTAGCATCCCTGTTATATGGCGGCTGATCTCGTCCTCTGTCAGAGGGTAAGGAGCTCTTGGACCTCACTGTTTGAGTTAGCTGCTAACTGCTAACAGCTGCTGTTCTTCTTCTTTGAGTTAGCTGCTAACGGCTACTTTTTAAATCTCCTGTTGGGGGTCGCACACATAACACATCATCAAAACTTCACACCCATCCTGTCCATTGTCCCTTCATGCAGCTGTCCTGTTAACACAGACAATGTTTTGACACTGTTACTACCTCCCGTGGTGGATTAAAAGCGAGACAACTCTGTCCCACCATTTTGTGATCGAACCTTATAGACAGCACAGCAAGGTGGAACAATGGCGCCGTATTTCTGCCTTGAACAGGCAGTGTAAAAGCGGCTTCACAAACAGTCTTCACCCTGTACTTTAGTCTACTGTGTGTTTAACTAAAGTTCTTCTGTCCCCTGTCTGTCTCTGCAGGTTTGCATTTCCTAAACTGTTGGAACAGTGCAGCCAAGGTAAGTCTGCCCATGTGTCTGTCTGTCTGTCTGTCTGTCTGTCTGTCTGTCTGTCGGCCTGTTGCACCATTCTGCCCTCCAGCTTCCCAACAACAAAATGCATTAGGAAAACTTATTTCATGATTTCCAGATTTATATTCATTGATATTGATTTCCTCAGAAGTGTAATGCTTTTTGGAAGCAGTCTAACGCAGCTTTTTGGACACCTGTCATGCTGTCAGGTTGTTCACCATAACCATTATAACCATTATTCCCATCATAACCATTATTGCCATCATAACCATTATAACCATTGAAAGGTCAAGAAATGTATCACTTTTATCAAACTTAGTCAAATAGAAGTTACACATGTGACAAAAATGACATATGCATTTATATTCTCACAGCAGTCAGGAGATAATATGTTGTTGCTGTCGGGCAGAAACCTTGTATCTCCATATTTTGTTTTTTTGTTTTAATCATAAATCAGTGCTGTTGGTCTCTGTTTAAGTCTGTAAGTGGGTTTTTCAAATATTAATTAAGGATGTAACAACACATACTTATATATACTTACGTATTGAAACGTGTGGTACGCATCACAAACTGAGCGATACGTTGAACTATCCTATCACATTTGGAAAATAAAATCTTTAGCTTAAGCAGTACTTAATGTGTTTAACAAGGCAGCCCACAGGACCAACAGGTCACATGCTGTCTGCCCCTCTCACCCCCAAACCAGAACATTCTGCTGCACTGAGAGGCAGCTACGCTAAGCTAGCTCATTACAAGATGATTAGTAACGACATTACTGGACCTGAAATAGAAGATGCTCTGATAACCTGCAGGTCTGGTGTTTGGAACCACATCGGTTTCACTGTGAATTATGAGGACGGTAGCGAGAGGCAGTGGTGGATAAAAACACAATGAGCCAAAGAACAAGCCGCTGTGTAGCTACAGACTCTGCTCAGCAGCTAACACAGCAGCACAGTAACATACACGACCTTCAAGCCCCCGAGTCAGTCTCGGATCGTTTAAGAAGGAGAAATTGTAAATATTTCTCAACATGGAGAGGGGCGTTGTGAATATGTCAAATATTTTTTTAAGCACTGGGGAGGGGCTTGTGTTTTTATTTTGGCAACGGAGATAATCATAAATAACTCTTTTATGGTGAAGGGAGCATCATGCATTTTCAATATTTGTAGTTTTGGGGAGGATCAAAAAAGAAAAAAGAATTACACTGCAGCCCAAATTGTTTTGCCCCCCCTGCACAAGGGGAGGTCACAGAAGTTTGTGCTGCACCCCTGAACATAGTCCACAAATATCAAAGTCATTTTGTTCTAAGGAGAAGTGAAAATCTAAGTCCATCATAAATCAGTGATTCTCAACCTTTTTCATCCCAAATACACACTCAGAAGACAAAGAAACAAAAATGCATAAATGTGACCAACAGCTGATGGGAAACGTGATCCTGGTGTGATGCAGTGTTAGCATACGTGGAATGTGTGATATTCCAGCCTCACAAGTCACACGTTCCAGGCAGAGTTTATGTTCGCCGGTATTTGTCGGCTTTTGGCCGGTATCACGTGAAGTTGTCTAGTAGAAGAAAATATAAACAGCCAAAATGTCTGGTGGGAAATATGTTAAATATTAATCATTGATATCATATTAAATGGCCAATATGATGTGATCTATAATGTATGTTGCCCAGGCAGCTAAAATATTAACGTATATTATGCAGACCAGATGTTCATACATTTATTACCAACAGATCGGTTTATTCACTGAAGCCGCACAGAATGCCTCTTCAGAACACACGCCACATCCACGGCAATCACTGTCTTCTTCAGCGTGGTTGGTGTAGTTAGGTGACGGCATCACGGATCAGGTTTTCCAAGAAGACCTCCAACATCCCACAGGTCTGTGTGCTGGTAGAACAGATGGGAGATTCACTGCACTTCACCACAGCCAGCCAGACGGTGAATAGACGGTGAATAGAGGGCATGGTGGTTACCGGCCTCGAGTTTGAGGGTCACGAGCCCCGGCCCCTACCAGGCGGCCGGCTCTCCGATCTGCTGCAGTAGTTCCAGCATCTGTTCTGTTTTCTCCCCAGTTAGCTCATTTCAAGTTGTTTAATTTGAAGTGTTTTGTTGCTGTTTAAGTGTAAGGTATTATATGGCTATAAAACATACGGCAGCAGTTGTTCTGTACAGCTGGATTTTCTGGAATATGAATGGCCATGTTTGCCTAAAAAAAAACGTCTAGCATAAACTCTGATTCCGAGTGCATAAACATTTGGAGGTTGTGTTTTCCATCCTGAACTCTTAGTGATGGTCAAAACTTTACACTCTGTATAGTTTTTTCCATTACTATTGTTGTTTAATGTTTTAGGTGAGGATTAACAGAGACACTGTGAGAACAAAACCTCGAGGGCCAACCAAGGATACGTTCAGCAGCCATTACCCCAACCATCACTTCACGTTCGAGAACACACAGTTCACATTCCATCTTGTGTTCTGCAGTGACATACTGAAGATTTTATTTTGGGTTACTGCGATCATCCTTATCATCTTTTTTGGCTGGAACTAGAAACAATCCCAATTTGGGCAGTGGGAAGGAAGTCAGGCTGTCACAGAATTATTTATTCTGCCTTTTATATTTCAGGAATCGTTTTGAAGGGATCGAAATGTCAATTTCCCTAAAAATTGAGCTCACAGGTAGAACAGAGCAGCAGGAACAGCAATAAATCAAACCCAGTGTGAGATATATCTGCTGTTGCTGCGCAGATGTGTCTCTGTATTTTCAGGAAAGTGAGCCAGTTTCTGCAGGAATTCATATTCCCTTTTTGTGCCTCGTTACATGTCAGGTATTGTGAGTACAGTGGTGTTCACCGGGCTGACAGCAGAGCAGAAGCACCCTCTCATGCAGCATGTTCAGCAGTTGGTACGCTCTGCCAACCCCACCGCAGCCTTCATACTGGCAGAGAGAGGAGCTGTCACCAGGTAGGCGCCCACAGAATCATGATCAATGCTGCAAACAGTCATTTAACTGCTTTTATCTTTTCCTACAATATTCACCACTTTCTGAGTCTCTGTCTGCATCTTTTGGGTCAGAGCTCTGCTCCGTTCATACAACAATGTGTCATCAATGTTTCCCAGTGCATCCTGTACCTAAACAGTATTTCAGTTTTGTTATCTAAGCCCATTGTGGATAAAAGGCATATTCATAAGTAGTTATGTGGGGGGTTTTTTCATGTTGTATCTGCACACGTTTTACACACATTTGCAAGTTTCATTTCTAGGTTTGGGTTTCCTCCCCCAGGAAAAACTGAGCATCACACACTTTATTTCCTGCACTCTGGTGAATTTTTCTGCACCAATTTCTGCCTTTTCTCCATCAATGTTAGGGAATTTATTTCTGATCAAGATTTTGGCTTCTCATAATTAAACGAACATGATCAGCTGCAATGTTGACATTTAAAACGCTTGCTCATAGAAAACTCTGTCCACATCAAATCAAGTGCTTCCCTAACTACATGTGCTCCCTGCAGCAGCAGCCTGTGGAAAACTTTGCTTAATATTTTGACTGTAGACGGGCAGAACGGAAATCATAGGTTCTTAAACCACCATCATCCATCGTTTGGAGCTATTTCAGATTTAAGAGAGAACAAATCATATGTAAGACGTGTGTAAGACTCGTGTCTGTGCTGCAAAGCAACAAAATGAACCTGTTAAACCACCTGAAAACTTTACGAACTGCAGTACAATGAACACATGAAGGCCAAGAAGAAGAACACACATCAGCTCAATGAATCCTCGTCCTTGTTCAGTGTGATACAGACATTCATAATAGTGCCGTTATGCAGTGCGTCACGATTCTGTGATGGCTGTAAAAAATAATACAGTGGTAGCCTGGTTCCAGACCATAGACCCCGCCCACTCAACTGAGTAGGCTTGTCTCACTGGTCTGGTATACCTTATTGAATTTGCGATTTATCTCGTCCAAACGATGGACGGACCAATGAATGTTGGGGGTCTAGCGATTAGCCAATCAGCGCCACCCTGATGACAAGCTGTACGCCGGTAGGTTCTGCGAGCTTCAGTCTGACACTCAGGCTAATACAGTGGCGGAGACGCGTCTGTAAGAGATGCACTGAATTTAGGTAAAGAACCTTATTTTAAGTTTTATTTTGATGAAAGGAGTTTTTTAATTAGCAGGAATGTAGCACAACATGGAGGTGAAAGCAGCGCTCTGTTGATTTAAATGTTAAAGTACAATTAAATATTTGATCCCTGAAAAGAGTGAAAACTTTTGAGAAATAATTGTGATCTCATTATCAATCAGAATAATCCTGATTATCATTTCAGCCTTTATTCTGCAGCCTAATCAACATACGATGGAACAGTCTTTATTTTGTCAAAATAAAAGTCCTCTGCTACTCTAATATTTTTATTGGAGGGATCAAATGCACATGTTCTTAATACTGAGGGGGACATGTCCCCTGCTTCCCCCCCCAGAATCTACTCCTGTGGATATTTGTACAGGTCAAGTGTTGTGTATTGATTCTGTGTTGTTTCTCTGTGTCACTCAGGAATGAAGATGTGACCCTGATATTTTCTGAGAGCAGCTTCAATGAGCCTCAGATGCTGAGAGCACGTTACGTCCTCTACCCTGGATGGTAAGACCTTCACCCTGTGTCCACTCCTCTGGTTGTGACCCCGGTGCGTCCTCCTGTGTCCACAGTCAACCTTTGGCCACTGAGCGACAGATTGGTGTTGATTCCTGCCTCAGCGTTCCTGCATCCTGCCTGGCCTCCCTCCCTGCAGTTTAATTGCCACTCTGCTGCAGCGGTGGGGGTATCGGCTGCTGATTGCTGTAAAGCCCCTCAGGGCATCTTGTGTTCTATCACCAGCTGCCTCCTGGCAGCACAGTAACAAGCTGTTGGCCATGCAGTTGCCATGTACACAGAGGGGGTCTCCTTCCCTTTGGACTGGGTCCATTCAGCCTTCATGCCTCAGTGGTCAGCCTAATATGAACCTCTGCAAAATCCTCCCCTCAGGTCATACATTGGATATCTGGCCCCAGTCTGGCCCTTGTGATTTACTCATCTTCAGGCTTTATTTCCTGTGTACGTGTACATGAGTGCATTTGAGATGCTTCGTACACGTCCTTAACCTTTGGACCAGGACAGGAATCTTTTTTATACCTGCTGATGACAGTGTCTACGTTTACAGATTTATCATCCACTTCCACTTTTACCAGCGAATCACACACACTGGCCTCTTTCCTGTGAGCAGCTGGTAGAGTAAACAAGTCTGCAGCCAAAGACAAAATGTAGCACAAACATTTGGCTTGCTCTCGACTTAACTTTCTCACCATTTGTGTAATGTGCATGTGTCGTGTGTTTCAGGTGCAAAGGGCGCTTCTTCACTGGTTCTGGCTCTCTGGTCCTCACGCAGCAGCGCGTGGCTTTTAGCCGGCCCCTGGAGAGGCCTCTGTTTGTCGCCCGCTGCAAAGGTGAGACGGAAAGGAATTCTCCCCCCTTTTCTGACTCTTGCACGTGACAGAAGTTCCAGATATGAGCTGGCGGGGTTTCACGATGATTACATAAGCAGCCTTTCCCTCCAAATATGGAGACAACTGAGGCCTCAAAGTGATTGTCTGCTGTAGCTGTGAAACAATCTGTATTTCCAAACAGTGCACTTCTGACATCTCGCTGCCAAGTCTGCTTTTCAGGAAACTGGTCATTTAAATTGTCTCACAGCACTAACTGCTGAAACTCATTTCATTTTTCTGTAGCATTAAAGTCATCGCTGAGGCCGAGCCCCGTCAGAGGAAACGTGTACAACGTTTGGGGGAAAGTCAGATTTTCTGGTAGGGTTGATTTGTTTTCATTTTATTTTGCCATGTTGCTAACCTTTGGTGTTCTCAGATCAGATTTTGAATCCCAGAGATCTTGGTTTTGTGAAGCATTATTAAACTAATGTGACTTCTTTCCCTGGTAAATATTTGACCTGCATTTACATTTCCCAGTTTGGGGAATTATTAGAGCAAAGGTTGCCCTCGAGGCAGGCGAGAAGCTCCTGACGGTAGGAATATTGCTCGCTTGTTGCTCTGGTGTCTGGTGTTTAGAATTCAGCTCATAGTCCACGGTTTGGTTTCCTCCACATAGTTTTCTCACTCTTTTCATTTGAAGACCTGTGTAGAGCTGTTGCATGAGGAGCGAGTGCAGGTGCTGTGAGGAGATGTGCAGAGAGTGTGCAGATATTTGTAGAGAGCTGGGAGGTTACAGTAGTATGGAGCGAATGTGGAGACTGTACCGTACCATCCTTATCCTAATATTCACATTCCCTCAGTGTCACTGTGTTTAGGGTAGAGTATCATTTACATCACTTTATATTTACTTATTTTAATTTATTTGCATTCAGCTGTTGGACATTGAATATATTTCATATTAAGTCAGGACATATTTGACATCTTTGATCTTGTTTTTTACCACACGTGAGTTCTGTGAGCCATTTTGGGAACAGAGAGGTTGTTTAGATGTTAAAACGTTCACACCCCGCCAACAGCATGTCGCTACAGCAGGTGTTACACAAGGTGTGAACTGTGAACTGCTTCATCTCTGGCACCTCCAGACTCAGACCAGCTGATGGAGGTGAGATACAACACAGTGAGAGGGAACCTGAGCGTCGTCCCAGTGCAGAGCAGTGACCCTTTGACCCCAGGCCCCAAAGAGACCAACACGTCCTGCTTCCTGGTCTTTGATGGTGTCGGCCTCACTGAGGACGGACTGAAGGACTGGCTCAGACTCTGCGCCAAGCAGGTAGACATTTAAATAGCTTCACTGTTTTGGATGGCAGTCCACACTGAGCCTTGTGTGTGTCCTCTGTGTAAACTGTTTACAGGTTCTCATGGTCATGAAAGTCCTGAATATGTTTTGGAAAAGTTTTGAATATAAATTGTTTGGCTGTTGTTCAAAATATGTTCATGAAAATCCCAAAACACGCGTAACCTGGGGCAAAATACATTCTGAAACCCAGTCCTAAAACCCAGACATGAGTTAGCATGTCAGCACTTCCTGTTTCCTCAACTTGAGGTCAGTGTGATTTTGGTTAGGTATCTAAAATAAGGTCTGTGGTTCCACCAAGCTGAAGAGACTTTCACCTTTTGTTCTACCACATAAAATATGTCAGTAAATCCCCCTCTGAGACTTTAGAAGCTTTTCTGTGTTGCTAACAAGTGGCTTAATGAGACTACAGAACGTCATCAAGCCAAACACGACTTCACAGCCTTGTTATGATGGTTGACGTGATTGAATTTAGGCTTCAATAATCATGAAGTGGTGTTCATGTGTGAAGATTATCTTACTGAACAAAACCTGTAAGTATCTTAAACGTTTGTTTGTCCTTTTATTTTCTGCAATAATCCAAAAATCTGTTGTTGGTTTTTCTGACGAGGGAACCAGAGTGACGCTAACTTCAGGGTCGGCCGACAGAAAAACATCATCCCTGTTCAGCTGTCACATCGGAAGAGAAACAGGAAAATGCAGAAGAGCTGTTGTGTAGCCAATTAACCACGGCTCTCACCCTGAGTCTAAATCATAATCTAAACACACGTCAAACTGCTTCAACATGATCTTCAGTTTTCTAGCCCCCATAAAGGGGCGTGGCCGAGACCTTTTGTGAATCACCTGTATGTGCCGGCCTGGTCTGTTGGCAGTGGGCGTATGCAGCCAGTTAGTGGCACAATGTCTAACCAGTGAGTAAAGTTAGGAAGCACTGGTAGTCTGCTTATCTGCAAATGCCTGGGATGTGTGTGTGTGTTTAACAATGTAAAGCTGCATCATTATACAGACTATTTATTACTATTCAAAGTCATTGAAATGGGTCAAATATAGAGGAAGAATTTTGAACATTCATTGGTAAAAATGTGTTGGAGCCCTGAGTATAAGAAAGTAAACAGTGTAACCACAGGGCTGTGTTTGTGTTTGTGTTTCCAGAGGCAGACAAAGAAGCTGAAGAAGACTAAAAATAACCTTTCACCACAAGAAATCAAGAACATACACGTGAGTGTGTTTTTATCTACGGTTAAATTTTCTGTTTACATGTGGTGGAACTTTATGTGGACAGAACAGCATTAAAGCTGCGCTGTGGAGTTTTGTCAACTGTTTTCATGAGCCAGCACCTGCTTTGTTTGTTCCTATATTGAATTACGAGCATGCATGCAATGCACATGTGCACGTCCCTGCTGCTGGTTTCATGTTTAGTTGCTGGGAGAAATTTAGCAGTGCGTCAGCAGAAGATGGAGATGAGGAAGACTCATAAACGTGGATGCAAACAATGCAGGTTTCAAAAAAGGGCTGGCACAATGTCAGATTGTCACCACATGATTATTACGGCCAAGAGTTCACTGCTGTCTGACAACTTATGGAAAGGATCCCAACAGAGAAAGATGATTTTCTTAAACCAGTAACCAGCGTTCCTGCAGATCCTTAAGAAGTCTTTAAAGGAAAAATAAAAAAGAATAAAATAAAATCTTAATCCTAATCTTAAACCAATCTTTCCAAAGTCTTAAAAAGACTTGTAAGCTAAGACATGGAAAGTCTCATTTTCATGAATCTTTTTTTATTATTGATATTGCATTTTAAAAGCTCAAAATAATGAGTAACTTAAAAAAAGAAAACAATAATTTACCCAAATGCCTCTTGCTTTAAAATCACCAATAAGTTTTATGTTACAAGAAATATTTGGGCAGAATTCTCGCTCACTTTGAGCAGGTGATGTTGATTCATTTATTTTTTCCTTCAATTGTGGCTACTGGAAAATTGGTCTTAAATTTAATTCTGAGTGGCTTTAAAAAAGTCTTTAAAAGTCTTTAATCCCACTTTCCCTCAGCTGTAAGAACCCCAAGTAAACAGATTCTATTTAAATAAATAATGATTGTATAATTGTACACAACACATTTCATTCAAAGTCGACAGAAACAAAACAAAACTTTCATTCAGCTGTTCATTGTTCCAACATTCAGTGATGATATTCTGATTCTATACACACTAACATGACTGTTTATTTAAATGTAGTCTGGTGGGTTTGGTGATTTCAGGGCTGTTTCTGGTTAAACAAAAAGGATCTTACTCTTTAACACAAAGCTCTATCTCTGTAGGGATCCTTTCATAATGCTGTCAGACACTTAGGATAACAGTCTGAGCCTGTCAGTGACAAAACAAACACTGTTAGTGGACGCACACTGACAGTGTGAACATGACCCGAGAGGTTACATTGCAGCCTGTTTCGCCATCTCTGGCTGCAGCCGTCTGACTCCATATTGGACCAGTTTCAAAAATGTTTTTCCCATTAGTCACTTGGACTCAAAAACATTGAAAGATAAAGAACTTACCCTTTTATGGGCGGTGAAAAGGAAACCAGATGGCGTTGGGGGAGGGAGACAATGTGAGGAAGTAAAGACACGGAAATCATTTAAGAGGTGTTGGATTATTGACACAATATTATCATGTGTATTATTAACAGGATACAAATGTTTTACTTTAAATATTAGTTTATTAACCATACAGGTTTAATGCGACACCTCTGTTTCAGAATATTCCCAAAAACTCACTTTACCAGCATGTGGAATGAAATGCATCCAGCATGCTTGTTCGGCCTCGAGGAAACATGGATCTATGCTTTTTGACAAACAGTGACTGTAAACATAACTGTGTTTGTTTACAAGAAAACTCCACGGGCTACCTTAACATTCATTGTCAATAAATGCTGCAGAGAGAGTCTGAAATCTTTGATGCTTTATAGAAGCCTCAGCAGACATTTGCTCATGTTGTCTTGGTGGTCTCATGTTTGTTTGTTGCTTTGGAGATTTTCCCGATCTTCAGAGAGATTGATGTGGTGTTCTCACTCAGTAACCTCCACTGAACCTCATATTCTGTGTTCTTCTGTAGATGACCCGACACTTGGACCCTCTACCACCAGGCTACTTCTACAACGGTTATCAATATGTTGACATCTTTGGAGAAAAAAGGAACATCCATCCCAGTATCCTTTTCATCGTGGTTGAACCTCAGCTGCGTCTAATTTCTCTCTCAGGTTTGGAGGACTGGATATTTTTATGTTTTAAAAGAAACCGGTACAGTTAAATCAGCTGTTTAACAAGAATGTACCTGATATGCAAACAGTCAATGTGAGTCAGCTCAGGTCATTTAAATAAAGCTGTGTGTTTAAAAGTTATTCACAGTTTGTTTCATTGACGAATGCAGATAAAGACTAGTGTGGGCAGTTTGACCAAACATTTGTAGCACCATGTTTTTTAAAGATTCTGGCAGTTTCACTGTGCTGATAGAGCTCCTCTCTCCCATTCAGTACAGTGTCTCATTACTGTGGCGCTCTTTCCTGTTTACTGACGCACTCTAGTAACTGACTCAGCTCTGCAGCGGTATGTGTTAAATTAATATCACAGTATTCCAGATGAACAGGTATACCGCACAGCAGTAACAGAAACTTGGCTTTTTGTCCTGAAGACAGCAGTGATCTTCATCGTGCAGGTTTTCTTGTGTCTGTATTTTCTGCTGTGTGATGGTGCAGTTGTTTCCCTGACATCATCGTCACTGCAGACATGGAGGAGTTCATCACAGAGTACCTCACCGAGGCCAACAAGGAGATCGAGATATTCAACCGTCAGCTGGAGCTGCAGGGACAGCCCGACCTGTTTGATCCATGATAGAGTCTGTCTGTATGTCCGCTGCCTCCATCTGTCTGACTTCACTCTGAGGGAACTGCTGTGGGAGGGACGGGGGGGGCGGGGGGGCACAGGGGTCATGTACTGAACACTCCAATAGAATGGTCAATGTGTGTTCACACCACGAGCATCTGCAGGAGCTGCTGCTTAAAGTCTGCTCATTATCTACGTACTATGTCACTTTGTTTCCTAATTTGGTGGCAGAAAAAGGTTGAGTGCAGATGAGCTTTTAAACGATGACATCACCCATCAGAACCCGTTATGTCACGGCGTGGCTGTTTGCCTTTCTTCCTGCTGCAGCACCACTGACTGTACAGTTCACTGTGCGAGTTAGGGATCATGTTTATCAAATGAAAGTGTGGTCGCTTGTGTTGATTCAAATTAAGACACGTTTGTCAAGAGATGAGAGTTGCACACAACTGCAGACAAATCTGAAACATAACGCAACACGAGACTCCACATTTAAACCGATGTGATTACGGCACTAAGCCTGCCAGCTATGAGACTTTCACAATTGAAGGGAATTTCCAAGCGCACACTCCTACAGCTTGTGCGTTTCTGTTTATCACAGTTGGCAAATTAATGCCTCTATTTCTGGACAGGCATGGATAGCCGTGTGATTCTGGTGGGCTCCCTGGTGGGGTTTCTCAAGAATCGCTCCTCCTCTGTTGTCACCCAATCCGTGGCCCACCTGTTATCTTGTCTGCGTGCCACGCTGCAGCAGAGGGAGCGCTTGGCCATAGAGCTGTAAACATTGGACAGCCTGTTGGCTGCAGACAACTGATGAATGATGCCATTAATCACATAGCTAAACGCCATCCCAGTGCTTTATTTTAAGACTCCTAAAGTGAATCTAATGAAAGTGCAATAAAGCAGAGTTCAGTCTCTGCAGCAGAGTGTCGTAGTTATAAAACAGCCGAGGCCTCAAGACCCACACTGACTCTGTGAGGTTACACGTCCAGCAGAAACTTCCCTCAAAGCACTGTATTCTGTTCATGATGATGCTGCTAGTTAACAGTGAGACACAGGAAGTGAAGTGAGGCCTCGCCTCACTGCAGCCGGGTGTGAATCACACATTTCACCATTTGGTCAACAATATGAATTTGTTGTTACATTAGTTCAAATTTGAACATTCCCGTGTTTATCTTTTGGGTCGGACGAGGGGAAATGAAATAATGTGGGTAAAGCTAGACTCAGTGTTTGGTTAGGGTCGGGAAAACATGAGTAGAGCCTTTAGTGAAAGGGGTCAGGCTTTGTATCAGCCGTGTGATGTTGCAGAGAATCAGATGTTCTGTTTCAATGAGTAGTTCTGCTACTGTTAGCTCTGCGTCCGTGAGTCACACTCATGTTCTATGCATGTCTTCCTCTTGTCAGGGTTCCTACACAGGTCTGAAACGTGTTTGCTGAGCCGTCAGTAGAGAACTTGTGTTGTTGTCGGGGTCGTATGATCAATTTTAACTTGTGATATCAAACCAAACAAGCAGTTCAGAGTCAAAGTGTGATAGCTGAGTAGAAGGTGAGAAGGTGTAGGAACCCTGCTGCAGTCTCTGGAGATGTTATGGCTTTTATTCATCATGGGGTCAGCAGTGTAACACACACACACTAATCAACAGTCTTTGGGTCATGTGGCGCCAAGTTTGACTCAAGTGAATTGATACAAAGGAACATTGAAATGCACAAATAAATGTGCACATGCTGCTGCTACAATGGTACGATATATTCAACCTGTTTTTTTTACCAGGTCGTCAAATACCGACGCTTTATCACGCCCGTCGCACACGGCGTCCTTTAACGTATCCATGTGACGCACAGCTGAAACACATGATTAATGTTGTCCAACAGTCAGCAACAAACAATAGATTAGAGTTTGCAGTGGTTAGCACTGTCGCCTCACAGTGACAGGGTGTAAACCTGTCGGCTGGTTGGAGTTTGCATGTTCTCGTCACGTCAGCATGCGTTTTCTCAGACTTCCTCCCACAGTCCAAAGACGAGCAGGTTAGGTTACTTTGTGACCTTAAATTGCCTAAAGGTGTGAACATGAGAGTAAAAGGTTGTCTGTCTCTATGAGCCTGTTTAGACCTGGTATTAACAGGCTTTTTGGGTGATCCCAAACACATCTGACCACATATCTGTGTCCTGATGCGTTCCTGACAAGGACTATGTCATCAGTGTAGGACATGGTGGTAGTTTGAGTGATGCACTAACACTCACGAACACGTTATTTTTTTTTAATATCATAGATAAGCAAATATAAACGGTACGATAAGCGTCAACTTACAGGTCACTGTACACCTTGAAACCAGTGTGTTGCTCCAACAGTGATCTCCAGCTGTACTGAAACAACCGCTAATGTGACTAGCGAGCATGCTACAGAGCAGCTAGCAAAAGTCTGACGTAATCACTGTAGGGCGGTGACAAAATCTGAGGTCGCTGGAGACACATGAGAGTCTCAGGAGCGAACAATGATGTGTCTCGGCTGTCCACTTGTGTTCAGATCACACAAACACACGGTACGCACGCACCAGGTCTAAAAAGGCTGTGAGAGTCTGGCAGCCTGTCCAGGGTGTTCCCTGCCTCTCACCCGTCAGCTTGGATAGGCTCCACCCCCCTGCGACCCTGTAGCAGGATAAGTGGCTACAGATAACGAATGAATGAATGAATATGTTTTAACAACACTGACTTTTGTTTTAAACCAGGTGTTGCTGCAGTTTATATTGGAGTTAGTCAAAAACCCAACGTGTCTCCTAAAGACGCTAAAGGGTGCCTTCAGCGTTGGTTTCCTTTGACGCCATGAGAATGAGAACAGCTTGATATATTACATTGGCCTTTTTGCACTGTACCAAAAACCCGTCCTGTACTCAGTGATGAGCACTCTGAGACTTTGAGCGCGTCACATTAGAGAGGAAGTGTGTTTCTGCTCAGAGCATATTTTCAGTCTGTAATCTAATTCCTGAGCAGAGGGGGGAAATGCTCGCTGGTGAGGTGAACACTTACTCCCTGGTTCTTATCGAAGATATTTTTAGATCCGTGGTGACCTCAGTGTATTTTGGGTTGCCGTTCATAACGCAGACTATGTCATGTTTTACATGTCTGTCTGTCAGCAGCCAGTAAAAAGAATCAACAATTTGGTTTTCAGCTGGCGGAAAAAGAAAAGAGTGATAAGATTGTTAGCGAGTTATTTTCCCCCAGATGACCTGCGAGTATCTGAACCTGAACTCAACCTGACACTGCTGGCCCCATCCGTCCTCTCACCACTGTCCACTTTGATCTGAACAAGCCATACCATCTGATGCTAGATGTGCCACTGTCTCTTAGAAGAAGAATAGTCCATGCATAGAGTATAGCACATATAACACAGTATGCCTCTAACATGTATTATTACCCAGGCAGCCAGCAAAAGAGGAGGAGCTCAGCCCAAATGACTCATTCCCCTCACTCCTCTCTTACACTCCTTCTCTTTTACTCTATAAAAGAAGTGCAATTGTACCTTGTGTTTTATATATTGTACTTACTGTACCCTCAGACGGCTCTTTAAGGACAAAGACAAGCCAACAAATGAGCTGCTAAATTCTGCGTCTGTCACAGCTTGTGTTCTGAGGTCTGCTGGATCCACAGAAAGGGTCCAAACAACAAGTGAAGGGTTTGTTTCAAAATGAGATGCAACTTTGAAAAACAAAGCTTTACCTCCATCAGAGAGGACAAAACGTAACGCAGACAGATTACACAGATGCGATGTGTAACATAAATCGTCTGTTGACAACACGTTTGGGCCGGATCCTCTGTTTAGTGTTTCAGGGATGCACTCCTCTGTTTGGAGCAACAGTTGCTGTCGTTGTGTAGTTATGTAATACTGCAGAGACTGGCTGTGATTGACAGTGAGATAGTTGTGTGGCTGATGTATGGGAGACTGAAGCTTCCACAACTCTGAAACCTGCTGCAAACGTCAAAGAGCAGAGAACCTGAGACTATAATTGGCCGAGATCAAAGAGTCGTCCTTAAAGAGTCGAGGGTTACGTAAGATGTTTGTGATATTTAAATCAAAGTTACACTAACACATATACACTACTACACTATTTTGCATGTGTTGAGATGTCATGTGAATATGATACCACGTATATATTCTGACAGAATTGCCTTTCACCAAACTGGTACAACAAAGAGAAAAATAATCACATTTATTTTACATATCTGCGAAGAATTTGAATTACCTCGAAACGACAAATAGTATTTTTGTAAGACTGTGAATTGAACATCCTCGATGCAAGCAAAACGTCTCCTTTCGCACAAGCTACAAAAAAGCAAAAGCAGATGCAATTTTTGTTTTGTAGAAAAAACTCTTAGAGAATCTGATCAGTTGTGAGATGTCAGGTTTCTCTGA
This sequence comes from Epinephelus awoara, assembly GCA_035609425.1. Taxonomy (NCBI): domain Eukaryota; kingdom Metazoa; phylum Chordata; class Actinopteri; order Perciformes; family Serranidae; genus Epinephelus; species Epinephelus awoara. Next base: position 973,880 of record CM069309.1, read on the forward strand.
TCCAGCAGTGCCTTGGCTACGGCTAAGAAAAGCAGAGATTAAAGCTGCATTCAGAGCTCCATCCCTCCGCCTGTCACAGGGGGAGGAGGTGTTGTCAGGCGAGGATCCGTCCTTCAACAGTGTTGGTGAAAGGAATCCATAGAGTCGTTCTTTAAAGCAATGTGTTTTTACTAAGTCAGAGGGTGAAGTAGACGAGGTCACACAGGGGGAGGCCGCCGGAGGGCTCGGGGCGATTCAGGTATTTGTTTTAGAAACGAATCAAAAAGATGTTGGAGATGTACGGGCTGGGGAGCACGTCTGTCTGTGGTTTATTTTGGTTCATTACCAGTTAAACTGAGGTGACATTCATCTCTTCAGTGAAAATGCTCAGCTGCATTTTTGTCAGCGTTTCTTTAAAGGTCCAGTGTGTTGAATTAGGAGGATGTGATATTAATAACATTTTTGTATAATCACCTGAAAATAGGGCTGCCACGATTAGTCAACTAATCGATGACTAATCGACTATTAAAATAATCGGTGACTATTTTAGTAGTCGACTAATCGGTTTAAGTCATTTTTCATAGAAAAGTACTAGAAAAATGCCCAAAATACTCTTACTGCAGCTTCTTACGTTCAGGTATTGGCAGCTTTACACACTCTCCTGTGACAGTGAACTAAAACCCTTTGGCGTAAGTACGAAACAAGACATTAGATGACCTAATTTTGGGGTTTGGGCTAGACAGGCCGACATTTTTCAACACTTTAACACATTTTTCGATGAAATGATTAGTCGACTAAAAGAAGAAATAATCGACAGATTAGTCGACAATGAAAATAATCGTTAGTGGCAGCCCTACCTGAGAATAATAATCATTGTGTTATCTTAGAATGAGGCATTTCTATTCAGACATGGAGCAGGTCCTCAGCCTCAGAGTCCGCCATGTTGTTTCACAGTAGCCCAGAGTGGACAAATCAAACACTGGCTGTAGACGGGGACATTTTGCACTTCCATAGCTCTCCTAACTATTTACTAGTTTTAATTTGGGCAGAGATTCTAATCATCAGTCGACTGAGATTGCTTCAGGTTGAGCAGTCAGCTTTGGTCCCCAGATTTTGCAGTGGAGTGAGCGCTCTAGACTCTTTGGTACAGACAGCTGCAGACACAATGCAGCGGCACAGAGGAGGAGACACTCTGCACTGTAAGGCTCCGAGATAACATTATCTTCTTTCTGCTCCTAACAAGTGGTGCATTGACAGCTCGCAGATACTTTATACAACAGTTTCTGACTTTTGTTTGAGAAGTATTGTTGCACATTTCTGATTCGTCGTTAGCGCCGTTAGCTTGTTTACTGCAATACACGAATGCCAGTGTGAAACTGAACATCCCACTGAGCCCTGCTCTAAAGAAACTAATCCTTCAATATTAGTATTGAAGAGTCAAATCTGGTTTAACTGACGTCATTCTTTGTCAGGTGCAGCCAAAGTTTTAAGTTTTAATCTTCCAAACTTCTCATGCCGACGACATCTTGATGCAGAACAACAACATTTAGCTAAACCCAGCATCTGTAAAACATAATATTAACGTCCACACAATGTGAAGTTTTAATGACGTCAGACCTTTGAAAGGTCATCAACCTAATTTTCATTCTAATCAAAATGTAACATCCGTCCGACCTCAGACTGACGTCATGTTGACGTGCAGCGCCTGCTGGGTTGGTACAGGGAACAAGTGTCAGTTGGTTGCAGTCTGCAACTTCACCACCAGATGTCACTAAATCCTTCACACTGGACCTTTAAAATCAAAAGCAGTATTTAAAGTGATGGATACAGAAATGTGTTTTATTCATGCCCAGCCCGAGTTGGTGAACAGAACCTTGAGGTTTTGTATCAGAGTGCAGACAAACCAAAAAGAGGATTGAGTTTGTTGGGTGACCCCTACTTATTGCACACGGGGGGCCCAAAGAGCCCTCCACAAGCCTCTCAGTGTGACCGCGACACAGCTCTCTGGCAGACTGAGCACCCTGGTGTCTTCATCCTGTATGTGGAGGCTCGCCATTTTGTAGCTGAAGTTATAGGACAAAAACAAAGTTTGGTGTTAATTGGTTTTATATCGGGGGGACGTGGTGTTCTTGCACTGCGGCGAGATAGCTAACGCAGTGCCAGAGCTTTTTGTTCTTTTCTTTTTTATTTATTTGAAGATTGGCTCCGATGTTAAAAAAGGCCAACAGAGTGGAAATGTGTGCACTTGTTCAAGAAGTGGATGTTTCAAAGGTATTTTTGTGCTTATTGGCGAAGGCGACTTGGAGATGGATTTTTAACCGTCCAAATATTTCTCAGGCCTCAGGGGACTGTTGATGCTAATTGTTTGGGCTGTTCTGTCCTGTCGAGGTTAAAAGGGAATCACAGGCTCGTCACCCCACAGTCCTCACAGACGGCGAGAGGAATTTGCTCAGGTGTGCTTATTATTTCCATACCTGAGATTACATATTTGCCCTAACAAACCCAACGTGTTATTGAAGAAGATGGGGGTGAAATTGTGGTTAACATCTTCTGCACAGCCGCGTACAAAAAAAGGACGGTGTAATTCTTGTCAGGGAACAGTGACGATTCAAACTGGGAGGTGTTTGATGTCGTGATGGCAGAATTAGATGTGGGGAAAAAGCAAAGGGCTCATTTCTTCTCCCCTGTCTACACGCCGTCCAGAGCTAAAGGAAAAAACAACTTCTGGCCTCTATTGTAACGAGAAGTAAAAAACAGACTCACTTCAGAAGTGCCAAACTGACTTCCACATGTTGTTGTGAGGGTGTTCACAGAACGTGAGCAAAATTGAAATGCATTTGCACAAAACTACTGTAACTTCTGTTTTTTTCCTGTGACTGATGCTTTTATAATCTAATGTTGTTTTTATTGCACCTCGTAATCCATTAAATATTTCTATGGTTGATCAGCGTTGTGTTTTTATCACTTAATGCAACATTTATTCTTTGAACTTTCACCTAAAGGTCCTCGCTCTGTCACTGCACTGTGTGATGACGGCTCTGCTCTCAGGTGTCAGCAGCCAGTTTAGCACAGACAGGGGCGGAGCACCAAATACTGGGCCTGGTGCATCAGCAGTCTCTGTGGGCCCCCTGTCCATCCTCTCTTCATCCATGTCTCTCTCACACACACGTCTTTTCAAGGTCACTTTCCTTTCTTTCTTTCCTTTCTGTTTTGGAACCCTGATTTCTCTTTGTTGGGTGACACAGTGTACGCTGGTGCTCCAGCAGCAGACATTTACTCAGCCTAATCTGGGTTTAAAGACAAATCCTAGTGCAGGGGACTGAAGAAGGACAGTGTTGCTCCTTTATGACTCCATTAATAGTATTATTATTATTTTTATTCTGACCCTCCCTGAAGCTCCAAATATTTGTCCTTGACCTTTCCAGAGTGACTGGAGGAAAACCCATGACCCTCCCTCTGCTTTAAATGAGTTACTAGATTTTTAAAACTGAGAGTTGGTAAAAGCTTCATTATTTTACTTGTCGTGCAAATAGTTCATTTTTGGCCAAAATCTTCACATGAGATACGCAGAATAAAGTGAATTTAATGTAATAACACTATTTTAAGCTCAGATTTATTGATGTGTTTCATCTGACAGAATTATTCATCGCACATGATGTGTTCAAGGACAGTCGTAAATTAAAAAAAAACATAATTTCTGTTTTTACGGTTTCTGGCTGTGATAAATGGTGTCGTGTGTTTGGAAGGCATTTTCGCCAAAATTTAGCAAAATTTGGGAGGCAAACCACCAATATTTGGAAGGCATGTTTTCTTTAAAGTTGTCACAATTTAGCACCAATTGAGCCAATTTTAGCAACTGGAAAATTGCCCAAATTTTAATGTTATCTTAAAAAAATGTTGAAATTTAGTGCCAAAATTTGGAAAGTTGACAAAATTTACAATTGTAATTTTGTCCAGTTTTAAAGAAAACGTGTGTCATGGGCAGGTGTGGAAGTCATGTTTTCTTTAAAAGTCTGCAGTTAAATAAATCCAAAGCACAACTATTTAAATCTGTAAGCCCCTCCCCTAAGCCAAAATAAAACTCATAAGCCCCTCCCCGTGCTTAAAAAGTTGTTTGACATGCCTCGCCTTTTTTTCACCAGCCCTCCCTCATAAGTAACGAACAGTCCCTTAGAGGCCTCACAGAGCTTCAACTATTGTCTAATACAAAGTTCAGTTTTTAAATAGATTTATTCTGTTATTGTGCCATTAACTGATAAGACATTTATAAAAACAAACTTTATTTCAGGCTGTTTGAAGGCCCCCCTCCCACTGGGGCCCATGATAATCAGTCCCCCCCCCCCCCCCCCCCACCCTGTGACGCCCCTGAAGGCAGCCGTGGACCCGTCAGTCGATGAGACAACATGGACTCACTGTGTGCATCCAAACCCTGTATCAGCACCAGCTGAGGAGGAGCTCTGTTATTGGAACTGCGAGATGTAGACTAAACACAAACTGTCTGCCCAGTGTGTGTGTGTGTGTGTGTGTGTGAGAGAGAGTGTGTGTGTGTGTGTGTGTGTGTGTGTGTGTGTGTGTGTGTGTGTGTGTGTGTGTGTGTGTGTGTGTGTGTGTGAGAGAGAGAGAGTGTGTGTGTGTGTGTGTGGTTCGGCTAATATCCAACTTTGTGAAGAAGAAATGGCAGCTGAAATAGTGCTGAGAGAATGTGAGGAATCCTGACACACGGTTTTAGCCTCCATTTCCTCATACTGTGTGTGTGTGTGTGTGTGTGTGTGTGTGTGTGTGTCCTTGTATTGTTGCCAGGCAGATACAGTCCTCCACATGGCTAACCTCTGACATCAGCGTTTCCTCGCCTCTCTCCTGCCACCGCCGTGCCGCCAGTTTCTCCCCAGCGACTCAAGGCGAGGCCCCCCGCCCAGATACACTCCACACACTTAAAGCACACTCTTACCGTAATGCTTCCACCATTAACCGCCCCTCTATTGTATTTTTACTGAGGCAGTGAGCCGAGGCTATTTGTGGCCTATTATGACAGCCACATGTAAACACTCATCACTCTCACTGGCGTCTGCCAAATCCTGCAGCGTGGGCCCAGGTCACTGAGGCAGCGTGCTCTGTAACGTGCTGGATCTGTTCACTTTTATAGAGACGGGCTGTGGGGGAGTTTCCTTTGAGTCAAGCTAAGAAGCCAAGATGTTTTAATGGGATGGAGAGGAAGGTGTCACAGCCTTCAAACTGTCCCCGGGGCCCGACTGTTTCCGGCTGTGGTCACTGATAACCATGACGTACGCTCAGCTGCCACTTTATTAGGTACGCCAAGTGAAAAGTAGCTCAGACTGATAGTGCAGTCCTGCAGTGAACATTATCAGATTATTAGTAATATAATATTTCTTGGAGGCTGCAGCTTGTGGTGCATTTTATTGAATGGTGTTTCTATTATTTTGTCCACTCCATTTATTTCAGTGAGGGAGGCTGAACGGCAGAAACATGTCTATCATGGAATACAGCTCACCTACAGTGCAAACTACATCCCTCAGTAAATTATGACTTTTACTGCAGGACTGTTGTTTCAGACTGAACTGGTTTCAGCCAGGTGTTCCTAATAAACTGGCAGCTGAGTGTAAATTTTAAAAATTGCTGCTTTCATTCATCTTTCAGACACAAAATCAGTCATGTAGAGTCCAGGTTAAAAAAAATACTGAACTTACACTTCAACTTGAGGCACCTGAACTCTCAGGTTACCTTGGTTACCATTACTTTTACAATTCAGAGTCAGACTTTGACCTGTAACACGTGTTTAAGGATCTCTGTTACATGATTTATAATTAAATATTGACAGAAAGATACATTTTGGAAACTGAAATCGTGATGTGACTTCGAGGTGGAAAAAAAGACTCCTCCAGATTTAAATATTTTCACAGTTTATTTTTATTGCACGCATCTTGACAGCCATTATTTCATAGCGCAGGTTCACCTCTCATAACATATTAATAATGAAGATGCACTCTTGATCAGAATAATATCACAGCTGACAGGCTCAACACTACCTGGATCAAATTATAGCTCTCAAAGAAAATCCCAAACAATTTCCAGGTAGGTTTGGTTTGCATTTGTTTCACTTCATCGCTACAGAGTTTAAACATTCACAGATCATATGTCAAATGTTGGTGCACCTCATCTCAACTGTGTCTGTGTTCGCTTGATGTGCTGAAACCTGAAAGCTTGTGTCTCACAGTCTGAATTATCTGCACAGATTCTTCACCCCAGTCTGATTTGCATGAGTCTGTGTCAGTGACGTCATCAGGCAGTGAACAGCTACGTTTCCATCTGGTCTCCACCCGCCGTGTCACACTTCTCTCTCCAGCTGCTTGATGTCAAAGGTCATCAAAACAGACATGTCAGTGGATTCTCCCGAGGTGGCGGCGGCCAGTTTCAGTTGCTGGAGACCGTTTCCACTGAACACCTCCCCCTCCCAGACTCTGCTCTTATTCAGTTTGAGATCAGTTCTTGTCTCTCCCATCACGCTCACCCTCTGGGCCCCGGGGACCCTCACCCTGAAGCGGACCCATGAGAGGGGCTCCAGCAGGCCCACGCGGGGCTCAAAGAGCACGCAGCCTTTCCTCCAGGCTGAGTAGACGCAGGGGAATGGAGGCCCCGGCTGATCGCAGCTGTTCCTCAGAACAAAGTCACACATGGGGTTAAAATCTCCAGCGGGGGTGATCTTAGCGTACAGACCCAGCCGATACAGCCCCGCCTCAGGCAGGCTGACGCTCACCGTCACCTTGCTGTCTGTGTACGTGCAGAAGACGTGCCGTGTGAGCGGGACGGCTGCTGCTTTGCTCTCCTCTCTGCTCAGCACAGTGTGAAGCTCCAGGTCGCGCTGGTTGTGGAAGGTGATGTTACACTTGCCTTGCTGGGTGCTCACCAGCGCCGTCGTGTGGCTGAATTTGGACAGCCCCGCCTCTGATGTGCGGGTCCCCGGCCCACACACCGAGCCCAGGTTAGGAGGGAAGAGCTCCTCCGGACTGACCACCTTCCCTTTGCAGTGCAACAGGAAGTTTGCGGCATTCTGGAACTTGGCGTCCGTCTTCTCGTAGTCCCGCACAAACACTGAGAGCCGGTAGAAGCCACGCAGGGGGCACAGGACGTGACAGGTCAGGACGTCCGCCTGAATCTGAGTAGCCAGGCAGCGCTTGGCGACTGAAGCCTCCAGCTGTGGGTGGACCAGTTCACACAGCGCCATCAGAGGCCTGGACGTCTTCAACGTCAGCTCAAATACACCCTCCTCCACCTCTGCAGCCTTGCTGCCCTGACTGCTCCCCGCAACACCCAGAGACCCCGCAACAGGCTGCAGACCCCAAGACAGGAAGGGGTTCTCTGGGATCTCCTCCATGGCCCTGGGGACGGGACACTCGACTGTGTAGGAGCAGACCCAAATCAGAGGCGTGGTGGCTGTTTCGGGTCTGGCAAACACCTTCACGTCGTACACGCCGCTCGCAGGCGGCAGGAGCTGCAGCTTCATGCTCCGATGGGAAACCGTCAGGAGGCCGAAGGACGAGTTGCAGGACTCTTTCTGCTCTGGAGCGCCACAGTGGAGGAGGTCCTGGTGCTGCGTGATCTCGTACGTAAAAGTTGTCGGCCTGGAGAAGCCGAGGGACACGTTAGCCTCGCCGTCATCTGAGGAGGAAATGAAAGCAGTTTTTTAAAAACAGTTCTTCTGCCACTGACTGAAGACACCTGAAATTAACTCCAACAAAGCAACTCGCTCGTTCTTGGACAAAAGAAGAATTTTCAAACCTTTTACAGACAAGTGCATAAAACTGTGTAGAAACAGGAGGACTCGTAGATTTACACTGTGTGTAAAATCAGCCAAACTGAAGCCGAACCTGTGACGATGTGGAAGTGATGAGGCTGCATCAGTCGCAGCCCCGAGGTGAAGAAGGCTGACGTCTTGAAGACTCTCTTCTCAAACTCCTCCAGGGCGATGGGCGTGTCAAGGAGCTGCCATTTCTCCTCATCAGGGAAGTGTGAGTCTATGAACTCCTCTGGGTCCGTCAGGAAATAGAAATCATCGAACCTTGGAGGCAACAGATGGAGACAGCAGACTGGCGTGAGACTCGACTCGCTGCTGGTTTCGCTTGTGTGATAATAAACCAAAGAGCGAACAAAGACTTGTTACGGTTTCAGAGCTGCTTCATGGAGCTGTTTGCTAATTGCACAGATTCCCTGTAAGATCCCAGTTTGGGTTATTTCAGAGAAACATATCTTTTAAAACACCTTCACCACCGGCTGGAGATAGAACCTGTTTCTGTGTCAAACCTTTTGACGAAGCTTTCGTTCTCCATGTCCACTCGTCCTGCTCCCCAGCAGGCGTCCAGCAGGAACCACTGTCCTCCCAGAAGCACAGAGTTCCACAGGTGATCAGATTTCACATTCTTGAGGCTCTGACCCTGAAGGTACCCGACGCCCTTACTGTGGCCCGGCACCTCTTGGCACTCAATGCCCACCTCTCTGGAAACACAAACCAAACAGAGCACGCTCACTGTGATTTGTTTCATGTGCCGTGTCCTTAAAGTCAAGTTCAAGGTTGGTATCTGCAGTAACACCATGGAGAGGTGGCCACGGGCCAGCCTGCAGAAGTAATC